>CM068968.1:22045760-22061044 GCA_035128595.1 Eptatretus atami
TATTATTATTATTATTCTGACACCCTTTTTTATTTTGTATATTCCTAATGGGTTTTTTTTCTCTCCCCCACACTTTGTAACGCACTGAAGCATCTCACAAAGCAAAATGACATCCTTGCACAGTCACTTGATGAAGAACGTGATCTCAAGATGGTTTTGTTAAATTCTGGATGAATTATGTGTCGTTAAATCCCAGATTCCAGGGAATTCCCCATCGTGCACTGTTTATTTCACATTGTCAAGGGTAGTTTCCCCTCGGAGTCTCCAACGCGTGACAAATGAAGGGGTGCGATGATCGAGTTGGTTGTTTGCCATTTTTGTTTTCAACTTCCCTTACTTCCTTTAATTTTTTTCCTGCTGCTTTGCATTGTGCAAATGAGTCCACTTCTGCTTAAACGCAACGGTCAATTTTCGTGATCGCGTAAAATGGTGTAAAAAGTCTACTCAGACATATTGGGTCATTCCACTTTGGATAGATATATCTCACTTTTTAATTTGTTCAAAAAAGAAAGACTTGCAGCTTGCGTGGTATCGAGATCAAGTTGAGGATTTGCACTTTATCTGTTGGTAAAAGCATTTTGGGCCTGCTTCTGTTTCGACTGAGAGGATCGGTCAAATTTGATGTCGTGCATTGAGCATTGATGAAACCATGAACGTAAACCTCGACTTCAACCCTCTTTTAAGTCATCTCTACCGAGATGACCTAATAAAGCCGGACCAAATGTCCGTCCGTACGTCCGTCAACAATTTTTCTTCCGATCTTGATGAAACTTAGTATGTGGGTAGAGGTCGATGAGTGTTGCCACAGATATAACTTTTGTCCGGGTTAAGGTCAGGGACGAGGTCAGAGGTCAGTAAGTTATAAAAATCGCCATTTCAAAACCTATCTAGTCTGCCATTCTACAAGATATTCGGCAACTGTTTATTGATTATGATAGTAAAAAATATTATCTTGTATCTAACCGGACAGATTTTTGAATTTCCTTCCCGTTTGGCCGCCACGTAACCTGGAAGATGGTCAAAAACACCTCCTGTACAAGAAAAACTTTTTACTTCGATCTTGATGAAATTTGGTATGTGGTAGAGGTCGATGAGTGATACCAACGACATATTTTTCCGATTCGAGGTAGGGTCAAGGTCACGAGTTCACAAAAGTTGTGAAAGTCGCCATTCTCAAAACCTTACTCGTCTGTCATTTAGGAGATATCTGGCAACGGTTTAATCGATTATGAGAGTAAAAAACATTATAGAGATGACCGTCACCCCCACACGGGGGTAATTTTTTTGTGTTGCTTTTAGATTGTAGAAAAAGTTTGAAGAGCAGTTGATGAACTGATTTAAAATATATAACACACACACACACACACGTTGCATCACCTTCCTTCATCCCATGTTTTGTTTTAGCATTTCCGTTGTGAAACTGCATAGCTTCACTATCGGGGACCATCGTGCTGTCGTATTGGAGTCTCGTTGTGAAGGTGCGGTGTATAATGGAAATGTGAACATGAAGTGATTTTATTTTATTCTTTTTTATTTTTTTGGCCCATGTGGAAAGCAGTGAGCTTTTGCTTTGAACAAAGTTTATCACTTGATACTTCCGTGCTGTTTGAAACAAAAATTTGTTGAGGAATGTGTTGTGTATAATAAAAGATGTTTGAACCTTAAATGTTGGTTCATTTGTTCTCAGTTAAATACTGGAAGGGCACTCGGTAGAGCGCATACCTCCACCACGTAATGCCTGATCCTCAAGAACATATCGATTCCAACACATTTTTGAAATATCATGCTATACAGGACTTTATCATTTTTGGCCCTATCTCTCAATGGTGAAGAATCACTTTTTAATATTATCAGATCCGGATCCGGATCTTCAAAATTGAATCAATTCTTCCTTGTCATACATCCAACGTGTCCACCAAGTTTCGTCCGAATCCGTCCACAACTTTGTGAGATATCGTGTTTATTAGTTTAGCCCTACCTCTCAATGGTGAAGAAATTGCTTTAAAATTTTTAGTATCTGGATCTTCACCAAATAGTGGGGCAACTTAGCATAACAATTGTGCATTTTATGAGGAAAGCACCAAATTTGGCACACTAGTAGCCTAACATTATGAACAGATTTGGATATTGGGCCATCTCAAATTCAGCCGCTGATGGCTGTGGCAGCCATTTTCCACTGCCATCAAAAATTTGAGATGGCCCAATATCCAAATCTGTTCATAATATGATAGGCTACTAGTGTGCCAAATTTGGTGCTTTCCTCACAAAATGCACAATTGTTATGCTATATTTAGCTAAGTTACCCCACTAAAACTCTAATCAGTTCGTCCTTGTCACACACCAAACCTGTCCACAAAATTTCATCCGGATCCGTCCACAACTTTTTGAGATATCCTGTACACAAACAAACAGACAGACAGAAAGGGGTGAAAACATAACCTCCTTCACCTTCGGTGATGGGGGTAATTAAAGTAGCTACTTTTATTTTAACCTTAAAGGCCTACAATAAAAGGCTGGTTGTATCATGAGGTGTTGATTTAAGGGTTTGGGGGAGAGGTGTTATGTACATATAGATTGTCTACTCCTGTAAGGAGCTGGCAGGATAACCTAGACTCTGACAGGTATGTGCTCTCTCGCCTGGGTTTGAGCCCCAACTCAGCTATAAACTGTCATCCTGGTGTTTCATTAGTGCGTGTACCGTCCCTTGCATGGATCCCACCATTTTCTTCACAAAGAAGGGTTATTGCTGGCACCATTAACCAATTACAAAGTTTCGGATTCCTGCATTGTTGAGTATTCTGTGTTGGAGTGGCGACCCGTCCAGGATTGTAACCCCAGCCAAGAAGCAGCCTAGCCTCATCCACATAACTGCACGAGTCAGATAAACGTAAACAAACTCCTGTGAGCCAATACCCATCATATTGTTACGAATTTGGAATTCGATTGCACACAACATACAGGTTCCTTTAGTCAGCTATGTCGATCGTTCTGAGAAAAAGGACATGTGAAGGGTCTTTAAACTCGTTCTTTGTGTTCTGAACACAAATCTATATTTCCTACGGAGCCACCACTTTTGTCGACTCGATATTCCACCTTGAGCAGTGGAGCAGCAATTTTTATGGTTTGAGATGGTCATAAAATGACTAATAATTTGTCCAAGAACCCTCTAAAAGCGGAGTTTTTGAATTGCAACAAAGCGATGTGTTTCTCCGGGTTAATGTATATATTGTGAATAAAGTAATTGGGGAGAGGGCCACGGATCTCTTTGGAGAGAGATTGAGAGTGTAGAAATTGGTCCAAGATGAATTGTATTCAGGATGTTTGACATCGCTGTGAGCTTTTTACGGTTTGAAAGAGAAGTGCTGCAGGCCTGCCTGTCTGAAGGGATGAGGGATGCATGGCAGAGGGTGAGTCATCGATGCAACGATAGGCTTTTCCAAGAGTCAGAGATCATTGATGAAGATCAGCGAATGACGGGCTCAAAACATGCTTGGGGGACTCAGCATCTTGGACAGGGGAGAGGGAGAAAATGACTCTGTTGAGTGGCCACACGGTTGTTCGAGAGTAGAGGGAAGTTGGTTTGTGTCAGGCAAGACATGTGTGGGTTGGCTTGGATGCCAACAGGCGAGACAGTTGGAGATCAAGGCAGAAATGCCAGACCTGTATCAAAACGCCAGATATGTCCACAGAGAACGACTGATCCTGCTCTGATATCGAGGCCTCCAATCCCATTGTTGGGTGAGTCGAAGCAGCATGTCTATAGGTGGAGGACCTGGTCTGAAACGAAATTGTTGATTCTAGATGGGGTTGTTGGAGAAAAGAAAGGATTTCTATGAACTGCGGTGATGGCATTCCATGACCTGTGTGTTTGGAAGTAAGCTGATTGGTCTGTTGAAGGGGATCAGTTTTTGCACCTTTTTATGTTGTGCAGTGAGTGGTGGCTGATTCAAGTAGATGTAAGCATGACGAGTGCAAATGAAGGGTAAAAAAGTAGAGTCCAGGACCAGTTGGGGAACAAGGACTGAAATCAAACACAAGAATTGGGCCTTCGACTTCTTTGAGCGGTGTCGCCTGTGGTGCATTTGATGATAGGGAGGGATGGAAGGGGAGCATGACTCAGATGAAAGACTGTCAGAAGGTAGTCACCAGGTTTGCGGAGGAGGACAGTTGTGAAAGTTCATTCTTGAGGTGGACATGTTATTTTCTGCTCTCGCTGAGAGTGGACACACACTTGTTTGCAGACATTTTGGAACAGCACGAGATTGTCTTCTGTCGGATTTGCCTTCCATGAAAGAACGCAGGTGTTCAGAGGTAACTGCCCCTCACAGGGTCAGTGTACCAAGGGTGGGAAAGAAGGGCGTGGAATAATGAGACGAGATGGGATGACTGCGTCGGCTAGTAGCGACCCAGGATTTGTGCCCCAAATAGCCAGCAGACTGCTCGGCAGCACCGACACTCTGTTAGGCTGTCCACATGATGGATGGATGGGATAAATTGTGCATTGAGAGAGACAGGATTTCTGTGGAGAATTCCAGGCTGATATAACTCAGGGACAGTAGACCATGGGAGATTCAGTCTGAAGAAGATGGCTGCTTGCAGTCCAGCAATCTTCTTGAGTGAAATGCAGATCGCGGTGCTTGAGGCAGTCTTCTTCTGAGAATAGCCAGAGATGTTGGACTTTCACACAGCAACATGACCAGATGAACGCCAATTGGGCGGAGTAAGAGCAGGAGGATTTGCTGTAAAGTTACTGCAATCCCAAGTCCAGAAGGGAGGATTTCATTTTGAGAATCCGAACTTTGTAATCAATGGAGAGATCATTCCTGTCTGGTTGTAATTTTTTTTAACATCACTTTGTGTTAAAGGGCACACCGTTGGATGTCTCCATGTTTGTGTTTGTTTGCTGCTGCAAGGTGACAATGCGGGATGCATGGTACCACGAGCATGAAGTTATGTATGATGGCCTCGAGAAAAACTTTGCGACAAATACAGCTGGGTGGCTGGCAAGCTGAGGGGGAGAATGTTTGCTTCACTACATTCCCCTTCTCAAAATGTCACGTACCTCATTTTGCGCTTCCTCAGAACAGGCACCGGAGCGTTATCGTTTTGTGATGTCACCGTCTGTGCATCTTTGTGTGCGTAGCAGATTTCTGTTACTGTGATGAACTTGTAACTATTGAAGGACTCCAACCAACTTGGGCAATATTGAAGTTAATACAAAAGATGAGTTTATTAAATTTTGGTTTTAAAATGTCAAGGTCATGTCAATGTGCCCTTTGAAAATCATTTGCAGACCAATAACTTGAACTTAAGCATCTGATGTTGTCTGTCTCTTCTCTCTCTCTCTCTGGCCTTTATTGAGATATCAAAGTTACAGTGGATTACATCCACCATGGTAGAGGATTCACCATCAAATGATATTTCTATTTGTTAATGCATGGCACTATCAGGACATTGGGGTACATGAGGAGTGTCAGAAGACGCGCCATGCACATTTGTAACGAGTCGGCCATTGTGTCACCGTACCTGTACAATTCTCAGTGCTTTGCCTGGTCGAGGGTTAACTTTGCAGTCCCATGGCAGATGTGATTGTTGTGTGATGTGATGTGGAGGCGGTTTGCTCACCTGGAGAATTTGAACATGTGTGTTATTCTGCAGGACGTAGCGGTTTACGACGGAATGTCTGTGCACTTGTAGAATTGGTTGTTGTAGTTGTGTGGATTCCTCTGCATTGTCATTGCCAAACTGTGTGTGTATGGGATGATTTCGTGTTCATCCATTAGGACCGTACATCTCACCAGTGCACATCTTTATGCCCTCAAAAAGGCAAACAAGCCATACTGTTGTAAGTTGTTGAACACAGAACCTTTCTCATTGAATGTCATTGTACCTCTACGCGTTATTAGCATTGCGAAAGTGGAACGGCACGCGGTAGAGAACATATCGCCCACCAGAGCTGAACGTTTATGCTGTTGTATCCCACTGATGGGGTCAGATCTGGATCCGGACCTGGAAACCAAATTCTCAGCAGCTGTTTTTGTCACGCTTGAGTTTTGTTGTTTTGTACATCACCCAAACTTTGTGGATGTGGTCAGCAGCCTGGCTATATCTTGCCAAAAGATTTATAGTGGGGTAATGTTGATGAAGAAATTTTTTTTGTCAATTTGAATGTTGGATACATACATTAATGAAAGAAACACGATTCGTACATCAAGGACAGGTAAAAGTTATAACGGGGTGTGTGGGACTGGTGTCACGATGGGAGTCTCCTTACATATTGTTATAATTGGTATATTAAATTAACTGAACAACAAACCGACTCGGCGGCGTAATGGTAGACAGTCTGCTCCAAGACTGGAAGTCGGGTTTTCGAACCCTGCCGGTCTTTCCAAGAGGTACGTGCTGTTCCTTCTTGACACTCAGCATTAAAGGTAGAACTCGGAATCCACAAAAAACAAATAAACACAAAGCTTGGGAAGGCAAGGGCAAACCACCCAGTACAAGCCCCCCCTCCCACATTTCATACCGTTTAACGTGCCTTAGAGCTGTTAGAATAAGCCTGAAGGTGCACTTCACCCTTGAGCTAGCTGGCATGTGGCTTAGAGGTCGGGTGGTGCTTGGGACCCTAGCTAGGGTCCTGAGTTCGAGCCCCGTTGGCTGCTGAATTAACCAGGGGTTGACTCAGCTGTCTCCCTTCCGAGGTCGGCAAACAGTTGAGCACCAGTGTATCGGTTTAATAGGGGCAATTGATTCACGCCGACTAGCCTGCCCTTTACCAGTGATGCAACCAGCATCCGAAAAAGGCTGCACACAATAGGAACCTCTAACTGTTTGTTTGGTTTTATCCCGTTCAGCGAAAAAATTGTCATGCCATGTTTCACAGGCAGGGAATAATGAGGTTGTGAATCCTGATGGACATTAACTGGGTGTCCTGTCTTCCAGATAGTCGTGACGCTGAAAGATCCCCAATCTCCTTGCCGAGAGTAAGCAACCACCCCAGACACATGAACAAATCCAATTCCAAATTCCGCTTCATCCTAACAATGGGTCATTCTGCCCCAGCAAATGTGCAACCAGTAGCCCATGTGCTGCATCTGAGGAAAGGAAAGGAAGGTATACGCACCTCGTCTGCTTCCATGCCGCTAAAACAGACAACCTCAGAATTTTTGTTGTTTCACTTTTTTGGATATCTTAACAATGGAATGTTTCAAAAAATTATTTTCAGGAAACACAAAAACAACTTATCAAGGCCTGTGGTTCCTTGTTATGTCCCGACTCTGAGGTGTGTTCTCATGTCCACTCACCAAATGTGACTCCACAGGTGCCACCGATTAGTTCAAGTATCTACAGAGGGTATTCCAGTTTGCACCCGCTCCCCCCCCCCCAGGGACTCTACCAAACCCAACTTTTTTTAAGCTTCCTTTTATGGTCTTTACAATTTTGAGATGTTCAACAATAAACATTCCGGCCTCTGGGCAATGATTCAATGGCGTCCAAACTGGCCACCAAATGGGTAATACTCATAGAATATGGTAGTACATTCAAAAGTGTGACAATTGGGAAATATCATTTGGGGATTGTTCCTGTCATAGTAACTATATGTCGATGATTGGATTTTGTTGCCATTTTTTAAAAATCCACAATGGCGTCCAAAATGGCACCAACATGCATATATACGCTAAAGTAAGCATAATATACAGTAATTAAATATTGGATTCATTGTAGATATATGTTCCTGATATTAGAAACTAATAGCTATGTGGTCGATTCATGTTTTTATTGATTATAAAATCCAGTGAGGTTCAAATGGTAAAATCATAGTAATATCATATGGAGCCTGTTGTGGACTACAGTGGTTAAGGATGGCTTGGGTATCCTGAGTTAGAGCCACCGCTTGGCCGACTGGTTTAGCATCAGGGGGTGACTCAGCCTGTCATCCTTCGAGGTTGGCAAATGAGCACCAGTATACTGGTAATTATCCCCTGCAGGATCGAAGCGACTGAAGAGGTTGGTGTCAGGAGGGCATCCGGCCGTAAAAACATTGCCACGAAAGGTAACCATGTTGGAACCCGCAAACGCTGCCCCTGTCAGGGATAAAGGCTTTCAAATGGATGTGATGAAAGAAAATATCAAATTTCAGCTGCAATATCATTATTGTATAATAATATAGCAGGGACAGAACTATGGACTATTCGTCTTGTAATTCTATCGAAGGATGTTTCTTAATTGTTATGCGTATTGGATTGAAGATGGCGGACAATTTGAAAAGCCAGAAAACACACACCCACCCACAAAACACCCCTATAAACACACTCCGATCACTTGAATATTTAATACATCAAGGTATTATATGTACTTAATCTTTTTATGTGTTTTTTTCTCTCTTCCAGGTTAGATTAGTGGAGCTTGCAGACCGTTGGCGAGTCAGATTCAAGATCCACGTCAGAGTCAGACAGCAGAAATAGTTTAATGTTAATTGTCAAAAGAAAGTTGTTGAAGGGGAAAGAAACGCAAACAGAGAACATTGTGTCATTCATAAGTCTGGATTAAAGCTTGGATCGTTCACATATTTTTCAGACTTGACGAATCCAACATGATGGATTGGCACTTCTCAAATATTACGGGATCGTCGCTTAGCTGAACCACAGGTTCTTCCATAGCGAGATGAGAGATATCTGTCAGGGCATTCCTGATGAATCCAGGAGAACGAGGCTTTCCTGACACTATCTAACGATCCTTAAGCTCCTGGACCATCTACCAGCCAAGAAGGAAGGTAAAGAGCAAGAAATGCAGAAAATCATTTTGGAACCCAATTGTTATTTTCTGCAATACTGAAGGACGAATCCAGTGAAAGGCAGGCATCGGCACAGGAGAGACACCTCTTTCGATTTGAAGTGATGGATGGCAGAAGTGCTGCAAAAGCAGACGAGACCAATCAGAGTGGTGGCTCTTAAGTGAGTCCGGATTGATTGTTTGCTCTGCAGAGGCGATACACCCAATACAGGCAGTTATACAGCCAGTTATCGAACATTAGTAACTAATGGATCAGGACCAAATCCAATTTGCCACATTTTTGAGATTATATACCGATTCTATGATTTTACCCATTTTGGTAGCATTTTGGCGGCCAATTGAATTCGCCCAGGGCCCGGAATTTTTTTTGTTACCATCCACATGTGTCATAGGGACATAAAAGGATAGCTAAAAGTTGGTTTTGTGAGTCTGGGGAGGGGATGGGTGGGGGGGGGGGAGGGGGTGGTGCACGGATACCTCGTAGATACTCCCTAAGATGGACAAAATCAAGATCGGTTTGTGGCACCAGTTTTCTTCCGCTCTCTCTCGTTGTCTTGCTCCATCTTCTCTTCGTTCATCTTTCATTCGTTTGTTTCAGGTACCTCTCGGAATCCATATTTTGGGGATTGCCCGTTAGGTCATCGAGCTTCCCGCATTTAGAATTCACGTTGGTGAAAAAGTTGAGTGCATTTAACGTTTACAGCAAGATGGAAGTTTCCAAAATTTGCAGCATAATCAAATGCAGCAGGGGTGAGAAATGCGTTTTGTCAGCAATTGATGGAATGTGTGCTGCCGTGCAACCAGGTAACTGTATCGTCTGCTGGGATGCTCGTCCAAGAAGTGGTGTGGTACGGAGCAAACAGCGTGGAACGTTTGACTGGCACGATGGTCGAGCCCAGAAAGTTCACCTTTGGCTCGTGTTTACAAAAGTGCACAGTGTTGAAACTTCTGATGCATTACAAAGGTTACGTAAAGTTATTCAGTCTCTGCCCCCCACAGAGAAGCAGGTGGTTCTGATGAACAGCTGGCACGCTCCATCCGGGCGTTCACTTCTGTACTCCACCCGGGAGGGCAGACACCCTGGTGAGGTTGATTCCTCGTTCTTCCGGTTAACAATTGCATGAAACTTTTTATGCTCGCAGTAGTTGCATTGAACGTTTGAGGAGCAGCCGCGTAATCCGCAGTCCGCTGAACTGTGGTACGTCGTTAGATGGATTCTGGCAAGGGCGCAATTGCACTACAGAGTGCGCACGTTCTCATAGGGATTTGTTCATCAGGTTTCGTTTTTTATTGAGGGTGATCAGTATTCATGAAAGATCTTGTCAGAGGATCCACAAAATACAAATTACATTGGAGGTTACGGAGGGTTGGACCATCTCGTCAACGAACCTGGTGTGCTCGCTTTTTGAATGCTCATTCTTGCTTTCTTCGTTCGTATGCAGCACTAAGTTGCAGGGTATCGTCAGTGGCTGAGGTGTGGCCTGTGTCACTGTTGCAGTGTCTCTGGTGGTTATGGCAGGAATTGTTCAGGGTTCTGGCAATAGCTTGCCTACTCTATCGCGAAGACACTTGTGGGTCTTTACGTCCCCACGGAATCCGGCAGATGGCTCAACCATTAATTTCCATCCAGGGAGGTACACACATTGATGAATCACCCTGCCTGTTTTTTTTATGGGTATGCGCTTGTGGGTTCTTCATTTTCTGGGTGCATGACTGTGCCGCTATTGCAATGCCAGTTACCGAACGCTGGTATACTCATTTTGCCACTCAGAGGAGACGGCTCAGTCCAACCCCTGGTGTTACATTTAATGGGTTGACAGTGGGCTTATCAACTCAAGAACCAAATTTAGCCAGCCACCTTTAACGTGTTAAACCACACCAATCTTACCCTGCTGTAACAACGGATGACAGTTTATAGTTGGGTTGCGTTAAACTCGACTATACGCTTTTGAGCGAGATGTACTCTTTCCTCCCTATCAACCTTTTGAACTCCACGTAGAAGGAGGACACGTAAGACGGTCTAAATTCTAGAAGGTTTATGTTGCTTATTTGACTCTATGCACGTCTGAACGGTTGGATGAGTGATGGAAAAGCTGCTGTGTTGTATGCAGAGTTGCCCAGGAGGTCTTAGTATGGTTTACAAACAAATTGTAGTCATAGGCTTTGAGTGGTGGAGGAGTAGAAACCATTCTCTCAGTGTAATGTAAATATGGCTATAAGGCGAACTCCCAGGGGAACGGGTAATAGTAGTCACGGTCAGGTATGGGAGCATGCGCCGGAGCACGCACGCTGCGTCCACTTCGCGCGGTACCAGAGGTGGCCATCCTCAGGCAGGACGCTGGCCCATCCCCATCTCCTTGAGATGCCGATCAACCTGCTGAACCCGACATGGTGGTTGGCCAGTTGGTCTCCTCTCACTCAACGAGAATCCCTTGCTGAGGACTGGTGAGCGGTCATCAGCTCAGGAAAAAACCACTAGGTCCTCAACTGCCACAGCTGCACTCACTAGACTAAGTAGGTAACAATCTCATTTGAGTCTCTCTAAGCAACTGCTTGTTGGACACGAAAGTCCGAACGATAGCCAAGGGAGTTCTCTGAAGAGACTGGTACCAAAGGAATAAGTCCCCATCTCAGATCCTGGTCAGAGTCAAGTCTCACTGCCATTAAACAGGACTGGAAGCACCAGGACACTGAACTCGGACTTTGTCCTCCCGCACAGGTAACGGCACGCCCACACCCAGGATTCAGTGATCCATCGATCTCCCCCGACCCAACCAGAGTCTGTCGACTACTGGCTCCAAGCCAGCAAGCATGAATACACTGCCAAAGGTAAGTGAATCTCTCAGTGACTCACTCTCCCACCATAAACAGGATGAGCAGCATCCAAAATTCATTGGAAAGCCTGGATTTCATTTTTGACCCAGGAAACCGTAATGCCACTCGGCTCGACTCTCAGCAGCACCTCGAGGGCCCCCAAATCAGGTCAGAAAATCGACATTCCCATCATGATGCACACGCACTTAATCTCTCGACATACTACCCAGAATCCGTCATACACGCACTGAAAGTGTGGGGGCGTACAACCCCTGACAACTCACTAACAACTGGAAATAAGTCAGAGTGGTATCACCACATTCAACATGAACTCTCAGTACCGGGTATAGTTTAGCATCAGAATGATCAGTCTTGGTGGAACCCGAAGACCAAGAATCCTAGAGAGCATCCGATCTCACTGTATCAAACGCATTTATTAGAGAATCAGAAATATGGCCTGTGTGCAAGGCGCCCTGCTGAAACCTCATCTGCTGTTCGGAAGAGGACCCGAGAGCAAGATATGGTCAACGTGCGTCTTTGGGTAAGCCCTGACTACTTCTGGACGCTGGTCGCTCAGTAGTGGATAATTCTTGATAGGTTCGCCACGACAGCAGAAGACCTTGCACGGCCCTGAGAGCAGCGTCACCTACGGTCGTGCTGTTGCAAGGTCCTGGCGATCACCTCTCGTCATCACCCCCCTCCACCCCCAATTTCTGGGGAATTTTAACCCATCCGCACGGAAGGGTTCTTCTCTCATCGTTTAACCAGGCATTCAGTATTTACAAATTCTGTTGGTTGCATTCTGGGGAGACTATGGTCCCATTGCAGTCGCTGTTGTGGTTCTGCAGCAATTCTAGGATACCTTTGGTTATAAAAGCTACCTCACATCTACGAGGTTCCTGATCTGTTTATCGGCAATTAAGACTTAGCTAAGAGAATTATGGAGCAACTTTATTTTATATTGCTCGAGTGCCTCCGCAGTCCCATCATTCACTTCTCTGTGATTTGTGGAGGCTTCTTTACTGAATTGTTGGATCCGGCTAGTTGGGGGGATTTTTATCCTTTACTTGCATAAACCTCGGCCCAATATGCTGTACGAGTCGGCATCTGGATTTCCATCCCCCGCCGGATGGGTCAGCTTTTGCGAACGGACGCGTCAAGGTGGCAGACACCGTAATCGGCTAGCCATCTCTCTGCCGTCAGCAATCACCAAACGGAAAGTTTTTCCAAGGATAGCAAAACGATCCAAGATTCAATCCTTGGAGTCATGACTTGCTGGGTTTTGTGGGGTTAAGCTGGTAGGGTTGGGATTTTCCAGCTAATACTATTGGAAAGTCTTTGAGTGCAAAAGCAAGAGCTGTTGAAGGTGTGTAGATTTTACAGATCCCTCTTTCTGAGACGAAGGGTCGTCTCCAGCAGACCTGCTATGGCCTGAAGCATCTCAATGAGATGGAACAGCTGTGAAAGCATTGGAAGCAATGGCAGCCTATGTTCAGACCTGGAAACCACTTGATGTCGTCTTGGCTTTGATGTCATTTAAAAGAGCTTATCAGGCTTTAATAAGTCTTGCCATATGAACTCAATACTGTACTTTAATAGACAGATGATACATTGTAAAAGCTTTAATGAAATGTGTTACTCAAAATTAAATTAACAAAACACCTTGATGCTTTTCCAAGTTTAACATTCGACTAAGATATGGAGAGTTGTGCAATAATCCCATGAAGACAATGACATCAGTTGTGTGCATTTGGCATGAATTAAAGGACATTGGTACACTATGTGACAAGTATGTTAGAAGCATTAATGCGGATTTTACTGGGTTCCAGAAGCTGAGCCCTCCTCACCCCATCCCATAGTACGTCGGGGGCCAAATCTTCCCAAGTCGGGAGTCCTCAAGTAGCACGGTCATTGTCAGAGTGCGATGCGGTTTCCATGGATTGACCCACTCCTTTGTTGTCTGTCCTCTCTCGTGACCCTGGCTTTAAAGGGAGACACCATCTTAGATGTGAGGAATCCTCTGGTGGCTCTAGTGATCGATCAGCTCATTGTTGAGGCAGAACCCTCCGGTGCTATGCATAACAACATCCAGTCTCAATTAAACACACTTGACGTTTTTTATTTCGAGAGGATAATTGCTCGATGCACATAAGTTCAAATCTTTATACAAGATCCCTTAAAAGGAGCTTAGACTCTTGGTACAAAAATATTGTATCCGAATGGTTTAGCAATCTCCACTTATCATCTAGCAGGAACATATTGTTGTGAGATCGTCCGCCCGCCGGCGTGCGACGACCCGTTTAGCAATGCGGCCGTCTCGCAGCCGACGGACAATCCATCGCGAGCTTTCGGATCAACGCTGGAACAGCACGAGGTGTGTTTTGTACACACCACACCTTGGTCCGTACTCTAACCCCGCGCTACAGGTCGATCCGCCAAATCTTCATGTTACCTAATTATTTACGGCGGGCAGATTGCGAGAGATTTACTCAACGGGGCACGGGGACCGAGGCCGCTTAATGCAGCTCGCCCCGTTTTGGATAACGAGCGGGGGTTATCGCGAGCCCGTTGGACCGATCACTTACCGGCTATTTAAAACCAACTATTATTCTGAATGTAGCGCGTTCAATGGAGGGAGAGGACGCAACGAATAGGATTACATTCAACAAGGAATTTATTGTAATAAAGAACGTAAGCAGGCCGCAGCGTTATGCAATTAAAAAGGCAAATACAGTATGATTATACAGGCCAACACCAGGACAGGAGAACTACCCGTTCTACACAAATCTTAAACGTTTTTAACTACTTAGTAGACACGGGCCCACGGGACACAGCGTAACGCAACACACACACACACCAAGAAAGGGTGCTGAGCTTTTAAACAGGCCTCAGCTCGGAAGACAGGTGAGCTGAAACCCAGAGCCTATATCCGAACTTCTCACCTCGTGTGGTCTTCAGTTGTTCGGAGTACCGGGTCGCGAGAGCGAGCTGGATCCAATCGCCTTAGCGCGCGATCCTTCTCGAGACTCCGCCCTGCGAATCCTCTCTGTGCTTTCTCAACACGTGCTGGTGGACAGGCGCGATACCGCTTCCGTCGAGAGCGTCGCTTCCCGGGAACCCCCTCCAAGAAGAGGCCGACGAGATCACACCAAGCCGGGAACCAAAGGAGAAAAGAGCTAGTCCACAAACCAGGAAGAAGCCACCACCGCAAGATCTGAGTCGAAGCAACGGCTCAACTCTTTCCTTCCAAAAAAGCAGCTCTCCAAAAAAGTCTCCACCGAGCCATAGCGTGGCCGAAGCTCACTGCGCCAAGCAGGACCCGACGGCCCTTTGAAACAACCACACAGCAGAGCAAAAGCTTCGAAAGCCTCACCCTAACCAAGCAAACAGGACCCGACGGCCTGCTGAACAACCACCCAGCCACCCGCCCGAACAAAAAGGATTCTCTTTATCTTCTCCACCCTCCTCCACGCGGCATGACTTCGCCCTCGTGATCATCCCCGCTGCCAACCGGGTGGGGAGTTAGTTGACGCATATGAAATCATGGGATGGAAGGCTCTTCTTCCTTTCGCAGAGAGGGGAGAGTCTCCTATTGTCGGTCCCTACTATTAATCGTCCACAGCGCTCTAATCGTTTTAAACATTACAATGGAGCGTGAGCTATCTAGGGACGCACTT
>CM068968.1:22097720-22115671 GCA_035128595.1 Eptatretus atami
ACATAATTAATAAGAGACATAACTAGAACTGCCACTTCATAACTGCTGGCAGTGATGACCGGCTACCAAGACGTCCCGCTTCGATGCAACCCCACTTTGATCGGACACCTGACCCTGACCCATGACATTTATTTTTATTATACATTATTCAATTTAATTTAGAATGGGATTAAAATAAATTAAATTCAAATCAAATGGAAGACCAAATAGGTGCAGTCCTGCATTGGAGTAATCAGAAGGAACCCAAACAAGCAAAAAGTAAAGATGAAGTCATCAGGAGGAACCTGGATAGGATTCACATTTCAGCTGCTACTCTTCTACCCTCAAACTCATGCAGGCACAGCCAAATGAGTATTATTAAAAAAACAATAATAAATAAATAAGAACCCAGATCAAAAAATCAAATAATTCTGGCTGCCAGGCCATGCGTCTGATCCAGTTGAAATTTAAAACATGTTTTCCCTGTCACTACTAGATCATAATTGTGAAGTTTCACTTCGATTGATTAATCAGTTCCAGAGAAAACATGATTTAATATTTTTCTTCAATCCAATTTGGCTGCCAAACCATGTGACCTATGACATGATATGCATAAACCTTTTGTTCCTCATGGATAGGCGGTCATACGTGTAAAGTTTTGCCTTGATCTGTTCAGCCATTTTGGAGAAGATTTTTGAAGGTTTTTAAAAAAACAAAATGACTGCCGAATCACGTGACCGATTATGTCATCTTCTTCTTTTTTTTCTCTGGACCATTTTATCCCTAGATGCCCCTCAAAAATTTTCATACTGATCAGAGGTAGCATTCTACATATGCATTTATGACGTCATAACGAAGGAACCGATGACATCATTAAAAAAATCACATACATTCCCCATAAGGTATTTGCCGTGTGCCAAGTTTCAATTTTTTCGTTGGTGCAGTTTCAGAGATATAGGTCCAAAGTTTTTCCGTTTTTTCCAACATGGCTGCCACACCACGTGACCTATGACGTCATAATTATCATTAAAACATTCTACATGAGTAGTCGCACCAATGGTGAAAATTTTGTCTCAATCTAACAAGCTTGTGGAGAAAAACACCAAAATTCTGTGCGGACAAACAAACAGACAAGCGGTTCCAAATGCAATTCCCTCTCCTTCGGTGAGGGCAACAAGAGAGAGAGCAATCACAGATTGGAGATCCTTACCAGGATTGGAGATCCTTACCAGGACTTGTTCAGTGTGGTGTATTTTGTGTGGCAAATAAATGGAAGGATGCACTCAAAGAAAGGTCATTGATTGCAAATGAAAGGTCTAAATGGTCTAATTGTAAAGGTGTAGAAGTCAAAAGGTCTGAAAAGTTAGAAAGGTCAAATGGTTTGAAGGTCTAAAGGTTGAAAGGTCTGAATGGGTCTAAAAGGTCGAAGGGGTCTAAAGACTGTAATTTAAGGTCAAAAGAGTTGGAATTGTCTGAAGGTGTCGAAAGGGTTTTAAAATGTCTAAAAAGGGTCTAAAGGTCAAAGGGTATTAAAATGTCTGAAAGGTATGAAAGTCTAAAGCAGGGGTCGGCAACCTTTCAGAAGTAGCATGCTTATTCACTCTTATTTATAGATCTGCGTGCCATTGATACATTTTTAACATTCATAATTGACCCTATGCACTAAGCGAGTGACGTCACAGCGGAAGGTAAGGCTCCGCCATATTGAGTGGCAAAAAATCATGGCTACCACGCACGTGTCACGCGAACTTCTGGGCTATTCCATGGATTAGATGATATTCTAGAAGAGGTAGTGCGAAAACTGAAGCTGTGTGGTCTTGGTGAAGATCCTTATATTATTTCAAAGGATAAATGGACAACAGAAAGGAAATTTTGGCCTCAATCGTTTTTCCTGACATCTATGTTTACCTTGTTGAAACGCCGAGTCCTTACACTCAAGCCAGCCTGAAAGCCTTCAAGAGTATGACGCTTACTCATGGTTATGTCGCCGGGTTTGTTAGTGACATAATCTCGACGAAAGCTGACAACTGTATTATCGTGAGGGCAAAGGTAAGCCTGTTTTCTTTCATTTCACTATTATTGAATTATCGTTGTTGCTTGTTTTGTTCAGCAACCAGCGTCACTTTTTTGAACCTGACTGCTGCCACAAGTTAATTTCAAGTGAAGCTCTTGTCTAAATGCTGAGTTTGTAGAAAATCTTGTTCGTCAGTTTGCTTACAGATACATTATATTTTTTCCATGACAAACATCCGGTGTAATGCCACGCTGCTGTGGATATTTCCAAGTGCTAGTTTTTTATGTATTATACATATCGATGTGACTTTCTGTAGTGAAAATGTTACACTGATTTTTTTTTTTTCAAATTTCTAAAATGCCATTTAAAAAAACTATTAATTTAATCTGCGATGTAATAGCATAAGACAAGTTTCGAGAAACAACTCAGAACTGTGCGCATTAGACAGCTGTTAGAAAGGTGATCTAGCCTATCTCATTCCGTACAAAAACAAGGGTATAATGCATTTTATAATACAAAAAATCAGACAATATTTTGTAACCACCAGCTATTTAATACCAACTACTGAAATAAACGTATCAGAAATTAGTTACATACCGGAGACAAATGAAGGCCACACAACCAGTCATGTTGCCAGGTCGCCATTTTTCTCTTCTCAGAACCGATATATCCAAAGATTTCGGCGGGAAAGCGGTAAAACTGCACTCCAGAGCTTTAGTATATCGCTGAGTACATCCTGGGGCACAACAATCTTACCCATTTGCAGAAAAACAAAATCGCTTGCTTGGAAATAACGGGTGTAGTTGAAGTGGAGACTATCGGTTGTTATCGGACGCGGTAATACTTTCTTGCCACTCAATATGGCGGAGCTGCCACAGTCACGTGACTGGTGACGTCATCTGAATAAGGGTGAAAGTCGACTTACATTTTAGCAGATTCATATATGTATATATATATTATATATATATTGTTACGGTTGTGGAAATTCGCATTACACCATAAAGAGTCCTCAGGTGAGATATATCGGTAAGTTCATGTGTAGTTAGCCAAACCGTTGTATAGAGGGAATATGTGTGATTCATCCGGGCTGCGACGCTTTGAGTTAGCCATTTTTCTTTCTCTATTGTTATTTTCGACCATTAAGCCGCCAACAACACAAACAGCCACTACCTTTACCTTCACAACTCCATCCCGCAAACATCACTTCACCGCCATTCCAAACGACACCCGCCAACCACCAAACCACCACCGCAAACCCCCCACACCTTCGCCTATCTCCTTCTCCAACCATCGACCACACCACCAGTCAACACAAACGTCGTGCTGTCCAGGGCCCGTTCGGCGATGGTGCCGAACGCATCGAGCCGCGAGCGCGGAATGGCGGCCTTTCCGAGGGAGAAATTCGGATCAGGAAGGCTTCACGCCCCCTTTTTCTCCGTCAATGGCGAGCGTCGGGCGGTATGGCCCCGCTCCAAGCGCGATGAACGTGGATTCTTTACGAGAGGAATTCGGATCAAAAAGGGTTCACGCCCCTTTTTGCCGCACCAATGGCTGAACAGAGGGTGGCGTGGCCCCGCCTCCAATCGCGTTTTGATACTGAAATTTGCATATAGGCTCTCCTGCGGCCTATAAGACGTGAGATAAGGCCACTCAGGAGAGTTCGCGCGCGTTGAGTTGCAGGCGGTGGTCGGGGAAAGTGAAGAGTTAAGTTCGAGTCAAGTGAAGACGGCGGTCGGCAACGAGGTTGCGGTGTGGGGGGTCGCTTGTCTGTCGCGGGGGTCAAGCCAGCCAGCCATTCCCCTCTCCTCTGAGCATCAGCAATTCACCCCCCCCCCCATCCGCACTGAGAGGAGCGCCGGGGGGCCCGTTCCTCCCCCACCTAAACGTGGCGCCAACAAAACTGCTTGCGTGGAGCACGCCGGAGAGGGCTCGCCGACCACGCCAGGGGCACGGGAGTCGGAGCGCAGCTGCGCGAACATTGCGGCTTGCCTGCCATCGCGTCCGAGGACGCGGGTAAGACCTTCTCGGTCTCGTGGACCTGGCCGCTCCTCCAGGATCCACGCACTTTGGTCCACGGACCTGTCTGCCCCTTGCTGTGGGGGTGCTTTCTTTCCTTTGCTTTTTGTATGAGTGATGTGGCGCCGAGTCCCAAAGTAGAACCGTTTAAGTGTTGTAAATAATTGCCCCTTTTATTCGGTCGTATTGCATTTGCTTTTGTTGCATCTTGTTCTGACTGTAATATATGTGCCTTCCGTGTTTCCGGAATAAATGTGCATTGCTTGTTGAACTGTTTCCCGCTTTGCTTCGTCTCCTTCCTTTTATTGAATCACCATCTTGCATCACGTAAGGGATTCGTAGTGGGTTTCAACATCCCGGTAATTAATCGGAACCATCAAGGCCGACGATAACTCCGCTCGGTTATCCCTGTAATACAGAACGAACTGCTTAAGCGGTTCGTGTCCGGAGTCGGCCTGTGGCGTGGTACAACTCCTCGGTACGCTACTCGCGCGAGTACTTAGGTAAATCGACCATTCGGCGATTGGACCCTATTTCGCGCGGGTAGAATGCGGACTGAGTTGTGGTGAGGTTAAACCCCCACCGTGACTGGCTCCGGGCGGTAGTTTCCGGAGGGTCACGACTGAATTGTCCGTTCCGGTGGGCGAGGCGGCCGCCATTCGAGTCAGGCGGCCGCCATTCGAGTCAAGCGGCCGATCGCACGCCGGCGGGCGCGAATTCGCAACAATATATATATATACAGTGGGGAGAACAAGTATTTGATACACTGCCGATTTTGCAGGTTTTCCACTTACAAAGCACGTAGAGGTCTGCAATTTTATTACATAGGTACACTTCAACTGTGAAAGAAGGGATCTAAAACAAAAATCCTGAAATCACATTGTATGATTTTTTAAATAATGAATTTGCATTTTATTGCATGAAATAAGTATTAAATCACCTACCAACCAGTAAGAATTCCGGCTCTCACAGACCTGTTAGTTTTGTCTTTAGAAGCCCTCCCATTCTCCACTCATTACGTGTATTAACTGCACCTGTTTGAATCGTTATCTGCATAAAAGACAGCTGTCCACACTCAATCAATCAGACTCCAACCTCTCCATAATGGGCAAGACCAGAGAGCTGTCTAAGGACATCAGGGACAAAATTGTAGACTTGCACAAGGCTGGGATGGGCTACAGGACAATAGGCAAGCAGCTGTGTGAGAGGCAACAACTGTTGGCGCAATTATTAGAAAATGGAAGAAGTTCAAGATAACAGTCAATCTCCATCGGTCTGGGGCTCCATGCAAGATCTCACCTCGTGGAGCCTCAATGATCATGAGGAAGGTGAGGGATCAGCCCGGAACTACTCGGCAGGACCTGGTCAATGACCTGAAAGAGGCTGGGACCACAGTATCAAAGAAAACCATAAGTAACACACTACGCCGTCATGGATTAAAATCCTGCAGCGCACGCAAGGTCCTCTGCTCAAGCCAGCGCATGTCCAGGCCCGTCTGAAGTTTGCCAATGATCATCTGGATGATCCAGAGGAGGAATGGAGAAGGTCATGTGGTCTGATGAGACCAAAATAGAGCTTTTTGGTTTAAACTCCACTCGCCGTGTTTGGAGAAGAAGAAGGATGAGTATCACCCAAGAACACCATCCCAACCGTGAAGCATGGAGGTGGAACCATCATTCTTTGGGGATGCTTTTCTGCAAAGGGGACAGGACGACTGCACCGTATTGAGGGGAGGATGATGGGGCCATGTATCGCGAGATCTTGGCCAACAACCTCCTTCCCTCAACAAGAGCATTGAAGATGGGGCGTGGCTGGGTCTTCCAGCATGACAATGACCCGAAACACACTGCCAGGGCAACTAAGGAGTGGCTCCGTAAGAAGCATCTCAAGGTCCTGGAGTGGCCTAGCCAGTCTCCAGACCTAACCCAATAGAAAATCTTTTGGAGGGAGCTGAAAGTCTGTGTTGCCCAGCGACAGCCCCGAAACCTGAAGGATCTGGAGAAGATCTGTATGAGGAGTGGGCCAAAATCCTGCTGCAGTCTGTGCAAACCTGGTTAAGAACTACAGGAAACGTCTGATCTCTGTAATTGCAAACAAAGGTTTCTGTACCAAATATTAAGTTCTGTTTTTCTGATGTATCAAATACTTATTTCATGCAATAAAATGCAAATTAATTATTTTAAAAATCATACAATGTGATTTTCAGGATTTTTGTTTTAGATTCCGTCTTTCACAGTTGAAGTGTACCAATGATAAAAATTACAGACCTCTACGTGCTTTGTAAGTGGGAAAACCTGCAAAATCGGCGGTGTATCAAATACTTGTTCTCCCCACTGTATATTTATATATATATATTATATATATATATATATATATTATATATATATTGTTACGGCTGTGGGAATTCGCAATCACCATTCAGGTCCGTAGGTGAGATATTTTTTTTTTAAGTACATGTATAGTTAGCCCAAACCCATTGTTTAGAGGGAATTAATGTGATTCATTCGGGCTGCGATCCTTTGAGATAGCGTTTTTCTTTTTCTATTGTTATTTTAACGACAAACCTCCCGCAAACAACCACCGCACCAAACTACGCCACAACGCCAACCGCGCTCAATTACCCTCACAACAACACCACCATCTTCGCCACTACCCCGCTGACGAACGCCATCCTCCACGGTCCACACTACGACGGTTTCCGCGTTGGAAACCGTCGAACGCAAGGAGGGAAAGAAGAGGCACAACGGTGGCGCGCGGGTTTTCCCGCCTGTTTCCTTCCCGCCATTCTTCCCTGGCCCGGCGCCAGGACGGATTTTCCTCGCCCCCCCCGCATGGCGCGGGGAGGGGGAACGAGAGGGAACGCCCCTTTTCTCGAAGCGCCTCGAAGGGGTGGAGCAAAGGCGGGGCGGAGAAACAGGGTGTGCGCCGGGAGTATAAGAGGCGGTGGCGCTGGCGGATCCTCCTCAGTGAGCTTCTTGTCTCGGTTCCTCGTAACTGGTGCTTCTTCTCGTCCTGCTTCGTCCCGTCCTGCTTCGTCCGTCCTTGTTCTTTTCTGGTCCTGTTCGGTGTGCTCTTGGGTCGGTGTACTCAGTCGGTGCTCGGTCCGTGGAGTCGGGGGACCAACACGAGCAGGCACGAGGCAGCCGGAGAGGCTTCGCCGACCACGCTCGAGCGGGGAGTCACGGCCAGACGGGACCACGTCGGAGGACGGTCGCCAAGGACGCGACACTCAGGGAAGTCGCACTTCCATTTTCTTTTGGGGTTCTGTGTGAACGTGTGTGTGTGGCGCCGTGTCCGAAAAGTAGAACTGTGTAAGTGTGGCCGTGTGTACGCGTATTCGGTTTAACTCTTTTTTTTTTATGTGATATATGTGCATTTTGATAATTGTGGCTATAAATACATGCTGTGATATATGTGGCTCTCCGTGTGTCGTGTAAATAAAGTGCTTGTGTTGAATTGTTCCCCGTTTCGCTGCGTCCTTTCCTTTGTTGGGTCTTCATCTTGCTTCACGTAAAGGGTTTGAGGGCGCGAGACGCCCGATAATTAATCTGAACCGTCAAGGCCGACGATAACACCGCTCGGTTATCTCTGTAGCACGGAACGGACTGCTTGCGGTTCGTGTCCGGAGTCGCCTGTGGCGAGGTACAACCCTCGGTAGGTTATTACCGTGCGGGTATTTAGGTATATCGACTTTCGGCGATTCACCTATTCCGCGCGGGTAGAATGCGGACTGGGTTGTGGTGAGGGCGAAAGGTCCACCCGTGACTAGATCCGGCGTTAGTCCGGGAGGTCAGACTGAATTGTCCGTCCGGTGGGCGAGGCGGTCGCCATTCGAGTCACGTGGCCGATCGCACTCGGCGGGCGCGAATTCGCAACAATATCTTTATCTACATATTGTTACAGATTTCAGAATCCGGTCTGATGAATGCATCCACACATCCAGGTCCTCAGACAGTTATCTATCTATAATTCCAGCAATGTGTGTGTGTGTTTATGTGAGAGAATGTCTTGCGTGAGGTGTGTTTGTGTGTGTGTGTTTGTGTGTGAGAGAATGTCTTGCGTGAGGTGTGTTGTGTTGTGTGTTTGGTGTGAGAGAATGTCTTGCATGAGGTGTGTGTGTTTGTGTGTGATGTCTTGCGTGAGGTGTGTGGTTGTGGAGAGATTGTCTTGTGTGTGTGTGTGGAGAGATTGTCTTGCGTGAGGTGTGTTGTGTGTGTGTGTGAGAGATTGTCTTGCGTGAGGTGTGTGTTTTGTGTGGAGAGATTGTCTTGCGTGAGGTGTGTTTGTGTGTGTTTGTGTGGAGAGATTGTCTTGCGTGAAGTGTGTGTGTGTGTTGTGGGAGAGAATGTCTTGCGTGAGGTGTTCGTGTTAGCCACTTTCCGATCCAGCGTCCGTGCACTCATTGGGTGAATAAACATGGCGGACAATAGTTACAAAAAATGACCGTGCCCTCCTATCCAGTTGGTATGGAGATCAGGGTTGTGTTTCATCACCAATAGTTTGTAGAGCGCTCGTCAAGTCGCTTCAGCACTCAAGCAAGCATTCCAAAGGAACGGTTCATGAGGATCACGGTTTGCTTGACAAGCTACAGCAAGCTGATTGGTACAAGTGGACACACACCCCAGGGGTGGAAACATGAGATCCTGCCCTCCAACATGGCCGACGTCTGCAGGGAACCCTGTCGAGTCTGCATGATGTTACATAACACGCAAATCCCGACATCAACATCCAAAAACCTCTCAGGAAATCTGAGAAATATAACTTCTATCGCATCTCGACACTTTATAAGGACTGTACTGGGTGCGACCTGACAGCACGATAATTCGACTGTAAATCGCTGTCCTGGTGAGTAATTTAAAAACCGACGGCATGAATTGCCTGCATGACGAGTATTGTGGCGGCTCTAAAAATGTTCTCAGGGTGTGTTCACTCAGATATTGTTCGCTCGGCTGGTGTTCTCCTTTTTCTTTGTTTTACCACATCAAAGTGATTTATCAAATATCTGGGGAGATCATTGAGTACGTCACATTATTCGTCAACTACAATGTCCTCGAAGATTAATATGAATTTTCATTAAAAAAAAAATACAAGCTTAAGGGTGCTGTAAAAATAATGTGAGGAATTGTTTTTTTTTTAATGGAAACACGTCCGGTTAATAAAATTAATAAAGACTCCTTCAGTGACGATGTTTCGGAAAATAATTATATTAATCATTCTGAGAGAACGAATCGAAGATAAATAAATAAGTCGAGCGATAATGAATTATTGTGTGAACTAAAAATAATTAGGGAGCATTAATAATTTATTACACACGTTAATAGTATTGTTCAGGAAAAATAGTTTTCAGATTGAAGATAAGAAAAGAACCCAGAAAAAAACACCTGGAATGATGCGATGAATGAAATGCGCGATGAATGAAATGAGTGTGAAGAAGGAAGCCGGACATTCGGATTGATCGACGCGACGAACGTGAAATGGTGAGTCCGGTGCGTAGGTAGGACACCTGTCCGACAGGTACGTTCGTGATTCGATGAGAGAGACGTAAATGTCGGTATAGTAGCCAGGTAGATAAAGGTGTGTTGGGGGAGAAAGGTAAGGTAAGGTTGTAGTTGAAGATGGTTGTGTTATGAGAAAAGTCGATGAGGAATTAAATGAAATTCTGTGATTAAAAGTTCCACTTTAAATGGTTTGTAAATAAAAATGATTGAAACGAAAAGGCGAAAAGAGGTAAAAAGGAATAAATTACCAGGTAAAAGAGGATGGGAGACATGAGATGAGGATGCAGGGTGAGGGAAGATGAGATATGGGGGGGGGGGCGGGGTGAGAGAAGATGAGATGGGGTGTGGGGTGAGAGAAGGTGAGATGAGGGTGTGGGGTGAGAGAAGATGAGATGAGGGTGTGGGGTGAGAGAAATGAGATGAGGGTGTGGGGTGAGGAAGATGAGATGAGGGTGTGGTGATGAGAAGATGAGATGAGGGTGTGGGTGAGAGAAGATGAGATGGAGGATGCGGGGTGAGAGAAGATGAGATGAGGATGGTGGTGAGAGAAGATGAGATGAGGATGGGGGTGAGAGAAGATGAGATGAGGGTGGGTGAGAGAAGAGAGATGAGGGTGGGTGAGAGGAGATGAGAGGAGATGGGGGTGAGAGGAGATGAGATGAGGATGGGGGTGAGAGAGATGAGATGAGGATGTGGGGTGAGAGAAGATAGGATGAGGATGTGGGGGGAGAAAGATGAGATGAGGGTGTGGTGTAGAGAAGTGAGATGAGGATGGGGGTGAGAGAAGATGAGATGAGGATGTGGGGTGAGAGAAGATGAGATGAGGATGTGGGTGAGAGAGAAGATGAGAGAGTGTGGGGTGAGAGAAAGTGAGGATGTGGGGTGAGAGAAGATGAGATGAGGTGCGGGGTGAGAGAAGATGAGATGAGTGGGGTGAGAGAAGATGAGATGAGGGTGTGGGTGAGAGAAGATGAGATGAGGTGGGGTGAGAGAAGATGAGATGAGGATGTGGGGTGAGAGAAATGAGATGAGGGATGCGGGGTGAGAGAGATGAATGAGGGTGTGGGGGAGAGAAGATGAGATGAGGTGTGGGGTGAGAGAAGTGAGATGAGGGTGTGGGGTGAAAGATAGATGAGGGTGTGGGGGAGAAAGGTGAGATGAGGATGGGGTGAGAGAATGAGATGAGGGTGTGGGGTGAGAGAGATGAGATGAGCGTGCAGGTGAGAGAGATGAGAAGGGGGGGGGGCAGATGATGAGATTAAAGGGGTTGGGGAAGAGAGATTAAAGGGTTGGGGGAAGAATCAGTTAAGTGGTTTGAGGGAGGGAGAGGAGATCAGGAGGTTAGGGATTAGAGAAAAGGGATGGGAGATGTGATGAGGGGATATGAAGCATGTGGGGAGGAATAGATGAGTGGAGAGTGGGGTAAGAGTGAGGTTTGGATGGGAGATGCGATGAGGGGTGGGGAAGAGATGAAGGAGGAGGGTGGGGAGAGAGATAAGGTAAGATGGTGGCGGAGTAGAAGCATACGATGGTGACAAACATGAGGCTCGGTTTTCATTCTCATCTTGGACCTGAGTGTCTCTTTGGTATTTTATTACTTCAGCCTGAGATTGTGTATGTTGTAGATGTCGTGAAGGTTTTTGGCACAAGACCAGTGCACCTTGTATTAAATGCTTTAGTGTAGTAGATCGTAGAAAAATCGTGCAAATTATGATACAAGCATCAAATTTGCATTTCTGTTCTGCAGGGCTTTCTGATCAAATCTGCCTGATTGGCCATTTGAAAATCCAAATTTTGAAAAATTTGAAAAAAAAAAAAAACTTCAAAAAATTTGAAGTCACAGCTGGCTGAAATTGTTGAAGCGCAAGTGAACACCCAGACAGAAAACCAAGGGGAGATGCAGTCATCATTGATGGCTCAGCACTTAATTATCAATGCCCTACCTCCACGCACTCAAAGATATTTGATGACTATGCTAAAGAAGACTCATCCCAAAGGTGGAATCCTATGGTGCCAGGTACGAGAGGGTGGACGTAGTGTTTTATGTGTACAAGAAGTCAAGTCTGAAGTCCGAGGCAAGGTCGAAAAGGGGCAAGGAATCAGAAGAAGAGTGACAGGAACCAGTAAGACCCCAAGAACTGGAGAAGCTTTCTTCGAGATGACAGCAACAAGACTGAGCTGTTTCACTTCCTTGCGGAAAAGATGTGTGAAGCACAGACGACAAGCACAGTCATTGTCACAAAAGGAGAAGATGCCATTAGCAACACAAGGAAGTCACTGGATGCTGTGTCTCCATGTTTTCATGAAGAAGCTGACACTCGAATATTTGTACACGCCAGGGATGCAATGACGGATGGTAGCAAGTCCATTATCATTAAGGCTAATGACACAGACGTACTAGTCATAGCAATATCTGTACTGCCATCCTTACAGGAACTAGGTCTTGAGAACATGTGGATTGCCTTTGGCCAAGGAGCCAAGGCACGATGGATTCCAGTCCATGAGGTAGTTTCTGCAATAGGCCTGAGAAAGCTAGAGGGATCCCATACTTCCATGCGTTCACGGATGTGACGTCGTGTCTGCCTTCCGCGGTAAAGGGAAAACTGAATGCCAGACCTTGGAACGTCTTTGATGATGTTTCTGAAACATTCGCCAATCTCAGCCAGCATCCAACATTGATTCGTGATTTTTGACTTTTTTGAAGTTTTGGTTTTTTTTCAAAATTTGGATTTTCAAATGGCCAATCAGGCAGATTTGATTAGAATCCCCTGGAGAACAAATGTTACCAAATTTGATGTTGTATCATCATTTGCACGATTCCTCTCAAAAATTGCTGTTATCTGCCCCACTATTTGACCCTGTTCATGTTGCAAACATTTCAAACAAACTGGCAATCTAACATTGATTAAAAAAAAAAAAAAATTGGATGGTCACAGAACTTCAAGGGTCATTGATTTGAGTTTTGTCACGAATACGCCATGTTTGTACCTCTGTTTCACGGTCAGACATTCAGGTGACCACACCGTGATTCTGACACACACACACAGCATCATGCATTGTTGTAATGTTTACCGCACCATACAGCAGGTGGGTTCATGACCTAGTGAACCTTTCATCCTGATGGGATCTGCTATTTGGAGTGAAAATCTGCCGATTGTGAAACTGCATCAATCTAACAGTCTCCCTTTCGAGTTTCTCCGCTACAACACAGTTTGCGATCTCTTGGTGTGGATTTACTCTCAGACTCCCCCCCCCCTCCCGTGTGGATTGCCTGCTCTTTGAAGATGAAACTGAATTTGCTTCTCAGAAAAAAGAAAAATCAGTTGAATGACTGGACAAGCTTAAAACTCCAGGCTCTTATTAAAAGAAGAGACGAGCTCGATGATTCGTGTTTGAACTGGCAAGTCGTGAGTAATATATCACGTCGTCACTTTGAGTGTTGAAACCATCGTCGTGCGTTGGCATTCTCTTTAAGTCTTTGAATTGTTGAGCCCATGTCGTCTTCTTTCGATTGATCTTCCTTGGTTTTCATTCACGTTGCTTCGTGTGATATCGCTTGGAGAGAGAGAGAGAGAAAAAAACTAAACAAAAGAATAGCAACACGATAAGTGTGATTACAAGATTGTACAATCAAGAGATTTGAACTTTAATTACTGAACATTTACTTGAGACTTGGTGTAGCCATTTTCAGTCAGCACGGAGGGATAAATGGAAGAGTGTGTGTGTGTTTTTATGTATTAGCTCTGCCACCAAAGGTGGACGGAGGTTGTGTTTTCACCCCTGTCTGTCTGTGAGCAGGATGTCTCCAAACTTGATGCACAGATTCGGATGAAACTTGGTGGACAGGTTACGTGTGTGACGAGGACGAACTGATTAGATTTTGGTGAAGATCCGGATCCGGATCTGGACATGAGAATTTTTTTTTTAATTTTTGAAATTATTCTTCAGCATTGAGAGATGTGGTGAAAAACAATATATAGCATGGTGTTTCAAAAAAAATATTGGCCTCATATGTTCTACTGGATCAGGCATTGCATGGCGGAGGTATGCGCTCTACCGAGTGCCCTTCTACTTGGCAATATGTTCATTCGATTGTGAAGAATGCAGTGGAAACCTGAGATTGAGAATCCTGGCTCTGTGAAGGTGGTGGATTGTTCTCTGAGCATATTGAGTAATACACAAGGCTATTTGATCGCCGAGTTTTCTGTTGTTGCCGTGGAAGAGCTGTGTTGCGAAACCAAAAAGCTGCCGAACAAGAAATTCATCCGTTTGACCCTGTGACCTGTGCAATGACGAGCGAAGTGGGCATTTATATATTTTTGATTTTTTTTTTTAATTTTCTTTCTTTTCCTGTTTCATTTCCACTTGTGACCTCAAAAGGGCAAGATGAACGATGGAGGGTGGGTCTGCCGAGGCTTTGTTGAAAGCTTGTTGATATGGTGATCGGTTTGCTTTTGTCACCATTCTTTTGAATCGGAGGGGAGCCTTTAAACATGCAGATCATTTCCTTTTGGATAACAAGGAACACTAGTCTTGGGAAAGATTAGTGAGGGACTGCGTCGGCGGATAGTATGACAATAGATTCTCCCAAACTACTGCGGAAGTTGTAAACTTGCACTTTCTTAACTCTTGTTTGGGGGGGAAAGTAATTTGTTATTTCCTTTGGGATGTTGATGATGACCTATGGGATCTTTACAACCAGCGGTTGTTCAAATAACATTTCCAAAATTTATTTCTCGCTTGGTCTCAAGTAATTGCAACTATGCCTGCTCTAACGACTCCATTTATCACACTTTTTTGTGGCGCTGGCTCGGCCTTACGTTCATGTTGAGCAAATTTGGGCAGGAATCTGTAACAAGATTTCAGGGTGCCGGCAACAACTCACCTACTCTTCGGAGAAAGTCGTAGCATTTTTGACGTCCACCTACCGATGCTGGGAGAACGCGACACCCAGTTCAACGTCCATCTGAAGGATGGCGCACCTCATGATGCATCACCCTGCCATTGAAGCACTGATCCGAGAGTTTATAGTCAGATTGGGAGTTGAACCATCCCTCGGATGGACGTCCCACCTGCCGGCATTAGTTGGTGGACATTAAAGAACCCACGGTGTCCTTCGTGAAGAGTAGGCGAGCTATCACCGACACAATGAACAAACTGCTGGGAAGGCCGTGGCAAACCAGCCAGTAAAACTCTTCCCAAGAAACTGCTTTGACAGTGCTGGACCTGCCTTCGGGCAGAATACGAATGACAGTTTCGGTGAGACCATTAGCATCATGAACCTCTTCTGCCCCTGGCATTTTGAATGAATAGTTTGAACAGAAGTTCCCCCCCAAGCTAGCTCACAGGTGGTATGAAGGACTCTTCAGTCTCAATGTACTACAAGGCAACTACGTCTGCCTTTGATAGAGCAATGGTGCTGCCAAAGCAGTCCCTTGATAAGGTAAGGGTTGTGCTTGGTGGTTTGCCATTGCTTTCCCAGCAGTCAGTCAGTGCTGGAATTTGTCATTTGTTTACGGCGCCGGTGATAACCCACCTACTCTTCGTGATGGACACTGTGGGTTCCTTAACATCGACCAACTAATGCTGGCAGACGTGTCACCCAGTTTAACATTCATCCGAAGGATGGCACACGTGGATGCTTCGCACTGCCTGCAAAACACCAGGATGACAGTTCATAGCTGAGTCGGGATTCAAACCCAGGCTAGACAACTCGGGTGTGAGTGTGCATACCTCCGAGGATATCCCTCCAGCCCCAATGCCGGACAAAACAGTCACTTGTCAATGGTTAGGTGTTTTCCAGATCTCAATTGATCATGTGACTTGGTCCCTTTATCCCCACAAATGCTTCCCATCCCAAACGGATGTTCGTGCATGCCTAGTTCTGTGGTTTGTTCCTCTCAATATCATGCATTGTCCTGGTTCATGGCTACACTTTCAAAAGTAATCCGCAGTAATAGGGGCATATGCAATGTCACTGAAGATTAATAGCCGCTTGCATTTCTTCCATAATTGCCTCATTTTTGGGGAAGAATATTCCCACCTCACATGTCAACAGGTTTAGTGTTGGCTGGAGCCCCTGCATTTTGAATGAAGTGAAGCATGCATTGGAAGAAGCTTTTAAAAAACTTTCGATTTTCCAGCTACATTTTTCCCAGATTGACAAAACTCGACATGCTTCGATTCTGAAACACGGTAGATGAGCATCTGATTGACTCTGATGGATTAACTTGAATTTGATAGTCTGAAAGGAGCTCTTGCCACCATGTTGGTGTCCCAGAGGGGTACTCTTGCGAAAGTCACCGTGATCTCGCTTACGTTGCATGACTGTGGGTGGGAAAGCTGGTGTAACGTCCACATCCAGGGGGCTCATGACTCGCCACCTCTGCCATCACCACAATGGTCCATTCGTTCATGTGCCCTGCCTATACAGAGCCTCGGGTCTGCCGAAGCAGTTTCTTGACGAGGCTTACAATGTCAGATGGGTCACCACTCAAACACAGGAAGTCAGGGTAGGAATTTGTAATTTATTCAGGGTACAGGCGATGGCTCGCCTACTCTTCACGAAGGACACCGTGGGATCTTTTTAATATCCACCAACGAAAGTGTGCAGACGGGAGAGCCAGTTTAACGTCCCTCCGAGGGATAGCACAGATGTTGATGACTCACCCTGCCTGTGAAATGACAGTTTAAAGTTGGGTCAGGATTCGAACCCAGGCGAAACAGCTCAGAAGCGAGTGTCCGTACCTCTCGGCCATCTTGGCAGCCGTTGCAGGAGTGGATTTTGATTAAATAGATTCACCACCACTGGGGATCAAACCCAGGTCGGGTACGAGCACACAGATCGGCTGTGCTCTGGCTGAGTGTGAAGATGTCTTGGCTATAACCAGCTTTCAGGTGAATTGCCATCATGGAATGTGGTTCAGCTCGTTTACCATTGGATGTGTTCACACAACATGCTGAAACTCTTCCAACTCCTTCCCACTCTTGCTTAAGCTTGAAGCTAGAACATTATAATCTGATGCTGCAGACGAGCCATGAGCCCAGGCTAAGATACGATCAAACACTGACGATGTTAGTTGTGCATCAGTGTGTTCTTTAAAAATGTGATTGTATGTTGACCTTTGTTCCCACCCTGATGGCTGGGTTGTCTGTAACATCTGTCATGGTTTCATGCGATTTTGCAGCTCTCTTGTTGACATGCATGCTGGAACCAATGACCGAGTTCTGTTCTCGGTCGGCCTGGCCACTTCAGCTCAAGCTGTCCCTGAAATAATATTTTGTTTGACGAATGAGAGAGCCTTTCACAGTGGTTGCAAGTAGACAAACGTGTTAAAGGCGCCATTAAAATAAATATATACAGGGCCTTCAGAAAGTATTCACATGCTTTGACTTTTGTCACATTTTGTTGTAGTTCAGGCTGAATTTAAAATTGATTAAAAAATTTTTTTTAATGTCACCGATCTACACAAAACACCCCATAATGAGAGTGAAAGCATGTTTTCAGAAATCTTTACATATTAATTAAAAATGAAATACAGAAATATCTCATTGACATAAATATTCAACCCCTGAGTGAATACTTTGAGAAGCTCCTTTGGCAGTGATTACAGCTTCGAGTCTTCTTGGGTATTTCTGTATCAGCTTTGCACATCTGGATTTGGGGATTTTCTCCCATTCTTCCTTGCATAATTGCTCAAGCTCTGTCAAGTTGGATGGGGAGTGTCGGTGAACAGCAATCTTTAAGTCTTTCCACAGATTCTCATTGGGATTCAAGTCTGGGCTTTGGCTGGGCCACTCAAGGACTTTCACGTTCTTGTTCTGAAGCCATTCCAGTGTTGCTTTCGCTGTATGCTTGGGGTCATTGTCCTGTTGGAACGCAAGTCTTCGCCGTAGTCTCAGGTCTTTTGCACTCTGTAGCTGGTTCTCCTCAAGGATTTGCCTGTATTTCACTCCATTCATCGTTCCCTCTATCCTTGGAAGTCTCTCGGTCCTTGCCGCTTAAAAGCATCCTCATAGCATGATGCTGTTGCCACCATGCTTCCCGGTCAGGATGGTGTTATGTGGGTGATGGGCTGTGCTCAGTTTCTGTCAGACGTAACGCTTTACGTTCAGGCCAAAGAGTTCAATTTTCATCTCATCAGACCACATAATATTTTGCCTCATTCTCTCGGAGTCTTTCACGTGCCTTTTTGCAAACTTCAGGTGTGCTGTCACGTGCCTTTTTCTCAGGAGTGGCCTCCACCTGGCCACTCTCCCATAAAGCCGAGATTTGTGAAGTGCTGCAGAGACTGTTGTCCTTCTGGCAGGTTCTCCCATCTCAGTGAAGGAACTCTGTAGTCCTGTCAGAGTGGTCGTTGGGTTCTTGGTCACCTCTCTGATGTCCTTTTTGGTCGGACTGCCAGCTCGAGGAAGAGTCTGGGTAGTTCCATATTCTTTCCATT
>CM068968.1:22129084-22171244 GCA_035128595.1 Eptatretus atami
CGCCTTCGCTGTAAGGTGGGGCCTCCTGGAGGCCAGCGTGTGCGGAGCCATGGTGGGGAAACTGCAGCGCCGAGTAATGTAGTGTGCTAGTTGGTGCTGGACTATTGACTCGAGCTTCCGATGGTCTGGGGAGAATTGCCGATTGCATTAGAAAGGCATGCAAGTAAATACCTCTTAAGAGGCTGCACAAATGGTGTTTTTCACGGCACGGGAAACATGGCCAGCATGACGCCCACGCTGCACGAGACGCGTACGGAGGCCAATAAAGCCGACCACGCCCTGTTGGGCAGGATACGAGTGTGCGGGTAGAAGCGGCTTGTTCTTTTTTAACCAAGCTGGTGGGCCACGTGAGGGGTCGGGGCCAATCGGAGCGCCCGATTCGGTTGATGACTTTTGGATTCGGCATGGCCCCTCCCCCCCAAGCTGCGGGCCCTATAAAGGTCGGGGCAGTCCCGCTTGCCCGGTCGGTCTGTGTTTCCTGCTTCTCGTCTCTGCCAACCACCCTCACCTCGTCGACACCGCCACGACCCGCCTCCTGCTCCTCGACTCCGCCTCCGCCCACACCACTTCAACCCACCCGCCTACTACTCCACCCTTGCCCTCTGGACTCCGCCCCTTCTCCACTCAAGCTCCTCCTTCACGAACACAGTCTCCACACGTGCGGCTTGGGCCAGAGACAACACGCCCACTGTCGGGTACCGCACCCCGGAGCATCCCCCCCCACCCCCGCGAAATGTATTGGTGGCACGTCGTGCTATCAGGCGCACAGGTACCGAGATCATAGCCTCAACTCACCCCCCCCCCCCTCCCTGGTTGCAAAACTCCCCTCCTTCATCGGGTTTTCTGTGTCTGTGTGTGTGCGTGTGTGTGTGTTGGCGCCTGTCTGCCGAAGTAAGACCGCAGAAGATCCTTGTTATTATTATTGTTATTAATTTTGCGTTAAGTCTGCTCTGTGTCCCCTTTTGTAAGTTGCCCGTTTATTGTTGCACCACACGCTTCTTCCTATCCCTGCATTACACACAACAATAAATCTTCACTGTGCGACATATCTTTCCTCGCCTGCTTGTAAATAAATTATTATTATTAGGAATGTTCCCTGCTCGTTTTTCTCTTTTCTTCCATTAATCCAGCATGGTTCGAATCCAAGTTTAGCCGGGACTTTATTCTCAACGATCCCTTTTAGGCCGGTACGTCCTTGGCAGTGTCGCTCGGCTGCATCCGATCCGGTCGAGTGATCCAGTTGGACAGGCGTACCGAGGGCGTGTTCCCCGGTAATTAAATCACGTGATTAATTAGGTAACCCGATTAACCCATAGAGGGAGGATCCTAGGTTACGCGGTTGAGTTATTGGCGTCCACGGTCGGTTAAGCGACCTGCCGCGTCACAGAATTATCCGTGTGCGACGGCCTACAATTACGGGGAGTCTGGTGGAATTGACATAGCTTTCCCCACCTAGTGGTCTTCTCACCCGACCCCCCGGCCCGCAACAATATCATGGTCTTGTCCAGGAATTTCACACCCACCCTTCTCCCCCACCCCCCTCTTCCCTGGACTACATCACTTGGTATGTGCATACTGTATAACGAGAAGCTGCAGTCATGAATGTCATTCTCTGTCTTGACTCACAATAACGCACAAACGGATGCTGAACCGATAACATTTCGCCGCCAAAACCTGCTGGATCGTCCTGGTTCACATTTCTGCTCATGGGAATATGAACTTTGTTTCTCGCTCTAACTAGTTCAGAGCTTGTTGGTGAGAGACCAGGCACAAATGTTGTGATTGGACTCTCCAGAGACATGACAGAAGTAAGTAGACACCTTAAATTTCTTCCATTTCATCTGTATAATGCAGTTTTACTCAGTGATTTGTCATAATATTCGACAATTTATTTGCAGAAATGAGTTCCTGGGTCTTATACGACAATTAACTCTGCATCGAACCCAGGGAGCACACAAACTTTCCGATTTTCAAAGAGGACGAATTATTGGCCAATCAGAAGGTGGAGTCAGCCAGCGTCAGATAGCTCAGAACATTGGCTTTCCACTTTCCATGGTCAATCGGGTGATTGTGCAATTCACCAGCGAAGGCAAGGAATCCACAGCTTCCCGTACTGGTCCATCTGGGCCCTCAGAAAGATGTATTTGAGCTGTCAAGCGGTCCATTGAGAAAACTCCCCATTGCAAGGCAGCAGATGTTGCAGAGGAGGTTCAAGTTAGCTCAAGAACTGCCGTGCGGTACCTTCATCAAATGGGCTACTATAGGAGAGCAGCTCAGAGAAAACCTCTTCTTAGACCAGCCAACATTCAAAGGAGAAAGAAGTGGGCTGACGAGATGGCCACCAGACCGTTGGAGTTTTGGCAAACTAATTTTTTCAGATGAGTCCCCATTTGCTCAATTTTCTGACAGTGGATGCTTATGGGTTTGGAGACTTCCCAGTCAAGAGTTTTCTTTAAACTAATTGCAGCCAACTGTCAAACACGGTGGTTTTTCAGTGATGGTATGGAGAGCAATATGGAGCGCTGGTCGGTCAGAGCTTGTGGAGTGTGATGGCAACATCAACTCTACGATATACATTTCTATCCTTGAGGATGGATGTCTCCCTGTCTTCTCCACTAGTCAGATGGTCAGTCTCCTGACATGAATCCCATTGAACACCTCTGGACCATATTGGATCGAGCTGTGCGGAAAAATTCCAGGAAACCAACATCATGGGCAGAATTGCTAAACCTTTTGTGTGAAGCCTGGGCAGAAATCCCACAAGAGAAAATTTCGGAACTCGTTAGTTCTATGCTTGAAAGAGTAAAAGCATTGAAATCTGCAAATGGTAAGTCTACAAAATACTAGTGAATGCATTAAAATGGATCAAATGTACTTCAAATGTTCAATAAATATATATTTTTTAAATAATGGTGTCTCCTTTTGTCATGTCTCTGGATACCAATGAAAGAAAATCACAGGGTGCAAAGAACGGTTACCATTTTGCAGTTGTGGTAATATGGCAACCCATTGTCCACTTAAAGGATCTCACCCACTTTAAGCACGTGGCCATCGGCTCACATGGAGACGCAAGCATTTGCAGGCAATAAACAAGCGACTGTCGGAGCCTATAAAAGATAACAGCCCTAGTTTATTTATTTACTGCTAGTTGATCAGTATGTAGCACCTCGGTGTCGAGCACGGAATGCTTTTCATAATAAACTTTGTTTATCTACCAGTAATGGTTTGAGCATCTGTTCCGAGTCTCGGATGTCGGCGGTTCAAAACCCCGGCCAAGTCATACCCAATATGTTTAAAATGGTACGTGCTGCTTCCTTATTTGACGTTCAGCATTTAAAAGGTTAAGAGCATGGACATTAAACTCTAGGTTGGCTTCCATGGGGAGGAGGAAATTCCTCCTTAGGAAATGCCCTGCTGGGTGTAGTGAGAAAGGCGACGACGTTGTGACGCCACTGGTATCCAGTGCCCCGGGAAGTGTCGGTACTTCCCCCAAGCTCAGTGGCTGTCTCATGTAACAGTCCTATGTTGTCTCTTATATTCGTCTGTATGCCCATATGTGTGTGGCAGCTCCGCACGAGCCTTATATTGCCAAAACCAAACAAACAAAAAACCCCATCATTCATCGGATAGAAATTTGTCAACACACAAAGAAATGGATTAACGCAAATCTCCCGCCAAGCCACTTTGGCGATGTCGTGCCGGCTTATGGCAGGCCATTGGTGACATGCGTGCAACTTGTTTGGATTTTCCGACAATGCCAGATATTATAATCCACAAGGCAGGTCTTGAGGACTTTATAGAGTAATCATAGAATAATGACTTCCGGCCTCACCACAGATGGCAGACTTCCAGCGACTCACTGGGCACAACTCACAGCTGAGCTGTCTGCCGGCATACCAGCGCCCATTGAAACTGAACAAGGCCTGAGTACATTCTTCCTCCCTGCACGCAAAATGTACAACTCATCAGCACAATCACACTCTGGTAATGCAAATCCTCATTTTGACCCTTGGCCCTTGAGCTACATCAAAGTGGGTGCCATAATCGGGTGGGGTCAAAGGTCAATCAGGGAACGTGCATCCCAGGGTGTACGCCCTTTCTTTTTACACTGTACTCTTTATACATCCTCTCACCTTTAGCATTGTATGGCTTTCATTGTTGGAGACATTACGGAAACAAAAGCATTCAAAAGCAGGGCATCTCTCGTGCTTTCTCACAAATATCAGAATCAAGTCCTGTTGTGCTGATCATTGCACTTACGTCTCAAACTGCACGTAGACATTTCCACGAAGGTGTGGTTCATAATTGCAGCTCACCTGCAGTAAAAAAAAGCCATGTCCAAGCATCATTCTGCACTTAAAATGCACAAATCACCTCCATGATGGTTAAATTCACAAGGATAATAATATATATTATATATATATATATATATATTATATATATATATATATATATATATATACACACACACATATACTGTATATGCAATACGTATATGTTGTTGTTGTGGATTTCGCCACTCCGCGTGTGGGCAACCGCCTTTAGCTCATTTGCGGCCGCACGCGCCCACCGACCGTGGAATCCAGTCGCAGCTTTTGGATCAACGCCGAAATCCAGCTACGGGTGTGTTTTCAACCACACCACAACCTTGTCAATGCTCTGCCGCGCTTCAGGGTCGATCGCCGAATTGTCGATTTACCTAATTATTCGCGCGGTCAGACTACCGAGAGGTTGTACTTCAACGGGACCTGTCCGGAAACGAGCCGCTTTAAGCAGCCTTTCCGTCTGCGATTGCCGAGCGGTTTATTATCGCCAAGCCCGTTGGACCCAATTATGTTATCGGCTTATAATAACCAGCTGTTTATTCCAACGCAATTATGGCAGTTCAATGGAGGAAGGGACGCAACGAGCAGGTGAATATTCAAACAATGTGGACATTTATTTGTACATGCACATATGCAAGCAATGGGGTAAGGGACAAGACACGAGCAAAAAGACCTACAGCTGTTGTCTATTTATTAGTACGTACACTTAAACAATTCTACTTATCGGACAAGGCGCCACAGACTTCCATGCAAAACCCAGAAAAGAAAGGGAAACAGGGCCCGTAGGCCTTTAATGTTCCTCGGAGCTTGGAAGACCGAAGGATCCGCGAGGCCGTGCAGGTTACCTTGTCGCCCTGGAGACGACTCGATGGGTCTTTCGGTCGGCGACCCTCCGTATGCTCGTCGTCAACACGGCAGCTGGTGTAACGGCGGCTCGTTGGTCCAGGCCTTGCCGTGCGGCCTGGTCGATCGGGCCTGGCGCACGACGCCTCAGAGGAGCGAACGGGCCTTGCTCTTTTGGAGTTGATGCTCTTTTAAGAGCCCACTCACTCCTCAGCGTCGCTCGGACCGTCCCGGGTCCGATCACTTCGGACTTATGTCGCTGGCTGGCGACTTCTCTACGGCTGGCGACCTCTCTCCGGCTGGCGACTTCACTGCCGCCTCCACCGACCCACAACCCTGCACTGCACTGCAGACTCGACCCGACTGGACTCAGGCTCCAAACTCCACCAGACTCCAACGACCGAGCTCCACTCAACAACCGAGCTCCACTCCGAACTGGTTTCTCTTCGTTTCAGCCCGGCCTTTTATCGGGTTCGGGTGGTGTTGGTCTTTCACCTTCGACCCTTCACCCCCGGCTGGCTCCGCCCCTTTTGTCATTCTGATCCGATCTTGCCGTCAAACGCGGACATGGTAGGAATCACCGCTTTTGCTCCAACGAGGAAGTCGTCGTGTTTGTCGGCGGAGATATTGTTCGTTTGTGGATACCGTTCTGGCGAAAAGATGGCGGCGCCATGGAGATGATGGTGAGGAGATGTTTGTTCGTTTGTTGAATGGTTGTTGTTGGTGAAAAGATGGCGTTGTTTGTGGAGATGATGGTGAGAGATGTTGTTCGTTTTAAAATAAAATAGCAAAAGAATAACGGCTAACTCAAAGATGCACATGCCCGCGTACACGAATAATTCCCGTTAGACATTGGTGGGGAAATCTAACCTGGAACACACACTTACCTACATAACTGATCTTCAGGGAACCTGAATGGTGTTCTGTGAATTTCCACAACCGTAACAATACACATACACACACACACATTAATATTTATAAGGCATTGTTAGCATTGTGATGTAATCTGCATTGATATTCTGGTAATCACCATTCTCACCAAGACTCGGTTAACACACAGCCTTTTGCCTGCACAGAAGAAGCACATGTTCCATTGGTGAGGCGTGAAAAAGATAGTAAGTGAGTACCAGAGTAAAGGAGTCTTATGAGGACACGTTTTCCACAAAAAGACTTTTAGAGTGTGGCTTCACCCGCAGGCCATTGCGAATGTCCATATCGTCATATCTGCGCTGTGACAGATCAGTGTTGTGGTCCCACAGGCGAGTGGGGCTGAGACGAGTGAGTGAGAAAAGTTGCTCTGGGAAGCGAGCAAGCATTGGAACTTTTTTGGGGGTGATGAGAGTTGGGGGCGATTTTTGTGGGTTGGTATTGGAAGGATGTTTTGGTGGCACTGCTTTTTGATGGAGTTTTTTTTTAGCCCCAACTGGGAGTCGGCCCATTTGGGGGCTTATATTTAGTATGCTCGCTCACCTCTAAGCTGTCTAGCCTGGGTTTGAATACTGACCCAGCTATAAACTGTCATCCTGGTATTTCACAGGCACGGTGATTCATCAAAGTTTGTGTGCCGTCCCTCGGATGGACGATTAACGGGCGTCCCATCTGCCGACATTAGTTGGTGGACGTTAAAGATCCCACGGTGTCCTTCACGAAGAGAAGGTGAGCCATCACCGGCACCATGAACAAATTCCAAAATTGATCTCTTTCCTTGTTGCAAATGTGTCAGAAAATAAGAGCAGCACGCCATTTCCTCGGGATAGATTCGCCAAGGCCTTGAAAGAGTTGCAGAAGGAATCCCAGGAAAGATTTCAGGACTTCCACAAACATTCAAAGGACATTTATTTGTTTCAAAACCCGTTTGAGGTTGAAATAGATGAGACATCAGAAATGTATCAACTACAACTGGCCGACTTACAAAGCAATGATACGCTCAAGTATACCTTTGATACCAGTGACCTGCTCAAATTTTACGCATGCCTTCCTGGCTCAACCCTCCCTAATTTAAGGAGACTTGCCACTGGCATGATTACAGTTTTGGAAGCGCTTACACCTGTGAGCAGGCCTTTTCGAGAATGAAGTTTATCAAATCAAAATTTTGTTCAAGGTTGACTGATGATCATTTGCATCATTGTTTACACCTGTCAATGACAAATTCGGAGGTGAATATCAGTGATATTGCTGCAAAAATGTATCTAAAAAGAGGCACAGAGCTCGCACTAAAATCTAAAAAGAGAAAAACAAAAGAGGCACAGAGCTTACACTAAAATCTAATATATATATATATATATATATATATATATCTAAAAAGGGAACAGCTTGCACAAAATCTAAAACCAATATTTCAAAAATCTAAAAAGGGGCACAGAGCTCGCACTAAAATCTAAAAAATATATTTCAAAAAAATCTATAAAGGGGCACAGAGCTCACACTAAAATAAAATATATATATTTAAAAAATCTAAAAAGGGGCACAGAGCTCGCACTAAAATAAAAAAAAAATTCAAAATTTTTTTAAAAAGGGACACAGAGCTCACACTAAAATCTAAAAATATATATTTTTAAAATCTAAAAAGGGGCAGAGCATGCACTAAAATCTAAAAAATACATATTTAACTAAAAAAGGCACAGAGCTCGCACTAAAATAAAAAAATATATATTTTAAAAATCTAAAAAGGGGCACAGAGCTCGCACTAAAATCTAAAAATATATATTTAAAGAATCTAAAAAGGGGCACAGAGCTCGCACTAAAATCTAAAATATATATTTCATAAAAATCTAAAAAGGGGCACAGAGCTTGCACTAAAATCTAAAAATAACATATTTAAACTAAAAAGAGGCACAGAGCTCGCACTAAAATAAAAAATATATATTTAAAAATCTAAAAAGGGGCAGAGCACGCACTGAAATCTAAAAATAACATATTTAAACTAAAAATGGGCACAGAGCTCGCACTAAAATAAAAAATATATATTTTAAAAATCTAAAAAGGGGCACAGAGCTCGCACTAAAATGGAAAAATATATATTTAAAGAATCTAAAAAGGGGCACAGAGCTCGCACTAAAATCTAAAAATATATATTTCAAAAAAATCTAAAAAGGGGCACAGAGCTTGCACTAAAATAAAAAAATATATATTTTCAAAATCTAAAAAGGGGCACAGAGCTCGCACTAAAATGGAAAAAATATTATATTAAAGAATCTAAAAAGGGGCACAGATCTCGCACTAAAATCTAAAAATATATTATTCAAAAAATCTAAAAAGGGCACAGAGCTTGCACTAAAATCTAAAAAAACATATTTTAACTAAAAAGGGCACAGAGCTCGCACTAAAATAAAAATATATATTTTAAAAATCTAAAAAGGGGCAGAGCACGCACTAAAATTTAAAAATAACATATTTAAACTAAAAAGGGGCACAGAGCTCGCACTAAAATAAAAAATATATATTTAAAAAATCTAAAAAGGCATAGGCTCACACTAAAATGAAAAATAATATATTTAAAGATCTAAAAAGGGGCACAGAGCTCGCACTAAAATCTAAAAATATATATTTCAAAAAAATCTAAAAAAGGGCACAGAGCTTGCACTACAATAAAAAATATATATTTCAAAATCTAAAAAGGGCACAGAGCTCACACTAAAATTGAAAAATATATATTTAAAGAATCTAAAAAGGGGCACAGAGCTCGCACTAAATAAAAAATATATATTTAAAAATCTAAAAAGGGGCACAGAGCTCGCACTAAAATCGAAAAATATATATTTAAAGAATCTAAAAAGGGCACAGAGCTCGCACTAAAATCTAAAAATATATATTTCAAATAACTCTAAAAAGGGGCACAGAGCTTGCACTAAAATCTAAAAAACAAATATATTTTTAAATCCAAAAGGGGACACAGAGCTTACACTAAAATCTAATAATATATATATTATATATATATATATATATATATATATATATAATATATATATATATATATATATTTATAAAAATCTAAAAAGGGTCACAGAGCTCGCACTAAAATCTAAAAAAATATATATTTAAAGAATCTAAAAGGGGCACAGAGCTCGCACTAAAATCTAAAAATAAAAAAATATTTAAACTAAAAAGGGGCACAGAGCTCGCACTAAAATCTAAAAGAAAAAAAACATTTCAACTAAAAAGGGGCACTGAGCTCACACTAAATCTAAAAAAAAAAAATCTTTAATCTAAAAAGGGGGCACAGAGCTCACACTAAAATCTAAAAATACTTGTATATATATTTAAAGAATCTAAAAAGGGGCACAGAGCTCGCACTAAAATCGAAAAAATATATATTTAAAAAAATCTAAAAAGGGGCACAGAGCTCACACTAAAATCGAAAAAAATGTATTTTTTTATCTAAAAAGGGGGCACAGAGCTTACACTAAAATCTCAACAAAATTTTTTATTTATTAATCTAAAAAGGGGCACAGACCTCGCACTAAAATCTCAAAAACAAATATATTTTAAAAATCTAAAAGGACACAGAGCTTACACTAAAATCTCAAAAAAAAATTTTTTTATCTAAAAAGGGGCACAGAGCTTACACTAAAATCTCAACAAAATTTTTTTTTAATCTAAAAAGGGCACAGAGCTCGCCATAAAATCTTAAAAAAAATATATTTTTAAAAATCTAAAAAGGACACAGAGCTTACACTAAAATCTCAAAAAAAAAAACATTTTTTAAATCTAAAAAGGGGCACAGAGCTCGCACTAAAATCTTAAAAACAATATATTTTAAAAATCTAAAAAGGACAGAGCTTACACTAAAAGCTCAAAAAAAATTTTTTTTTAATCTATAAAGGGGCACAGCGCTTGCACTAAATCTAAAAAAAAAAAAAAACATTTCAAAAAAATCTAAAAAGGTCACAGAGCTCGCACTAAAATCTAAAATATATATATTTAAAGAATCTAAAAAGGGGCACAGAGCTCGCACTAAAATCTAAAAATAAAAAATATTTAAACTAAAAAGGGGCACAGAGCTCGCACTAAAATCTAAAAGAAAAAAAACATTTCAACTAAAAAGAGGCACTGAGCTCACACTAAAATCTTAAAAAAAAAAATTCTTTAATCTAAAAAGGGGGCACAGAGCTCACACTAAAATCTAAAAATACTGTATATATATTTAAAGAATCTAAAAAGGGGCACAGAGCTCGCACTAAAATCGAAAAAATATATATTTAAAAAAATCTAAAAAGGGGCACAGAGCTCACACTAAAATCGAAAAAATATATTTTTTTATCTAAAAAGGGGGCACAGAGCTTACACTAAAATCTCAACAAATTTGTTTATTTATTAATCTAAAAAGGGGCACAGACCTCGCACTAAAATCTCAAAAACAAATTATTTTTAAAAATTAAAAAGGACACAGAGCTTACACTAAAATCTCAAAAAAAAAATTTTTTTATCTAAAAAGGGGGCACAGAGCTTACACTAAAATCTCAACAAAATTTTTTTTTAATCTAAAAAGGGCACAGAGCTCGCACTAAAATCTTAAAAACAAATATATTTTAAAAATCTAAAAAGGACACAGAGCTTACACTAAAATCTCAAAAAAAACTTTTTTTTAAATCTAAAAAGGGCACAGAGCTCGCACTAAAATCTTAAAAACAAATATATTTTAAAAATCTAAAAAGGACACAGAGCTTACACTAAAAGCTCAAAAAAAAATTTTTTTTTAATCTATAAAGGGCACAGCGCTTGCACTAAAATCTAAAAAAAAAAAAAACATTTCAAAAAAATCTAAAAATGTCACAGAGCTCGCACTAAAATCTAAAAATATATATATTAAAGAATCTAAAAAGGGGCACAGAGCTCGCACTAAAATCTAAAAATATATATTTCAAAAAAATCTATAAAGGGGCACAGAGCTCACACTAAAATAAAATATATATATTTTAAAAATCTAAAAGGGGCACAGAGCTCGCACTAAAATAAAAAAAAAATTCAAAAATTTTTTTAAAAAGGGACACAGAGCTCACACTAAAATCTAAAAATATATTTTTAAAATCTAAAAAGGGGCAGAGCATGCACTAAAATCTAAAAATAACATATTTAAACTAAAAAGAGGCACAGAGCTCCACTAAAATAAAAAATATATATTTAAAAATCTAAAAAGGGCAGAGCACGCACTAAAATCTAAAAATAACATATTTAAACTAAAAATGGCACAGAGCTCGCACTAAAATAAAAAAAATATATATTTTAAAAATCTAAAAAGCGGCACAGAGCTCGCACTAAAATGGAAAAATATATTATAAGAATCTAAAAAGGGGCACAGAGCTCGCACTAAAATCTAAAAAATATATTTCAAAAAAATCTAAAAAGGGGCACAGAGCTTGCACTAAAATAAAAATATATATTTTCAAAATCTAAAAAGGGGCACAGAGCTCGCCACTAAAATGGAAAATATATATATTTAAAGAATCTAAAAAGGGGCACAGAGCTCGCACTAAAATCTAAAAATATATATTTCAAAAAAATTAAAAAGGGCACAGAGCTTGCACTAAAATCTAAAAAATAACATATTTAAACTAAAAAGGGGCACAGAGCTCGCACTAAAAAAAAAATATATATTTAAAAATCTAAAAAAGGGGCAGAGCACGCACTAAAATCTAAAAATAACATATTTAAACTAAAAAGGGGCACAGAGCTCGCACTAAAATAAAAACATATATATTTTAAAAATCTAAAAAGGGGCACAGAGCTTGCACTAAAATGGAAAAATATATATATTTAAAGAATCTAAAAAGGGCACAGAGCTCGCACTAAAATCTAAAAATATATATTTCAAAAAAATCGAAAAAGGGCACAGAGCTTGCACTAAAATAAAAAATATATATTTTCAAAATCTAAAAAGGGCACAGAGCTTGCACTAAAATTGAAAAAAATATATATTTAAAGAATCTAAAAAGGGGCACAGAGCTCGCACTAAAATCAAAAAATATATATTTAAAGAATCTAAAAAGGGGCACAAAGCTCGCACTAAAATCTAAAAATATATATTTCAAAAAAATCGAAAAAGGGGCACAGAGCTTGCACTAAAACCTAAAAAACAAATATATTTTTAAATCCAAAAGGGACACAGAGCTTACACTAAAATCTAAAAAAAATATACATATATTATAAAAATCTAAAAAGGGTCACAGAGCTCGCACTAAAATCTAAAAAAATATATATATTTAAAGAATCTAAAAAGGGGCACAGAGCTCGCACTAAAATCCAAAAATAAAAAATATTTAAACTAAAAAGGGGCACAGAGCTCGCACTAAAATCTAAAAGAAAAAAAAACATTTCAACTAAAAAGGGCACTGAGCTCACACTAAAATCTTAAAAAAAAAAATTCTTTAATCTAAAAAGGGGGCACAGAACTCACACTAAAATCTAAAAATACTGTATATATATTTAAAGAATCTAAAAAGGGCACAGATCTCGCACTAAAATCTAAAAATAATATTTCAAAAAAATCTAAAAAGGGCACAGAGCTTGCACTAAAATCTAAAAAAAACATATTTTAACTAAAAAGGGCACAGAGCTCGCACTAAAATAAAAATATATATTTTAAAAATCTAAAAAGGGGCAGAGCACGCACTAAAATTTAAAATAACATATTTAAACTAAAAAGGGCACAGAGCTCCGCACTAAAATAAAATATATATATTTAAAAATCAAAAAAGGGGCATAGAGCTCACACTAAAATCTTAAAAACAAATATATTTTTAAAATCTAAAAAGGACACAGAGCTTACACTAAAATCTCAAAAAAAAACTTTTTTTTAAATCTAAAAAGGGGCACAGAGCTCGCACTAAAATCTTAAAAAAAATATATTTTAAAAATCTAAAAAGGACACAGAGCTTACACTAAAAGCTCAAAAAAAAATTTTTTTTAATCTAAAAAGGGGCACAGCGCTTGCACTAAAATCTAAAAAAAAAAAAAAACATTTCAAAAAAAATCTAAAAATGGTCACAGAGCTCGCACTAAAATCTAAAAATATATATTTAAAGAATCTAAAAAGGGCACAGAGCTCGAAATAAAATCTAAAAAATATATATATTTAAACTAAAAAGGGGCACAGAGCTCGCACTAAAATCTAAAAAAAAAAATTTAAACTAAAAAGGGCACAGAGTTCGCACTAAAATCTAAAAAAAAAAATTTAAACTAAAAAGGGGCACAGAGTTCGCACTAAAATCTAAAAAAAAAAGGTTTTTTTAATCCAAAAAGGGGGCACAGAGCTTACAACAAAATCTCAAAAAAAAAAAATATATATTTTAAATCTAAAAAAAAAAATAAATAAATTTTAATCTAAAAAGGGGCACCGGCTTACACTAAAATCTCCAAAAATTATATCATAATATAATGGGCATAAGCCTGGAACTTCTAACACACTTTTCTCCAAACATATTCTGTTCATACTTCCGAAATCTTCACATTATGCGTTACAAATTTTGTTCATACTTCCAAAATCTGCACATTATGCATTCCATGTATTTACACAGGAAATTGCAGATTCAAAAAATCGAATATCATAATCATCATCATCATAATATTAACATAATCATAATTCTTTTGGTAAATGTGTATCGTGTAGCACCACCTCCAGGTGGGGGAGGGTATTACAAGTCTCCACCATTTACAGTTCAGGATTCCTGTCCCCATGTATTCCAATGCAGTGAGGTGTTTTGAATTAAAGGCAGTACGTATGTTTTTGCGTCATCATCATAATCATAATATAATGGGCGTAAGCTTGGAACTTCTAACACACTTTTCTTCGAACATATTCTGCTCATACTTCCGAAATCTTCACATTATGTGTTCCATGTATTTACGCAGGTGATAGTGGATTCAAAAAATTGAATATAGATAGAATTTTCAGAGGGAATCGATGACGTCACAATCAGCAGCGTTCGGCGGCAAACCAACGGCCGGGACCCAGCCGACGTGCTTTACTTAACTAAGTTCATGAGTTCAGGACGTTTGTTCAACTCAGCATTTAAGACTTTTATCCTGCCATGTTGTTAATCTGTTGCTGGAGGTAATATAGAAACGATGAATATGTCAAATTGTTTGTGTTACTCATCCGGCACAACGTGTCAAGGCCAACAATCTAAAGCGACCGGTCTCAAACGCTACCATGGGCACCCAGACACGCCACCACTATGAACTGAGCTGTTGAATGTGGCGCAAAACATCCAAAGAAACTACCGCAACCAAGTATTGTGATCCGTCTTGTCCCCCATACCCGTCATAGACGGGTATTTGCTTATATATTTAAAAATTCTAAAAAGGGGCACAGAGCTCGCACTAAAATCCACCCCCCACATCCCCCCCCAAATTTTTTTTTTAATCTAAAAAGGGGCACAGAGCTTACACTAACAGACCAATATGAAAACCATACCATTCCATGTTTAAACTGTATGCAGACCTCACTTTTGGCAATTAACCGGAAATTAAAAACAAAAACTTCTAACCTCTAATGACTACCTGGTTATCATTCCGGCCCACGCCCAGACAGCTCTATGACTGTCTGGCACAGCACTAGAAATAGATTGCCGATCACTTCACTGCCTTAGACCTTTTTGATCCCTTGACCCTTCAGACTCATAAAAACCTTTATACCCCTTGAAACTGCATAAATCTTTCGAGCCTCTTTGGACTCTACTAACTACTATTGGAAAGTACCATTTAGATCTTTCGACCTATAGACCCTTTGGACCACTTCGAGTCCTTAGACTCTTCAGACCTTTTACACCCCTTAGATGCAAACATCTTGAGAGTCTTTTTACAATACACACAGACAACTTTTCTCAGAAAGTAATGTGCAATCTCCACCTACCAGGAGAGGGGTGGGTCGTCTGCTAGTTTGAACAAAAATTGCATATTGGGTCACTGGATTGGTTCAAAACCAATCAAAACCTCGAAGCATATTGTTTTTGAAGTCAAAAGCTCAAAGGGTCATCATCACATAAAATCATCAACCTTTATCCTATTACAGTAACTTGGAACTTGAACAAGATTTGCATATTGGGTCACAGAAAGCTGATACAGACATACCCAAGAGGACTCGAAGCTGTAATCGTTGCCAAAGGCACTTCTACAAAGAATTGACTCAGGGGGTTGAATACTTATTGATGCAAGACATTTCAGCTTCTCATTTTTAATTAATTTGTAAATTTCTTAAAACATGTTTTCACTTTGTCATTATGGGGTATTTATGTAGATCGGTGAATAAAAATGAATCATTTTAAATTCAAGCTGTAACACAACAAAATGTGACAAAAGTCGAGGGTGTGAATACTTTCTGAAGGCACGGTATGTATAGCATTATGTGTGAAAATTGGTCAAAATTAGTGAAAAGGTCAAGGCCAAATGAAAAATTTAAAACACACAATGTAGAAAAGTGGAGGCAGGGTGGGGGACGGGGGACATGATTTTCACCCTATATGTATTTTCACCTTTCACCATACGGGCTGGTAGCACCCAGGGCAGGTCGTAGGCACTCGGGGAAAAAATCCCCCCCCCCCCCAGTAATTTGTCGATTTTCTAGAGAATGCCCGAAAGTTCCATAGAATTTCTATTGAATATTTTTTGCAGGGAGGGGCCAACAGTCTCTTTATAAGAGTGAAGGAGAGGAATGATTACTTGTTTAATGTTTTGATAAATGGGATCTGTAAGATGAAGTCCTTCCTCGGCCCACCTGAGCTCCTGACCACTTACAAAGCTTTCATCCGCAACCTGATGGAGTACTGCCCTCCCCTCTGGGCTGGTGCTCCTGCCTCTCACCATTCTCAGCTTCACGCTGTGGAAACCCAGGCATTTCGGATCATTGGTATCTCCCGCGATGAGGCTGAGTCTTTGGGCCTCTCACTTTCTCACCGCAGGCAGGTCGGTGTTCTTTCTGTCTTCTACCGTCTCCTCTCCAGTCTCGCCCCCCCCTGCTCTGTCTGCGATTTGTCCCCACCATACATATTTCTGCAGGGCGATCAAGGTCCGCCAACAACCCCCTTCTGGTAAAACTACCAAAATCATGAATCACTGCTCACCTTCACTCTTTTATTCCTTTTTTTCCCCGCCTTTGGAATAAACTCCCTCACTCTGTTCAATCCCATTCTTTCCTCCAGGCCTTCAAAACAGCTGTTCACCACCACCTCTTATCATCCTCCATCCAAATCCTCGATCTTTTCTACCCCCGTTAGTCCACCCCAAACCCACCTCCTTCAAATTACCTGCTTTCCTTCCTGAAAGTCCCTGTAATGTCCATCTTGTATACCCCGTGTTCCCCGCCCCATCCCTCTCCCTTCCACAGATCACTGTTTTGTCCTTCCCACTCCCACGCCTCTTGTCTCATGCCCCCCTTGCTGTGCGTTGTGTGTTCGCTCTCATACGAGTCTGGACAAGGTATACAAAAAAAATTAATAAAAGCGGATCAGTTTTGATGCTGAACGCTGAGCATGAGTCTTCAAAGTAAGGAGTTATGTTGTTCTTTATTCACAATTATCCTCTCCACTTGGCATCACTGTTTGATTTTTTGTTGTTGTTGCTTTCAGGGACCAGTTCTTGTTTACTGTAAACAAACAGACAGTGCCAATCGGAGGTTTCTGCTTCAATTCCCCTTCCCTTACTTATGGGCATCCCACAAAAGTTTATTTAAGGATGTTTTCGTTTATCAAGAGGATAAACTTTGAAAGAGTTCTTCTGTTCTTAAACTCAATTATTTAACACCTGAGATGCTGTTATCTGACCCATGCTGTGTTCTTAGGAACGCACCTGCATTATTAACCTAACGAGCAACACGACATCATTTACAAGTCACATCACGATTTTGTAAGATTGGCTATCACCTCCGTAATTGCAGAGATATTAAAACAACGAAAATGGTGAATCTTTCCATGATCACATCCTGAATCGATTACTATAACTCATAACTTACTAGTTGACTTCACAAATCTGTACATTACCTCTTCAGCTGCCTCAATGCTGCTGCCCACTTAGTTACTCACATTTGCCAGAGAGAGGCTGTGTGCTGACCCGTATTGGCTCAACTTCACTGGTTTCCACAACCCTCCACCCATCTATTTTAAAGTTTACATCCTACATCATGAGGTTCCTCAATATACAAATAAATTATTTAGTTTCCCGGTGGCCACAAACTTATTCACTTCACTTACATTTCCAGCTTTTCTCGTTTTACAAACTTTTGGTGGACAATACTTTTTGGTGTTCACATGAAAAAGACTTTGGTATTATTATTATGGTATAAAGGGTATTATGCACCCTTTATATTACAGATGGTCAGTGTAAAATTTTTTTTTAAAATAAAATAATAATTACCTTGAACTGGCACACTTTGCCAATGCAACGGAATTCAGGCAAGGCGTCATGGTAGAATTCCAGAAACTCATTGTTAAGATCCTCCTCAGACACTTCCAGCCAGGAGTCGGAGCCATCATCGTCGGGGCGTGACAACGAAAATGGTGAAAACATGCTCCGAAGGAGAAGCACACGAGATGACGTTGGCCGTACATGACGTCGAGAGCACCTGGAAAGTAAAATCGATGTAATCGAGACGTGAGAGCATTTGAAAGCGGTGGAAAAAAATACTAGAAAGGAGGAAAAATTGATGAATTGCAGAAGCTGAAGATACACAAGTATATATTAAAAAAAAAGAACAAGACTAGAAGGGCACTCGGTAGAGCGCAGACGTCCACCCTGTAATGCTTGATCCACAAGAACATATCTGGCCCAATATATTTTTGAGATATCGTGCTATATATCGTTTTTGGCCCAATCTCTCAATGGTGAACAATCACGTAAAACATTCTTGTCGTCGGATTTGGATCCGAATCTTCACCAAAATCAAATCAATTCGTCGTGGTCACACACCCAACCTGTCCACCAAGTTTAATCTGAATCTATCCACAACTTTTTGAGATATCGTGCTATATATTAGTTTAGCCCTATCTCTCAATGGTGAAGAATCACTTAAAATATTCTAGTAGTCGGATCCGGATCCAGATCTTCACCAAAATCTAATCAGTTTGTTATGGTCACACACCCAACCTGTCCACCAAGTTTCATCCGAATCTGTCCACAACTTTTTGAGATATCGTGCTATATATCATTTTTGGCCCAATTTCTCAATGTTGACGAATCACTTAAAATATTCTAGTAGTCGGATCCGGATCCAGATCTTCACCAAAATATAATCAGTTTGCCTATGTCACACACCCAAACTGTCCACAAAATTTCATCCGGATCCGTCCACAACTTTTTGAGATATCCTGTACACAAACAAACAAATAGAAAGGGGTGAAAACATAACGTCCTTCCACCTTTGGTGGCGGAGGTAAAAATACCGATGAGAACATAACTATGAGGTGGATGGGAGGAGGGGTTTCCATGGCCATGGTGATAAAAAGGCTTCACAGAAAGGGGAACAGCAGCATCGATTGGCAAGTTAAGCGACCAGGTAATGGAAGATGTTTTGATACCGACGCTGTGCCAGAAGTGCGAGTTACAATCACAACTTACAATTTACACTCACAGAAACCAGAAAACACCCAAAACCACCAGACAATGTCGACGCTCTTCCACAAGTCACATTTCAAGATACTGTACTGAAGTTTCGCAAATGGAATGTCACAATAATGTTATATACAAAGACTGCATCACGATTCGTATTATACAAACAGTCATTCAAGTGCATCTTGGAAATGATTGACATTCAAAAATATGGAAATATGGAAGTTCATCATGCCCATTAAGTGTAGATAGATTCCTCCACAACTAGAACATATCCTCCTAGCTAACAGGAAAGAAGAAGAAGGAGGAGGAGGAGGAGGAAAATAAAATTTCTATCATCAACAAAAGTGGCACAAGGAAGCAAGAATTTCATGTGGAATCACAAGCCTTTAATTAACCCTGATCCATGTGTAGCAGTGCGCAGGATGCCTATTGGATGGAAAGGTGGACGAGCTCTACGTTATCTGAGGTGTGTGGTGCTGTTTGACAGAAAGCCATCTTGGGTAGTTAGTGCCACGAGGTTGGACACATATTTGGCAGTGAGGGAGTTTTGTCACGACTGGACCTCAGCTGGAAAGGCCGTTATCAAGGCAGGAAGTATCCAGCAGTGAGAGCAATAGAGACATGAATGTTAAAAAAGAACAACTAATGACGAAAATGCCTAACGGGGTAATGGGGTTAATTGATTAGCTCTTTCTTAATCTGTGTTTAAACCAGTTGTCTTGTAAGTACCCTAATTAGCAGTGTCATGATTGCTCATTTAGTTTAGGCACCCCTCTTCACCTCCCTCCCCACCCCCACACACATACACAAAGCCCTTTGTATTTTCACTAATTACATGTTATCTTTCCTTCGGGCTGGCAGGATGGCCAAGAGGTACACTCACAGGCAGGGTGATTCATCAATGTGTGTGCCGTCCTTCGGTTGGACGTTAAACCGGTGTTCCATCTGCCAGCATCCATTGGTGTACGTTCAAGATCCCATGGTGTCCTTCGTATAGAGTAGGCAAGTCATCCACAGAGAGAGGGCGAATTTCCACAAATCTGGAATGATGCTGATGTGGTTCCTGTACCGAAGGAAAAGCCTGCTGTTCTCAAAAAGTTGTGACCAGTATCTCTACCTTCCCAGTGCGTGAAGGTTTGCGAGGGATTTGTTGCTCGATGGATGCGGGAAGATATGATACCCAATTATCGATAGACATCAGTATGGGAGTGTTAAGAAGCCTTCAACCACACACTGTTTGGTTGAAATGCTGCATAAGTTCTATAAAGGCTCTGACAACATTGACACCATTTGGCATCTCGTTGGTCCAGACTTCTCCAAAGCTTTCGACTCCAGACATCATGCCATTATGGTCACAAAACTAATCAAGTTAGGAGTCTGAAGATAAATTATCCCATGGATAGCGGATTTTCGAACAAACAGACGCCAGAGGGGGAAATACCAAGGTGCGCTATCTTACTGTAAATCCTTGAGCTGTGGAGTACCACAGGGAAAAAAAGATTGGTCATGATCAATGATGCAATGGATCGATTCATCAGAGCTGCGGCAATGGAAGTATGTCGACGATCTGAGTATCGGAGGGGTGAGGTAATCGAGAGCCCCCTCTACAATGCAAAACGCCGTTACCGAACTCAGGGAATGGGCTGATGAGAACCAGCTTCACCTGGATACAGCCAAAATCCAAATTTGCTTCAAACGTACACCCCCGGAACCACCTGAACTCAACCTTGGAACTAATACCATCGATGTTGTCGAGAAAACCAAAATTCTGGGAGTATGGATTCAAGATGATCGATAGTGGGACAAGCGAGTAAAGGAAATGATGTCCAAGAGCAAGATGAAAGTGCATTTGCTGAGTCGACTAAAAAAAGATCAAGATCCACAAGTCATACTTCCGACCAGCACTCGAACGTGCTGCATTGTTCTGGCATCCTGGACGAACAAAAGGGCAAATTAAACACTCAGAGAAAATCCAGAAAAGAGCATTGAGCGTCGTTCTCGGTAATCAGAACAACTCCTATTCGGAAACCCTAATAGTGACTGAGATTGCAAGTCTTGAAGAATGAAGAATAAGCCCATGTTCCAAGTTTGCATCCTCTTGTGTGCGACCCCAGAGGTGTCGTAACTGGTTCCTGAAAAGCGATGCCACTCACACAATGAGGCTTCATGGTACTCGTAAGTACTAAATCGACCAGCGCCGAACAGCAAGATATCAAAATATCATGATTCCACTTCAGTTAAAGTGTCTCAATGAAGAAGGGCGTAGTATGATCGAATCGGTTTAATATTGGATTGCCCAGTGGAATTCTTTGTTTTCGATACCTTTCACCGACGTGACACCTTTGTATACTATTTATTTATGAATTTTAACTTGCTTTCTTCATGTATATTGTATTAATTTGATATTTTGCCTCGGAATAAATATGAACCAATGATAAGGAGTTAACCCACGCGGTCGTGTGAATTTATATTGAGATTGTATTCACCTTCCTTTGTTTTGATTTATAATGGGAGACCATTTTATGTGGGCAACCTTTGTGTGCATTCCCATTTTGATGCATTTTGGTGATTGATCACATGTTTTCGATTGATATCAAATGTTGGATGTATATACATTTGTAAATTGTCGTACAATTCAGCGGAAGCTGCGAAGTGAGAAGAAAAGTGAACTGAACAATGGCCAAATTCCAAATTCCTGCCCTAACTAGTCGAGTGTCAGGCCTGGCCAGCCGGTTCGTGAAGACTCGGGCCAAGCTTCCCCCGACCGACCCCACAAGAAAGGTGGGATAATGGTGGCCGTTAAAGAAGAAGAAGGCATGTTCTTTTTGCCTTATTTAATTTGGGCCATGTGTGCTGGCATGTAGGCCACGTTAGCGGTCACAGAGGGCCTCATCCATGTGACGTCAGAGAGCTCAAGAACAGGACACAGATTGGGCCGGTGAGACCATGTACCATGGTCGAGCGCACAGTCATGTGGGGTCTGGACGGCCAACGAGTGCAAAGTATCAAAAGCACCCAATGGGGGAGCCGGACAAGATCCACGGAGTGTCAATAAATTGGGAGTGCGACGTCACAATGACTGGGTTTGCATTCCTGGAGTCTGATCAGCATGGATGCAGAAGGACATACTCCTGAAGCAGCAGTGCCATGAGGCCTGAACTCGGTGCGGGAGCCTGGGGTTAAGCAGAGGAATGCCGCCAGTTGCGTTCCACACATCCCCATGGGAGCAACCTACCTCACGACCGCAGTGCATGGGAGGAACCAGCCTGCACGTCCCATGGCGTCCCGGGTTGAAGGAAAGCCTTACCTCATCCACCTCCCATCTCTTTCCATTACGTCACCTTGTTGTTCTCCTGTCTGCACGCATGTCAGTAAATGTAGATTAAGATAGGGAAGGTCTGTACTTGTTGAGAATAAGCACTTTTCAGGATTCCCTGTCACTGTTCTTTACTGTGTTCCTGCCCCGGTGTGATTATTATCGATTAAACCTACATTTTCCTTTTATTCCCGATGTTTATTTGAGCGCGAACATACCTCCAACATGAATAAATTAAATAGAGAATAATTTGCGTGGCACTTCTTTAGCAAGTAAATCAAATTCATAACAGTAACCCTGAGTGAGACTTCGCGTCCTCGAGCCAAATTCGCCTCTATACGCTCAGGCGTCTTGCAAAGCTCCAGTGTGGCCAGGTGTGGGACCTCTGGGGGATGAACCCTGGTCATGTTACAATATATATACATACATACATACAAATATCGGGTGCAAATAGTCGAGGTTTTGAAGTCACCTGTTTCCGAAGCGGCAAGAGCCAGTTTTGAGGAAGAACGGACAGTGCTGCCTATCCCGCTCTGTTCCATAATCTTCTGGAGCTTCGGGATTAGCCCAACTTTCTTCTTCCTGTGGAAACAAATGGTGAGAAGGATGGAGTAGCAATCAGCCAAACCCGTATACAAACACAACCATTCTGCCTTAAATCAGCACGTTGTCATTTTTCAAAATTAACCGTACATTTCAGTTGAAAGGTAAGGCAGTTAGCAATTAGTTGTTTATATTTAAAGATCTGGATTAGATAAACACGTTTTTGCCACCAATTTTGTAGCTGTGTGCAGTCTGTGCAGAATATGACCGGCGTAACCTGCCTGGCCTAACTGTTTGTGCATTGTAGCTTCACCGTCTGTGAGCACAAAGTGTTTTAATGTCAATTTAAGATACCCACTCCCTATGAGAGCGGCAGGAAGGGCCGCGTTGTTATCCTCTCTGGGGTATATAGATGACAGTCGATCTAGGCTCGGGTCCATTAGTGTGAAGGACGCGATTAGCATATAATGCCTCAATAACGTCGGGTTTCCTCCCTTTAAGTTTTGTGTTAAACAGCAGTAGCAACTGTTTATAAAGGCAATCATATATGTTTTGGGTTCATAATATTTTTATTTATGGTAGGGGTGCCCCCCAAGAAACACCATGATAAGCCATTATTTACACATGTTAATGAAAAATTATTAAATCTTGGAGAGGGGATATTATTAAGATTAATATTGTTTTGCTATAACATTAATATTATGCAATTATCATTAGTGTTGTTATTACCTCTGCCACCGAAGGTGAAGGAGGTTGTTTTCTCCCCTCTCTATTATTTGGCGAAATTTTTTTTTGCCAAGTATGTTGGTCTGTGGCGTTTGTCTGTTTGTCACGTAATTTTTGGCCACAGTTTTTAAGCAATCGTTCTGAAAAATTTTTTGTGTGTATATGTCGCCAGACAAGGACAGCAACGCTTAATTTTTGTGAACATCCGAATCTGGATCCAGATCTGAGAATTTTTGACGTAATTCTTCACCATTGAGCGATCGGGCCAAAAACGATATATAGCACAAGATCTCAAAAGGTTATGGACGGATTCACACGAGACTTCGTTGACAGATCGGGAGTGCCACTCGGATGAATTGATTCAATTTTGGTGAAGATACGAATCCAGATCTGGACGCGAGAATTATATTTAACTTTTAACTGATTCTTCACCATTGAGAGATGGGGCGAAAAACGATATTGCATGATATCTCAATAAGTTGTGGACGGATTCGGATGAAACTTGGTGGACAGGTTGGGTGTGTGACCACGACCTATTGCTTCAATTTTGGTGAAGATCCGAGTCTGGATCTGGATATGAGAATTATTTAATTTTTAAAGTGATTCTTCACCAGTAAAGTGATTCTTCACCATTCTTCACCAAAAACAATATATAGCATGATATTTCAAAAATGTATTGGGCCTGCCCGATGTTCTCGTGGATCAGGCATTACGCGGAGAAGGTATGTGGCGCCCATCGTTGTGGTGGAGGAATGCGCTCTACCGAGTGCCCTTCTAGTTACTTTTGTTATTAGAAGCAGCCTTGGAAAAACGCCACAATTAGCCGTCTTAACGTGGATATACACCTTAACATGGATTTCGCCCAAGGTGGAAAAGCCCCTTGGGGAGGGGGACAAATGAAGTTGCCACAACCTCCATCGTGTGACCGGTAGTCTTCCCGTTAAGTTTGATTGAAATTGGATAAGTAACGACCAAATGTATCGTGGTCAAAAAGACAGACAGACAGACACCAAATTGCATGTATTAGTATGATTAAACTGAACTACAGGCAACTGCAAGGCTAAAGGGTCAGTGTATGCAAAGCCCATACCGGTTTGTCATTCAGTTCCAACAATCGCTTTACGGCTTCCTGAACAGCATGTTGGTGTTGAAGCAACCGGGGAGAAGGTGAAGGTGAGGGTGAGTGTGGGGGTGGGGGGAATTGTTGGGGTAGGAAAGAGGGTGAGAACAATGAGAGCAGTCAGACAGGCCATAGGTTCCTCTTGTCCTGAAGTAAGTCCAAGGTTAAGGGACATGGAGCAGACGGTATCTGAGAGATGTGGTTAAGTTGTGCAAATTATATGAATCCTATTAATTATCTCTAATTTCCCAAACCCAACTTACCATACAGCTTTATTTGCAATAATAAAAATAAAAAATACTTCATAACGTACTTTTCATATCGATTGAACAATTTTAGTGATACCAAGTGACTACGATTTGTATGCAAAGTAAAAAATGAAATTATTATAGTTGAAAGATCATCTGGTGTATGCTCGTCGTACTGTATCCACATCGCCCTGTATGCTTTACATCTTTACCCGTCACTTGTCGAGATGAATAATGCAATGTTGTGGAGGCATCAAGGCCGCAGCGTACTTGTGGACAATTTTCCCCATAGGCTTATCTTATGATATTCAAAATAATATTCAAGTTCTGCTTATAATAACTTTACAAGGGAAACGATTTGGGAGAAGGATAAAAAGATATCATGTTCAGTTGCTCACAGTCCATCATCATCCAAAGGCTGCCAATGAACAGATCTGTTAAGGATCAGCAGGTTAGCACATGATATCCACACCTGCACACACCTCCAAGATGTATCCCTTGGCCTTCCACAATAAAGAAAAAGGATTTTAATGTACAAAAGTTAATGATGCATCTCATAAAGTTTTGTCATACCAAGATGGTTCAAGGTTAAGTTGTACTTTTGTTCGAGCAAATTTGAAAGCAAGGCAAGTACCATTTTTCGAGGTTAACCCCCACAGTGTACACACAAACTCATTCGTCCCATCGTTGTAGAAAACCTTAATGCCAGAGCATAGCAATCTTTGAAAGAGATGTGCAGCCGTTTCAGTACGTCCATATCCTCAATACCAAAACTTAGCATCACCCTTATGCTCCTCCAATAATGGATTTTAACAAATACGAGTTGGGCTGACAGGATGGCCTGGAGGTACGCACACTCGTCTTTAAGCTACCTCGTCTGGGTTTCAATCCCGATCCAGCAATAAACTGCCATCCCGGTGTTTAACAGGTAGGGTGATTCATCAATGTGTGTGCCATCCTTCGGATGGATGCTAAACGGGTGTCCCGTGTGCTAGCATTTGTTGGTGGATGTTAAAGATCCCACCGTGTCCTTCGTGAAGAGGAGGCGAGCTTTTGCCAGCACCATGAACAAATTACAAATCCCTGCCTAACCAGCAGAGGGCATTGCATCAGCAGGACAGCCACACCCTCAGCCAAATTATGCTACCCACGAACGAATGAACGAACCACGGCCGATCTTTTGAGCATTAGTCTTTCATCGGAGAAAAATGTAAACATTTCTTTTGCTCCGATGAAGGGCGAATGATCAAGCCTCATTTCCCACAAAATATAAAAATCAATTGTTTATCTTCCGAGAGTTTACATTTTCTTTTGACATATTTATGGAGGACAGTACCCATCTCCCGCTGCCCTTAAGATATGCAGTCAACTGCAAAGTGTGGACTGATAGTTGCATATAGACCAGGCAATGAAAGTAGATTACACCTTAGTGAAGGTCATTAATGAGCAAGCTCAAGATGTATGTTTGTTTTGACAATCTGATAGTGACATGGTAATTCTCCTGATACTAGCTCAGGTTCCAGAAGCATCCTTGATTCCACTGCTTTCAGCTGAATTTGAACAGACAACCTCTGGGGATGCCAGTCCAGTGTGCTCACCACTAGGCCGTACCCATTTCAAAGCGATTCCCGATTCACATCCGTTTTTAAACCTTAACGCTCAAACACGCTTCCGCGTGAGGCACATACCACCGAGCTGTACGGCTAATCGTTTGAAAATGTGTGTTAGTTTGACAGTTTTGCCGAACCAAAAGCTTTACGGCACAATGCTGTCCCACAGTCAGTGATGCATTGTTCACCGCCATCTTGGAAATACCCAGAACCGTCTAAAGAGCAGAAGTTACTTCATACACAAACTGCGAGATGTTCCCCACAAACTTTCAATGATCTGTCATTTAAAAAAATAATAATAAATAATAATTGTACACAAAATCTATGCTCATACAACAGCGAAGTGACGATGGAGCAGTGGGACAACACATAGACACAACGAGAGGTTGTAGCAAAAAGTGTGGGCGAACCTCGCAGCGCCATCATAATAAGCTACAAAGGTAAGCCAAAAGGACATTACAGTCTGCGATCCCACAACATGTGCACAGCATCTCAATCAATAATAATCTCGCCACCATGTTGCAAATATGTCCACGGGTTGAGGATACTTGTCCGGTTATCCCCCTCCCGCGACCATCACCTCACGCTCTCTGTGTGCCTGCTCGCTTTGTTCCCTCTCTCTCTCCTCTTGCTTCGCTATTTCTTCACGGATTCTCCGCTGCAATGGTGAGGCAAGACACGCGTTGATCATTGATTTTGCAAAAAATATCAAGACGATGCACAACAGCATTGCGGGATATTTAAGCCCACAAGCAAATATTCTCGGATGTTAAAATGAATAAAATCCCCCTCCCTCCACATCCCCCCCATTAAAACCTTTCCATTTCCCAAATGACCTTAACTTTCGATACAATGCTCAAGCAAAGGATAAAACAACAATGACGACAAGCCTCCGTAATCATACGACTTATAGGTTGTCTTTGAAATAACAAATCTCTTTTGGGAAGAAGAGAAGTTTGGTACACTGTGTTTGTGTGTGTATATAGTTTCCTACCCAGTTCAGCAATTTAGAGTTTGAAAGACGGAAAGATGGCATTGTGGACAGACACGTACAGAATTGGAATGATGATGCAATCATTTTCATACACAAGACCCAAAAGTTTCCGAACTCCAAAGGGCAGCCCACTGCTCCCGTCGGGGCCTATCCTTACCAAATATAATCAGTTTTCCTGAAGCTATAAATCGAGAGAAGCCTCTTAATCAAGTGTGACGATGAGCCACGATGGAAAGACGTGTACAAGCGTGACATGTACGTGTTTGATGTTTGCATTGTGTATGCAAGTCCTGTAATCCTGAGCGGTCGGGTCCTGCCGAGTGTGCTGCACTTCATTGGGGGAAATAACCGATGTCACATGTAACATGCATGACCTCAGCCTATTTTAATCTTCTTCTTCAGTCAACTCTCTGGCCAAACTCAGATGACATCGATCCTTTGCTTCCAGTGCTCTCGATCAAGCATTGCTGTTTGTAGTTCCTCCGTCTCCAGACTGGTATCCTTCTTCAACATGTTGATGTAGTTGAGAGAGCTGGTCTGCCCCGCTTCGCCCTTCTATGTTTAGGTGTCCCGAGTATAAGATCGGAAACAGATTTGTTTTTGAGGAGGTGGCACTGCCCAGCAATCTTGAGATGTCTTCTTCTAATTTTAATTGACAGCCTCGGAAGAGAACCTTGGAGTTCTTTATTTGTCTTATGTTCAGAACAGACATTGAAAGCTGAAAGAAGAAGTCGAGTATAGATAGCAACCATCAAGTCGGTTCTCATGTGTCACAGTGAGAGTCCATGCTTCACTTCCATAAAGCAGGACGGACTCAAATGTTACCAGGAACAGTCGTTCCTTGATACGCTGACACAGTGTCGGACTTCCGTATTCCTGAAAGTTTGTTGCAAGCTCTCGAGCTCGATATCAATAGTTCCATGAAATTTATACATGTTTTCCTTGTATACATGTTTCCCTCGTGTTTGTCCTGAAAATGGAAGGAAAATAACGGGAAACAAATAAAAGATGGGAGGTTGGCCTGCATTGTGTTGTTAGCATGAACGCTCAAAGCTCAACTTACCATCCAGATATCATGTGTTTTAAATGAAACTGCCGTACAGCCATTGATGCCTCGTTTCCACAAGCAAGTTCAGAAATACTCCATTCCAGAAACGCGTGAAGCATGAACAAAGCTCTGTGTCGCCATGAGCAGAACAGAAGTGCAGGTCAGATGTCATCTTTCTGTGTCTAATGTTGATACTCTATGGACAGCGTGGAAATGCTGCCGAAGCAGTTTCATCGCAGGGGCGTCGTGGGTGGTTGACCATTGCCTTCCTACAAGTCAGTCAGAGCCGAGCATTAGTTGGTGGACGTTAAAGATCCCATGGTGTACTTCATGAAGAGTCGGCGAACTATCGCAGGCACCCTGAACAAATTATAAATTCCTGCTCTAGCATACAGAGTACACTGCATCACTGGCACAGCCGCACACCTGCTAGCAATAATGCAAACCAGCAGCCATGTCATGTACACGCACAAAATTAATGAACCAGTCACGGTATGGAATTGTAATTTGTTTCAGGATGCCGGCAATATCTCGCCGACTTTTTTTGGATGGTGTCGAGGCTCATGGAGAAGGGTTATTACTTATTAGCTTATCATCCATCCGAACGATACAGCTTGGTGTTGGCTTAGTGGTTTGGGTGGCTGACTTAGGACCTAAGGGTCCTGAGTTTGAGCCCCGTTGTCTGCTGAATTAACACCAGGTGGTGTTGACTTGGCCTGTCATCCTTCCGAGGTTGGCAAAATGAGTACCGGTCTACTGGTAGAGGAGCATAGCATCAGCGGCACAGCTGCGCTTCCAAGAAATGATAGCTATCCAGCAGCCAAACTGCCATACACACGAATAGAACAGATCCGAATGATGCCACACTTTCTGGCAGGACACCGTGACTGTGAAACGCTAATCCGACCAGTTCAGTCATACTGAGAATCAAACTGAGAATCAAACCCCGAGTATACAACTCAAAGGTAAATGCACCATCTCTGCACCATCCTGTCAGCAGACGGTCCTAATCCTCTCCAAATATGCCGCATTTTCATTTTCGTCATATACAAGCGAGGCCTACATCATTACACGTGGTAATGTCAGGTGCCCAACCCACCACAACTGTCACACCTCAATACGATCTTTGTTTGCAGCGTTACTGTACTTTATATGAACCAGAGTGGCAACTGCTGCCGCAACCATTTGTTTCAGGGTGCCAGCATCAACGATCTCTCTGAAAAATCCACTTGATCTATTTGCTGATGACTCCACCCGATGCCATGACATCCATCATCCTTCAGACAGGCAGACTACAGTCTGTTCCCTCTCTTCAGACGTTAAGAAACATCACAAGTTGGTCAAACACCTGGAATATGTCTTTCAATCCTAACAAATCTCACACTCTCACTCCGAAACGACCATCTGGCAACACCCCCCCCCCCCCACAACCCCATCTACTTTCTTGACAATCCTCTTGAGGAAGTTCAGTCACTCAAACTTTGGGTCTCACTCTCAGACATGATTTTTCTTGGGCAAACCACATTCCAAAGTTGTCCTTTAAAGCCAGTCTCCTGGGCATCCTCTGTCGTGTGAAATCTTTCCTTGGCATCCGAACTCTTATCCACATACAAGGCCTTCATCCACAGCTGCATGGAATACTGATCTTCCCTCTGGGCTGGCACCCCTGCCTCATACCTTGTTCAGCCTGACGCCGTGGAAACCAACCTGGCCTTCAAGATCATTGGAATATCTTGCCAAGAAGCCGAGTTCTCTCCTACCCCTCATTCTTACCCGCATCCCTTGTTTGTCCGTCTCCTTTATCCTACTGTTCACATTCCCCCATTCTCTTTCTGCTGTTATTTTTGTTATGTCGGGTATAGATCCGTTCTGTGCTCTCGCTCTTCCACAAGCCTTCACTCTGTATGCCAATAAATAAATAAATAAATAGATAAAAAGAAACATTACAAATCTCATCATGGCCACCCAAGACCAAATTATGCTGAACACCAAAAGAACATACAATTGCGAGAGAGCTGTCAGGATTACTGCTGGATACATGTTTATTGGTTCGGCAGGTCGGTTGGGCTGATTGTCGATGGCTAGGCCTGATTTTGGCTCCATGCTGTCGACTGGAGACGTCCCAGGAGCAGGATGCAAACTGCCTTGGGAAGATATCGTCAATATGAGACGATATGGTTAATCCCTTCGTTCTGTGTCGTGGTTAATGCCTTCCTAGCATGTGCTTAACAACGTCGGCATGTTGTAAATTTAATTTGCTTGTTTATCTGTTTGAATGTTGATGTTCCATTCCAAAAGTCTTAACTTTATAAAAAATTAATCTGTACATGGATTGGCCATTTATACAACATCCCGAACGATTCCCGATTGATATGATAGCGTCGGCAGGAGGAAAAACAAAATTCTCATCAAAATGGAACCAATTGTGAGGCGAGTGCAACAAATAAATTGGAGGAAGTCTGGCACCGCTTAAACACCCAACCAAACCAACTTAGAAACCAAACTTAAACTATCCAGGTGACCTTGTCCACTCGAAGCTTGAGCAGCAACAAAAGTAAATAAACCACAACGGATATTATTCTGGAACACAAGACCTCAAATGTTGGATTGAACACCCACTTGGGACCCCGAGAAGCACAAGGTCAAAGCACGCAGCAAATCTGCGAGGCAACGATGAATCACGGTTTAACAGGAACCAGAAAAAATGACCGAATCACCTCTGCGGCCTCCTGCCTCAACCGCCCCTCCTCTTCTCTCTTTTGCTTCAGCTGGAATGCTTCCTGTGCCTCTTCCTCTCTTCGGAGCCACTCTTCATGCAATCGAAGTCTGCCAAGGTTAGAGTGAAGACAAGAAGCAAGCGGACCACTCAAAGCTTCACTTCGTAACAGTGAAAGAGGTCAAAGTTCCACACCTAATTTTTCCCGATGGCAAAAAGACACGTCACAAGATAAAACAAGAGCGAGAATTGCTTTGCAAAACATGTCCCCAAACGATGTGATCGTTTCTAAGAACAAAAAAGGGCATAACTCTGTGAAAAATTGACGAAACGCCCTGCAACTCAAACTTGTTCTGTAACATCATAATAAATCCATGCACCAAGTTTCAGTTGAATATGTTATCGGGCACGGGGGAAAAGGTGTGGAAGACAACAGGTGGGACGGACGGGTGGACAGACGGACAGCAAACCTATAGTCCCCTACGGTGAAACAGGTAGGGGACTAATAACCCTCTGTTGGTCACTTGCTCCACCGCTAATCCGGTGATGGTACAACACGGTGATCTGAGGCTTGCCAGGGAGCTTGTACATAAATCACATGCAGGACAGAGAAATTGAAGTCGACATGAATGTATTTTAACATGAATTACCAGGATGTTGATCGGCAATGGAAACAAAATGGACATAGAACATGGGATTTGAAACCGAGATACCAACAGCGTTAGCGATATGCTCATAAAGGAATGTGGATCAAGCCCACCAAAAATGCTTGCGTGGATATGATACACGAAGATCTTCCATAAACCATCAATGATGTATGTATACAGTACAATGAAGTAATTAACTTGCATACCTCTCGTCTTCCTCATTCTTCCTCCTCAGTTCCTCGTCACTTGTCCCTTCTGTTTCCGATTCAGCCTGTACAACGCCTAAAACAAGGATGTAGGGGGGGATCACGATCATAAAACTAAACCTGCTTGAGTGTAGCTGGCATTGCAGTACAAAAGGATCGTCCCTTACAGATATATAAATATGGTGGTGAAGGTATGGGATGTCATGAAGAAGTTAAATTGGTCATTCATTCACTCCGTGTGCAGCACGTGACTGCTGGTTGCATCATTTGTAGGGGCTGTGCTCCTGATGCAGTGGCCCATGTTGGTTAGAGCAGGAGTTTGGAATTTGTTCTGGGTTCCGGCGATAGCTCGCCTACTACACGAAGGACACCGTGGATCGTTAACATCCACCAGATAATGCAGGCAGACGGGACGTCCAGTTTAACGTCCATTCGAGGAATGGCACACACATTGATGAATCGCCCATCCTGTGAAACACCAGGTTGACAATTTATAGCGGCGTCAGGATTCAAACCCAAGCTAGACAGCTCAGGGGCGAGCATGCATACCCGTAGGCCATTGAGCCAGCCCAGTTAAATCAGTGAAGCCAAAGATAAATTGAAATGATGGTCAACTACAATAAATAAATAAAAAAACATAGGGGCAATACCCCTGGGCGCTCACCTGGTAGTGGCTGGATAAGAGAACCAGGGAACTACTGCGAGGCATGGATGACCCACAAAATATTTAATGGAGAAAAAAGTAAATACCTATGGATTTTTTATTTAATGCCGTGACCAAACTTTAGTACATCACGGGTGATAAAGGTTGTGAAGTTTCATCGGCATTGCATGTGTAGTTTCAGAGAAAAAGTTGCAAGTATTTGTGGACGGACGGACAAACGGACACGCCATCGCATAAGCTCCCCGGAACTACGTTCCAGGTGAGCTAAAAACCGATAGCAAAACTCTTCTTTGGATTAAAGGTATCTATCCACTGTAAAAGACCACAAGGTGCTGATGTTTCGGGCTTTACCCTCCGGGACGAAGTAAAAGAGAAGAGCAGGGGAGGTTGAATCAGGTACTTCATCCTCTTTTGCTGACAAAGGGTAAAAGGCCGAAACGTCAGCGTTTTTAGGATATTTTACAGGGGGTAGCTATCACCGTTATTTACCTCCGCCACCGAAGGCGGACAGAGGTTATGTTTTCACCCGTTTGTCTGTGAGCAGGATATCTCAAAAAGTTGTGGACGGAATCGGACGAAACTTGGTGGACAAGCTGGGTGTGTGACAACGACGAATCGATTAGATCTTGGTGAAGATCCGGACACGAGAATTTTTAAGTGATTCTTCACCATTGAGAGATGGAGTCAGAAATGATATATAGCACGATATCTCAAACAGTTATGAATGGGTTATGACAAAACTTGGTGGATGAGTTGGGACGGTGACAAGAACAAGCCGGTTCGATTCGGTTAAGGTTCGAATGCAGATCCAACCTTTCAATGGGATACAAAACGTAAACTGGTCAGCTTGGAGGTACATGCTCTCCCGAATGCCAGTCTAGTATTCTTCGGGTTTTTTTTTACTCTTTTGCCGCCAAACATACACCGCTATTACTTTGCTGGGATTAGCAAACGATTGTTAATTGGATGAGAAATGATTTTGGAAATCATCCTTCAGAAAGGAGATGGGCTGTTCTTTCTGCATGTACTCACCTATGACGTTAAAGATCCCACAATCTCACGGCGTCATCCATTCTCTTGGGGCTAACAAACCTCAAACTATATCGGTTGTTTGAGCGGTACGGGCCTGAGAGACCCAACCGCAATCTCTACTCAGCACAACAAAGTTTGCTCTTTCTCCCAATAATCTTGAACAACTTCCTTCATTTGTCCTTTCCTGCAGGGCTGAATCAATTTCAATTTGACAAGTCAAGTCACAGTCAGAGGCAGCAGGGAGGCTCGGTCGACTATCTGTGATTTATACAGCGTTTAGTGCTGATCCTGGGAGTTCCAAATAATATCGATCGAAACAGCTTTACGCACAACCGGCGGCACGCACGCACACACAACATTACTTCATGTCTGTTCCTGACAAATTCAATCATCTATGGAACAGACCTAATGACCATCCCGAAAGCCTCACATTAGCATATTTAAAGGATGTTGTAAATGATAGTTCCGTATATTGTGTTGTGGAATTAATATCTAACAATCACAAACATCGAAATTGTCGTTTATCTCAAGTAAAAACCATTTCACCTGCAAGCAATGGATGGATTTTCTGACTGCAGTACTCGGATTGTCGGCTGAGCTCCATTCTTCGAGGTTTTAACCATTTCAGGCCAGAACCTCTATAAACAATGGGTTCACAGCCACCGTCGTGGGTCTATGTCAGGAGATCCACAACCTCAATGGTGTCCAGATAGTCAGTCAATCCAGCAATGCAATCTCACCATTCACTTTCTACTTATGGCATTTAGCTTTACCTGTGGATGCTTACCTTTCCTGCCAGAGGGTTCAATTAACATTTATTCAGAATTACTCATTACACATTCCATACGTGTTAGTTGCAAAATCGAAGATTTTTCAAGTATATTGGTCATTCGATTTTGTTATTCTGTCTGTTTTTTCGCCAACAGGTCACAATTTTAAACCGATCTTCACGAAACTTCACCACATGGTAGAGTTTGTCAAAAGCAAGAAGCTTATTGTTTTTGAGGTCAAAAGGTCAACATAGGCCCAAGGTCAACAACCAAGGTTGTATTTCTAAAATCCTCAGTTTTCATCCGATTGACTTGAAATTTGAAGAGGATTTATATTTCAGGTTACTGAATTCAACCAACCAATTATTTTTGAGGTCAACATCAGCCAAAAGGTCAACATCAGCCAAATTTCTACAATTGTCAATTTTCACCCGATTCACTTGAAATTTGAAGAGTTGTTGCATATTTGGTCATTGAATTCAACCACCAATTATTTTAAGAGGTAAAATTTGTTTTACGGATTTTGCAAGTATCGTGCTCTGCACGACGTCTTCTTCTTCTTGTTTGTTTATTTGTCAATCACCTACAGGTCAGAATTCCAAACCGATAGTCATGAAACTTCACCAAGTTGTGGAGGTAGTCTCAACTGAGAAGCCTATTGATTTTGAGGTCAAAGGTCAAACTTCTAAAATCATCAATTTCAATCTGAAAAATAATCAATTTTCATCTGAGCTTTGATTGTCATTTTTAATCTTAATTAAATGGACAATTTGATGTATCCATGGCAACCTTTGGAAAGGGGAGTGGATTTTGCAAGTATTGTGCTCTGCACGACGTCTTTTTCTTGTTTGTTTTATATACAGTATTTGTACGCAGCCTGTGGCTGCATCATTTTCTGGGGGCGCAGCTGTGCCATTGATGCAGTGCCCCTATACTAGTACACCGGTACTCATTTTTCTAACCTCAAAAGGATACCAGGCTGAGTCAACCTATCTGGTGTTAATTCAACGGTTTGACATGGTCTTGAACTCAAGACCCTATGATCTTAAGCCAGCCACCTTAACCATGAAGCCAACCCCAGGCTTGCACATTCTATTATACATAACAATACGTTATCATGCGCACATTACCTTGTAGATTACACGTACATTGCCCAGCACGTCCATTTTGCATACCACCGAATCAAACTTTTATTAAAATATAGAAATTCTAATTTTAACACAAGTTTCGCTCTGTTGTCCCACTTCTTTTGGTCATCTCTTATCTATAATGGAATAAATGTGCATATGGCTACAGCTATATGTATACTAGGCATTTTTACCCATCGCTTTGCTGACGGATTTAATCAAAAGACAACATGTTATACTTCACAAACATTCTCCTCTCTTCACTCAATCATTAGGCCGAGTACATCTTCCATCTGCTTGGAAGTCAGCTGACATCACCTTTCTTGGCCAACTTCTTCTTCTTCTTAATGCCCACAATTTTTGCCACGTTCTTGTGGGCTTGGCCGGGATGAGGGGCGGGGGGGGAGGGAGTTTGGCTCAAGTCTTTCATGAACCGGCTGGCCAGGCTTGATGTTCGAATAAGGTTCGTACAGGAATTTGTCATTTGGCCAGGGTGCTGGCGACAGCTTGCCTACTCTTTGTGAAAGACATCGTGGGATATTTAACGTCCACCAACTAATGCCGGCAGATGAGACGCCAAGTTTAACGTCCATCAGAGGGACGGCACACACATAGATGAATCACTCTCTTCCATATACCATAACAAAGAAGCACACACATATGTGATTTATAAAGGGTCATGTTGTGATATTTTGGACAAATCAAGTTCACAAATCTTTGAATAAATTCTTTGTGGGGGGCCTTTATGTATACGAGCATGAAAAGGAACCTAACTGGTTTGTATGTAAGGAATTCATAGATCCACTTGCTCTGAAACTCCACCATCCATCCATCCATCCATTGGGACTATACTGTGTGCAGAGCGTTGGTGCTGTCTAAGCAGTCTCCTTGGCTAGTGGGCACAATCCTGAACGGGTCGCCACTCCGACACAGTATACCAGCATGCTGGCACTCATTTTGCCGACCGCAGAAGGATGACAGGCCGAGTCAACCCCACCTGGTATTAATTCAACAGCTAAGGGGGATTTGAACTCAGGATCCTAGGATCCCAAGCCAACCACCCTAACCATTAAGCCAACACCAGGCATGCTCTGAAATTACCAATACATATACATGTGCAAGGTCACAAAGAAACAATGCATATACATGGGATTTATGCACAATGGGTGACAAGTCTCCTGAAGGAATAACAAAGACCTTTGTAACATCCCCAAAGCCGAAATTACGAATTGAAGTGTATCCTCTGTAAGCAAGTCACAACAAATTAGTTGGGAGCAATCATCAACTTTTCGGCAACCGAATGTACCTGTGTGTCCCTCGGCACCCTGTGCCATCAGGTAAAGGTTTCTGGGAAGAAGCCAAGCAAAATATTATCCAACTTTTTGGACAAGCTGTGCATCTTAGAAAACCCTTCACGGCCACTGTTATCAATGGCATGGTGAAAATCTCAGATCGATAAATAGGTTCAAGAACTGCAGCCGCTGACCCAGAACAATGGCCTAAACCCAATCAAATCAATCTGGGACGACTTGGAGCACTTGCTGATGGTAAGTCACCGGAGCATAACCAACCAAAGATTAGCACTTACTCGGAAGGAGGAATGATGGTAGATATCTGGCATGATATTCCAACATTTAAGGCAAAGTGTTCACGAGTGACATCCTGTTGGAAATAAAATAAACAGTAACTGGAACGGCACTAGTTAGAGCACATACCTCCACCAGGCTGAACGGTTTATGTTTTGTATCCCAATGATATAGGCCGGCTCTGCATCCGGACCGGAACCAAAATCTAATCGGCTTGTTCTTGTCAACTACCCAACTCATCCACCAAGTTTTGTCAGAATCCGTCCAAAATATTTTGAAATATCATGCCAAATTCCTGCATGCGGGAATATGCTGTACAACATTTCAATGACGTCAATTTTACATTCTAACAAGTGTGTGAATTCTGGGAACATACGGAACAGACCAGATTTTTTTCATTATACTGTATTTACACAGATAATGAGGTTCACATAAGAGCAATATACCAGTGGGCAAAGGATGAAAGTAGAAAATTGGGCAAAGGGAAAACCTTAGCATAGCATATATACATATACATATATGGATGCATCACAGCTGAGACAAGAGTAAGAATTACAGGTGAAGGGTGTGAACAGATTCTTGAGAGGTGTTGTAAAAGTGAGAGAAATGGGAGAGACCACGATAGAACAACAGGCAGCAGACTTGACATACTTGAAGGAAAAGCTTGAGACAATGACATACTGCAGGGAAGAGCAGAGGAAAACGGTTCCATGGGCTGAATAAATGGAGGATGAAAGAATGCATGTGGCAGGTAAGTTTGGATTAGGGTAGGTGAAGAAGACAAGGGGAAGGTATCTTGTAGAAAGAGTACAACCTGGAGGGAGGGGCAGGGGATGGGCAGAGAGGTGAGAAGGCAGGAGGCACAAGACTACAACAGAGCTGGTGAAGAAAAACTGCAAGGCCACCCAACCAACCTGTCCACAGTGAGCAAGAACTAAACCCTGAGATTCAGCCTCTTGTTACAAGATGCCAAAGATGGATGACACTCGATTGCACAGCTTTGAGGGGACAAGCAAGACTGGAAGCCGGTCTTCAGGTGGGGAGTCAATCCCCGATGAGCCCTCGTGTTAGACCAATGCAGGTAAGTAAATCAAACATTGCGTGCTTGTTAAATGAACAACCGTTTCATTTTGGTACCGGTAGCACCAACATGATGCCAGCAGGAAATCGCAGAGGTAGCATGTACATTGTACATATCTTTAAACCATCTAATCCTGGTGTGGATTCTTCACAGAAAATAAACTGGCAAACGAGAGTTTCATCGGTCGTGTTCCGGAACAGAATATGCCATCCATTCAGATGAGACGTCAAGCTCGTTGTCTTGCCTGCTTGCATTTATGAGTGGATTTCAGGATGATGCGGTTATTAAAAAATATATGCCATTGTCTGCCAGCAACTTGGCCTTAGCCAGACCTGAAATTCAAAATTGATGCCTTCGTTTACCTGTAAAATAAATGGGCACCAACGGGTTGTGATGCCCACACGAACCTCATGATTGCTCGTGCTTTACAGAGCGCGGCATCGATTGTTTTATGGTCCCAAAGGGACAGAGAGGGTAATAGTATGGCAAACCTGTAGAACGACATCTGGCTGCCTCTTGTCTCTTCGTTCTCCTCTTCTCCCTTTTGAGCAAGGCACAGTAATGCTTGTGGCTGCCAACGAGAAGCATCGCAAGTGTTGTATTCACTTTCCTCATAAGAAGCAAATTCAAATTTATTTTTACAGTATCTGTAAGGTTCACATTGCAGCTTGCTTCACACACACACACCACACACACACACACACACACACACACACACACACAGCTTTGGGGAAGTGCCATCACCTCCCAGGGCATGCTGGGTACCAGTGACATCACAACAATGGTGGTGCTTTTCTCACTACACTCATCGGAGCATTTCCGAAGGAGGAATTCCCTCCTCCCCATGGACGCAAACCTATGGTTGTTTGTCTGTGCTTTATCCTTTAGATGCTGAACATCAAGAGGGAAGCAGCACGCATCATTTTAAAGTATTCGGGACAACTCAACTGGGGTTTGGTCAGTATGACGTTTTATTCGCAATTCCACATGAAAATTAGGTAATCCAATCCAGAATTTTGCTAAAGAGATTAAATGCTGTTTTCTTTTGTTTTTGGGGAGATTGGGGTGAGGTGGGGGGCGGGGGGGGGGGGGGGTACAAAATCAGCAAACTAACATGAAAGATGGCACCATTTTACCAAATAAATTGCATTTTCAAAGTGTTACTTCATATATTACTTGAATAATGATGTACTGTTGTCATGAAGATTACCTGATTTTCAGGTATGCAATCATGCTTAGTAATGTCCATCTTGTTTACCCCATGAACCCTGCCCCATCCCTCTCCCCTCCACAGATCTCCTCATGTCTCTGTTCCTCACCGTTTTTTCCTTCCCTCTCCCGCCCCTCTCGTCTCCTGCTCCCCTTGTTGCACGTTCTATGTGTTAGCTCTCACACGAGCCTCGACATTGTATTTAAAAAAACAAAAAACAACAAAAAAAGTGTCACTTTTGACATGTGACTAACATTATCCAGTCAGTTCCATATTAATAAGCTAAGCTGGCTAATATAGTGGAGATCCACAACACACCAGACACTGTGCCACTGTGGATAAGCAGCTAAACAGAAATATGAGCACTGCCATGGATATACAAAACACTGGATATCATATCATCGTTTTCTCGGTAAGGTGATCATACATAACATGGTTTTGAGTTCATTATTTTAATTAACTTGATAAATAAATAAACTTTTTTTTCTTTTCTACAACACAGCTTGTATCACATCATAGAGAAGCTCGTTAGGAATAGAACAAAGCAACAAATGAACCAGAAAGTAGAATTTTATGTGACCGCGTCGATGGACCACCTGCACCCACGTTAGAGGTCAACCCTCTGTTACGTTTGATTCCACTCGAAGGTCACGTGAAAAACTAAAGGGCCCAAGAGAGGGAGAAAAAGATTAAAGACGATAAGTAGAAGAGAGAGAGAGAGACATCATCAGATGATTCTAACTATAGTTAGGGTCTGCAAAATGGTTTCAAATGGGTCACACGACCTTTCACCTGCTCAATCTAAAATGGAATAAGTTCTCATCTTTGGATTGCAGTCCATTAATGTGTCAAAAGTACGGTTGAAATCTCTTGAGCGGTTCATAAGTTGTTGCAGTAAAACAGATTTTCAATAGAACGACACGACCTTAGGCCTTCGACCTTTTGAACCCAAATTTTAACCAGTTCACCTTTGTATTACAGTCCATAGTTTTGCCAGGATTTGGTGAAAATCCCTTCAGCGGTTCACAAGTCATCGCGGTAACAAAAATTGATCGCGAACGCACGGGCGCGTGGACGGACAACATGCAAACATCGTGCCTCTGGCGGCGAAGGCGTAAAAATATAACTTCTTCCACTCAGGTCTTCAATTTATTATATTGTACACAAGACTCGGATTGTGTTTGTTGAATTTGTTTTGCAAGCAAATTATTGGTTCACGAGTCAGTAAGTGACCACTATATTCGTTATGGGTGTGTGTCTGTCTGTCTGTACTGTGTGTCTGTCGTCTGTCTGTCCCGAGCATAGCTCCGTGGGTTTTGATCGATCTGATAAAATATTGGGTGGGAGGTCGAATCATCAAGCCTGGCCAGCCGTGAGTGTTCATTATCTGCGAAGTATACTTTGAGTGCCAAATATTCTCCCTCCCCACGACGCACTCGTCCGATTTGCTCGCCGCCGCCAGTCACAAGGGCCGCGGCAAAGGACCACGTCGGCAGCCTCAAGATGGAAGCTAATAATGTGTTAATAGTGTAAGCGACAGAAGAAGTTGTAGTCGGTTCAAGTTACACTTCTCCGAGGCGCGGTTTGTCGAAATTCTGGCAGGGGCCAGAAGGTTCTGTGAGTACTTTTGTACTTTACGCAGCAGATGGAAATGTACTCGGCCCCCTAATGGAGGTGTGACGTAGCCATTAGCGAGGTTAGCCACCATGCGCTTCGAGTTTATCGTGTTTTCGTCCCAAGGTCAAGTGTCAACTAACAGTGTTCTGTCTTTATATAGACTTAGATTAAAATTGAATACCAAGATACAGGCAAAGCGATGAGGGTAAAAATGCCTAGTATACATATAGCTGTAGCCAATTATCAATTTATTCCATTATAGGTCACAATGAGAATGACCCAGACTACCTGAGAGGTTGCTAACGTGGATCTTCGATGCAAGAGCGATTCGTGTGTGTATGTAAAAGTTAATTAGATTCTTTTTCCGTGAATGATTAAATTACATTTGCAAAAGTATTCTATTTTACATTTTCCGAATTGCTGGGGCTAATGACGATAAATTTGCGCGTGCTGGGCAATGTACAGTGTAATCTACAAGGTCGATAGGTCCGTTGTGCGCCTCGCAAGGTTCAAAAAATAAAAAAGATGATTAGCACCGGTTGATTCGTGCTCGTGATAACTCATCGCCTGATCACCAAGTCAATGAGTATGCTCATTGTATCTAAGGATTGCTTAATTCCGATAACCCAGAAGTGATCTTTGACCCCTCTTTCCTCACTGTAATCCAGGAACCTTAGCCTGAGTTAGTGATGGAGGCCCATGATCATGGAGGAGCACCAGGGCGACAAGGAACGACTCGTCGTGAATTGTTCTGTGACTAAGAACCGAACCTGGATGGGACGTAACTTTGTCGCAGCTTAGCTTGAGGCCAGTACCAAAATTAGCCAATATTGGGAAACGCGCACTGCAGCAAGCAGAAAATTACAAGTCTTTGTCAAGGCTCGTGTCGGTTTACATGAGCAAACAATTCATTCAAACGACAGGTTTCCATCAACGGCAGGCGGGGAGCAAAGTGAAGCTGAAGTTGTGGGCGTCAGCCCTTCGTTGGAGTGAAGGAAGCTCCGATGAAGGACGAAAGGTTGAAACGAACTCCTTCGTCACCTTTCTGTTGGTAAAAAGCAATCATAGGTTCGAGGCAAATTGATTCACACAATCGTCAACGCACGTTTAACCGAGACGGAGTTCCAAGATTATGTCATCATTTGGCATGCAGCTGCTGGTTGCATCACTGCCAGGAGTGTTGCTGTGTCGT
>CM068968.1:22179339-22190641 GCA_035128595.1 Eptatretus atami
TGGCGGATGAGTTAGGGATAAGAGCAATGGAGATACTAATGCGGGGAATTAGTGGTCTGTGAGCGCATTGCATTTGTTGAGATGGAGGATATGTCTAAATTTGTGAAGCGATTCGTAGTTTTGGCGCTATAAGAGCTGTTAGACGAGAGTGTGTAAGTGTCGTGGAACATTGAGTGAGACGGACTCACGATTGTTGCTTTCATAATTGGTTGCCTGCGTATTTACATGCGGTCAGATAATGAGGGTTGTCAGCGGAATAAGTTGTAGCATATATAGTGGTGATAGTGGTGCAGCAGTGGTCTGGCAATAGATGGAGAGAGGCTTAGGATAAATGTTGCGGCGTAAAGGGTGAGGGTGGTAGAATCCCGTTAGCATTGGAGCAGATTATTTTTTAGTATTAGATTAGGTCGGTGAGTTGTCTGTCACAGCGTGTGAGACAACGAGTAGAGATGTGAGGCAGGTTAATGGGTCGTGAACAGATTCTTTGAGACGGTGTTGTAAAGAGTGTGGTGAGGCTAAATGGAGGACATGATAGAAGCAGCAGGGCAGCAGACTTGACTACTGGAGGGAATGATCAAAGCTTGAGACAATTGACATGCGCTAGGAAGAGGAAGAGGAAAACGGTTCCATGAGGAGTGCTCGAATAAATGTGAGTGGTCATTGGAAGTGATGTGTATAAGAATGGCATTGTGGCATGGATAATGTGTGGATTAGGGGTAGGAGGAAGAAGAAAGGGAAGTTATCTTGTTAGAAAGGAGTACAACCTGGAGGGAGGAACAGGGATGGGCAGAGAGGTGGAGAAGGCAGGAGGCACAAGACTAAAGCAGAGCTGGTGAAGTGGAAAAACTGGCAAGGCTACCGAAGCCACCTGGTGGATGGAGTGGCAGAGCTGAACCTGAGATTCAGCCTCTTGTTTAAATAGATCCATAGATGGATACACTCGATGTTGCAGCAGCTTTGAGGGGACAGCAAGAACTGGAACACTGGGTCTTCAGGTGGGGAGTCAAGGCGCCGATGGCGCGCCTCTGGTGTTAGACCAAATGCAGGGTAAGATAAATCAACATTGCGTGTTTGTTAAATGAACAACGTTTTCATTTCTGGGTACCGGTAAAGCACCAACATGATGCCAGCAGGAATCTCAGAGGTGAATGTACTTGTAATATCTTTAACATGTAATCCTGGTTTGATTCGTCTACAGAAATAACTGGCAATCGAGAGTTTTCATCGGTCGTGTTCCGGAACAGAATATGAATCCATATCAGATGAGAAGTCAAGCTGTTGTCTTGCCCTGCTTGCATTTAATGAGTGGATTGCAGGATGATGCGGTTATTAAATATATGCCATTGTCTGCCGTAACTTGGCTTAGTCCAGGACCTGAATCAAAAGTTGATGCTTCGTTTACGCTTAAATAAATGGGCCACGCAACGGTATGTGATGCCCACATCAGCTGCACGTGCTTGGGTTTGAATTGTGCGAGATCTTTCGGGCTGGCGGCATGCTACACGAACCTCGCACAGTGATTGCTCGGCTTTACAAGAGCGCGGCATCGATTGGTTTTATGGTCCCAAAGACAGAAGGGTATAGTATGGCAACCTGTAGAACGACATCTGGCTTGCTCTTGTCTCTTCGTTCTCTCTCGCTTCTCCTTGGTTGTAACCAGATCGGCTCTGCGTGGTAATTGGCTTTGTTGGTCTGCCAACAGTAGAAGCATGTGGTTAAGTGTGTATGTAAGTATTCTACTTTCCCTAGTGAAGTATATGCAAATTTAAAATGTTTGTTTTTATCATGTTATCATACGGAGGTTGACATGTGCATGCTTTTGACTATAGATCACACACACGAATCTGGCGTACACCCTTGATGTGGGCAACACACATCACACACACACATCACCACATCATCACACACTCTACACACACACCACACACCACACACACAGCAGCTTTGGAAGTGCCATCGACTCCAGGGCATGCTGGTAACAGTGACCATCACAACAATAGGTGGTGCTTTTCTCACACCACTCATCGGAGCATTCTCGAAGGAGGAATCCCTCCTCCATGGACGCAAACCTATGGTGTTTGTCCTTCGTGCTTTATCCTTTAGAGTTGCTGAACATAAGCAAGGCAAGCAGCACGCACCATGTTTAAAAGTATTCGGCCGACAACTCACTGGGGTTTGGTCCGTTATGACGTTTTCTTCGCAATTCAGCATGAAAATTAAGGTAATTCCATTCCAGATAATTTTGGCTAAAGAGATAATTGCTGTTTTCCTTTTTTGTTTGTTGGGGAGATTGGGGTGAAGGCTGGGGGGCGGGGTGGGGGGGGGGGGTAAAAATGCAGCAAACTAACATGAATAGATGCAGGATTTACAGCGAAATGAAAGTGAATTGGCAGTTGTTCGAAAGTGATTACTGACTTCAATATATTATTGAATACATGATGTACTGTTGTCATAGATTAACCTGATTTTAGGTATGCATCATGCTTGTAATGGTCACTGCTTGTTTACCTGCACATGAACCTGCCCATCCCTCTCTCCTCCACAGATCTTCCTCATGTCTCTGTTCCTGCGACATTTTTCCTTCCCTCTCCCACCGCTGCGCTCGTCTCGCGCTCCCGTTGTTGATGCACGTTTACAATGTGTTCATCTCACACGAGCCTCGACATTGCGTATTACGTAAAAATAAAACCAAAACTAGCTAAAAAGGGAGAAAGAGTGTACTTTTTGGACATGTTAGAACATTATGACGCAGGCAGGTTCATTCCATATTGAACTGGCGAAAGCTAGAGAGGGCTGGTCTAAATATGATAGAGGTTGTAGCGTATTCAGAACTACACCAGACACCTAGGTGCAGTCTGTGGAAGTTAAGCGAAGGCTAAACAGTAATATATGAGCTACTGCCGCGTATGGAATAATTGAATACAAAACACTGGACTATCATATCATCGGTTTTCTCGGTAAGTGGTGATCATACATAACATTGGTTTGAGTGTGCATATCATTTAATTAACTGATAAATAAATAAACTTTTTTTTTCTTTTCTACGAACACAGGCCTTGTATCACATCTCAAGATGCTGCGTTAGGAATAGAAACAAAGCAGAAATGAACCAGAAAGTAGAATTTTGTGACCGCGTCGATGGCCACCTGCACCGCACGTAGAGTCCAACCCTCTGTTAGTCTTGATTCCCTCGAAGGTCAACGTGGAAAACTAAAGGGCCAAGAGAGGGAGACAGAGATTAAAGAGCATAAGTGAAGAAAGAGAGAGACATTCATCAGATGATCTAACTATGTTAGGCGTTGGCAAAAATAGTTTCGAAATGGTACACGACTTCACCTGGTCTGCTCAATTATAAATGGAAATAAGTGTCTCATCTTTGGATGTGCAGTACTCATGTAGGATATGTGGTCGTCTATCGAGTGCTACGGTTTTGAAATCTCTTGACGGTGTTATGAGTTTGTTAGGCAAGTAAAATCAGAGTTTCAAGTAGAAGAGGTAACGACCACGACTTGTGGAGCTTCGCATCCTTCTTTGACACCCATTTAACCCAGTTCACCTTTTGTATTCGACAGCTCCCATGACGTTTATTAGACGCAGGAATTGTGTGGTGATCAATCCCTTAGTCGGTTTATCACGGCGAGAGGTCATTGGCCGGGGGTCTATCTGACAAAATTGACGTCGCGGAACGGCACTTGGGGCGATGGGGTTGGGATCGGGACAACATAGAATAAATCGTTGCCCCGTGGGGCGAGGGCGCAAATATAACTTCTCCACTTCATGGTCTTATTTATTGATACTTGGTAGCACAGGATCGTTCGGATTGTGTTCTGTGAAGTTGTTTTGCAACCAACTTAATTGGTTTCCGGGATCATGAGGTTGACCACCTACTATGGGTCTGGTTTGGGGTGTGTTGCTGTCGTGCTGTCTTAGTGGCAGGTCCTGTCTGATGTCGTGGCTACGCAGAGCAGTGTACGCTGGCGGGGTTTTGATACCATCGTTGATAACAGATGTGGTGGGAGTTTTGTAAGGCATGAGTCGTAGTTGTGTTTCCGTGAGGAATGGTCGTTGCGGCGCCCATTATGGCGGCGGAGCCGGCCAAAAAAACATGTGTTTTTTAGGGTAGGCTCGGTTTCTAAGTTACATTTCTCGCGAGGCGGGTTTTGTCGAATGCTGGCCAGGGTTTCGGTATTTGTTAGCCATGGGCACCTGCAGGTAGCCCCACGAGCTCGAGAATTTGTTGCATTTCGTCCTAAGGTCCGTCACCTGAGAGGTCACGAACTTAAGAAATGTCAAAAAAATTGCATATTCTGGGCATTCGATGCTTCCTAGGGTTGTTCAACTGTGTCAGAAGTGAAAGGTTTGGTGATGCAAGGTAGTGTTTCGGAGTCAGTAAAAGACTTTCATCATTTACGTTTTGGAATTCCGCAATTTTGCCGTGGGTCCTCGAAAGTCAAATACTAAAAAAGGCTGAACGTGTACATTGCTCGTGCGAACACGCCGTCACGAGAACTTGGTTCTCATAGATTAAGGTTGTTAATTCCATATAACCCAGAAGTGATGCTTTGAGCCTTTTCCTCACTGTTAATGCCAGGAACCTTAGCTCTGAGTTAGATGATGGATGGCCCATGATTGAGGGAGGGCAGCCGGGGCGCGGACATAGGGAAGACTCTGCGGGTGGAATTGTGGTTCTGTGCTAGAAACCGAACCTGGACGGGACGTAACTTTATTCGCAGCTTAGCGTTTGAAGGCCAGTTACCAAAATTCGCAATATTGGGGAAAGTCGCGCACGCGCAAGCGAAAAATTAGAAGGTCTTGTGTCAAGGCTCCGTGTCGGTTTACCTGAGTTCAAACAATATTTCTCCAAACGACAGATTTCCTAAAGCTGGCAATGGGGCGAGCAAAGGAGCTGAGTTGTGGGCGTGACAGCCTTCGTTGGAGGTGAAGGGAAGCTCCGTATGGAAAGGACGAAGAGGTTGAAACAAACTCCTTCGTCAACCTTTCTGTTGGTAAAGGGGAAGCAATCATAGTTCGAGGCCAGAATTGATGTCCACACATCGTCAAGGCACTGTTAATCCGGAAGTAACGAGATCTCCGAATTGATGGTCTATCATGAGTTGCATGCGAGCTGTGACTTGTATGCCATCACTGCAGGAGGTGTGCGTGTGTCGTTGATGCGGTGGCTCCCCCGGTCCAGACGCCGCTTGGGCGCGTTTGCGCAGTGAAGCTGGAACTTAATGTTCTTACGGCCAAGCGAGCGTAAGGATGACAGGGCTGAGTCAACCGGACCATGAATATGATTTAACGGAAGGACGGGGCTCAAACTCAAGATCCTGAAGATCTTAAGCTGGCGCACTTAACCATTAAGCACAACAGCAGGCTAGAGTGTGTGTGTGTGTGTGTGTGTGTCGTGTGTGTTGTGTGTGTGTTGTGTGTGCTGTGTGTGTGTGGTGTGTGTGTGTGTGTGTGTGTGGTGGGGGGGGAGTGGCGGGGGCAAGCTCATCGATGATTTTGATTACTGACAAAGATAAAACATAAATGACTTCTCGCACAAATGCAATAATTTTCCTGTTCCTTCAGTATCAATGTTTGGGACATTTTTTGCCCAAGTGCGTCGGCTGACGAGAAGATGCCCTCGTAGGCCTAGAGGTACGCACACTCGCGTAAGGGATCTGTCTGGCCTGGGTTTGGATCCCAGTCCAGGTTTCATATCAGTCGTCCTATCTTTGGGTTTCACAGCAGGTTGATTCATCAGTGGGTGTGACGTCCCGTCGTTGACGTCCGTCGGATGGACGATTGGAACGAGGGTCCGTCTGCGGCATTCGTTGATGGAACGTTCAAAGATAATCTCTGTTTCCTTTGCGGAAGTGGAGCGCGAGCTATCGCGGTACTGGTTGAAACAAAATGTCTAATCTCTGCTAGAGATCCTTTAATCTGGACACTTCACAGATGCCGTCATCCGGGTAGGGAAGAAAAACCACAATCGAACATTTATTCATACTTTGAAGCCGCGTTTCAACAGAGGCCATTAACGTCAACATCAGCCTCTGTGGCACTGAGTGCAATAGATGAATGGTTAATTACCTGATTTTTAAGATTGACGGCAGCTAGGGGAGATGGGCGCCGGCCATCTTCCTTAGATGCACTGTGATCAATAAGACAGTTTTCCGTCTCCTGTCTTTGGAGTGTTTAAATTGGGTTTTGCAGAGCTGCTAAGGTCTCTATATAAGGCGACGGATAACACTCGGACAGGTGGAAGTGGAGAACATACTAAGTTCGAGGGAGACTTTACAATAGTTTGCTCCGTTTCCTTGAATTCATGTTTAGCACATCTTTTGTGCGCTCGGAGTGCTTATCGTTCAGTCGGCGGGCGGTGGTATCCGCTCGGCTAGGCCTAATAACCGACCGATTCTGTCATCCCATGAGCTGTTGAGATTATTTTGTAACCCATTTTTTTTCAAATCTCGATTCAAGATTCTATGTGCAAAAAGAGTTTTTTAAAGATATATAAGATATATACTGTACGTGGTGCAAAATGATTGCCTGAAGGCGACGTATTCTTGTTTGAAAAATCAATACATTCATCTTCAGTAGCCGCTGGAGACTCTATAATATGCCAACACTCTAGAACTTGTGGTAAATATCGGGACACGACGCGGTGTTTCCACTACGTGGCGGAAGTAAAATTGTCCCAAGAACTGAGACGAAATTTGCCGTAAATTTCCTCGATGTTCCATATTTAACTATCCTTATTTCCTAATACGAAATATTTGTACTGAAAGACGCGATTATGATGGTTTACATTGAAAATCATTTAAAAGCTTTGTGTTGCCTATGTAGCGGTCAATATGCATTGTGGCGTGGCTGAGATCATGTCTTTTTTTTTTTAAAGCATTATGACTCGGGTCACAATGGTGGTATAATAAAATCCACAGCGTAGTGCAGTGCATTGTCCAAGTTTCATTTGGCAAGACAGCTTGCGTGTGGAAACAACCATGTCACATCTGCTGCTGGCCTCATTTTGGCTTTTTTTCGCTCCAAGCGGACAATACGAACCGTGAACCGGTAGCGAAAGAACACAGTACCCATGGTATCCTGAGTGCTCCTCAAACATTCTGGACTGAGGAATATACTCACCGGCGATAAGTGGGAGGAGAAGTGTTGTGGTTTACGGATCTGAAAGACAACGGGAAAGATCAAAACTGAGGGGTAGATAAAGACCTGGGTTGTGAATTAGGATTGATCTGAGATTGTGTGGTGAAAGGCTTTTTGTGGTGTGCACATGGAGCGACCGATGAGATTGAAGAAGAAATTGGAAGTTGGTCCCCACAGGGGAGCAAAAAAAGGAACAGCAAATGAGTGGAGGCGGAAAGTGCTCGTCTGGATCTTAGGTAGTTTCAACAGAGAGGAGGTTGGATGGTGGAGCCCGTGATGCCCTGCAAAACCTTGGGGTGGACAAAGCACACGAGAGGGGCACGAGGGTGCAAGACCCCAAAGGGAAATGGGGGACAGAGCCAGAGAGACACCACCAAACTCTGTCGAAATGACGACGGGCCCAAAGAACTCCAGCCACTTCATTCGCAGGAGATTCCAATAAGTATCGAAGACCTTGGTTTTCTATGGCATCAGCTGAGAAAGGGGGTGAGGGAGAGTCGGCAGCCTAGAGAGGAAAAATTATGTCTCTCAGGCTGAGGTTGAAGTCTGTCCGGTGGAAGGGATTTCTGTGTGCCGAGGAAGGAACTCTTGTAACGACGACATGGACGGAGGCTGCTTTGGAGGCCGAATTTTGAAATGGTATTTGCTTCAGGAAAGGACATGGCTGATAGTCGAGAACCCGGAGTTTGAATGTATGAACTTCCATCAAGAGGACGGACACTGGTAAAACTGGGAAGAGGATGTTAGAAAAGTTGACGGGAGGTTTTCCAGGGTGGTCCTTTCAGAGAGTGATTGTGAAGTGTGACATTTGTCAGGTTGAAAGACTATTTTCAAAGTGGTTGATCCATCAGATCATTTGGACAGCTTTGTTTTTTGGTACTAATACTCCTCAGTCCCGTATGCTCACAGATCATCCGGGGAGAGGGCGGCTATGGTCAACAAATTGACCTGCTGAAGATATTTTCAAGTGGTAGTCATTCTGATCCTCGCGCGTTCAACGCTGCATACAAATTTTTGATGCGGGAAACGTGCCCGCATCCATGTACCGATAAGAAAAGGAAAAAGTGCGTCCATCTCTGGTAAGTGACATCATATATGCTTTCTGTGTTATCAATGCATTATTATAGGATTCTGCAATCTGTGTGTGTTGTCCTTGTCTGTGTTGTCCTGTCTGTTTGTTCTGTCTGTGCGACGCGCTCGTTCTCTTCGACCGACCGCGTCGATCTGTGCATGTGGAAACGTTGCGCAGGAATATTGCCGGCGCCCGCCGCGGATGCTGTTCGAGGGTTTGATATCAATCGGACGAGCGGTCCCCAAGTTACGGCCATTGTATTCTCGTCAACCAACTGAAGGAACATCGCGCTTGACATACGTCAATATGACGTCACATAGATATAAGTGTGTCAGTTTAATTAATTTTTTGCACGGATTGATGTCACAAGTTCTTCTTCTTCTTCTTCGGTTTGGTATGACGTCACAAGTCGAACTGGGGACCTGAGTATGTGCGCTTGTTCAATAAGTTTGATATCGTTCTTTCCTCATCCATTTCAGCTGTTTCCCCAAGTGTGTTCGCCAAGTTTGAAGCTGTTTTCTGTCCAAGGGTTGAATCAAGTTAATTAACCAAGGTTTGATATAGTTTAGATATGTAATTTATTGTAATTATTTACTCCCAAGGTTTGATTATTATTCAAATTATTATTGAATCCTCAAGGTTTGAATTTCACCAGATGGGAAGACAGGTTGGTCCAGGGTTTGAAAGGCTGGTTTTTTCCAAGGGTTGGAATTAATCGTTGTGCTTGGTGAGACATTTGTGAATAGATTTACAGGAGAGAGGGTGGAGAGGAGGTGGGAGAGAGGAGGGGGGAGAGAGGGGGGGGGAGAGAGGGAGGGGAGAGAGGGGGGCGGAGAGAGGGCGGAGAGAGGAGGGTGAGAGGGGGGGCATAGAGAGGGGAGGGAGAGAGGGGAGGGGCGGACAGAGGAGGGGAGTGAGACGGAGGGGCGGGCGTGGGGGAGTAGATGGGTGGGGCGAAGAGAGGGAGGCGGGATGGTGGGACTGAGTAGGGGTTAGTGGCTGGGAAGGAGAGAGGGGGTGATATGGGGGTGAGAGGGGGGTGGCAAGAGAGGGAGGGAAGAAGAGTTTGGTGGGGAAGCAGAGAAGGACGCCGCTAGGAACGGTGTTGGCGTGATGTGGGATGGGGGGTAGGAGGAATGGGAGCTGTGGTAGATTGAGGAGGCGGGGAGAGGAGAAAGGGATGTTCCAGAGAAAGCGGATGGGCGGGGGCGGTTGGATATGGTGTTGGCGGCGGGCTCGGATTCTGGCGTAGAGGGCTCAACAGTTGGTCACGCCAGGGGGGGAGAAGTGGCGATGGAGGGGGGGTGATGCGAGGGGGCCCGGGTGGTGCGGGGGTGAGGAAGAGAAAGGGGCGAGAGAGGGAGTGGAAATGCATCTATCGAACCAACAAGTGTCAAGCGCCACAGAATTTTCTTTGGGAATATATAGAACACTAATTCCAGAAGGGTATGAGACAAATATTAAACACATGAGTGGTTAATGGGGGTTAACGATTTTATCCATTCGTTTGATATTGATTGAAGAACTTCAACGCAAATGTATGAAGCATGAGATACAGTATTAGTCGGAAGGAAGAAGACCCGTTTCAAGACGACTTCGCGGTCCGATCGATTGAGAAACTGGTATGTGCAGAATGCCAGTTGTCGGGACCGTCCCGGCAATGCGTGTGCGTTTTCGAGGTTTTGATATCCTGCTGGTATTGCGGTGGCGAGACGGTTCCGCAGGAGTGTAGCGTGCGCCCAGAAGTGTTCAGTTGAGCTTTTTATTCTGTTGGAGCTCATAAGGGTGTATATTTGGCAGCTGGAAAGGTGAGGGGTTTTTTGTCGTTCCACCTTCTCACGGCTTTCATGCCATTTGTTTGCGCCAAAGGTTATATCGTGAAGCCAGACGAACCAGTCGGGTCGATCGGTTAATTGAGAACTGTTGGCCATGGAGCTAATATTGTCCGGCCGGGGAGGGCCGCGTGGGGATGGTGCCTTTTCTGAAGGTTTGAAGTATCAATGGCACAAAGCGGTTCCCAGTTAGGCCAATTTATCTGGTTTGTCAACCCACCTGACAGGACACGGTGCTATGAATCAACATTATGAACGCACAATTATTGTTTGTTTATTTTTTTTTTTTGCACGATTTGAGTCACAAGTTCTGTTTCTTCCTTCGTTTGGCTATGAGTCACATCGCACGACCCGCGATGTGCCTTATTCAAAGTTGATATCATTCTGTCATCCATTCAGCTGTTTCCAAGTGTTCCCAGGTTTGAAAGCTGGTTCTTCCCAAGGTTGAATTAATATTTAATCCCAAGGTTTGATTTATAATTAATTATTAATCTAAAATCGTTCATTATTACTGTCCCAGGTTTGATTATTTGTTTATTCAAAATTATTGAATTAATCTCCAAGTTTGAATTTTCCCGAGGGACACACTGTTTCCCAAGGGTTGTTATTTATAGCTGTTTTTCCCAAGGTGGAAATTAATTGTTGTGCTTGTAGAAGACAGGTACCTGTGAAGTACATTGACAGCAAAAAGAGAGAAGGGGCGAAGGGGGGGAGGAGAGAAAGGGAGGAGGGGAGAGAGAAAGGCGAATGGAGGGGAGGGGAGAGGGGGGGCGAGAGAGGAGGGCGAGAAGAGAGGGGGACAGAGGAGGGGGGCCAGAGGGGGAGGGGAGAGGAGGGTGAGAGAGGGGGGGCAAGAGAGGGGAGGAAGAAGGGGGCGGCGAGAGAGAGAGGGGGACAGAAGGGGAAGAGAGGAGGGGGGAGAGAGGAGTGGGGGGAGAGAGGGGGGGAGAAGGTGGGGGGGGGGGGGGGGGGGGGGCCCAGAGAGAGGCAGGGGTCCAAAAAACAAAAAAAGTCACAATTCTTCTTCTTCGTTTGATATGACGTCACAATTTATGCTGGGGACCTGACACTGCAGGCACGAAGCTGCACATACTGGCATGCACCTACGGGCCCGCACTAGTATTATTTAATCTGAAGAGATTTCTTGCAACCCGTGTTGGTACATTTTTTGTTTTTTGTTGCATAATTTTGTTTTTTTGTCTGTTGGTACAACGATCTGGGTGACCCACAGGCTGAGTACAAAATT
>CM068968.1:22210980-22227924 GCA_035128595.1 Eptatretus atami
GCTATATATCGTTTTTGGCCCTCTCTCTCAATGGTGAAGAATCACTTTTAAAATTCTCGTAGTCGGATCCGGATCTTCACCAAAATCGAATCAGTTCGTCTTTCTTACACACCCAACCTGTCCACAACTTTTTGAAATATCCTGCACACAAACAAACAGACAGACAGAAAGGGGGTGAAAACAACCTCCTTCACCTTCGGTGGTGGAGGTAACAAAACCAAATTATCCAACCTGGTGCAGTACTTCGGACGAATGAACTGAGAAAGCCCAGGATTTGTTTTCTTGTGGCCTGCACTACCTCATCGCCTGAGCATTTGTCACCGGGCTGGGAGGAACCAATCCTTGTCCCTCAAAATTGTGTGCACACATTAATTTGTAACCTCTCCATAACATCTTCGTTTTACCTGTAAATACTGAATACATAAAACATCAATTCGATAAAAAAAATGAACAAAAAATAAATAAATAAATTCTGTTTTGAGTGAAATAAAAACCTACCATGTAGTGCGTTGTATTTTGATTTTATATTCACAAATAAACATTTGATTAATCAGCTTCATTGGTGAAAAGTTGTCCTCTTTAAATCGAATTGATATTGAGCTGGCTAATGGCCGACCTTTAAAATTAACTTAACCCTGGCTTACAAATCTTGTATGAGAATTGTATCTGGCACACTGAATTCAACCCCTCTATCATGGCTCCCTGTGCTGACTAACATCAGACCCTTGGACATTTGCAGGCAAGCACGAACGTCCTGAGCTGAACTACAATGGAATGCTGACCTGCCGATCCACGAAGAGCTACTGAATCCTCCAAGACTTCGATCGAAGTCACGGAAGCCTTTTTGGACTAAGGGACCTGCGGTGGTCAATACTAACATTGAGGAGTTGTGGCGGCAGCAATGGGAAAAGGCATCGGTCCGAAATGGCCAGATAATTTAAGATCCCACGAAGGAGCCGCAGGCTTTGACCTACAGACACGCCAATGGAGTGGTCTTAACCGACTGTGAACCCTGCACGCAAGGACCACTCATCATGCAAGTGGAAGCAAACAGAGCCCAGTGTGTACCTGTGGCCATCAAGATCAGACAGTCCTACATGTAGTGCAGGACTCTGTGCAGAGGATATTCAGGAGGTCCTTTGCAGAACTACAGAGGGCCACTGATGCTGCGATCAAATGGCTCTCATTACTAGATATTCAATTATAATTGTCTACAAGATCATATGAAAGAAGTTCCCCGACGAGGAAGTTCAACGTTGGAGGAAGCGATCAGGTCCTTCAAAGCCTGCGCTATTATTGCTAATATAAAGGTGGTTTGTCCGTGCTCTCCTTTTTAAATGCTGGGTGTGAAGCAAAGAAGTAGTACGCACCAATTTTTAGTCTTTGGTATGACTCGACCAGTGTTCGAACTGCCGACTTCCCAGATTCAGAGCAGACACGAACCATTGCCATCGAGTCTGGTTAGTCTTGATTTTGGTTCAAAGCCCGACTGAGGCTGATCCAAATACAACTACGTACTGCTCACACTCACGTCGTTCCTGCATGAGAAGTTCTTTTATTTTGCATTGATGCAAAATTAAACCTGTTTGCAAAACTTTAATTCACATTTCGTTTGAAGTGTTTGTACAACTTTGGTAATCCGTGTGAGTTTCCCTGATTTGCAGACGTAACAAAACAAAGGCTCATCATTTGTCTTTTCCACTTGGAATGAAAGTTTTCCACTTTATTTTTCCACATTTTCAAAGGCTTTACACATTAAGGAAAGCACAGTAAAGAAGGTAGAAAGTACTGTGACTTCTTCTTTTTCTTTAACCATCACAATTATTCCTCCGACATTCTTGTGGGTTTGGCCGGGGGGAAGTTTTTGGCCAAAGTATTTCACGAACCAGCTGGCCAGACCTGACGCTCCACGAAGCAGTTAAGAGCAGGAATTTGTAATTTGTTTCTGGTGCAGGTGATAGCTTGCCCTCTATTCGCAAAGGACACTGTGAGATCTTTAACATCCACCAACGAATGCTGGCAGACGGGACGCCGTCTCACGTCCATCCGAGGTACGGCACACACATTGATGAATCGCCCTGCCTGCGATACATGAGGATGAGAGTTTATAGCTGGGTTGGGATTCAAACCCAGGCGAGAGAGCTTAATGGTGAGCGTGCCTACCTCCAGAGTCTAGGATGTCTTGCTAGCACAACATAAATATCAACAATTTAGGAAATCATCAATATGGAGACCGATTTTAAATCCGATACACTTGTTGCAAAAAAATACACATTGGAAACAATTATAGAGGGGAAAAAACAAGATATTATACCTGCAGCTCACAAACTATATGGAGGGATATACAGTGCCTTCAAAAACAATTCACACCCCTTGACTTTTTCACCTTTTGTTATGTCACAGCCTGAATTTAAAATAGATTCAATTGAGATTTTTTTGTCACCGATCCACACAAAATACCCCACAATGACAGTTTCAATGTTGCTGCTTTATTTGCAGCCTGCGACTGCTGGTTGTATCATTTTCTGGAAGTGCTGCTGATGCAGTGCCCCGTTTCCAATAAGCTGGTACTCATTTTGCTGACCTCGGAAGGATGACAGGTTGAGTCAACCCACCTGGTGTTATTTCAACGGCACAACAAGGGCTCAAACTCAAAACCCTAACATCTTAAGCCTGCCACATTAACCGTTAAGCCAACAGCAGGTTTACGAAGTTTCAAGTAAACCCTCTTAGACTTAAACCATAGACCTCAGCATTCGGTTCTGTTTGCGTTTCCTTCCACCTTGTGTTTCTCTTTCCCCGGTTGTCGATGGAATCACGAGCAAAGCAGCGATTTAAAATTGCAGCGTGGTGTGAAAAGAGATGCACTCACTATCAACGATGGATTCCGTGACAAGTTCCTCGACCCGAAACACTTTCGGTCTGACGTTAAGCCTGACCAACTGGTTTGCGAGAGATTCTTGCACCTTCAGTCGAGTACCTTGCGTTGGGAGTGCCAACCGGTCTAAGATTGATTCTAGTCTAGAAACGTTTCTCAAGTCGTGATGCACTTCGAAGCTCTGAAAGGAGCATGGACCGGGAATTATTTATTATTTGACATAATTTACCGAATTCCTGATGCCATTGAATGACGCTTGCCATTCTCCGATTATGATGTACCATCCTCTGTTACAGAGCGTTAGTGCTGCCGAAGCAGTTTCTTGGCAAGGATATTGGGTGGTTTGCCATTGCCTTTCCAGCAGTCAGGACAGGAATTTGTAATTTGTTCATGGTGCGAGTGATAGCTCTCCTACTCTTCGAAGGACGCCGCAGGATCTTTAACGTCCACCACAACTAATGCTAGCAGACAGGACACCGAGTTTAACATCCATCCAAGGGACGGCACCCATGTTGACGCCTCCCCCTGCCTGCAAAACACCAGGATGATAGTTTATAGCTGGGTCAGGATTCAAACCCAAGCTAGACAGCTTAGCGGCAAGCAAGTATACCTCCAGACCATCCTGCCAACCTGGCTTACCATTACCATCACGTATTTACAAGTGGTCACGATTTCTTCAACTACCTGAAAAAGCACCTTATTTTTCTCATACTTGCTTGTTATTGTTCACGCAGATAGATGGAGAATGGCAAGGTCAAAAGTTTAAACCTATTGTGTGTATTGAAAATGCGATGGTTGTTTAAAATCAATGAAACTATTCGTGATTCAGTCTTATCTGGGACTCCCTGAAGGATCGTGGAAGGTTGTACCAAATAGCATGCATTTCTTCCCACAATTATGCCAAGTTCCTTCATCACTTCTTTGCCTCGTTTTCAATCCTCACCCACGGAGTCTCAATAATATTAATTTCTGGACTTGGTGCAGGTCAAGTGAATGGTTATGAATGTTGAACAATTGATGTGCGTTTGTTTACCACTGTGGGAAACCAGGTCCAGCCAACGTTGAGCAAGAGCCCTTTCTCCAAAATAAACAGGTACCTGTATTCTGGTATAAAAGTTCCTTCAACCTCTTTACCATCAATGTAGGCACAAGGGAAGATAATATAAGATCATATCCTACCCTGTTGATCTTGCTTCTCTTCTGTCTGCGTTCTTCAGCTTGAACTGGTTCAGATGCCTCTGGTCTGCATGGAGGTGAGCAACCGTCGCTCCCATCCATAATAAGAGTGCAACAACAGATTCTCTCAATTACAGACCATTAGTCCTCCAAATTACAAGCAGCCGTGGAATCCATAATTGCTGCCGATTTTCCAGACTGATATCTGATGATCAGTTTGGATTCTGTCTCTGTCACTCTTGACATCTATCAGCAATCGAGGCCCTACATCTCAAACAAGAGGTCAAGGCCATCTACCTGCTCAGGCATTCAATACAGTCTCGCATCCTGCTTTGCTTGCCAAGCTCGATGCCTGTGGCATGCAAGGCCTACTCCATACCTGGCTTTTAACTTTCATCACTCGTGTAGTCAATGTGTTGCTATCATTGAAACCCTCCCTTCTCCTCGCTCAGTGGAGGCTAGATCACCACAAGACAGTCTTAGACCTCGTCTTCTTCCTCATCTCCATAAACAACCTCTCCCTATGCTCTGGAGAACAATCTCTTCCTTTTTTCAATTTACTACACATTGTGTTGGACATGACTCTAAATCAGCTGCAACATCTGCTGACCTGGACTTTGTTAGATACTGGTCTGATGAATGGAACACATCTATCAAACTTCAAAACATCTAAGTCTAACACTGCTGCTCCCGAAGGATTGTAAAATAAACCTACCTATTTCCATGGTCAGGCACTGGAAGAGGATCAGTTTCTCGAACCTCCAGGCCTCAGCATCAACCATTACCTCCCCGAGTATATCTTAACTCTTCTGTTCTTTTTTTTTTCTCTCTCTCCCATTTGCAGAACTGGCTTTCTGATGCTGTTTGATCCCATCCTTCCTTCCAAGGCTTCAAGCAGCTCATGCACCACCATCTCATGTCATCCCTCATCCCAACTTGCGATTTTCAACCGCTATCAACACAAGTCTGGAGACGACAATGGGCCGAGCAGGGTAGTTGACGATGTAGATTGTTTCAGAACTCAAGGATGAGACAATGTGATAATTTTTGACCAAGTTATAAAAATCACCAACATGATGTGGTACGAGTGACAGGTTATTAGCTGCAAAATGTCGAAAACCCGGTTTCGTTCAACAACTTTCAAAATTTGACCTTTGCATAACCTTTAAAGGTCACAAAACAATGTTGTAGACATTAAAATAAGGAAACAGGATACGTGCTATAGCTTATTGGAGTTAGTTCGTCGAAGAAGGTCGAAAACCCGGTTCGATTCCCACAACTTGGAAAATTTGACCTTTGTGAACTTTAAAGGTCAAAGGTCAAGGATTATGACCTTTGGTGAAAAACTTCCTCTGGAACATTCCAGGAACAATATAGCGTCATATAGGCTATATGGCATTTCGCACTCTTCGGATTATCCATACTTTGATGAAATCAGCGTAAAAACAAACTTAAAGGGGCGCCACGGGCAAGGTGTTCGAGATAGAGCAAAAATGGTTTGAAGACTTTAGGTGGGGAATGACCTCAAGATTATGCATAAAAATATTGTCATCCTAGCTCTCAAAGTTTGGGCGGTCGTATGATTTTATGTCAAACTTCGCAATTTTCTAAGTTCGTGACCTTGTGACCTTGACCTTGGATGAAAATGAAAAATCGAGCTCCGTGGGGCTATGCAGTGCCATTGGCTAACCAAATACCGAATCCCTTTCAGATTCGACAAACCCCCTAGGAGAAGATGCAAATTGAAATCAGCTACCCCCTAAAAACACGTTTTTTGGGCGTGGCTCCGCCCATAATGGGCGCACCACACCATTCTCATGAAAACACAACTAGATCATGATATAAACCTCCCACCCAAATTTTTCAGGATCGGATCAAAACCCACGGAGCTATGCTCGGACAGACAGACATACAAGCCGGTAGGCGGACATGGTAGTCGCCTACCCAATAGAACCTGACGCGATGGCCCGTTCGTGGGGGAATGACCTGAGATTAAGCACAAGAAAATTCATGATTCTCTAGCTTCAAGGGTTAATGCTGCAGATTGTTTTTTCGTTAAAATACCCCACATTTAGAGGTTTTTCGGCCGTTGCTAGGCAACGGAGGGATCCATAGCAACGGTTCTTTCTACACATAACTAGGATATACCATGAATCTACCATACCAGTTTCATGTAAATCTGACTCATAGTCTCTGAGATATAACGAACATCGTTTTTTTATTGTTTTCGACCAGGGTTCATTCAAAGTCTATCTTCTCTGACAGTTTCATAGATCCGGCTGGAAATTTTTGACAATATGGCTGAATGTACTGCCCACAGTCGCTCGTGGCCCGATTTTTGATTTTCGAAAAAATTAATTTTTTATGATTTTTCAAAAATTTCAAAGTCCCGTTGCCTGGCAACGGATGGGTCCATAGCAACGGTTCTCATTTGCACACAACTAGGTCATGGTATGAACCTATCAACCAAGTTTCATCGAAATCGAAAAATTTCAAAGTCCCGTTGCTAGGCAACGGATGGGTCCATAGCAACGGTTTTCATTTGCACACAACTAGGTCGTGGTATGAACCTACCAACCAAGTTTCATCGAAATCGCCATTGTATTAACGGAGCACTGGACCGAACAGAGAGACAAACATATCGACGGAAAAAGTGATAATAAGGGTAGAACAAATTTCAAAAATGTTTTTTTTTGAATTATTTTTTCGACAAGATCGACTACCCAACATGACAGACAGACAGACAGACAGACAGACAGACAGACACACACCAATAACGAATATAGTGGTCACTTATTTTTTCGTGAAAATATTTTTTCGTAAACCAATGACCTTACTTAACCATTACTTGCAAATTAGTTTCATCACCTTCTCCCTGTTTGTTCATTCCCTTATTGTGTCCAACTGTTGCCTCACTACCCTATCAGTTCATTGCCTTTCTACCATTTGTCACCTCGCTCTTCCATAACCTTCAATCTTGTATTGAAGCCCTAATCTTAACAGCTAATTTTAACCTCTTCATTCTCTATCTTTTTGCTGACGACTCCATCCTCTGCTGTACCATCTCTCATCCCTCAGATCAGCAAGCAGCAGCCTCTTCACTCTGTATATCTGGATCACAAGGTGGTCAAACACATGGAACATGGAACATGGATCTCTCAATCTCTCAATCTTGATCTATCTCTATCTCTCTCTGGACTGTACCGCAAATCCTCCCATCTACTTTCTCAACAACCCTCTCGAAGAGGTTCAGTCACTCCAGCTTTTGGGTCTCACTATCTGCGATGATCTTTCCTAGGAAATCCACATTTTCAAGCTGGCCTCCAAAGGCAGTCGCTGACTGGGCATCCTCCGTTGTGCAAAGTCCTTCCTTAGCACACCTGAGCTCTGAACCACATACAAAGCAATCATCTGCAACCTGATGGAGTACTGCTCTCTCCTCAGGGGTGGTGCTCCTGCCTCACACCTAGCTCGGCTTCATGCTGTGGAAACCAAGGCTTTTAGAATCATTGGTATCTCCCCACGATGAGGCTGAGTCTTTGGGTCACACTCTCACACCGCAGGCAGGTCGGTGGTCTTTCTGTCTTCTCTCCAGCCTTGCACCCCCTGCTGTCTGTGCTCTGTCTCTCCTATATTTCTGCAGGGCGCTCAAGGTTTGCCAGCACCCCCCCTTCCGGTGAAACTGCCAAAATCAAGAAGCACTGTTCTCCTTCACTTTCATTCCTCTTTTTTTCCCACCTCTGGAACAAACTCCCACACTCTCTTCAATCTCACTTCTCCCTCCAGGTCTTTAAAACACCTGTTTACCACTATCTCATATCTTCCCCCATCCAAAACCATGATCTTTTCTAATCCCACTAACCCACCTCCTTCAAATTCCCTGCTTTCCTTCCTGAAAGTCCCTGTACTATCCATCTTGTTTACCCTGTGTACCCCATCCCTCTCCCTTCCACAGATCTCCTGATGGCCCCGTTCCCTGTTGTTGTGCTTTCCTCTCTCATCCCCTCTTGTCTCCTGCTCCCTTTGCTATATGTTCTGTGTGTTACCTCTTATACAAGCCTCAACAATGTGTCCAAAATAAAAAGCAACAAATAGGACTCCCAGCTTAAAATCCATCCGAGCGATGGTGCACTCTGATAAAACACCCTACACGTGAAGCACCAATCTGACAGATTCAAGTCGGGTGGAGAAATGAACCAAGATTGTGCAGCAATAAGACAAGTGTGCTCCCTCTGCACTGTCCTGTATGTGGAACATATGTACAGTCTGTCCTATATATGGTCTTACTGGAAGGAAAATCTCTACCCAAGTAGTCATTTTTCTTCGGGAATGCCTTATTGTATCATAATCTGTAATTTGCAGCACTTATGGTGCCATCAGTTTCATGTAGATCATGGGAACCGAAGGCTGAGAGGTGGATCAAGTCGTGTTGATCCTCAATGCTTCACTGTAGATGTTATACATCAACTATGATACCATTGATTGCTGCTGAAAAAATTACAACCTTGAGACGTGTGTACGAAGGAAATATCTCCAGTTTTTCTCATACCAGTGTGTGGACTGAAACCCATTTTGAAACTTTGGGTTTGGTTACTTCCTTCTGAGCAGTGGTTTTAGTAGTTACACATCCATGAAAACGACTGTGCTAATGAGCATCATACTGTTCTCGACGTGACCATAACACCTCTATTCGCAGCAAGATCTAGGGTAAGATCTGTACTTGGTTGATGTACATCACGTAGAGAATGCACCCTGAGATACTTGACACGACCTTTGGAGAGTTTAGACTTTCTACCTCGGCCGCTTCCACCATTAACAGTGCCGGTTTCACGTACCCTTTGAGTCTTGCATACAGTTCCTACTAAAATGTGGTCTTGCTGTTGTTTTCCGCATGGAGTGTCCCTCACCAGCCAAAGCTCCGATTTGTTCACACTTGTCGTGTTCACTTTTGGGAGCCATTGCTGTATTTGTGTGACTACGACTGGACATCTTGCACACTTCATTATCTCCAGTATAGAATAAAATATATATATATTAAAAAAAAAAATTTGGGAAATATGGATTTGTCAAATGCATTCCCATTCTAAGCAAACTAAATCACATCACCAACATATTTTTATTTTGGCAGACGCACTTCTTCCTCCGCTGGAATTAATCCCATTTTGAAGCTTGTCGCGATGAGGTTTCGGCGTTGGTGGTTGTGTTCCTCATTGGTGCGTTTTCAGTGGTAGCATGTAGATAGCCCAAATACGCTGCACAGAAGCTGAGCGCAGCAAGACCAAACACCATCACCACCTTGTTCTGAGCATATAAACAAGTGGAATAAAGAACATTAGAAAGATTAGTCTATCTTAAAAAAAAATTAAGAGTTGGCCTGCAGAGGCTGAAAAACTAAGGAAAATTAATTGTTTCAATTGAATGTTGACAAGATCTGTCCCATGGTGGTTAGCATACCTCTCTCAACTTTCGGTTGAGAAAATTTGTCGACAAGGAAGACTAGTTTTACAACCATCTTTATTTCTGCCAAATGCAAAACAGCTCGCCACATTCTCCCAAAGGCAGACACTTGGTTTGGTTCTTCAAAGTAAAATTACTGCATTTGCTTTTTATTTTTAATGTTTAAAAAAAATAAAAATTACCAGGGCTTAACTGAGCTGAATCAGATCTTGTTCGATGTCCATCAAAAATGGCCCAATGTACGAGTTCAAAGCGCCAAGATGAATTTAGTTGTGCATCTAAGAAACCTCGATGTATTAAAATCATTTTGAACAATCCTGGGCCATGATTGGGCAAATATCATTGCAGCCAAAACCTCTTCAAGGAGTACAAGTGCCGGATCTGGTCCAGCAATAGGGTCAATTGATACGATCGGAGGATGTACAGATGACTCACTTTCATGAACAGAATTTGCTGCACAAACTCGTTGGGGATTCCAAAATCCATCCCGGAAATCCTTTTGTGCCAAGTGGCAGTTTGTGCACCATATGACGTTGGTAAACAACCGTCGGGCCAGAAACAAACCACTACCCTCACATTGCAAATTAGGTCACAATTGCGCACCATCACCCATCATGTGGTCAGGTAATTAATACACAACAGAGAACAACAAGATATCCATGTTGTCTTCTCTTGGCACACACTCTCTGGTAGGACCAAACTCATCATCATTTGCCATCCTATTATAGGATAAGGCCAATTTGTGGAGTCATTAAGTTATAAGAAATAACTCCAAAGAGCAGAAAGGATCAAGCAGAATAAGTGACCGATTATTGATTTGGGTTACAAGGGTGATTTCTATTAAAACTGCATCGATCGAGATTATAATGTTGCTTGTCGATCATTTTCGTAATGCCATTTTCCACACAAGTCTTTCCAATTATTAAGACGGTGACAAGATTGCTCCCATGTGGAATCGCTTACTTCACATATTTTCAAAATTATTTTGAGATGGTCTTTGTAGCATAGATATTCACCACCCAATTACGATGACCAGCGCCAATTTCAGAATGGAAAATTGATTTTGGCAGTCGGTTGTCATCCATGGGGCACACGTGGCCAACCAAATGTAGCTTCGCTCTGGCCAGATGCGCAAACATCGGTTTAAAGTTCGAAATGCACTCAACTTCTCCACAACATACAAAGTCAGACCAATTGATTTTCAGAATTTGATGCAAGTGACGCCGCGGTACGTTGAGCCGTTTAATTTGGTTGGCGTACAGAGGAAAAGTTTCAAGTTCATAGGTAAGAGTAGATAAAACTATGGCATGATTATACAGCAAATTTTGTTTGCAAATTAATGCCATCGGAGTGTCTAACACGACTGCAATTTGCCGAAGCTTGCGGCTACGGCAAAGATATGATGACTAATTTCACGATAATTGCCGAGAGAATTTGAAACATTGCAACCAGATAGACAAAGTTCTCCACCAAATTGCAACGCAGCGCTATCGATGGCAAAGCAGGAGGGATTTTCAAAATTTTGAGGAAAGATTGGTTGACGTAAAGTTTCTGTTTTAGTTCGATTGATTGCTCCACCAAAGTTGGTCGTTGTTGCTGATAATATATTGAGAGTTTGCTGTAAATCAGAAGCTGAATTGCTCACAAATGCAAAGTCATTAGCTTACAAGAATTCGCAAGCAAATTTCTTACATTTTTGAGTCGGCTGAAAAGCGATGCAGATTGAAGAGTCCACCACCAATTTGCACACAAATATAAAAAAAATTGATGTGACCATTCATATTATCGTGCAGACACCGGATCAGCGAAATTAGCTTCCCTGGACAACCAAGTAAACCTAAAATTTTCGACAATAAAGATTGATTTAGATGATCAAAAGCCTTGGTAAAATCAATAAAAGCAGCTAAGAGAGGAAGATTTTGCTCTCGACATTTCTCTTGGATTTGATGCAGAGAGAAAAATCGCATCAACGGTCGAATGATTTTTGCGAAAACCACACTGAGACTCACTTAAGATTCTTTCGCTGAAAAAAAACGAGACGACTTTGTATAATTTTGGCAAAGATTTTCGCAACAGCCGATAGTAGAAAAATTGCACGTTAGTTGCTTGAATTTAACCGGTTACATTTTTGAAAATTGCAATAACATTTGCATTCTTGAAACCACTCAAAAAAAGACCACAAAAAAAAAACTCATGAACCCAAAAATCAGGAAAAAAAAAAAGACAAAACAGAAAGTCAGTGTGGAAGTGGACAATTTTCCAAAATTTCATTAGAATGGAATCAGGGCCAGCGAGCTCTATTATTCATTTGCTTTATTGCATCATTCATTCATTTCAGAGGTGAATGGTGCAATGGCTAGACTTTGTATAACAGGATGTTGAGAGATTGAGTTCAAAACGCTAAACAGCCGTTTTTACAGACATTTTTCCCTGCCGAGCAGGGGTTAGCTTTTTGCGGGCTCCATGCAATCATGGTTCCCTTCTTGAGGCGATGTTTTATGGCTGGATGCCCTTCCTGACGCCAACCCTGGTCGCCTCTTACGACACACAGGGATATGGTACACCTATTCTAATCGGGGCATACACCGGGACCAGTACACTGGTACTCATTTCGCCGACCTCGGAAGGATGACAGGCTGAGTCAACCCCCTGGTGTCAATTCAGTGGCCAACGGGGCTCGAACTCAGGACCCCTAGGATCCCAAGCCAGCCACCCTAACCAATCAGCCAACACCAGGCTACTGAGTTCAAAACGCTAATCGAGAAATTATCATTAACGTGCAATCATTTGTTGCTTTATGCCTGGTGTTGGCTTAGCGGTAAGGGTGGTGGCTTGGGATCCGTCCTGAGTTCGATCCCCGTTGGCCACTGAATTAACACCAGGGGGTTGACTCAGCCTGTCATCCTTCTGAGGTCGGCAAAATAAGCACCAGCTACTGGTAATAGTGCACTGCATCAGCAGCATAGCCGCGCCCCTAACCAACATGCACCCAGCAGCCAAAAAGGCAGCACACAATGGGAATTTGTTGCTGTTGTTGTTGCACAAGTAAAAGTTTTTTGATGCGCTGCATTACGAGTTTCGAGAAAGTTTTTAATTGCCAAATCATTATCATCAAACCTGTCCTGATTTCGCCTTTTACTCACACCAACGCTGTCTTTTGCCGCATCCAGAACAACCTTTTTCAAAATGTCAGGATTGTTGGAAATGTTGATTGACTGATAATTATTGATCAAAGAGTAAATTTTTTTGACAGAAATTATTAGAACATTCTTCATTTTTTATTTTCTGTACAATAAGTGAAGGTAGATTCTTGTTTCGAGCAAACTGACACGTAGATTGTCCAAGAAACAATTCAACGTAAAAGAGAGGGGTTGGTGTTGTAGCCGGCGCCCCTCATGACGTACATAGTATGTACATCACGCAAGTCACATTTTCGGGATAATGAATAGTGTGCCATTGTTTAGACAGCGCATGCTGCCAAGTACTACTCGTGACGGGCACTCTAAAGAAAGTGTTACAAATTGTGAGTCGATGTTCAGAACATTTAGAGAGCAAAAGAAGACCATTCAAATTGACCGAACCATGCCGACCAAGCACACCAGACCAACTGTCAAAGTCTCACCCCACATGGGCATTAAAATCACCAAGTATAATTAATCACGAGGAGGAATTTTTGAAATAGATTGCGAAACAATGTTGTGGTTTTTCAGCGAGGAGAGGAGAGTAGACCAAACCAGAATGGCACTTGTTAGAGTGCATCCCTCTGCCAGGCTGACCAGTTTACGTTTTGTATCCCACTGATCGGCCAGATATGCATCCGAACCTTAACCGAGATCTAATCAGCTTGTCCTTGTCACCCACACAACTCATCCACCAAGTTTTGTCATAAACCGTCCATAACTTTTTGAGATGTCATGCGATACATCGTTTTTGGCCACATCTCTCAATGGTGAAGAATCACTTAACAATTTTTTTAAATCTCAGATCCGTATTCGGATTTCCATCATAAACAAAACAATTAATCGTTGACACACGCATAACCTGTCCACAAAATTTCTTCTGAATCCGTCCATAACTTTTTGAGATATCCTGCTCGCAAACAGACAGACAGGGGTGAAAACATGGTCTCCGTCCACCTTCGGTGGCGGAAGTAACGGCAGTGAAGTCGATGGCGCGTCAATGCAAATCCCCACGCTTCCCAACGAAGGCAAAATTGAAAGGTGGCAAAAAAGTTCCACGACGAATGACCCAATATCAAATTTAGAGTTTAAAAAAATAATAAAACAAATCTGTTTTGACCCCCCGAAGTCCCCACACCCTGAGATATGAACCCAGGGTGAAATCCCCAAAAAACATTACATATTTCATGCGTGCCCCAATGTTGATTGCATATACAAAATTCCATTAAATATACCTTTCTAATGTGCCCATAATTGTATATTTTGGTATTTTACATTTTGACCCCACCCCAAGGCCCAAGGGTGGTGGGGTCAAACACGATACTGCTCTCACTCCTTTTTACCATGTGATCATAACTACAAGGTTTGGTGAATTTCTGTACAACCGTTTAGGAGGACAAAGCGTAACTGGTGGACAGACAGACAGAGCCGATTTCAATATCCCTCCGTTTGTTTGTTTTAAAGCATAGAGATAATAATGTGTTTGGAAAGTGATAGAGACAATGTTTGGAGTGAATTTGAACATGTGAACCCTCTTAAAGCAGGCAATGACGGAAAAGGTACAGGTATGCAGTGTCACAACTTGCGTACAAATTGGACAACGCTTGTGCTTATCTACTGCACTATAATAAACATTTCAAACAGTTCAGAAGATGTACCAACTCAAGGCTTCTGGAGTTAATATCGTGGGTACATAACAGTTGTGGGTTGGCAAGATCGCTTAGAGGTAGGCACACTCACTTACAAGTTGTCTAGCCGATGTTAGCTTGCCAACCTAGCTATAAACTGTCACCCCGGTGGCTCACATGCAGAGATTATTCATCAGTGTGTGTGCAGTCCCTCTGATGGACGATAAAATGTGTGTCCCATCTGCTAGCATTAGTTGGTGGGCGTTAAAAATCCCATGGTGTCCTTCACAAAGAGTAGACTCTTGCGAACACCCTAAACAATTAATTTATGTACACTCGGTTGAGTATCTTGTGTGGGGGTGGCGACCCGTCCAGAACTGCAACCACTAGCTAAAGAAACTGCTTTGGCAGAACAGATACTCTGCATAGACGATCGAGCAGGGTGCAATGAATGAATGAATTACATATCCGTTCGGCATTTCATTGCAAAGCTCTCACTTGTGCATTTCAAGAGGTTTTCTGATTATATGACACTTACCGGTTTGATAAAAAGCTCTGGATTAATGGCCCGGAATAACGTGGTTGTTCGCGCCCCACGCAGTCCGAGTCCCAGGCGTTCTTTCCCACGGCGTTCCAAAGGTTCATCCACCGACGCCTTCAAAGACTCAGATTCTGCATGAGATACTGGTTTTTGGCTCTCACCAGCCTTGGAGATCATTTCAAAACTGTTCACACAAGCACATAGTGGCAGACAGGCCTGCATGAAGCAACACTTCAGTCTCACTGCACCATAGACTAATTGTTTTGAGACATCCCGATCAGATGTACCACACTTCGCTGCCGTCGGTGCCGCCGAGGCAGGTTCTGGCCCTGTGGGCATGCTGGGCGGGTTGCCATCCCTCTCCCAGCAGTAGTTAGGGCAAGAATTTGCATTGTTCAGGGTGCCGGCAATAGCTCGCCCACTCTTCACGAAGGACATGCAAATCCAGATCCATTGGGACCATACTATGTACAGAGCATCTGTGCTGCCGAAGCGGTCTCCTGGGATATTGAGCACAATCCTGGACGGGTCGCCACTCCGACACAGGATACTCGAATGGCTCAATCATCCAAGCAAGCTGGTACTCGTTTTGCCGACCTCGGAAAGGAATAACAGGCCGAGTCAACCCCACCTGGTATTAATTCAATGGCCGAGCGGGATTTGAACTCAGGACCCGAGGATCCCAAGCCCACGAAGGACATCCTAGGATCTTTAATGTCCACCAACTAATGCTGGCAGATGGGACGTCAAGTTTAACGTCCATCTGAGGTACGGCACACACATTGTTCGTGAATCATCCTCACGATGAAACCCGAGGTTGCTAGACGGCTTTAAGGTGAAGGTGCGTACCTCTAGTCTCGGCCATTCTGCCAGCCATGTTTTGAAACATATGAAGAGAAAATGTTAATACGAGGGTGGGCAATCGCCTTGTGTTTGCAACCACAACGTACACGTCATGAATAAGCCTCATTAGTTAAATAAGCCTGGTGTTTGTTCGCGGTTAGGTGGCTGGGTTAAGATCATGAGGTCTTGAGTTGAAGCCCCTGCCCTCCACCGTTGAATTACACCAGGTGGGTTGACTTAGCCTGGCATCCTCTGAGGTCGGCAAAACGAGCACAAGCTGAATGGGAACAGGGGGGGGGGCACTGCAACCGTTGAATTAACACCAGGTGGGTTGACAGCCTGGCATCCTTCTGAGGTCGGCAAAACGAGCATTAGCTGAATGGCAACAGGGGGGCACTGCATCAGCGGCACCTGCTGCCAAAACCAATAACATTTTCACAAACGGTGCATTTTGTGGCTCGTTATGAAAAGCCGAACGGTGAAAGTACACATCGTGACACAACAACAAAAGTTGAACACGAGGTGTTGTTATGTAACCTGTGCACGCACGTGACACCTTCTGCATGCACCACCACCGTATTAACAACGCACCACCAAATATACCATTCGCCCACTTCACCACGACCCTTCGTGCAAAGTACTGTCCATTTGGATTATTATTTTTACATCAGAGAACGATTACAACTCACAGTTATTACGCTTCAGACATGAACAACCGACAGACCTTGGGTCTTTCACACGGCTCGCTCGGCAAGCCAGGGATTGCGCCCTCGATGCGAGAGGTGTATAAGTACATAAATATGGACAGTATAATCACCGTTTACGTTACTTTTAGATTTCAACAGTCGCTCTTAAATAATAACATCAATTCGAGCAATATTTCTTCAGTTTGACATCTGTTAGGGAATGCAGCTCGACACAAAAAAACCATAATGGGAAGGATTGCAGTCGACCTGAATATAAACCAACTATACATCCTTTTTCACTGCCGTTCTCCTTTAACTTGTGTAATGTGGTTTCTAACCAATCATTTTGCCCCCACACTACTATTGGGCTCCATTGAAGCTAGAGTCAGGTTCCTTGTGTCCATAATTTGTGGTTCGTTGGAATTTTTTGGAGAGTAGTTAACCCCAACATTTTTGGAAAGGTTAAACAACACCAAAACAGAAAATCCATGTTTCACATTTTTTTCAATGCACATAATGTGGTCAAATAGGTCGTTTTGGGGTAAAAACCCGTTTT
>CM068968.1:22230674-22244705 GCA_035128595.1 Eptatretus atami
CAGTAATCCATCATCAGTTGGTTATTTTGTATTGTTTCAGATTTTTTAAAATTGGAATTCAAAAAAAGCGCTTTTCACCCCAAAACGACCTTTCCAAAAGTTGGAAAAATCTGAAACATCATTTTTTTATTTAAATAGATTTTAAACTTCTCAAAAATCTTTAGGTTTGCTACTCTCCAAAAAATTCCAACGAAATTACGCAAGGAACCTGACTACTACTTCAACCCGAGTATGATGACTGTTTACAAGTTTTTTCTGGATGAACTACAATGGGAAACATGATACTGTCAGCATGGACAAGATGAAGCCTGCTTATGTTGAACATGACCTGACTGCTGCACATGTGTCACCTCCAACCCCTCACTTGCAACCAGCACCAGCAGCTGTTCCTCAAGTGCTGGCACATGTGTCACCTCCAACCCCTCACTTGCAACCAGCACCAGCAACTGTTCCTCAAGTGCTGGCACATGTGTCACCTCCAACCCCTCACTTCAAGTGTCGGCAGCTAAGAAGACGCGTTCTGGCCGTCAAGTCCATTGGCCAGCTCGTTTTGAAAAGTTTTTTGGAACTTGAAATTTTGAGATTGTTCATTGCTTTACACTACAATTTAAAAACCTTTGTGATCGATCGCTTTCTTCCTAGGTTCACAAATTCTGGTCACTAGTGATCTAGTATGGAGGCTACCTGTGGTGTACTTTTCATCAGTGCAAGCTTGTTAGTACTTCTACATCATGAACTTTGTTCCATTCACTTGTCTAACCAATGGCAGTAGTTTAGGCATGTTTAAAAAAAAAAAAAAAATCTTGTTTCTAACCAATCATTTTGGCCCACACTACTATCGGGTTCTTGGACCTCCCCCTCGAGGGGCGAGCAGTGAGGCAGGCTTTAACCAAGTGTGACCACGCTTCCCTGCCTGGCAGCTCGCTATTTACACCGTCTCGGAAATGACTCACGGACTTGAGTTTTACTGGAGTTAAACTAAAGTTTGCTGGAGTTCACTGGAGTTAAACCGCATCTGTGGCCCGATCCTCCCACAGCACTTTGCTCTCTGCAACCGCAGCTTCGTACTATGTGCCACGGCTCTACCTTCAGTGGGTTTTCACTCCTTTCAACCGTGGGACTAATATCATCGAACCCCTTTTGGTGATCAGATTATTCCCACAAGCCAAGCATGGCCATTTATGACACCAGTCACCAAATGAAATCATTTATTCACTAGCATAAACCCGCGCTCTGCGCACATGTTGGGGGTGGTGTGTGTTGGAAAGGAACTGATGCAGAGTATCAGTAGTAATTTTAACTTTAATGCAGTAAGTGAAACGATTTCACCGTTTCAAGAACCAATTTATTTACTTTATTGTACATGCACCTCATATGGTCTCTTGAGATAATGTAAGACCGAATATCACGTTATCGCGAGCGCAGACCAAAGTTCCGAAGATAAGCGCCGACACGAAACACAAACTCGAAATAATATATAAGATGGACACAACACCCAATTGGTTGAATTGATGATACACCATTTCTTGGCTCTTATTGAGAACTGTGACGTATGTACACTCACCACTCACACTTAGCTTATGGGAACACCGGTCAGACGAAGACAAAGTCATCAACCGATAACTGAATTTCTGTGAGGTGTTCAGATTCATCATCGAATTCAATCCACTCACCCATCGCATCCATCCATCCCATCCACCAAGGACGAACTCTGTGCAGAGCGTTGGTACTGCCATATACGCCTAAGCAAGTCCTCCTGCTATTGGACACAATCCTGGATGGGTCGCCACTCTGACACAGGATAACCCACATGCTGGCACTCCATTTGCTGACGCTGGAAGGATGACAGGGTGAGTCAACCCCACCTGGTATTAATTCAACAGCTGAGTGGGATTTGAACTCAGGATCTAAGATCCCAAGCCCCACCAACTAACCATTAAAGCCAACACCGAGCATATCAAATGAATAAAAGTAATTTCAAATAATTATTGATCTTGTTCTTGTTTTGTGAATTTGTGTTCTGGAGATCCTAGCGACCCTTACGTCCACAACCTATGAGGTAATGAGCCTAATCCCATTCTCCCACAACAAATGCTGCTTCAGGCCCTATTAGACGTTTAGAAACACATAAATGACAAGATTCCTAAGGGTAAAACATCAAATGCTAGAAAGGGCACTCAAAGAGCGCTTCCTTCCCGCCTGTAATGCCGGATCCGCGAGAACATATCGGAACCCATACATTATTGAAATATCATTCATATCTCGTTTTGCCTATCTCTCAATGGCGAAATTCACTTTAGAAATTAAATAATTCTAGAGTATACAGATCCGCGATCTTCAACCAAAATCGAAATAAATTCTTCCTTGTACGCACACACACCAACGTGCACACAAGTTTCGTCCGAATCGTTCCACAACTTGTTGAGATAAACGTGCTATAAATAGGTTTTGGCCTCGATCTCTAATGGTGGAAGAATCAATTTAAAAATTCTAGTAGCAGGATCCGGATCTTCACCCAAATCTAATTAGTTCGTCTTGTCAACACACCCAACCTGTCTACAAAAATTTCATCAAATCTGTCACAACTTTTTGAATATCCTAGTTTACAAAGACAGACAAGACCAAGCGGTAAGGTCGGACACGGGTAGTGCGACTACCCAATAGAACCTGAACGCGATGGCCCGTTCCGATGGGGAATGACCTGAGGATTAAGCACAAAAAATTCAATGATTCTAGCTTCAAGGGTTAAATGCTGCAGATTGTTTTTCATTAAAAATACCCACATTAGAGGTTTTTTCGGGCCGTTGCTAGCAACGGTGGGGTCCATAGCAACGGTTTTTCTCACACATAAGCTAGGACATACATGAACCTACCACATACCAATTTAGTATAATCTGACTCAAGTCTCTGAGATATATACGAACTTATCGTTTTTTTTTATTGTTTTCGACCAAGGGTTCAATTCAAAGTCTTATCATTCTGCCGACAGTTTTCATAGGATCCGGCTTGGAAATTTTGACAAATATGGCTGAATGTAACTGCCCCACAGTACATTCATGTAGGCCCGATTTTGATTTTTCGAAAAAATTAATTTTTATAGGATTTTCAAAAATTCAAAGTCCGCGTTGCCTAGGACAACGGTGTGTGGTCCATACCAACGGTCTCAATTGCACACAGACTAGGTCAGGGTATGAACCTACCACTAAGTTTCAATCGAAATCGCCAACTTGGTATTAACTGAAATCCGCCATTTTAAAATACTGAATAAGGGTGAGAACAATCTCAAAAAAAAAACAAAAATTTTCCGACTAGATCGACTACCCAAACAAACAACGACAGAAAGGAGATAAACATAACCTCCTTCACCTTCGGGTGGCAGAGGTAAAAAGGTCAAAAAGGATGCGGTTTAGAAAACATGACATGGGGAGAGGTGGAACGGTGTTTAATTATACATGAAAGTCGCAATCAATATCAACTACCGCATGATGCTAAAGATCACTAAGGAAATACGACGCTGTATTGAAAACATCTCACCGCCAAAGAGTCATTCCACAAACTGCCCCCACCTTCCTCCTTCAGACTCCCCGAGTCTGCTCTTAGAAGGGAGAGCAAAATGCGGGCATGCCACATTACCGCACAACACAACTCATAAAGCGGAAGGGTGAGGAATGGTATAGATCATGGGTGGATGGATTGATGATTGAATGAGGAGAGGGGGGCTTCCAGTGGGGTAACAGGGTTTGAAGAAGCAAGGGTGGAGGGTTTTAAGGAGGTATGAGGATATCGGCTGGGAAGCAAAAGGTGAAGGATTGAGATGGATGGTGGACCTTGAAGAGGATGGACAAGTCGAAAGTAGGAAATCTCAGCAGGTGGGATATCACAATGATGGAAGATGCTCATACTAACAACCCATTTCCCACCCATCCCTGATATGAAGGGAAGGTGCCTAAGTACATTACAGATGAAACACCACAATGCTCACCACCAGGTCATTTCCCATACAAACACACCCCTCTCCTGTAGCCAAGATTGTCCAAGTCTGCTGGCCCTGTACATATAGGTAATACCTTTAGCCACAATATCTCACCAGCGGATCCCCGTGTGTGACGATTGTTTATTACAGAAAACGTTCATAAATTCCCTCCTGGAAAATAAGAAACGCTAGGTGTGTGTTGACCTATCCACACCATTCATAACAACCATGTAATCTCACCTTAGCACAGTTCTAAATTCTTACTACACACAACCAGGGGTTTAAACACTAACACAATGACAATTTCCGCCACTGATCCGGATCCTCAATGAAAAAAAACAATGTTCTTCAAGCCCTGCTCTGGGCAGCAGGGCCAACATCGGCCGTCAAGGTACTTGCCCAACAATAAGTCTTAAATGGTCGACAGCACTAATTATGGCAAGTGCATGCGGATCCTTGTCCCTGAAGTAGGGCTTGCAGTCCTTTTTGGGGGGAGGGGGGGGAGGGTTGGGAAATGACAAGGCGGCAGGCAACAGTGGGGCAACAGGAATGGCAAGTACAAACAAGACAAATCAACAAATGGCGATAAGCAACAACCAGGCCAGCAGGTATGCTGAAAGTGGCCTCTTGTGATCATCGTTCTTCCGTCATGGGGGTGCAGGAACATGCAGGGGCAGCAGAATCAGGTGCCAGCCCAACCTAGCTCACCCGCTACTCCTCTAATTATTCGCGACCCATTTTAATACCTCTAACTTAGGCTCTTGTCCCCTCGAAAGGTCCTAAGCTTAAACTAATTTCTATCCTCTCGAGTCCATTAATCTTCCAACTATCCTATCTCCCCAGAGGAAAAACAACACACAGGTGATAAATTAATGAGGTGGCATGGCACCAAAGGCTCGCCCATGGAAGCGGGCCGCAATGGGGGCCATACTTTCCCCTATCCCAACAATTTGGTACATCAATGGGTCCTGCAAATCCAATGATCTTACTTCTGTTATGCAGGCAGCTGCAGACACAAACAATGGCACCAAGAGGAGCATCCTACTCTATGTTATCATTCCACAAAACTCATTTTCATTTACCATTACAAACACCCCCTTCCCCCCCATCCCCACAGTGTTCTATTTAAGCAATTAGTTTGGTCGTCCCTGCGTTGGTGCTTCTCAAATTTGGGCGTAGCCCTCAATTTTTCAACCTGTGCGCACTCTCTCTCTCTCTCTCTCTCTCTCTCTCTCTCTTAAAGTGCAGCCCTTGCTGCTGTTGCATCATTGGTTGGGACACGGCTATGCCGCTGATGCAGTGTCCCCCTTACCAGTACACTGGTACTCATTTTGCCGACTCGGAAGGATGACAGGCTGAGTCAACCTCCTTGGTGTAATTTAATTCAGCGGCTAACGGGGCTTCAACTCAGACCCCCGGATCCCAAGCCCCACGCTGAAACCAACGAAGCCCAACACCAGGCTTGCATCGCTCAAATATCGTGTCTGAGGCAGTGTGCTCCCTTGCAGACCGACCTAACCTGTTAATATGCCTGGGGTTGGCTTCAATGGTTAGGGTGGCGGGCTGGGATCCTCTGATCCCTAGTTTCACCCCACTCGGCTGTTTGAATTAATACAGGTGGGGTAACTCTGCTTGTCATCCTTCCGAGGTCGGCAAAATGAGTGCCAACCAGCTGTAAATCTATCTGTGTCGAATGGCGACCCCGTCCAGGATTGTGTCCAATAGCCAAGGAAGACTGCTTTGGCAGCCAACGCTCTGCACGAAGCCATGGTCCACTGGACCGGATACCTGCAGCATCTCACATGTGGAAGTCGTAGCCAACACGACAAGCAGTGGGTCCACCAACACCTGTGCTCGTAGCAACCCTTGGATGCTGAGGCCGTGTAGAAGTGAAATTCCATGAGAACATTTTTTCATTAGATATTCAACACTCGGCAGTTTATATAATTTGCTTACTGTGCCTGCTTTGTTTGTTTTTTTTTTAACTCACTATGTTGCTGCTATTTTCTGATGAAACTTTTACATGTACTTGCTTAACCTTAATATGCAAAAGTATTATGCTGCTTATTATTGAATCCAATTGACAGTAGTATATCTCAGCCCATCCTTTGAGCTAGGAAGCTGAAATTTGGGAACAAAAGTTAGCTGTTCTTTGGTAAAAAAAACAGTTATTTTAATTTGTTTTATTAACAATTATTGAATTGTTTATTTAATTGTTATCAATTTATTAATTAATTATTGTTTTATTTCTAATCTGGAAAATATCCAGGCACTTCACAAAGGAAAATACAAGGAAATCAGACACAGTGGAGGTACATTCAGAGGCCCATAATGCCTGCGTGAAACACAATACTAAATTTATCAACACAAGATCCAAAGAATAAAATGTTATTTTTTATTTTGTTTGTTTTTTAATCTATTTTGTTTTAAGTTTTTGTATTTTTTGGGGGGGGGAGTTGGGCTTGTTAAAAACACACAACATCGACCAGCACCAAACACCCTTGACGAGACCCCAACAACAGCACTCCGTACACACCACACAATCACCCACAATGCTCAAACTACCGAAAGTCCTGTCAACATCCGATACCCTCTATCTCCAATAACTTCCAGGTCCTATACTAATTCTAATTTAAACTTATCTACTGTTTCTTGCTGCCACTATTTCCCAGGGAGGTCCATGTATTAACTACTCTCTGAGTGAAAGTACCTGCCTTACTACCATCTAACTCTCCTCTTTCTCTTTACTCTCAAGCTATGGTCCCTGGTCTAACTTGTCCTACTCTGTTGGAATGTATAATTAATTCTGCAACTTATTTTATCGATACCTTTCATTGTCTTAAACATCTCTATCATATCTCTCGTAACCGCCTCCTTTCTAGTGAATAAAGCCCTGTCTCCTTCAGCCCCTCCTCATAGTAAAGTCCTAGCTTGGGCTTGGAATCAATCGAGTAGCCCTGCACTGAACCTCCTCTCTGGCATCTATGTCCCTGAACACTAAAACTTTTGAGAAATGTTCGAACATTCCGAAGAATGAAACGGCAATCGCTGCATCCCATTTCATTCATTTATTTAGTTTTAAATTTGGAACGGTAATTTGTGGAACTCCCGTTTCAAGCTGTGGTGCATCATTTGGGTATGTCAAGATTTCGCAGATATGCTCATCTTTTCGACGGAGACTTTAGATATCCTTTTGGGGGCCCTCTGAGGTGCTGCAAATGGAGGAGTTGGAGCAGCTGAAGATTCGGGTTTTCCTGGTAAAACGAAGATTCCAGGCTTTCAATGACATTTTGGGATGCTGCTGTCCTGTCCCTGTGCCTGTTTGCTGGTGAGGATGTTGAGGTCGTGGAAGACGATTCACTTATCTGCAGTGATATCATGTCTCTGCCGGCTTTGAGTCAGAGGTCAATAGACGTCTGGGCGGGCTGGGAGTCATTGGATTCACTGGATCATGGGGTGTGTGCGCTGCGGTACTGTGCGGGAGAACGAAAGTCGAGTCTTCAGGTCCTTGGTGCTTCCAGACTTGCTCTCCGGATGTGAAGACTTGGACTCTGACCAAGGATCTGAGATGGGACTTAATTCTTTGGTACCAGGTCTCTTCGAGAAATCTTGGCTAATCGCTGGTCTGACTTTGTGTCCAAACGAGCGGTTGCTGAAGAGAGACTCAAATGAGATTGTTACCTGCATGGTCCGTGAGCGTCAAGTTGCGGCTGTAATGCGACAATGTGGCTCGTTTTCCTGATGCTGATCCTGCTCACCAGATTCTCTCAAGTGAGGGAGCCCTCATGCGTGAGGAGGCAACGGGCCGACCACGGTGCCTCGTGGTTGGCAGCAGGTTGATCAGCATCTCAAGGAGATGGGGATGGGCCCCAGGCATCTCCTGGGGGAATGGACATGACGGAGGCCCCTAGTACCGACCAGCGGAAAAAGTGGATGCAGCGACGCGCTGTTCCGGCACATGCTCCCATAAACCTGACTGACCGAAGGTCCTATATCTACTAAGTCACCTCGTTTCAAAACACAAACAGAGGGATTAAAATTCAGAAGTAATTCTGATTTTCAAACACCCTGAACATCAGTGATGACACATTTTTGAAATTTGGAAACCCAGTGTCATAGAATTCCCCATTATTTAATAATCCAACCCTTCTTGTCTGTGGAACTATTCTGAGACCCTTTGTGTTGTCTCCCACGAACTCTTCGATCCAGGAGCATTGAAGCTGCTGCCCTCTGTCACCTCAACGACCTCCCACTGCCTAGTTATGGAACTCATGTACTTGACCGACGTTTAGCCCCACCATACTCGGTGCATCCATTGTCAGCAGATCCTCCTTTGGGCGACGAGGAGCAACATTTACCTGAGGCGGAGATTTGCTGCCGATTGAGCGCCCCCTGTCGGTGAGGACAACGAACTTGTGGGGATCGCCCGGCGAGCCGGCAGCTCGCGCACTCTTTGTGACCCACAAACCGGGGATCTTCAACGTACACACAACGATGCCGGCTCACAAGACACCGGCTTAACGTCGTCCCGAGGGAATTCAACACACCCAATCATGATCACCCTGCCTGTGAAACAACCGCGATGAACGGTTTATAGCCGGGTCGGGGATTCGAACCCAGCGACGGTTGCGAAGCGAGTGAGCGACTAATCTCTGGCGCCGTCGTGCAAGACGCTCGATTTACAATACAGTACGTCTTATTTTTCTTTTGTCCAATTTTGTCTGTTGACCCTTTTCCTTGAGTCTCAAACTCATGTTAAAAATGAAAATAAATAAATGATCAGACATAAAATTTTAAAAAACATAAATTAATCATAAATTAAGATAAAATTGAAAGATAAATTAAAAAGGGCTCGTCCGGGAATTTGAACTCGGGACCTCTCGCACCGCAAAGCGAGAATCATACCCCTAGACCAACGAGCCACAAGGAAATACTTCTCTATATTTTCTTTTAATGTGTTAGTTATATATTTAATACCGAACTTAAATAATTAATTTTGGACTGTGCGTATGTGACGTCAACGTCGGAGGTGGTGATGTCGGTGTCGTGCTTGGGCTGATTTGCCAAAAATGCTTACTTAATATGTAGAACAACCTCTCACAGGAAGTGATTTTTGTCGTTCAAGCTCAATTTGTCTCAACATGATCCGTGTTTGTGTTGTTGTATGAGGCCCATGTACAATCCCTAAAATCTCGAAACCTCCTTGAATAATCGCCGATTGGACGTCCAAACGGTTTCATCGCCAAAGTGTGACACGTTCCAGGAAGGGACGTTTGAGGGTCACGTGATGAGACCCAGCACGCACTGCGCAGATCCGAAGCCGGCTGCCTGCTGCAGAAATTGCGCGAGTTCCGGTTGTATCCGACCTTCCAACTTGTGTCGTCGGATTCTGGCCGTTTTCGGCCCTGGAAGTAATCGTGGATCCCGATTTCCCGTTGATGCAGCGGAGTTGGTACGTGGGCTGATGGCATCACGACATGTGCTATTATGATGTTGGTCTTTGTTTATCAGCCTGAGTCAGCTCAATGCACCTGCCGGTGGAGGTGTCCCGCGAGCCCGTTGTGTGGTGAGGGGTACCGCGAGCCCGGTTGTGTGGTGAGGGGTACCGGCGAGCCCGTTGTGTGTGAGGGGTACCGCGAGCCCATTGTGTGGTGAGGTGAGTCGCGAGCCTGTTGTGTGGTGAGGCCCATCCCGCGTGCCCGTTTGTGTGGTCGAGAGGTCCCGCCAAGCCGTTGTGTGGTGAGGGGTACCGCGAGCCCGTATGTGTGGTGAAGTCGTTCCGCGAGCCCGTGGTGGTGAGGGTCCCGCGAAGCCCGTGGCCGCGGTGAGGGGTCCGCAGCACGTGCCGCGGTGAGGCGTCCGCGAGCCCGTGCCGCGGTGAAGGCTCCCCGCGAGCCCGTTGTGTGGTGAGGTGTCCGCGAGCCCGTTGTGTGGTGAGGTGAGCGCGAGGCCTGTTGTGTGGTGAGGCATCCCGCGAGCCGCGTTTGGTGGTGAGGGTCCCGCGTGCCCGTTGTGTGGTGAGGCGCCCCGCGTGCCCGTGTGTGGTGAAGAGGTCCCGTGAGCCGATGTGTGGTGAGGAGTCCTGCGAGCCTTTTGTGTGTGAGGAGTCCCGCGAGCCCGTTGTGTGGTGAGGCGTCCCGCGACCCCGTGCCGTGGTGAGGTGTGCCGCTGCCCGTGCCGCGGTGAGCGCCGTCCCGCGAGCCGTTGTGTGGTGAGGTGGTCCCGCGAGCCCGTTGTGTGGTGAGGTTTTCCACGAGCCTGTGTGTGGTGAGGTGCGCGAGCCTGTTGTGTGGTGAGGCGTCCCCGCGAGCCCGTTTGGTGGTGACGGGGTCCCGCGTGCCCATTGTGTGTGAGGCGTCCCGCGTGCCCGTTGGTGTGGTGAGAGGTCCCGCGAGCCCGTTGTGTGGTGAGGTGTCCCGCGAGCCCAGTTGTGTTGGTGAGGTTTTTCCACGAGCCTGTTGGGTGGTGAGGTGGCGCTGAGCCTGTTTGGTGGTGAGGCGTCCCCGCGAGCCCGTTTTGGTGGTGAGGGGTCCCGCGTGCCCATTGTGTGGTGAGGCGTCCCGCGTGCCCGTTATTGTGGTGAGAGGTCCGTGAGCCCGTTGTGTGGGAGGAGTCCTGCGAGCCTGTTGTGTGGTGAGAGTCCGTGAGCCCGTTGTGCTGGTGAGGAGTCCTGCGAGCCTGTTTGTGGTAGGTGTCCCGCGAGCCTGTTGTGTGGTGAGGCCTCCCGGCGAGCCGTTGTGTGGTGAGGTTGTACCGCGAGCCCGTTGTGTGGTGAGTCGTTCCGGCAGCCCGTTGTGTGTTGAGGGGTCTCCGCGGCCCGTGCCGCGCGTGAGGCGTCCCGCGAGCACGTGCCGCGGTGAGGCGTCCCGCGAGCCCGTGCGCGGTGAGGGGTCCCGCGAGCAACCGTTCGCGCGGTGAGGCGTCCCGTCGAGCGCCGTTGTGTGGTGAGGAGTCCGCAGCCCGTTGTGTGGTGAAAGGCGCCCGCGTGCCCGTGCCGTGGTGAGGTGTCCCGCGATGCCCGTTGTGTGGTGAGGCGTCCCGCGTGCCCGTGCCTGGTGAGGGTACTCGCGAAGCCCGTTGTGTTGTGAGGCGTCCGCGTGCCGTGCCCGTGGTGAGGTGTCCCGCGAGCCTGTTGTGTGGTGAGGTGGTACCGCGAGACCGTTTGTGTGGTGAGGGGTCCCGCGAGCCCGTTGTGTGGTGCGGGGTCCGCGAGCCCGTTGTGTGGTGAGGGGTCCGCTGAGCCCGTTGTTGTGGTGAGGTGTACCGCGAAGCCCGTTGTGTGGTAGGGGGTCCCCGAGCCCGTTGTGTGGTGAGGGGTCCCGCGAGCCCGTTGTGTGGTGAGGGGTCCCCGCGAGCCGTTGGTGTGGTGAGGGGTCCCGCGAGCCCGTGTGTGGGAGGGGGTCCCGCGAGCCCGTTGTGTTGGTGAGGGGCCCACGAGCCTGTTGTGTGGTGAGGAAGTCCCGCGAGCCGTGCCGTGTGAGGTGTCCCCGCGGAGCCCCGTTATGTGGTAGAGGGGTCCGCGAGCCCGTTGTGTGGTGGAGGGGGTCCCGCGAGCGCCGTTGTGTGTGATGGTCCCGCGAGCCCGTGTGTGGTGAGGAGTTCCGTGAGCCCGTGCCGTGGTGAGGGGTCCCGCGAGCCCCGTGTCGTGGTGAAGGGGTCCCAGCGAGCCCCGTTGGTGGTGAGGGGTCCCGCGAGCCCGTTGTGTGTGAGGGGTCCCGCGAGCCCGTTGTTGGTGAGGGGTCGCGAGCTCCGTTTGTTGTGGTGAATGGGTCCCGGAGCCGTTGTGTGGTGAAGGAGTCCCGTGAGCCCGTGCCGTGGTTGAAGTCTTCCGCGAGCACCGTGTGTGGTGAGGGTCCCGCGAGCCCCGTGCCGCGGTGATGCGTCCCGCGAGCCCGTGCCCGCGGTGAGGCGTCCCGCGAGCCCGTGCCGCGGTGAGGCGTCCCGCGAGCCCGTTCGCGTGAGGCGTCCGCGCGAGCCCAGTGCGGCGGTGAGGCGTCCCGCGAGCCCGTTGTGTGGTGAGGTGCCCGCGAGCCCGTTTGTGGTGGTGAGGTTTTCCACGAGCCTGTTTGTGTGGTGAGGTGAAAGCGCAGCCTGTTGTTGTGGTGAGGCATCCCGCCGAGCGCGTTTGGTGTGAGGGGTCCCCCGCGTGCCCGTTGTGTGGTGAGGCGTGCCCCGCGTGCCCCGTTTGTGGTGGTGAGAGGTCCCTGAGCCCGATGTGTGGTGAGGAGTCCTGCGAGCCTTTTGTGTGGTGAGGAGTCACGCGAGCCGTTTGTGTGGTGCGGCCTCCCGCGACCCCGTGCGTTGAGGTGTCCCGCGTGCCCGTGCGCCGGTGAGGCGTCCCGCGAGCACCGTTGTGTGGTGAGGTGTCCCGCGAGCCCGTTGTGTGGTGAGTTTTCCACGAGCCTGGTGTGTGGTGAGGTGAGCGGCCGAGCCTGTTGTGTGGTGAGGCATCCCGCGAGCACCGTTTGGTGGTGAGGGGCCCCGCGTGCCCCATTGTGGTGGTTGAGGCGATCCGCGTGCCCGTTGTGTGGTGAGAGGTCCCGTGACCCGTTGTGTGGTGAGGAGTCCTGCGAGCCTGTTGTGTGGTGAGGAAGTCCCGTGAGCCCGTTGTGTGGTGAGCGAGTCCTGCGGCCTGTTGTGTGGTGAGGTGTCCCGCGAGCCTGTTGTGTGGGAGGCCTCCCGCGAGCCCGTTGTGTGGTGAGGGGTACCGCGAGCCCGTTGTGTGTAGTCGTTCCGCGACACCGTTTGTGGTGAGGGGCCGCGAGCCGTGCCGCGGGTGAGCGTCCCGCGAGCCCGTGCCGCGGTGAGGCTCCCGCGAGCCCGTGCCGCGGTGAGGGGTCCCGCGAGCCCGTCCGCGGCTGAGGCGTCCGGCGAGCGCCGTTGTGTGGTGAGGAGTCCCGCGAGCCCGTTGTGTGGTGAGGCGTCCGTCCCGCGTGCCCGTGCCGTGGTGAGGTGTCCCGCGAAACCCGGTGTGGTGAGGCGTCCCGGTGCCGTGCCGTGGTGAGGGTACGCGAGCCGTTGGTGTTGTGAGGCGTCCCGCGTGCCCGTGCCGTGGTGAGGGTGTACCGCGCAGCCATGTTGTGTGGTGAGGTGTACCGCGAGCCGTTGTGTGGTGAGGGTCCGCGAGCCGTTGTTGTGGTGAGGGGTGCCGCGAGCGCCGTTGTGTGTGGAGGGGTTCCCGCGAGCCCGTGTTGGTGGTGAGGTGTACCGCAAAGCGCGAGCCCGGTTGTGTGGTGAGGGGTCCCGCGAGCCCGTTGTGTGGTGAGGGGTCCCGCGAGCCCCGTTGTGTGGGTGAGGGTCCCGCGAGCCCGTTGATGTGGTGACGGGTCCCGCGAACCCGTTGTGTGTGAGGGGTCCCGCGAGCCCGTGTGTGGTGAGGGGTCCCGCGAGCCCGTTGTGTGGTGAGGGTCCCGCGAGCTCGTTGTGTGGTGAAGGGTCCCGCGAGCCCGTTGTGTGGTGAGGAGTCCCTGCGAGCCCGTGCCGTGGGAGGTGTCCCGCGAGCCCCGTTGTGTGGTGGAGGGGTCCCACGAGCCCGTTGTGTGGTTGAGGGGTCCCCGCGAGCGCCGTTGTGTGGTGAGGGTCCCGCGAGCCCGTTGTGTGGTGATGGTCCCGCGAGCCCGTTGTGTGGTGAGGATCCCGTGAGCCCGCTCGCCCGTGGTGAGGTCTCCTCGAGCCGTGTCGTGGTGAGATCCCGCGAGCCCGTGCCGTGGTGAGCGAGTCCCGCGAGCCCGTGCCGTGGTGAGGGTCCTCGCGAGCCCGTTTGTGTGGTTGAGGAAGTCCCGCGAGCCGTTGTGTGGGTGAGGGGTCCCGGGAGCACCGTTGTGTGGTGAGAGGGTCCCGCGAGCCCGTTGCTGTGGTGAGGGGTCCGCGAGCCCGTTGTTGTGGTGACGGAGTCCCGCGAGCAACCGTGCCGTGGTGAAGGAGTCCTTGCAGGCCATGCTCATGACGGCAATCGGTTAAAAATTGGAAGTTGCACACTTCAAAACGAGATTTTTGAATTGTTCACCTGTTTGAGGTTGTTGGTGGTTTTTTTATTTTCATTTTAACTTGCTTCACAT
>CM068968.1:22245574-22267754 GCA_035128595.1 Eptatretus atami
AAATTGTCATTGTGTTAGTGTTTAAACCCCTGGTGTGTGTGTAGTAAGGAATTTAGAACTGTGCTAGGTGAGATTACCATGCGTTGTATGAATGGTGTTAGGATAGCAACACACACTAGCGCTTTCATTATATCTTCCAAGGAGGGAATTTATGAAAGTTTTCTGTATAAACAAATGTCCACACGGGGATCCGACGCTGGTGGATCTTGTGGCTAAAGGTAACTACCTATTGTACAGGAGCCGGCGACTTGGACAATTCTTGGCTACAGACAGGGGGTGTGTGTTGTATGGAAATGACCCTGGGGTGAGGCATTGTGATGTTTCATTGTAATGTACTTAGGCCCTTCCCTTCATATCAGGGATGGGGGGAATGCGGTTGTTAGTATAGCATCTTCCATTCATTGTGATATCCCACCTGCTAGATTTCCTACTTTCGACCTGTCATCCTCTTCAAGGGTCCAGCCATCCATCTCCAATCCTCACCTTTTGCTTCCCAGCCGATATCCCTCAACTCCTTAAACACCCTCACCCTTGCTTCTCAACCCTGCTACCCCACTGGAACGCCCCCCTCTCCTCATTCAAATCAATCCATCCCCCATCGTCTATACCAATTCCTCACCCTTCCGCTTATGAGTTGTGTTGTGCGCGTAAATTGTGGCATGCCCGCATTGCTCTCCCTTCTAAGAGCAGACTCGGGGAGTCTGAAGGAGGAAGGTGGGGGCAGTGTTGTGGAAATGACTCTTTGAGGGTTGAGATGTTTAATACAGCGTAGTATTTCCTTAGTGAATTTTAGCATCAGCGGTAGTTGATATTAGATTGCGTCACTTTCATGTATATATTAAACACCGTCCACCTCTCCCCATGTCTGTTTCTAAACCGCCATCCTTTTTGACCTTTTTACCTCTGCCACCCGAAGGTGAAGGAGGTTATGTTTATACTCCTTTCTGTCTGTTTGTTTGTTGGGTAGTCGATCTAGTCGGAAAATTTTTTTTTTTTTTTGAGATTTGTTCTCCCCTTATATCAGTATTTAAAATGGCGATTTCAGTTATATACAGTTGGCGATTTCGATTGAAACTTGTGTGGTAGGTTCATACCCTGACCTAGTTGTGTGCAATTGAGAACCGTTGGTATGGACCACACCGTTGCCTAGCAACGGGACTTTGAATTTTTGAAAATCATAAAAAAATTAATTTTTTCGAAAATCAAAATCGGGCCACGTATGAATGTACTGTGGGGCAGTACAATTCAGCCATATTGTCAAAATTTCCAGCCGGATTCCTATGAAAAACTGTCGGAGAAGATAGACTTTGAATGAACCCTGGTCGAAAACAATAAAAAAACGAGTTCGTTATATCTCAGAGACTATGAGTCAGATTATACTGAAACTGGTATGTGGTAGGTTCATGTATTGTCCTAGTTATGTGTGAGAAGAACCGTTGCTATGGACCCCACCGTTGCCTAGCAACGGCCCGAAAAACCTCTAAATGTGGGGTATTTTAATGAAAAAACAATCTGCAGCATTAACCCTTGAAGCTAGAAATATTGAATTTTTCTTGTGCTTAATCCTCAGGTCATTCCCCATCGGGAACAGGCCATCGCGTCAGGTTCTATTGGGTAGTCGCACTACCCGTGTCCGCCTACCGGCTTGTCTGTCTGTCTTTGTACAGGATATTCTCAAAAAGTTGTGGACAGATTTGAATGAAATTTTGTAGACAGGTGGGTGTGTTGACAAGGACGAACTAATTAGATTTGGGTGAAGATCCGGATCCTGCTACTAGAATTTTTAAAGTGATTCTTCACCATTGAGATCGATCGAGCCAAAACCTATATTAGCACGATCTATCTCAACAAGTTGTGGACGGATTCGGACGAAACTTGGTGGACACGTTGGGGTGTGCGACAAGGAAGAATTTATTCGATTTTGGTGAGATCCGGATCTGTATACTCTAGAATTATTTAATTTCTAAAGTGAATCTTCGCCCATTGAGAGATAGGGCAAAAACGAGATATGAATGATATTTCAAAAATGTATTGGGTCCGATATGTTCTCGCGGATCAGCGCATTACAGGCGGAAGGTAAGCGCTCTATTGAGTGCCCTTTCTAGCATTTGATGTTTTACCCTTAGGAATCTGTCATTTATGTGTTTTAAACGTCTAATAGGGCCTGAAGGCAGCAGTTGTTGTGGGAGAATGGGATAGGCTCATTACCTCAAGGTTTGTGACTGTAAGGGGTCGCTAGGGATCTTCCAGAACACATTCACAAACAAGAACAAAGATACATAATTATATTGAAAAATTTTTACTTATTTGATATGCCGGTGTTGGCTTAAGGTTAAGGTGGTGGGGCTTGGGATCTTGAATCCTGAGTTCAAATCCCACTTCAGCTGTTGAATTAATACCAGGTGGGGTTGACTCACCCTGTCATCCTTCCAGCGTCAGCAAATGAGTGCCTGCTGTGGTATCCTGTGTCGAGTGGGACCTTCCAGGATTGTGTCCAATAGCCAGGAGGACTGCTTAGGCGTATAGGCAGTACCAACGCTCTGCACAGAGTTCGTCCTGGTGTGAATTGGACACAATCCTGGATGGGTCGCCACTCTGACACAGGATACCAGCATGCTGGCACTCATTTTGCTGACCTTGGAAGGATGACAGGGTGAGTCAACCCCACCTGGTATTAATTCAACAGCTGAGTGGGATTTGAACTCAGGATTCTAAGATCCCAAGCCCACCACCTTAACCATTAAGCCAACACCAGCATATCAAATTAATAATTCAATATAATTATTATCTTTGTTGCTTGTTTGTGAATTTTGTGTTCTGGAGATCCTAGCGACCCTTCAGTCCACAACCTTGAGGTAATGAGCCTATCCCATTCTCCCACCAAAACTGCTGCCTTCAGGCCTATTAGACGTTTTAAAACACATAAATGACAGATTCCTAAGGGTAAAACATCAAATGCTAGAAGGGCACTCAATAGAGCGCTTACCTCCGCCTTGTAATGCCTGATCCGCGAGAACATATCGGACCCAATACATTTTTGAAATATCATTCCATATCTCGTTTTTGGCCCTATCTCTCAATGGCGAAGATTCACTTTAGAAATTAAATAATTCTAGTATACAGATCCGGATCTTCACCAAAATCGAATAAATTCTTCCTTGTCGCACACCCAACGTGTCCACCAAGTTTCGTCCGAATCCGTCCACAACTTGTTGAGATATCGTGCTATATATAGGTTTTGGCTCGCTCTCAATGGTGAAGAATCACTTTAAAAATTCTAGTAGCAGGATCCGGATCTTCACCAAATCTAATTAGTTCGTCCTTGTCACACACCCAACCTGTCTACAAAATTTCATTCAAATCTGTCCACAACTTTTTGAGATATCCTGTACAAAGACAGACTAGACCAAGCCGGATAAGGTCGGACAACGGGTAGTGTCGACTACCCAATAGAACCTGACGCGAGGCCTGTTCCCGATGGGGAATGGACCTGAGGATTAAGCACAAGAAAATTCAATTTTCTAGCTTCAAGGGTTAATGCTGCAGATTGTTTTTTCAGTTAAAATACCCCACATTTAGAGGTTTTTCGGGCCGTTGCTAGGCAACGGTGGGGTCCATAGCAACGGTTCTTCTCACACAAACTAGGACATATATGAACCTAGCCCACATAACCAGTTTCATGTATAATCTGACTCATAGTCTCTGAGATATACAGAACTCGTTTTTTTATTGTTTCGACCAGGGTTCATTCAAAGTCTATCTTCTCCGACAGTTTTTCATAGGATCCGGCTGGAAATTTTGACAATATGGCTGAATTGTACTGCCCACAGTACATTCAACGTGGCCCGATTTTTGATTTTCGAAAAAATTAATTTTTTTATGATTTTCAAAAAAGATTCAAAGTCCCGTTGCTAAGCAAACGGTGTGGTCCATACCAACGGTCTCACATTGCACACAACAGGTCAGGGTAATGAACCTACCACCAAGTTTCATCGAAATCGCCAACTGTATACAACTGAAATCGCCATTTTAAAACTGAATAAAAGGGAGAACAAATCTCAAAAAAAAAAAAAAATTTTCCGACTAGATCGACTACCCAACAAACAAACAGACAGAAAGGAGTATAAACATAACCTCCTTCACCTTCGGTGGCAGAGGTAAAAAGGTCAAAAAGGATGGCGGTTTTAGAAACAGACATGGGGAGAGGTGGACGGTGTTTAATTAATACATGAAAGTGACGCATATCTAATATCAACTACCGCTGATGCTAAAATTCACTAAGGAAATATCTACGCTGTATTAAACATCTTCAACCCTCAAAGAGTCATTTCCACAACACTGCCCCCACCTTCCTCCTTCAGACTCTCCCGAGTCTGCTCTTAGAAGGGAGAGCAATGCTGGGCATGACCACATTTACCGCACAACACAACTCATAAGCGGAAGGGTGAGGAATTGGTATAGACGATGGGTGGATGGATTGATGTTGAATGAGGAGAGGGGGCGTTTCAGTGGGGGTACAGGGTTTGAGAAGCAAAGGGTGGGGGGTTTTAAGGAGGTATGAGGGATATCGGCTGGGAAGCAAAAGGGTGAGGGATTGGAGATGGATGGGTGGATTTGAAGGATGGATGGACAGTCGGAAAGTAGGAAATCTCTAGCAGGTGGGATATCACAATGGGGATGGAAGATGCTCATACTAACAACCCATTTCCCCCCCATCCCTGATATGTAGGGAAGGTGCCTAAGTACATTTACTAATGAAACATCCAAATGCTTCACCCCAGGGTCCATTTCCATAACAGTAACACTACCCCCTCTTCTGTACCAGAATTGTCCCAAGTCTGCTGGCTCCTGTACATATTAGGTGTAGTTACCGTTAGCACAATTATCTCACCTATCGGATCCCTGTGTGTGACATTTGTTTATACAGAAAACGTTTCATAAATGTCCCTCCTTGGAAAATAATGAAACCTAGTGTGTTGTGTTGACTATCCTACACATTCATACAATGCATGTATCTCACCTTAGACAGTTCTAAATTCCATTACTACACACATAGCCAGGTGGGTTTAAACACTTAACACAATGTACAATTTTCCGCCACTGATCCAGGATCCTCAATGAAAAAAAAACAATGTTCTTCAGCCCTCTTCTGGGCAGCAGGCCAACATGGCCGTCAAATGGTACTTGCCCAACAATAGTCCTTAAATGGTCGACAGCACAATTGATGGGCAAGTGGATGGCAGGATCTTTCCTTAAGTAGGCGCTTGCAGTCCTTTTTTGGGGGGGGGGGGGGGTTGGGAAATGACAAGGCGGCAGGCAACAGGTGGGGCAACAGGAATGGCAAGACAACCAAACAAATGCAAAATGGCGATAAAGGCAAACCAGGCCAGCAGGTGATGCTGGTGGGCCTCTTGTGCTCTCGTTCTCGTCATGGGGTGCAGGAACATGCAGGGGCAGCAGATCAGGTGGCCAGCCCAACCTAGCTCACCCGCTACTCCCTCTAATTACTCCGACCCCTTTTAATCCCTCTAACTTAGCTCTTGTCCCTCGAAGGTCTAAGCCTTTTAAACTAATCTATCCCTCTCGAGTCCATTAATCCTTCCAACTATCCTATCTCCCCAGAGGAAAACAAACACACAGGGTGATAAATTAATGAGGTGGCATGGCACCACAAGGCTCGCCCATGGAGCGGCCCAATGGGGGCATACTTTACCCCTATACCAACAATTTGGTACACAATGGGTCCATGCAAAATCCAATGATCTTACTCTGTTATTGCAGCAGCTGCAGACACACAACAATGGCACCAAGAGGGAGCATCCCTACTCTATGTTATCATTCCACAAAACTCATTTCTCATTTACCATTACACCCCCCTTCCCCCCCCATCCCCACAAGTTGTTCTATTAAGCAATTAGTTTGTCGTCCCGTGCGTTGGTGCTTTCTTCAAAATTTGGCGTAGCCCCAATTTTTCAACCTGTGTTCTCTCTCTCCTCTTTTCTCCTCTCTCTCTCTCTCTCTCCTTCTCTCTCTCTCTCTCTAGTGCAGCTATTGCTGCTAGTGTGCATCATTGGTTGGACACGGCTATGCCGCTGAAGAGTGTCCCCCTATCGCGTACCACTGGTACTCATTTTGCCGACCTCGGAGATGACAGGCTGAGTCAACCTCCTGGTGTATTTAATTCAGCGGCCAATGGGTTTGAACTCAGGACCCTCGGATCCCAAGCCGCCACCTGAACCACGAAGCCAACACCAGGCTTGCCATCGCTCAATATCGTGTCTGAGCAGTGTGGCTCCACTTGCAGACCGACCTACCTGTATATGCCTGGGGTTGGCTCAATGGTTAGGGTGGCGGGCTTGGGATCCTCTGATCCTGAGTTCAAACCCCACTCGGCTGTTGAATTAATACCAGGTGGGGTTAACTCTGCCTGTCATCCTTCCGAGGTCGGCAAAATGAGTGCCACCATGCTGGTATCTATCCTGTGTCGGAATGGCGACCCCGTCCAGGATTGTGTCCAATAGCCAAGGAGACTGCTTTGGCAGCACCAACGCTCTGCACAGACTATGGTCCCAATGGACGGATACCTGCATATCTCACATGTGGAAGTCGTGCCACACGACAAGCAGTGTGGTCACACAACACCTGTGCTCGTAGCACCCTTGGGATGCTGAGGCCGTGTAGAAGTGAAATTCCATGAGACATTTTCAATTAGATATTCACACACTCGCAGTTTATATAATTTGCTTACTGTGCCTGCTTTTGTTTGTTTTTTTTTAACTCATATGTGCTGCTATTTCTGATGAACTTTTACATGTACTTGCTTAACACTTAATATCAAAAGTATTATGCTGCTTATTATTGAATCCAATTGACAGTATATATCTCAGCCATCCTTTGAGTTAGGAAGCTGAAATTTGGGAACAAAAGTTAAGATGTTCTTTGGTAAAAACGTTATTTTAATTTGTTTTAATTAATCAATTAATTGATTGTTTATTTAATTGTTATAAATTAATTAATTAATTAATTAATTAATTATTTTATTTCTCATCTGGGAAATATCTCAGGCACCTTCACAAAGGAAAATACAAGGAAATCAGACACAGGTGGAGGACATTCAGCCCATCATGCCTGCGTGAACACAATACTAATTTATCAACACAAGATCCAAAGAATAAAATGTTATTTTTTATTTGTTTTGTTTTTTAATCTATTTTGTTTAAGTTTTTGTATTTTTTGGGGGGGGGAGTTGGGCTTGTTAAAAACACACAACATCGACCACACAACACCCCTTGACGAGACCCCCAACAACAGCACTCCGTACACACGCACACAATCACCCATCAATGCTCAAACTACCGAAAAGTCCTGTCAACATCCTGATACCCCTCTATCTCCATAACTTCCAGGTACCTATCTAATTCTAATTTAAACTTATCTACTGTTTCTGCTGCCACTACCTTTCCAGGGAGGTCCATGTATTAACTACTCTCTGAGTGAAAGTCCCCTACCTTACTACCATCTTAACTCTCCTCTTCTTTACTCTCAAGCTATGGTCCCTGGTCCTATCACTGTCCACTCTGTTGAATGTATAATTAATCTGCACTTATTTTATCGATACCTTTCATTGTCTTAAACATCTCTATCATATCTCCTCGTAACCGCCTCCTTTCTAGTGAATAAAGCCCTGTCTCCTTCAGCCGCTCCTCATAGTAAAGTCTAGCTAGGGCCGGAATCAATCGAGTAGCCCTGCACTGAACCCTCTCTCTGGCATCTATGCCCTGACACTAAAACTTTGAGAAATGTTCGAACATTCACAAGAATGAAACGGCATCGCTGCATCCCATTTCATTCATTTATATTAGTTTTAATTTGGAACGGTAATTTGTGGACACCCCGTATTCAAGCTGTGGTGCATCATTTGGGAATGTCAAGATTTCGCAGATGATGCAGTCATCTCGACGGAGACTTTAGATATCCTTTTGGGGGCCCTCGAGGTGCTGAATGAGGAGTTGGAGATGCTGAGATTACGGGTTTTCCTGTGGGGGGGGGGTCAAAACGAAATCCAGGCTTTCATGATATTTGGATGCCTGCTTCCGTCTTTTGCCTGTTTTGTGGTGAGGATGTTGAGAGTCGTGAGAGATTCACTTACCTTGGCCAGTGATTTCATGCTCGCCGGCTTTAAGTCAGAGTCAAATAGACCGTCTGGTCGGGCCTGGGGAGTCATGGATTCACTGGAATCATGGGTTGTGTCGTGCGGTAGCCTGTGTCGGGAAGGATCGAAAGTCCGAGTCTTCATGTGTCTTGGTCTTCCAGACTGTGTTGGATGTGAGACTGACTTGACCAAGGATCTGAGATGGAGACTTAATTTCCTTGTACCAGGTCTCTTCGGAGAATCCTTGGCTATCGCTAGTCGACTTTTGGTGTCCAACGACGTGGTTCTGAGAGAGACTCAAATGAGATTTGTTACCTGCATGTCCGTGAGCGTCAGTTGCGCTTATGACATGTGCTCGTTTCCTGATGCTGATCCTGCTCACCAGATCTCTCAGAGGGAGCCTCATGCTGGAGGAGCGCTAACGGCCGACCAGTGCCTCGTGGTATGCAGCAGTTGTTGATTCAGCATCTCAAGGAGATGGGGATGGCCAGGCATCTACCTGGGGGATGACCAGACGGAGGCGCCCTGGAGTACGACCAGCGGACAAGTGGATGCAGCGACGCGCTGTTCCGGCACATGCTCCCATACCTGACCTGACCGAAGGTCCTATATCTACCTCAAAGGCATCCTCTCAAAAACACAAACAAGAGGGATTAAAATTCAGAAGATTCTGGACTTTTCAAACACCCTGAACATCAGTGATCCAATTTTTGAATTTGAAACCCAGTGTCATAGAATTCCCCATTATTTAATAACCCAAACCCTTCATTGTCTGTGGAACTATTCTGAATCCGTTGTGTTGTCTCCACGAACTCTTCGATCCAGGACATTGAAGCTGCTGCCCTCTGTCACCTCACGATCACTCCCACTGCCCTAGTTATGGAACTCATGTTTACTTCACCGCACGTTTAGCCCCACCATACTCGGTGCATCCCATTGGTCAGCAGATCCTCCTTTGGGCGACGAGGAGCAACATTTACCTGAGGCGGAGATTTGCTGCCGATTGAGCGCCCCCTGTCGGTGAGGACACGAACTTGGTGGGGATCGCCCGGCGACGGCAGCTCGCGCACTCTTTGTGAACCACACCGTGGGATCTTCAACGTACACCAACGAGTGCCGGCTCACAAGACACCCGGCTTAACGTCCGTCCGAGGGAATTCACACACATCGATGAATCACCCTGCCTGTGAAACACCGCGATGACGGTTTATAGCCGGGTCGGGATTCGAACCCAGGCGAGACGGTTGCGAAGCCAGTGAGCGGACTAATCTCTGCGCCGTCGTGCAAGACGCTCGATCTTTACAAATACAGTACGTCTTATTTTTCTTTTGTCCAATTTTGTCTGTTGACCCTTTTCCTTGAGTCTCAAAACTCATGTTAAAAATGAAAATAAATAAATGATCAGACATAAAATTTTAACATAAATTAATCATAATTAAAAGATAAAATTGAAAGATAAATTAAAAGGGCTCGTCCGGGATTTGAACCCGGGACCTCTCGCACCCAAAGCGAGAATCATACCCCTAGACCAACGAGCCACAAGGAAATACTTCTCTATATTTTCTTTTATGTGTTATTATATATTTAATACCGAACTTAAATAAATTAATTTTGGACTGTGCGTATGTGACGTCACGTACGGAGGTGGTGATGTCGGTGTCGGTGGCTTGGCTGATTTGCCAAAAAATGCTTACTTAATATGTAGACAACCTCTCACAGGAGAGTGATTTTGTCGTTCAAGCTCAAATTTGTCTCAACATGATCCGTGTTTGTGTTGTTGTATGAGGCCCATGTACATCCCAAAAATCTCGAACTCCTTGAATAATCGCCGATGGACGTCCAAACGTTTCATCGCCAAAGTGCGTGACACGTTCCAGGAAGGGACGTTGAGGGTCACGTGATGAGACCCAGCACGCACTGCGCAGATCCCGGAGCCGGCTGCCTGCTGGAGAATTGCGCGAGTTCCGGTTGTTCCGACCTTCCCACTTGTGTCGTCGGATTCTGGGCTCGTTTTCGGCCCTGGAAGTAATCGTGGATCCCCGGATTTCCGTTGATGCAGCGGAGTTGGTACGTGGGGCTGATGGCATCACGACATGTGCTTATTATGATGTTGGTCTTTGTTTATCAGCCTGAGTCAGGCTCAATGCACCTGCTGGTGATTTGGTGTCGCGCTGTGTGTGGTTGGGTTGGGTACGCGGCCTTGTGTGGTGAGGGGTACCGCGAGCCCGTTGTGTGGTGAGTCGTTCCGCGAGCCCGTTGTGTGGTGAGGGGTCCCGCGAGCCCGTGCCGCGGTGAGGCGTCCCGCGAGCCCGTGCCGCGGTGAGGCGTCCCGCGAGCCCGTTTGGGTGAGGGTCCCGCGTGCCCGTTGTGTGTGAGGCGTCCCGTGTCCCGTTGTGTGGTGAAGTCCGCGAGCCGTTGTGTGGTGAGGAAGTTCCGCGAGCCCGTTTGTGGAGGCGTCCCGCGAGCCCGTTGTGTGAGGGTCCCGCGCCGCGTGCCCGTTGTGTGGTGAAGGTCCCGGAGCCCGTTGTGGGTGAGGTACGCGCAGCCGTTGTGTGGTGAGGTTCCCGCGAGCCGTTGTGTGTGTGACCCGCGACCGTTGTTGGTGAGGGTCACCGGCGAGCCCGTTGTGTGAGGTGTCCCGCGAGCCCGTTGTGTGGTGAGGTCTGCGAGCCCGCTGGTTGAGCGTCCTCGAGCTTGTGTGGTGAGGGTCCCGGCGCCCGTGTGTGGTCCGCGAGCTCCGCCGGTGAGGCGTCCCGAGCCCGTTGTGTGGTGAGGTCCCGCCCTGTTGTGTGGAGAGTCCCGTGAGCCCGTGTGTGGTGAGGAGTTCCGGAAGCCCGTTGTGTGGTAGATTCCGCGAGCCCGTTGTGTGGTGAGGATTCCGCGAGCGCCTTGTGTGGTGAGGCTCCCGCGAGCCCGTTGTGTGGTGAGGCGCCGCGAGCCTGTTGTGGTGAGGGTCCGCTGCCCGTTGTGTGGTGAGACGTCCCGCGAGCCCGTTGTGGTGAGAGTCCCGCAGCCCGTTGTGTGGTGAGGGTCCCGCGAAGCCCGTGCGTGTGTGAGGTGTCCCGTGCCCGTGCCGTGGTGAGGGTCCCGCGAGCCCGTTGTGTGTGAGGCGTCCGCGAGCCCGTTGTGTGGTGAGGTACCGCGAGCCTGTTGTGTGGTGAGCGTCCCGCGAGCCCGTTGTGTGGTGGAGGTACCGCGACCCGTTGTGTGGTGAGGTACGCCGCGAGCCCGTTGTGTGGTGAGGGGACCGCGAGCCCGTTGGACGTTCCCGAGTTGTGTGTGAGGGGTCCGCGAGCCGTGCCGCGGTGAGGCGTCCCGCGAGCCCGTGCCGCGGTGAGCGTCCCCGAGCCGTGTGTGGGAGGGTCCGCGAGCCCGTGTGTGGTGAGGCGTCCCGCAGCCGTTGGTGGTGAGGGTCCCGCGTGCCCGTTGTGTGGTGAGGCGTCCCGCGAGCCCGTTGTGTGGTGAGGCGTCCCGCGAGCCCGTTGTGTGGTGAGGGTCCGCGTGCCCTTGTGTGGTGAGCGTCCGCGTGCCCGTTGTGTGTGAGGGTCCCGAGCCCGTTGTGTGGGCGCCGCGACCCGTGGTGAGGTGTCCCGCGTGCCCGTGCCGTGGTGAGGTGTCCCGCGAGCCTGTTGTGTGGTGAGGCGTCCCGCGAGCCCGTTGTGTGGTGAGGTACCGCGAGCCTTGTGGTGGCGGCCCGCGCCGGTGTGGTGAGGGTCCGCGAGCCGGTTTGTGAGGGGTACCGCGAGCCGTTGTGTGGTGAGGGTACCGCGAGCCGTTGTGTGGTGAGGGTCCCGCGAGCCCGTTGGTGGTGAGGGGTCCGCGAGCCCGTGCCGCGGTGAGGCGTCCCGCGAGCGGCGCGCGTCCGCGAGCCCGTTGTGTGGTGAGAGTTCCCGCGAGCCCGTTGTGTGGTGAGCGTCCCGCAAGCCCGTTGTGGTGAGGGGTCCCGCGCCCGTTGTGTGGTGAGGCGTCCGCGCGTAGCCCGTGTGTGGTAGAGTCCCGCGAGCCGTGTGTGGTGAGGAGTCCTGCGAGCGTTTGTGTGTGAGGGTCCGCGAGCCCGTTGTGTGGTGAGTTCCGCGACCCGTGGCCGTGGTGAGGGTCCGCGTGCCCGTGCCGTGGTGACGGTCCCGCGAGCCCGTTGTGAGGTGAGGTCCGCGACGCCCGTGTGTGTGAAGGTGTCCTGCGAGCCTGTTGTGTGGTGAGGTTCCCGCGAGCCGTTGTGTGTGAGGTCCCGCAACCCGTTGTTTGTAGGTGGACGCCGAGCCCGTGTGTGGTGAGTCGTTCCGCGAGCCCGTTGTGTGGTGAGGGGTCCCGGAGCCGTGCCGCGGTGAGGCGTCCCGCGAGAGCCCGTGCCGCGGTGAGGCGTCCCGCGAGCCCGTTCCGCGTGAGGCGTCCCGCGAGCCCGTGTGGGGTGAGGTCTCCCGCGAGCCCCGTTGTGTGGTGAGGTTTTCCACGAGCCTGTTTGTGTGTGAGGTGAGCGCAGAGCCTGTTGGTGGTGAGGCATCCCGCGAGCCCGTTTGGTGGTGAGGGGTCCCGCGTGCCCGTTGTGTGGTAGGCGTCCCGCGTGCCCGTTGTGTGGTGAGAGTCCGTGAGCCCGATGTGTGGTGAGGAGTCCTGCGACCCTGTTGTGTGGTGAGAGTCCGCGGCCCGTTGTGTGGTGAGGCGTCCCGCGACCCCGTGCCGTGGTGAGGTGTCCCGCGTGCCCGTGCCGCGGTGAGGGCGTCCCGCGAGCCCGTTGTGTGGTGAGTGTCCCGCGAGCCCGTTGTGTGGTGAGGTTTTCCACACCTGTGGTGAGTGAGCGCGAGCCTGTTGTGTGGTAGGGCATCCCGCGAGCCCGTTGGTGGTGAGGGTCCGCGTGCCCGTTGTGTGTGAGGCTCCCGCGTGCCCGTGTGTGGTGAGAGGTCCCGTGAGCCCGTTGTGTGGTGAGAGTCCTGCGAGCCTGTTGTGTGGTGAGGAGTCCCGTGAGCCGTTGTTGTGTGAGGAGTCCGGCGACCGTTGTGTGTGAGGTGTCCCGCGAGCCTGTTGTGTGGTGAGGCTCCCGCGAGCCCGTTGTGTGGTAGGGGTACCGCGAGCCGTTGTGTGGTGAGTCGTTCGCGCGAGCCCGTTGTGTGGTGAGGGTCCCGCGAGCCCGTGCCGCGGTTGAGGCGTCCCGCGAGCCCGTGCCGCGGTGAGGGGTCCCGCGAGCCCGTGCCGGGTGAGGGTCCCGCGAGCCCGTTCCGGCGTGAGGCTCCCGCGAGCCCGTGTGTGGCCGCGAGTGGGTGAGGCGTCCGCGTGCCCTGCCTGTGTGAGGTGTCCCGCGAGCCCGTTGTGTGTGAGGCGTCCCGCGTGCCCGTGCCGTGGTGAGGGTCCCGCGAGCCCGTTGTGTGTAGGTACGCGAGCCCGTTGTGTTGTGAGGCGTCCGCGTGCCCCGTGCCGTGGTGAGGTGTCCCGCGGCCTGTTGTGTGTGAGGTGTACCGCGAGCCCTTTGTGTGGTGAGGGGTCCCGCGAGCCCGTTGTGTGTGAGGGGTCCCGCGAGCCCGTTGTGTGGTGAGGTCCCGCGAGCCCGTTGTGTGGTGAGGGTACCGCGACCCCTGTGTGGTGAGGGGTCCCGCGAGCCCGTTGTGTGGTGAGGGTCCCGCCCGTTGTGTGTGAGGGTCCCGCGAGCCCGTTGTGTGGTGAGGGTCCGCGAGCCCTCGTTGTGTGGGTGAGTCCCGCGAGCCCGTGCCGTGGTGAGGTGTCCCGCGAGCCCGTTGTGTGGTGAGGGGTCCCACGAGCCCGTTGTGTGGTGAGGGTCCCGCGAGCCCGTTGTGTGGTGAGGGTCCCGCGAGCCCGTTGTGTGGTGATGGTCCCGCGAGCCCGTTGTGTGTGAGGGCCGTAGCCCGGCCGTGGTGGAGGGTCCCGCGAGCCCGTTCGTGGTGAGGAGTCCCGCGAGCCGCGTTGCCGGTGTGAGGAGTCCCGCGAGCCCGTGCCGTGGTGAGGAGTCCCGCGAGCCCGTGCCGTGGTGAGGGGTCCCCGCGAGCCCGTTGTGTGTGAGGAGTCCCCGCGAGCCGCGTTGTGTGCGTGAGGGGTCCCGCGAGCCCGTTGTGTGGTGAGGGGTCCCGCGAGCCCGTTGTGTGGTGAGGAGTCCCGCGAGCCCGTGCCGTGGTGAGGAGTCCATTGCAGGCCATGCTCATGACGGCACGGTTAAAAATTGGAAGTGCAACTTCAAACGAGATTTTTGATTGTTCACCTGTTTTGAGGTTGTTGGTGTTTTTTATTTTCATTTTAACTTTGCTTCACATTATTTGTTTTCCATTTGATGTTTATCATCACGTGTTTATAATTTGATGTGAACGTTCTAAACTGTAAAACACTCTGTAATTCTTTGTTGTGTTGACTTAGCTATCCGAAGTGCTGTTCACCCGTGACCTGCGCTGTCTTGGGTCCCGAGTGAACAGCATTTGGCGGTCCAGAGTTCGGACCTCAACCTTGCCCTGCTGGGCACCTGTCCCAAGTGGTGGTGTCTTCGGTTTTGAATATGGATATTCCCAACAATAGGCATTGTTCTGAATCTACATGCTGCATCCGCAAAACTTTCACAATATTTGACGTCGTCCTCCAATCTTTGCCCCACCCCCCCCCCCCCCCGCCACAGTCCTCAGGTCAACGCGTTTCTGTTTCCCCTTGTACAGTTACCTTTGTGTATTTTGTTTGGTGAGTTAGCTCGCCATCGTGACACCTGAACTGCGATCAGGTTTCGTCGAACGGATTTGCTTGATCGGTGGAGGAGTTTTCGCACTGCCGAGTTCAATTGAGCTGGTAAGCACAGTTCCCATGGTTTTGACTGCAAGGCAGGATGTGCTGTGTCCCGTCGATACGGAACATGAAGACCTGATACACTTGGCACAGCTGTGGCAAACATGTTTTGTTTGTGCCCGGGTTAAAGTGATCGCTCTGCTGTAAAACGGTGTCATCACCGGTGCTTGTTTTGCTGCTCGTATTAACCAGCCAAGCTGCGTCACCCAGGAGTCGCTCACTTCTGTTTTTTCAAACTCTTCCCTCTTTAAAAAAGAGGAGTCTGTGGTGCGGGTAAACGCAGCAGCTACTTCTGTTTCACATCACCTTTCCGGAAAAGATACTCGGTGTGTGAGCTGCATTCATCAAGGCAGGTTTGTCTTGCGTTCTGTGAGCTGTGCCTGTTTGAATGTGTCACGTCACGTGCTGTGTGAACGTCTGTATGGATCAGTTAATTACTGTGTTGTGCCACCAAGCCCTTAAACGTGTCTGTTTCCACAACAGATTGCTGCTTGGGGAGCTAGCCCGTTCTACGCACTGATTGTGATTGCCTCCTTTGAATGCTGGGTGGGGCCCGAGCCGCTGCTGCTGGCCAGGAAAGGCATAGCTTTTGTTGTTCTTTTTTTGTCACAATAATCTGAGGTTTGCTTGACAGGATGGCCAAGACCTTGGAGGTACGCACACTCGCCTCTGTGTTGTCTAGCCTGGGTTCGAATCCTGACCCAGCTATAAGCTGTCATCCCGGCGTTTCACAGGCAGGGTGATTCGTCAATGTGTGTGCCGTCCCTCGGATGAACGTTAAACTAGGCGTCCCGTCTGCGGGAATTAGTTTGTGGACGTTAAAGATCTCGCAGCGTATTTCACGAAGAGTAGGTGAGGAATCGCCAGTACCATGAACAAATTACAAATTCCTGCCCGTGCCTCGCATTCCCCCGTCCCAAGGGAACCAAGTGCAAAAGGGGTCAACCCCCACCCCACCCCAAGAAGGTCACTATGCCCCTTAGCTGGGCTGGTGGAGAAGTAGTGAATGTATTTGAACATGGAGTAGTAGAAATAGTAGAAGATGGGTTGTAGATCTCAGGTTCATTGAGGAGCTTGTACATTCATCACATACAGACAAAGCTATTTGTCGACATCGGTGTACTCTAACATGAATTACAAGGACATCAGTGGACAATTACATTTAGTATATTGGATTTGAACCTTGGTTCCGAGCATTATGAGCTACCTGTTCAGATTGGGAAAGCTAAACAGGCCAACCCAATTTCCTCCATTTTTCTTAATCAACATTTTCCTGAAGTTGAGAAAATATCAGTAAAAATCACCATTGAGGTTTATTTGATGGGTTTTGAAGCTTGCAGGCCATCATGTAACGCTTCTGTAGCTAATTGAAGCCTGACAACCCGGGACTGCGTTTTTACTTTCCAGGTTTGTAAAGATCGATGACTTGAGTCCAGACAATCCTGCAAGAAATCTGACAAAAGTTTATCTACTAGTTATTCCCTACAAATTAATCAGCACACAGCTTTTACATGTATGTGGATGACCTCCTTAACCCTGATTTATCTTTCATCCACAGCTGCCATGCCAAGGGTTGTTGAACAGCAGCCACTCTCGCCGTAACAGCGGGGTGGCACTATCACGATGTTACGGGGAAGCGGTGGGCGGTGGAGATGGGGTGAGGGGACAGGTGCTCCGGGGTCTCTGCCACCGTCCCCTGAACGCCGGGCTGGCAACGTGGCTGGGGAGGCTGGCGGGAGGTTGCCCGTGTTTGTGTTCCCCACTGAGTTGGTGTTCTATGTTGATGATCAGTCCTCCCACAAGCAAGTCCTGACTCTCTACAACCCCTACGATTTTCCATTGTGCTTCAAAGGTGATTGTAAAGTTGTTCATGCGTCGTCTGGTCTTGCATCATCAGCTTTGATCATTTTTTTTTTCACCGCGGTATGGAACAAAACGCCACATTTCCTTTTGCCCTTAATAAATGAGAAATGTATAGTAATATATCAAAAAGTACCTTTTAACTGGAATGGTGCCCCCAGAATGAGGGTAGAAAAGATTACTTGCTGCAAGGGACCTGACCAACATGTGGGTGCCTGTCATCTATCCATCCTGTTTCACTGCATAACGGATAGCTAAATCAGTGTTTCTCAACCTTTTTTGTCCCACGACCCACTTTGATTTTCAAAAAAATCGTACGCCCCACCACGATTGGAGACACTACAGTATATACTACATATAAGGAATTCCCCTTGACGAAAAGCGAGTCATAGTGACGTAACAGCGTTGAATTGATCAAGGGCACGCCTTACCGGCGGATTGGCTAACAAGGGCGCGATGAAGCAGTGTTTAATTATGACGCTATGAGGCATCAGTCACAGCTTCAAACTTTTGAAAATTTGAAAGTGCAAAGCTATGAAAGCGATCATATATTGATTCATTAATTCTGAATCCTCATGCCCCACCAAAGTATTGCCATGCCCCACCTTAAGAAACACTGAGCAAAACAGTAATGAGGATTTTGAGTTGTGGCCAGGAAACAAGACATTCAAGTTAAAATGAAACTTCTGTTTTGGGTTGCAGCCTGAGAAAAAAGCAGAGCCGCCCACTGCTAAATGCATCGTCAACTGTCACACTACTAACCACAGTATCAGTCAGCCTCCGTAGACTTTGGAAGCCTTTTTGGGCAATGTCTCCCCACCCATTGGGAATATAATCGATCCACGGGACGCATTTACGGCTCTTTGGCAATCTCTGTTGAGGGATGCCTTTTTAGCCGTGTCGCGTTGCGAACGCTGGCTCTAAGAGAGCTCCGTGTTCTTCTTCTTCTCCTTCTTCTCCTTCTTCTCCTTCTTCTCCTTCTCCTTCTTCTCCTCCTCCTTCTCCTTCTTCTCCTTCTCCTTCTCCTTCTCCTTCTTCTCCTTCTCCTTCTTCTCCTTCTCCTTCTCCTTCTTCTCCTTCTTCTCCTTCTTCTCGCGGTTCTTGGACACATTTGTCCTTGTTATATAAACATGGGGAAAATAAATTCAAACGACATATTAAATCTGAGCACGTGATTTACTTCAGCCCCAAGACCAAAGTACACAGTCAAACAAAGCTTGGTGAACTAATAAACATGCACCTTGCCCTGAAGGCCTTCAGGCCAGGGTTTGTGCTCATACAAAAATGTATATTTACTAGCCCACCGGGCAAGAACGCATGGTCATACCTAAAACTTTGGGGATCACTAGCCATCATTAAATGGAGTGGATTCCCTCGATCTATTCTCATTCTCTTGTTTTTTTATGCCTCTGCTGACAAAGTGACCAGAGGCATTATGTTTTCATGTTGTCTGTCCGTCTGTGCTAATTTTCTCTGTTTTCTCTGCAACCGCTTATCCGATTGACACTAAATTTGCACTTGAGGTGCGACGACTCTCATGTAGAATGTTTTAATGATAATTATAACATCATAGGTCATGTGGTGTGGCAGCCATGTTAGAAAAAAGAATCTTTTTTTTGATCTCTATCTCTGAAACTGCTGCATGGAAAAAATTCAAACTTGGCACATGTCAAGTACTCCTCATGCGAAATGTTTGTGATATATATATATATATAATATATATATATATATATATATATATATATATATATATATATATACCACAAGGGGAAAACCAGAGATGTCACTTTTTATAAATTTCAGGGTTATTGCACCTGCCAATAGTTGGCAACATAAGGTTTCCTCTCACAATATCTTTAACAAATAACCAGGGGTGTCACATAATTTATATGGTATAAAGTTTAGCCGTGCAATGAAAAAACAAGTGTTGTCAAAGCTAACAAGTAGAAACCCAGAGTTGTCAGTACTTTACTCCTGTTATCTCCTTTCATTCATGTTAACTGTTCCACCATAATATTCAGAGTTGAGAAACTAAAAAATAAAGGTTGTAAAAACTTTCACAGCATAAACTCTGAGCACTACAATAGCCTATTGGTTATCATGGGCTCCGTAGTTGTGGCATATCGTGGTTCAAGCCTGGTCAACCACTTATTGTGACTTTTATGGGACCACGCCGTGGCTTAATGGTTAGCGCGTCTGAGTACCCATCCTCATTCGATGTACCACCGCCCAATCAACCTGCTTAGGTATATGAGGGAGTCACATGAGGTGACTTCGGCTATCGCGGGGGTGGTTTATCCTTGGTTTCCTCCCGGTTTTCCATCATATTAAGTAGTACGGAGTAAGAAATGGAGAATCCGTCATCATATAAGCGAAATACCTTGAGTATGGCGTTGAACACCAATCAAACAAAAAAACAATGACCGTTTAATGTTGAAAAAAATAATCTGTGATCACCAAGTCATGTAATGTATGCTAATAACCAACAAGCATGAATTTGCTACACATCCTGGGTTAAAATTGCATGGCAATTATTAAACAAGGGAATAACCAGTGATGTCAGTTTGCAACATTGATTCGTTCTTTGCCTCTAAATTAAATAACACAGAAGCTTGGCAAATGCTACATGCTTAATTTGTCGGCCAATGATCACTCTTCCTTTACTGGAAAAGAAATCTATATGACAGTTATTAAACAGTCCACAAAGTCTTGAAACTTTGTTTTTCCAGTTCTTCAAAATTGACTTATCCTGACATCTCTGGTTTTCCCCTTGTGGTCTTCATATATATTGAAGATGTCATTGGTGGCTTCGTTGTGACTTCATAATAATTGCATACTACGTTGAACGCTTTTATCTGATCAGTAGCCTGGTGTTGGCTTTGTGGTTAGGGTCAGAGAGAGATCCCCACCATGTGGGAATATATCGATCCACGGGACGCATTTACGGCTCTTTGGCAATCTCTGTTGAGGGATGCCTTTTTAGCCGTGTCGCGTTGCGAACGCTGGCTCTAAGAGAGCTCCGTGTTCTTCTTTCTTCTCCTTCTTCTCCTTCTTCTCCTTCTCTCCTCTCCTTCTTCTCTCTCTCTCTCTTCTCCTTCTCCTTCTCCTTCTTCTTCTCCTTCTCCTTCTTCTCCTTCTTCTCCTTCTCTCCTTCTCTGCGGTTGGACACATTTGTCCTTGTTATATAAACATGGGGAAAATAAATTCAAACGACATATTAAATCTGAGCACGTGATTTACTTCAGCCCCAAGACCAAAGTACACAGTCAAACAAAGCTTGGTGAACTAATAACATGCACCTTGCCCTGAAGGCCTTCAGGCCAGGGTTTTGCTCATACAAAAAGTATATTTACTAGCCCACCGGGCAAGAACGCATGGTCATACCTAAAACTTTGGGGATCACTAGCCATCATTAAATGGAGTGGATTCCCTCGATCTATTCTCATTCTCTTGTTTTTTTAGCCTCTGCTGACAAAGTGACCAGAGGCATTATGTTTTCATGTTGTCTGTCCGTCTGTGCTAATTTTCTCTGTTTTCTCTCGCAACCGCTTATCCGATTGACACTAAATTTGCACTTGAGGTGGACGACTCTCAGTAGAATGTTTTAATGATAATTATAACATCATAGGTCATGTGGTGTGGCAGCCATGTTAGAAAAAAAATCTTTTTTTTGATCTCTATCTCTGAAATGCTGCATGGAAAAAATTCAAACTTGGCACATGTCAAGTACTCCTCATGGGAAAGTTTGTGATATATATATTATATATAATATATATATATATATATATATATATATATATATATATATATATATATATAATAAAACCACAAGGGGAAAACCAGAGATGTCACTTTTATAAATTTCAGGTTATTGCACCTGCCAATAGTTGGCAACATAAGGTTTCCTCTCACAATATTACTTTAACAAATAACCAGGGGTGTCACATAATTTATATGGTATAGTTTAGCCGTGCAATGAAAAAACAAGTGTTGTCAAAGCTGAACAAGTAGAAACCCAGATGTGTCAGTACTTTACTCCTGGTTTCTCCCTTTCATTCATGTTAACTGTTCCACCATAATATTCAGAGTTGAGAAACTAAAAAATAAAGGTGTAAAACTTTCAACAGCATAAACTCTGAGCACTACAATAGCCTATTTGGTTATATCATGGGCTCCGTAGTTGGTGCATATCGTGGTTCAAGCCTGGTCAAACCTCTATTGTGACTTTTATGGGACCAACGCCGTGGCTTAATGTTAGCGCGTCTGAGTACCCATTCATTCGATGTACCCACCGCCAATCAACCTGCTTAGGTATATGAGGGAGTCACATGAGGTGACTTCGGCTATCGCGGGGGTGGTTTATCCTTGGTTTCCTCCCGGTTTCCATCATATTAAGTAGTACGGATAAGAAATGGAGAATCCGTCGTCATATAAGCGAAATACCTTGAGTATGGCATTGAACACCAATCAAACAAAAAAACAATGACCGTTTAATGTTGAAAAAAATAATCTGTGATCACCAAAGTCATGTAATGTATGCTAATAACCAACAAGCATGAATTTGCTACACATCCTGGGTTAAAATTGCATGGCAATTATTAAACAAGGGAATAACCAGTGATGTCAGTTTGCAACATTGATTCGTTCTTTGCTCTTAAATTAAATAACACAGAAGCTTGGCAAATGCTACATGCTTAATTTGATCGGCCAATGATCACTCTTCTTTACTGGAAAAGAATCTATAATGACAGTTATTAAACAGTCCACCAAAGTCTTGAAACTTGTTTTTCAGTTTCTTCAAAATTGACTTATCCTGACATCTCTGGTTTTCCCCTTGTGGTCTTCATATATATTTGAAGATGTCATTGGTGGCTTCGTTGTGACTTCATAATAATTGCATACTACGTTGAACGCTTTTATCTGATCAGTAGCCTGGTGTTGGCTTTGTGGTTAGGGTAAGCGGTGGGTCCTAGGGCCTGAGTTCAAGCCCCGTTGTCGCTAAATTAATACACACCAGAAGGTTGACTCAGCCTTCATCCTTCCGAGGTCGGCAAAATTAGTACCGAGTGTACTGGTAAGGGGACACTGCATCAGCGGCATAGCCGCATCCCAACCAATGATGCAACCAGCAGCCACAGGCTGCACTCGATAGAGAGAGATCTGATCAGTATGAACATTTTGAGGGTCATCTAGGACTAATTGTATGGAGAAAAAAAAATTGATGCCATCGATCACGTGGTTCGGCAGCCATATACTGTATAATATATATATATAATATATATATATATAATATATATATATATTATTTTATATTTTTAACATAAAGACTTTAATAATAATGTTGGCGGAGGTATAACTGGCGACGTCGAAGAGTGCTGTACTAGTTTCTTCTTTGGG
>CM068968.1:22275958-22287973 GCA_035128595.1 Eptatretus atami
CAGTACAGTATTCCTGTCCCCACGTTTTCCAGTGCAGTGAGGTGTTTTGAATTATAAGCAGTAGGTATGTGTTTGCTTCGTGCACGTAACCAGGGTTATTTATTTTTCCTACACAGAGTTGTCGGTTGCCTATACACCGCCCAAATAAAGGTATGCGTCAGAAGAACGTGCTGCATGCTTGGAACAAGATCGCACCTAGGGCGGGTACTCTGCTAGTTTAATAAATTAGCGGTAGAACATGAATAGTCACCAGGTCAAATATACAACGCGGATGAGACGGGCATTTCTGGTAGTGTTTGCCTTCCTCTATACTTGCTGGTGTTGGTGAAAGAAGTGCTTTGGGATTTAAACAAAATAAAGATCGAGTGAGTGTGCTCACCTGTGCTGATGCCGCAGAGACTCATCGAGTGAAACTTTTACTGATCGGTAAATCGAATCAGCCAAGAGCGTTTGAAGGCCTAACACATTTTCCATATGAATACAAAGCACAATGTAATGCTTGGATAGACAAGGAAATTTTCCATCATTGGTTCCATCACACATTTTTGTACCTGCTGTTAAACAACATTTTCGAAAAATTGGAAAACCAGAAGACAGCAGATGTATCATCTCACTTGGTAACTGCCGTGCACATCCTCACAAGGCTGAGCTATTGTCGGGTCACATTTTTACCATTTTCTTGCCAGTTAACGTTACATCGTTGATCCAACCGATGGACCAGGATATCATTCAGAATATGAAATGTTTTTACAGGAAGCATTTCCTAAGGAAGCTTATAAATCATGAAGAAGGTATTCAAAATTTTCCAGTAAAATTGCAACATCAAAGATGCAATTTAATTTATAGTATTGCCTGTGAATGGGATTCTGTTAAAAGTGAAACTTGAGGAGAGCTTGGAGGAAGCTGTGGCCCACTGTCATGTTTGCAGAAGGCTCTTCTGATGGAGATTATTTTGAGTGATTTAATGTGCGATGTAGGAAAAAAAAAATACTACAGCAGACATGACCATGGTAAAGAATGCTCCCACCACAAAATCCATTGCGAAAGCGAAGTGATGACATATGGGTTGAAGCGGACATACAAGTTGAGGTGACGCGTTTTAAGTGATTCATAACTTGTAGACAGTTATAGACCATAGGAGCAGCGACGGCCTGTCCACGAGAGGGTCTTCCCTCTTCTCCTATGGTTGGCAGTGAGTGTCCCGGAAGCAGTGGCGGAAAGAGAGTGGCATTTCTATATGTGAGAGAATTGCGTGCTCAGCCGGTGGGTCGCCCAGATAGCTCAGGTGGCAGAGCACTCGTACGGTTCACCTGTGTTCGATTCCTGGTCTGGGCATGGAATTTTTTCAACATATACATATTATATTTGCCTGTTCATTTGTAATTATATATATATATATTGTTACTAACTTGGAATTCAATTGCACACAACATACAGGTTCCTTAGTCAGCTATGTCGATAAGTGCATGTTCCTAGATAGCTCACCTTCCATTGTTTAAATGTTTTTGAAATCGATTAGATGCGCTGCGGATCGATTTAATAGTTAGGGAGCGAACAATGGAGACGTCCCTCCCCCTCTCTGCAAGAGGAAGAAGAACCCTGCGGTGACGTCAACAACTCCCTCCCACCGTGGTTGAGCGGGGGTGGATCACGAGGGCATGAGTCACACCGGGTGCGGGGGAGGGGGTGCAAAGGATAAAGAGGACATCCTTTATTTGTTCGTGTGGGAGTCCCGTGGTAGGGCTGAGTTCATGGCGAGTTCGTGGGAGTCCCGTGGTAGAGTTCGTGAAGAGTCCCGTGCAGAGTTCGTGTGCTGAGTCCCGTGGGAGGAGTAAGTTTTTTTTGCTTCGGAGAGAGCAGTCGCTTCAGCCGTCGGGTCCTGCTTGGCTTGAGGCCTTCGGAAGCTTTTTGCTTCGGCTGCTCAGTGAGCTTCGGCTGCTGCTTTGTTTTGGAAGGAACTTGAGCCGGTTGTTCGGCTCGAGCTGCGAGTGGAGGCTTCTTCCTCTTCTTCCTCTCCTTCCTCTTCTTCTTGGTTCGTGGAGCTTTTCATTCTCCATTTTGTTTCCCGGCTTGGTGCAAGCATCGGCCTCTTCTTGGAGTTGGATCCTCGGGGAAGCGACGCATCGACAGGAAGGATCGCGCCTCGTCTCACCGGCACGTGTTGAGAAGGCGGGAGGATTCGCGGGAGCTCGGGAAGGATCGCGGCGATTGGATCCAGCTCGCTCTCGCTGGAGCCCGGGTCCGGACAAGTTGAAGACCACACGAGGTGGAAAGGTTCGAGTCAGCTCTGAGTTTCAGCTCACCTGTCCTCCGAGCTGGAGCTCGTGATTAAAGGCCTCAGCCACCATTTCGTGTGGTGTGTGTGTGTGTGTGTGTGTGTGTGTGTGTGATATGTGAATAGATGAATAGTGAGTAGTGCATACGGTGATAGTCAAGTAGGTAGCACCGTCTATAAGAGGAAACAGCTGTTAAGTAGTAAAATAGACAACTCTGCTTATACCGGATGTTCCTTCTCGGTCTATACATAGAAATAACGTATGGACGTATGTAATTCACTTTTGTCGCTCACTTTGTTTGCCTGAACTGTCCTACTCACCCTTGAGTCACTACGCGTGTTATTGCAACCTATGATCATCTGATGCGTAGAATTATTGCATTATAATAAAATGTCCTTGTGTAAATGTAAACCTGCTCGTTGCGTCCCATTTCCCTCATTGACTGGAACATTTCATTGTTGGCGAGATTAGAAAGCCCTTGGTTTGCCGTAATCAGGGTTCATTTGGGACCGACGGTTCTCGGGCGATTACGCCGCTCGGAATCGCGCAAGCGACAAGCTGCGCTCGGCGTGTGTTCCGTACGAGTCCGTCGAGGGTGGAATACCCCGGTAGGATCAAGTGGATATTTAGGTACAATGAAGATTGCAATCGACTCTACCTCCACGTGATCCTGCCGATTGGCGAAATTTCGTTCAGCTTGACACAGAACGCCGGTCGCTTCGGAGTTGGAGTCTCGGCGCGGCCAATACAATACCTGATATCGCGCTCTCGAATACAGTGACCTTGCCAGGCCCATATCCGCGAGGACGTCGACGTCTCCGTGCAAACCTCTGTTCAGAGCGGTCGGTTGGCGGCCGACCCCCCGGCCAGTAACAATATATTGCCATACACATTAATTGATTGAACCAATGGTTGATCATCTGATCTTGGTTGGCATGATAGTCTCAACACACCCAACAATATAATAGTTGTCGTGCTTGTTGTGTGTCTTTACCACTGCAGTTGTGGTATTGTTGTATGTGTTGAGACTTTTCAGACTTATGCGGAGATCGGGTGATCAAGTGTTGGTTTCAAGTCTGAATAAACGGCAGACATTTTCCTTTGCACCCACAGTTTTCTTTTACATTTTTATTTTTATTTTTTTATTTTTTGGAGGTGACCCCCACAATAGCTGTAAAATAGTTATAAAAAGTTTTTTAATGTTATTTTAAATAATCACAATTTTAGGGTACACACCCCACCTATTGAGTCAGCCACAACAGTGGGGACGTGCACCGCTAAGCAGGGCAAGCAGGTCATTGATGAGCCAGCTTTCTTCTTACATACCGTCTGATGTGGTAATTCCTTTGAAACCTAGTTTAGGTTCCAGAATATTACTTAGGATTCATATGCTTACGACTGTTGCTTTCAGCTGGCTTGAACCTACAACCTGTGGGATGCCAGCACGATATCCTTGCCACCATTTGGCAAGTTTGCTTTTCTAACTGAAATGTGTAAGCATTGGTGATGGTGAGAATATTCTTTGATAATTGCTCAACACGTTTGAGGGGAAAGAAGAATGGCTCAGTGGTAGTAGCATACCTGGTTTTGACTTTTATTCCTGACAGAATAGGATCCGACAATATGACATCATCTTGGTGCTTTGTAAGGGCCCTGTCACACCTTGACGTTTTAACCAGCAATGGCAACGTATAAAAATGTATGTAAAATGTTGGCGTTACGCTGAAGTTTTGAGGTTTTTTTTAAAGTTTGGTTGTATTCATAACGTGTTGGTCGTATGCATAACATATTAGTACGGGCACAGAACGTTTCGTTGTGTTATTGATAACTTTTACCAACAAATGCTTAGCCTGTTGTCGGCGTTCACAACCTATGCCCAACGATAGTTTAACTTACGCATAGCGCGCTAAACGTATCGTCGGCGAACTCGTGGCGTAGCCTGTTAAGAACCTGCCGCACGCCGATTTAAATCATAACCGCCTGAGAATTTGAAGTGTCAACATCGCAGTCACACCTTGACGATTTTGCCAGCGTATGCCGACCTAGAAAAATGTGTCTAAAACGCTAGGCGCACGTCAAATACGGTATCGGTAAGTTGTGTATACGTTAAGAGTAGGCTGGAAAACAATGAAGTACGCTGTCATATTACGTGGTACGTGTAATACCTCGTGAAATTTCAAGCATGCTGAAAATTTTACGACGTACTCAGCGTATGGCTAACACGTTCCGCATGCGTTGTCATATGTTCCTGGCACGCTCCGCGATTGTTTACACACGACGGACACACGTTACTTGTAGGTTACTCATAAGTCGAACACGTCAAGGTAATATTTAACATACCCGCAACCTAATTTTCAACCAATGGGTAACGTCCTTTTAACCTATGAGTAGCGTGCTCTGAACCTATGTTTAACGTGCTTGAAACTATGAGTAACGTGCTCTGAACCTATTTGTAACTTGCCTTGAACCAATGACTAGCGTGCTATGAACCTATGAGTAACGTGCGTTTAACCCATGTGTAGCATGCTTTGAACCTAAGTATAACGTGCTCTAACCTTTGAGTAACATGCTATGAACCTATGTGTAACGTATCTCAACGCACATTGTCGTATGTAGACGAATTAGATTGACGTCTTCCGGACGACCACAGCACTTACTGAACGTGTTTCTAACTTACATCTACCGTGTAATGGCGTATTGCAGCGTTAAGGGGAATTGGTATATACAAATGGGCTTCACAAGAGGAACCCATCATTGTTCCAGACTCCATGTTGAGTAGATGTCAATGCCAGTAGTATCAGTAGTAGTAATACTATTAGCAGTAGTTGGTGTGCGTGACAGTAGTAATAGTATAGTAGTTGTAGTAGTAGCATTGTAGTAGTAGTATGTCTATGTCAGTAGTAGTAGTAGTAGTAGTAGTAGGTCCATGTCAGTAGTAGTAGGTGAGCGTGATGGGGAGGGGTGGGGTGATGATGGATCCTCTTATCGTCCACGAATAGGAACTACTTTGCACCATTGTTCGATGTTCTTTTCGGAAATTTTTTTTCCTCATTCCACGATGAAATATTTCTTTGTTTTACTTTTTAAAGTATTAAAAACGACTTTGACAAATGCATAATGTACTAGTAATGAACACAGAACGCTTCGATAACTTATACATAAGTTATACCAACGATTGTTTATCGTGTTTTAGGCGTCCACAACCTATGCCAACGATAGTCGAGCGTATGCATAGCGTAATAATTCCCAAGCACGTTATTCATAGGTTATAAATAAGTCACGGGTACCCTAAACATTACTTTGATGTGTTTCGACGTAGAGGAACTTTCAAGTAGCGTGTTGCGAAGTGTGAACAACGTTCTGTAGCGTGCTTACAAAACGTTACTCATAGGTTAGAAATAAGTTTCGGGTACGCGAATGTTACCTCTACGTGTTTCGACTTATGATAACATACAATTAACGTGTGTCAACGATCGCATAACGTGCCTACAACTTATGGCCAGCGTAGCGGAACGTGTGAGCCAAACGCCGAGTATGTCGTAAAGTTTCAAGCATGCAAAATTTTTGGACAACCAAAAAGTACAACGTTTTAAACCAGCGTAATACGACTATGGAGTGTTTGTCGCTGGCTAAATCGTCAAGGTGTGACAGCCCCTTTACCACAGCACTGCATGGGCTCGTGGGATGGCCGAGAGGTACGCACACTCCCCCTCTCAGCTGTCTAGCCTGGGTTTGAATCCTGACCCAGCTATAAACTGTCATCCCAGTGTTTCATGGGCAGGGTTTCATCACTCATTACCGTGTGTTCCATCCCTCGGATTGATGCTAAAAGGGTGTCCAGTCTACCAGCATTAGTTGGTGGACCTTAAAGATCCCACGGTGTCCTTCGCGAAGTGTCGGTGAGCTATTGCCAGCACGATCAACAAATATCCAAATTCCTGCCATAACCTACAGGGAGCACTGCATCAGCGACACAACCGTGCTCCCAACAAATGATGCGACTCGCATCCGCATGCTGTATACAAAATAGGAAGAAGAATGGCACTGCATTAGAGTATGGTATCCTTTGGAAGGGACTTTTAAATGGCCCTCCCATCTATTAGAGACTTAGACCTTGCTTGTTAATGCCAAATGCTTGCGATTCTGATTTTGTTTTACAGGTAAGAGAACGTATTGATTCTTTGGATAAAATTCCCACCTTTTGATTCTCTGGAAAAAAAATAAATGATGTAGCTGTTCCACGTGTCAGAAGACTGATTACGGTTGTGCTAACAAGTGCTTGCGTTTTCATCGAGGGGCCTCCACTGAGCCCAATGAGTTAAAACCCAACAGTATCTCAGTGCCTCGGATGTGATGGAGTCGTTTTATCAACCCTCTCTTGTAATAATTGAGCTTGTTTTATAATTCATAATTTATTTATCGTGCTGAATGTAGACATAATTGGATGTAAGTGGTAAGAGCAGAGTTCAGAAACATGTTGATGTACAAGGAGGCGACTTTAACGATCCATCTGGCATAATTCTGTCAGATGTCAGCAGGTTCAGAAGAACAGGCAAGGTTAAGGTTTCCAGAATGAAACGAGGATAAACAGCGTTAACATTCCATTTTAACGAATCGATCTGTGGATTGATCTATGGTATGAGACTTGGACCATTTTATCATTCACGAGTGATGTGTTTGTGGGTGCGAGGAGGGGTGGCGTTCATCTCGATAACGACATTTCATTACCTCCACCACCAAAGGTAGACGGAGGTTATGTTGTCACTTGTGTGTGTGTCTGTCTGTCTGTCTGTCTGTCTGTCTGTGAGCAGGATATCTCAAGGATGAATTGATTTGATTTTGGTGAAGATCCAGATCCGGATACCAGAATTTTTAAATGATTCTTCACCATTGAGAGATGGGGCCAAAAACGACGTATACCACGATATCTCAAAAAGTTGTGGATGGATTCGGACAAAATTTGGTGGATATGTTGGGTGTGTGACGAGGATGAACAGATTAAATTTTGGTGATTATCCGAATGCAGATCCGGTCTACCAGTGGACTACAAAACGTAAACTGTTCAGCCTGGCGGAGGTTACGCACTCTACCGATTGCAGTTCTAGTTGACTTGTAATTTTGTGTATTTATTGAAAATCGGGGAATTGTAATCGCTCCGTGCAGACAATTTTTAATCCTCACGAAACTGTGCATCGCTCAGCGCTCGAGACTGCTCGACGTGACCCCGTCATCAGGCCTTCCAAATGGATCGCTTAAGAGTGGAGGTTTGTAAGCGAGAGGAACGTTCCTTCAAAGTCTCTCATTGACCATGTTCGATACGGCGCCGAACTTCTAACCGTGACATGCACGCCTGTGTTGCCATTTCTTATCCCTGGGTAGTTTAATCCCACTTAGCTGCTGCCAAAGTAGTACTCAGTTGGAATACCGCTTTCTCCGTGATGCTTTTGTGTGGTGTTAAAACCTTGCTAACTACTTGCTCCTCATCACGTCTTACCCTGTTCGTCCTACCCAGTGCTCTGCACGGCGCCTTCTCGATACAACGTGGCTGAGGCAGAGGGCACCGTGAGGGCGCAATGCCGCGTCGACATGTGAGCTCGCACTCTCCCCACTGACCACCGACACCCGTTTATGACTAGTTTGCCTCTAATTGTCACAATTAGCATTTTCAACTTTTTAAACCAGATTATTAAGGCAATGTAGCTCAGTAATTCTTGGCTGTGTTTGCATATCAAAGTCTTCCCAAAGATTGTCACCCTCTTTAACCCACCCCAATCCATTTTCCAGTTTATATGCTGCACACAGGAGACTTGGCAATGCTGACGTAATGAATCCGTATCACGTTCTACATAATCAACGCACTTAATCGACCTGATGCCAGCAGAAATCGTTTGTGTATTAAACGACAGTGTATTAAGGCAAAAACATCACACCTCCCCCAGGACTGACAATTTGTAGACATTGCATTCCGTTTGGAGAGCCGCGTTGTCATCGGTCTGGTTGGCGTTGTGCAGAGGAGCTGGTTTCTTCGAGCACACGGCAGGTTGCGGGTGGTCTCAAATGCTCACGACACCACACAGCAGCTGTATTCACTCACCACTGTACCGTACTCCACGGAACCACTCGATCAAGCAAATAGCGGAGCACTTTGATCCTTCTCTCCAATTTATTTATTTTTTCTCTCGAGTGGGGACAGCAAAGTTCCTTCCACTGAGCAGGACTTCACACTTGCCTACGAAATATGATGCAAATTCTATCAGCAGGGGAAGATGTTTCTCATGAGCCAAGAAGGTCAACACGGCAAAGTCCAGTGTGCGGCGAACAAGTGACAGCTTCTGTGCCGGTATCGAGAATCTGTAGGAGGAAGTGCGGGGGTGAGAGTGTGTATAGGTATGGAGGTGTTGAAATCGGGGGGGATATCTTTGTTACAGAATATCTTGGAGTAGATCTCGCATGTCGATGCGTGATAAAAACTAGATTGTCTGCATTGCAGGGAAAGGGTAAAGGGAGAAGGAAGTCTGCACAAATCTGATTCAGGTTATACTTAGAACTTTTCAGGTTATGCTAATGCTTAGAAACATGAACTTTTCGGTAAGTTGGTGTTTAGCTTGTGGGGTTTATTCCATTTTTCCAACTAGAACGAATGACACAGACTTTCTCAGTTTAGTGTGCTATTGCTCATTGAACCGAGAAGAGATTGGGGGTGAGCAAGATGGATACAGTCACAAACTCATGGCAAGTCCCTTTTTTTGTATACCAGAGTTAAGGCTTGTGGAAGGGCTGCAACATAGAACAGACCATGAGACCATACACATAGCAGAACAAGAAGAACATAGTGGAAAGGAGGGACACTACAGAGGAAGAATGGGCTTGACGAAGAATGAGATCGGGGGGGGGGGGGGGGGGAGGGAGAGAGAGAAGGACACAGAGGGAGAACAAGCTAATATAAGTTCTAACACAGCAAGAAGAGGAAGGAAAAACTGGAGAGTTAAACAAACAGAAAAAAGAGGGAGAGGGGGTTAAGTATTATAACTGGAAAGGTATGGGTGGATCTGTGGAGGGTAGAAAAATATTTGAGCATGTACGTGTGGAGGTGGGGAAGGGTGACCTGAGATTGAGGTGGTGGTGAACAGCCATCTTGAAGCATTGGGGGGAAGAATGAGATTGAACAGACTGAATACATTTTTATCTTGTACATTAATATGTGATGAGGCTCAAGGAGGACTGAGAACACATAACAAAACAAAATGGAACAGCAGAAATAGAGAGGGTGGGGGGGGGGGGACACACAAAATCATGCTTGAGGGATAAACTCGAGGAGACTTGGAGAAATAGGGGATGTGGGAAGAAGGAGGACAAGGGAGGACAGGGAGAGCAAGATGAATACAGCCACAAACTCAATCATAGAAGTGGAAGGAAAATCTGGTAACCCTGAAAGACGTTGATTAGGGAGGGTTAATGGGGTAGAAAAGATCATAGTTGTGGTGGATGACCTGACATGGTGGTGAACAGCTTTCTGGCTTGAAACCCTGGAGGGAAGAATGAGATTGAAAAGACTGAGGAACTTGATTCTATAGGCGTGAAAAAAGTGAACCAATCGGTGGAGGTGAAGTGGAGTTTGGATGTTGGGAGTTTCATGAGAAGAGGCTTACTGGCAGACTGCATGTGCCCTGAAGAAACTAGGGGGGTATGGGGCAGAGTGGGGGGCACGGACAGAGCAGTGGGTGCAGACCAGAAAAGGAGGTGGCATAGAGACCACCGACCTGTCTATGACGGGAAAGTGATAGTCCAGAGAATCAGCTTCACAAGGAGATTTGAATGATTTGGAAGGCCTTGGTTTCCTTGGCGTCAAGCTGAGGAAGGTGCGAGACTGGGAGACCAACCCAGAGGGAAGAGCAGTACTCCATCAAGCTGCAGATGAAGGCCTTGTCGGTGGATAAGAGTTTGGGTGTGTCTTGTTCAGTGGAGGATGCCCAGTCGGTGACTGCCTTTGGAGGCCAATTTGGCAGTGTCGTTTGCCCAAGAAAGATAACGGCTGATAGTGAGACGCAAGAGTTTGAGTGATTTAACTTATTTAAGACTGTTTGTAAAGAAGTGGATAGGTGAGTTTACCAGATGGTCTGGTGAACCCTCCAAAGTTGATTCCACAGGGGAGGGTAAAAAATAAACAAATGACTACGTGGTCCATGCAGAAACTTGGGGAGTGCAGAGGAAGGAAAGGACAGAGGGTGCAAGACTCTAAAGTAAGCGGTATAAGATAGAGAGGCCACCGACCTGTCTGCGATGCACAAGAAACATCATGGCTGAGTGTGATGCCATCATGGCCAAAAGTTAGTAATAATGTTTTCCTGTCTCATGGTAATAACGTTGGAAAGTGAGATTTGTATGAAACCAGTGGGTTGGCCTTTTTGTGTTCCCTTCTGAAACTCTGGCTATAGGTGTGAAAAAAAGAGCAGGGAACCCAGGTTCAAATCCCTCTGCCAGGTGTCCGTTGTCTACATATGTTCTTGCATGTCATCGAAAAGTGTACTGCCGTCTACTAATGCCTTTGTCCTTCATTGAAGTTATACAAGGTGTGCCTCCCCATCGCCTCGCTGACGGATTTAATCAAAAGACAGCACATTATACTTCGCAAACTTTATTGCATGTCCATCTGTGAGTGTAGGTGAGGATGTACAATGAAGTAAAAGGTGTGAAAAATGATATTTCACAACACCTGATTGTTGTTGTTGTTGCTGTTGCTGTTTGTGCTCCTTCTGTGTACATTTATGTATTTTTTTCCTATTGCTTCGAGAAGTATTACTATATATAATTTAGTCCTCCTGTGCCCTTCTAAAGAGTTCCTGTTGTCGTAGAAGAATATAAGTTGCTGTTGGAGCTGTTGCATTAAGTTGAACATCTCTAATGGAACACACACATGGAACACACACTCCATGAGCCTTGGATCATTGTATATAAAAAATACCCTGATTTGATAAATGTTTTCAATGACAGACTTACTTATTCCAAAGGTGTTTTTATTACCTCCGCTACCTAAGGTGGACGAAGGTTAAGTTTTAACCCCTGTCTGTTTGTTTGTCTGTGAACAGGATATCTCAAAAGGTTGTGGACAGATTCGGATGAAACTTGGTGGACAGGTTGGGTGTGCGACAAGGACGAATTGATTAGATTTTGGTGAAGATCCAGATTTGGAAACGAGAATTGAAAAAAATTTCAAGCGATTCTTCACCATTGAGAGATGGGCCCAAAAACGATACATAGCATGATATCTCAAGGTGTGGACGGATTATGACAAAACTTGGTGGATGAGTTGTTGGTAGGTGACAAGAACAAGCCAATTAGATTTTGGTTCAGGTCCGGATCCAGATCCGGCCTACCAGTGGGATACAAAATGTAAACTGTTCAGGCTGGCGGAGGTTATGCGCTCTACCGAGTGCCGTTCGAAGCTGTACTTTATGAAGTACCTCCAATATTTGTTTATTCACCTCCTGACTTGGATGATGTGTGGTGTAAGGTTTTGCATGCTGCTTCAATTTTAAAAGCAAACGACAGTAACCATATATGTTGAACACGTGGTCCACCAGCAACCCATTTCTGGTGGAACTCCCAAAATCCAGAATCACTGCTCACCTCCACTCACTTGTTCCTCTTTTGACTATCCTGTGGCATCAACGTCCACATTCTCTTCAATCTCATTCTTCCATTCACGTCTTCAAGGCAACTGTTCACCACCACCACCACC
>CM068968.1:22287998-22315898 GCA_035128595.1 Eptatretus atami
CCAAGAGAGAGATACGACACGCGGTAGAGTGCATACCTCCACCAGGCTGAACTGTTTACACTTTTTATCCCACTGATAAGCCGAATCCACGTCCGGACCATTCGTCCTTGTCACAAACCAAAATCTAATTGGCTTGTTCTTGTCATCTACCCAACCTGTGCACCAAGTTTCGTCCGAATCCTTCACAACTTTGTTTGCCTGTCTAAGCACGATATCTCACAAAGACAGACAGACAGGGGTGAAAACATAACCTCAGCCTACCATTGGTGGCGGAGGTAAAAAGATTGCGGCCTCTGAAAGTCAGGTAAGAGCATTTTGGCAAACACTTGATAAGTGGAATCGTTACATAATGCCTTCTTTCGACATTAAACAACAGAATTTAAGTTTGTTTGTTTTTTCTCTCACTTTAAAAGTCACTATCTGATGGTGAAACAAAACCACTGGGATAGAAAGTACAGCAGATCTTCCCCATTCGCAGGGGTTACGTTCTTGAAAAACCCCCATTGTGCAAAATCACAATGCGCAAAGTTAAGACCTTATGGGAAAAGTAGGGTTAGGGCAACCAACTCTAAAATTTATTGACTTTTTTGCCTAAACTAGTACTGTACATACTGTACAGTAAAAATGAAAAACACTTAAAATTGTAGATATAGTGATGGAGGGCATTGGAGGTTATTGAGATGATGTCGAAGTCCCTGGCTTAGGGTCGTCAGGGTCATCAGACTTGGTGAAGGAAGAGGTGATCTTTGTCTGCTTTGCTTTGTTCTGCACGTGCTCGTGGACCTCCGTATAAGGTGCCATCTCACGCTTGAATTTCAAGCACCTCTCCTCGAAGAGTAGTGAAATCCTCTCAAGATATGTGTCTCATTCTGCTTTATCCAAGTGTTCTCTTTGATGCACCTCAACTTTATCTTATTTCCCCCTCATCGCTTCAAAATAAACAACAAATATTTTCATTCAAATAAACAAACAAATATTTTCATTCAAAAAAAACAAAACAACAAACTCATTCTGCCTCTGATTTCCTTCCTTTGTTCATTCCTTATTTCTTCCTCTCTCATTACCTCCCAATTGAACCAACATTCCTCTTAAATGAATTAATTTGCTTCTTACTTTAAAAACTTTTCATAACATTTTATAGTGTTGCATTTGCCTTATTTCACTAAAACCCCATATTCTTCTTCTTCACAAACACCACACATTCTTCTTCGTCAAACCTATTTACTGTCACAAGCACCCCACGATGTAATTAAAAGACAAATTAAAACTAAATCATGCAATATCACACGATAGCAAACTAAATCAGGTGACAGTCCGTGCGGCACGATATCGAAAGAGCGACTGTGAGGTGAGACAGAGATGCGGGGTGGTGTAGTCCTCCATACCAGACCACGATAGGGACCCACGCCGTTATCGGCACATTTTACCACAATCATTAAACCGCGATGGAGCGAACAGCGATGTGCAAACTCGCTTTCGAAGTGGGCCCTGCTGTACAACCATAAAAATAATGAAATCACACGCGTGATATTAAACGCCTTATTAAAGTTCACTCTTCCCATGAGGGAAAAGAAGATCATGCTAAGAAAAGATCATCACATACTCGATCTTACCTCCAACGCAAGAGGGAGCGACGAAGGACCCTGTTGCAAGGGTTGTGAGTGTGCAGAAGGGAGCAGCAGAGCAGAAATCTCACGTCGTCCCTCGGTACGCCAGGTCCCTGTTCGCCGATAATCAGACGAAACGTGTCGTGCAAGTTTACATGTGCCGAAGTCACAGCTCGATGGCGAATGACACTGGCAGAAGAACGGAAAATATGGGATGCAATATGTGGGAAAGAAGGGGGAAGGGGAAGATCAATCTGTTTCCCGAGCAGTATTCCACGAGACATTTTGAAACGTTTTGGCTAACAATTACTGCTGACAAGGTGTAGTCAATTTAATAGATAAATAGGGATTTAATAAATTGACTAAAGACTTGTCACATGCATCAAAGGTTTTATCTCCCTTCAGAGGTTGAGGCTTGCGGAAGAGCTGTACGAACAAAGGTGGAAGGTCAATAAGGCAGAGGGCGACAGGTGGACAACAGATATACAGCGTGGTGCTGTACCCGAACTCAAACTCAGCGAGTTGTGCTTCCGAGCAGAGTCAGAGTCAAGCCGGGTTTGCCTGTCAACTCGGGAAATGAAGTAATTTCAGTATTTTTTAAGTGCGTGTGGTCGAAAATGGAAATGAATCTGAAGTGCTACATGTTGTTTCTCTTTGCAAGTTTCAAAGCAAAATATTGTCCTAATCGGGCACTGTAACCGTCACGGTTAGCCGTGAGCAGGTGAGCACGGTTCTCACGGCATGGCTAAGTATAGATTCGTTTAGATTTGATCAGTCGATGCGAGTCGCGCTTCGAGGAATAGAATTGCGGAGATAACAAGTAAGTCTTGTCTACACTTTCATGTCGTGGAGTCCACAGTAATCTATTTTCGTAATGAACTTCATCGTCGTGACGGGTTTAAATTAATCAAAAGACAGCCTGTTGTACTTCACAAACGTGTTGCATGTCAATCTGTGCGTCATTGAGGATTAAAATTAGTAAAACATGTGAAAAAGGATCTTTTATAGCACGTAGTTGGTGTTGTTGTTGTTGTTGTTCTCGTGCTCCTTCCGAGGACTATATTTTTCTATTGCATCGAGAAGTATTACTATACGAGAAGGGCGAACCGGCGCTGCCCGTGGTGGAAGGTGGGTGGGTACGCGACCCTGCTAAGCAAGATGCGATTTTCCCGGCGGTGGTTTCGGGACGTGCTGGACATTGAAAAGCGATGGAGTTTTTGGCTTCAAGGTGGTTATCTTTTGCCTGCGGGCTGGCGGCAGCATTGCCTGACCCCACGTCCCAAAATACACTTTGTAGTGGCATTTGGTGGCCTCAAAGCCAACGTGTGGTAGCTAAAACCTTGCCCATATTCTGAAGTACCTACATCCAAAATTGGGGAATCTCGGTGCTACAGTTCAGCTGTGACAGAACAACGTACAAACACTTTAAAATATTTAGAAGATATAATTTAGTGTGCTCCTTCCGTGTCCTACTACTAAAGGATTCCTGCTTTGGTGGATAATAAATGTTTCATTTGAAGAGCTGCATGAAGAAACAATGAGCACTAATTAATTATTAAAAATCGGAAAAAGGCTTTTAAAACAGGAAAATTTGTGATTAAACGAACAATTTTTTCCTTCCAGTTCAGTCGATTATTATCTTTCCAACAGCACCATTTGTGTTATTCTGCAACGGAAGAAACCCTTTGGAATAAAACGTGACGGAGAAACTAATTTCCTTTTTCAATGGATTATCGGACAAAAGGAACGGAAATAAACTTTGCACTATCAAGTAGCCAATTTAGCGATATCTTTTCATGCACAGGAAGTCGTTGTATTGTGATGCGAGTAGTGCGTGGCCTGCTGTACCTGTCAACGCAGGTAAGATCGAGGCCATGCGTCACCCATGCGATAGATTTAGATACGCTTGATGCGAGCTCTTCCACGAGCCTCGATCAGGAAGCATAAATAAATAAATAAATAAATAAATAGCATACTTTTTTTCTTTTTTTTTACATGATCTAAGGCTCGTAATGGAGCTGACTAGCGAACACACACAACACACACACACACACACACACACACACACACACACCACACACACACACGTTTGACGAGACAAACAGCCACTGAGCTGGGGAAAGTGCCATCACTTCCCAGGGTACTCTGGGTGCCAGCAACATCGCAACAATGGCGCCGCATTTCTCACCGCACTCAGCGGGGCATTTCCAAAGAGAGAATTTCCTCCTCACCATGGATGCCAACCTATGGGAATGTTTGTGCTCTATCCTTATAAATGCTGAGCGTTAAACGAGGAAGCGGCACGTACCATTTTAAAAATCTTCGGTACGACTTGGCCGGGATTTGAACCGTCGACCTCCAACACCCGGTGCGGGCGCCTTCACTACACCACAAGTCTGGTCAAGACTTATCCGATATCCAAGCCAATCCGGGACCCGTCAAAGTTTTGCCAAAATTACCGAGCCAGATCCGAACCAATGCAGTGTGACACAAATGAACAGAACAAACTTTTAAAGTTTCTAGTAAACAAGGGTGGCCAGAAAATAGGAATATAAATGATCACGGGTAAACATGGGGTTTGGGGGGGGGGGGACAACATGAAATGTCAATGTGCCACCATCTTGAACTCTCCTTCATTGTGTCTCTTAGATGTGCTTGCTTGTAGCAGAACACGATTTTGGTGTGAATAGCATAATGCAGGAAAAAAAAACATCTTGAAGATCTGAATGGTGAGGCCCACAGCAGCAGCAAAACACAGCACATTACTCAGGAATAATTTTACTACTTCATTATAATGTCTGTCTGCATTTCAGATTTCACTTCAGATTTGTATTAGTTCAGTTTCACAAGATAATTAACTAGAAATTAGAATTTGACGCATTAACGGCTGCGTCAACGGCACTGGAGGAAGCTGAGGTTTCGGGTGTGAACCCGGGTTAACGCCCGAAACGTCGGCTTCTTCTTCCTTCCCACAGCGGTCAGCATATATCAATCAATGTTTAGTTTGTTGCATCCTCTTTTTTTTCCATACGAGGTTAAGGTTAAGGCTCGTGAAAGAGCTAGTATACATATAATGGATCAGGACACAACCGAACAAAAGGAACAGCAGAAAGAGGGGGGGGCAACCAACACCAGGGCCAAGGGACAAAATGGGAGGGAGACTTGGACAACTAAGGGATGTGGGGAAATGAGGTGGACACAGGGTGTGGACAAGTTGGATACAAAAGCAAACTTCAGAAAGTAAAAACTGGAAATTTGGAAGGAGATTGTGAGGGGAAAAGGGGGGGGGGGCGGTTAATGAGGTACAACAGATTATGGTTTTAGATTGGGAACGATCTGAGATGGTATATGTATACTAGCTCTTTCACGAGCCTTAACCTTAACCTCGTATGGAAAAAAAAGAGGATGCAACAAACTAAACATTGATTGATATATGCTGACCGCTGTGGGAAGGAAGAAGAAGCCGACGTTTCGGGCGTTAACCCGGGTTCACACCCGAAACCTCAGCTTCCTCCAGTGCCGTTGACGCAGCCGTTAATGCATCAAATTCTAATTTCTAGTTAATTATCTTGTGAAACTGAACTAATACAAATCTGAAGTGAAATCTGAAATGCAGACAGACATTATAATGAAGTAGTAAAATTATTCCTGAGTAATGTGCTGTGTTTTGCTGCTGCTGTGGGCCTCACCATTCAGATCTTCAAGATGTTTTGTTTTTTTCCTGCATTATAGCTATTCACACCAAAATCGTGTTCTGCTACAAGCAAGCACATCTAAGAGACACAATGAAGGAGAGTTCAAGATGGTGGCACATTGACATTATATGTATGTCCCCCCCCCCCCAAACCCCATGTTTACCGTGATATTTATATTCCTATTTTCTGGCCACCCTTGTTTACTAGAAACTTTAAAAGTTTGTTCTGTTCATTTGTGTCACACTGCATTGGTTCGGATCTGGCTCGGTAATTTTGGCAAAACTTTGACGGGTCCCGGATTGGCTTGGATATCGGATAAGTCTTGACCAGACTTGTGGTTGTAGTGAAGGCGCCCGCACCGGGTGTTGGAGGTCGACGGTTCAAATCCCGGCCAAGTCGTACCGAAGATTTTTAAAATGGTACGTGCCGCTTCCTCGTTTAACGCTCAGCATTTATAAGGATAGAGCACAAACATTCCCATAGGTTGGCATCCATGGTGAGGAGGAAATTCTCTCTTTGGAAATGCCCCGCTGAGTGCGGTGAGAAATGCGGCGCCATTGTTGCGATGTTGCTGGCACCCAGAGTACCCTGGGAAGTGATGGCACTTTCCCCAAGCTCAGTGGCTGTTTGTCTCGTCAAACGTGTGTGTGTGTGGTGTGTGTGTGTGTGTGTGTGTGTGTGTGTGTGTGTTGTGTGTGTTCGCTAGTCAGCTCCATTACGAGCCTTAGATCATGCTAAAAAAAAAAGAAAAAAAGTATGCTATTTATTTATTTATTTATTTATTTATGCTTCCTGATCGAGGCTCGTGGAAGAGCTCGCATCAAGCGTATCTAAATCTATCGCATGGGTGACGCATGGCCTCGATCTTACCTGCGTTGACAGGTACAGCAGGCCACGGCACTACTCGCATCACAATACAACGACTTCCTGTGCATGAAAAGATATCGCTAAATTGGCTACTTGATAGTGCAAAGTTTATTTCCGTTCCTTTTGTCCGATAATCCATTGAAAAAGGAAATTAGTTTCTCCGTCACGTTTTATTCCAAAGGGTTTCTTCCGTTGCAGAATAACACAAATGGTGCTGTTGGAAAGATAATAATCGACTGAACTGGAAGGAAAAAATTGTTCGTTTAATCACAAATTTTCCTGTTTTAAAAGCCTTTTTCCGATTTTTAATAATTAATTAGTGCTCATTGTTTCTTCATGCAGCTCTTCAAATGAAACATTTATTATTCCACCAAAGCAGGAATCCTTTAGTAGTAGGACACGGAAGGAGCACACTAAATTATATCTTCTAAATATTTTAAAGTGTTTGTACGTTGTTCTGTCACAGCTGAACTGTAGCACCGAGATTCCCCAAATTTTGGATGTAGGTACTTCAGAATATGGGCAAGGTTTTAAGCTACCACACGTTGGCTTTGAGGCCACCAAATGCCACTACAAAGTGTATTTTGGGACGTGGGGTCAGGCAATGCTGCCGCCAGCCCGCAGGCAAAAGATAACCACCTTGAAGCCAAAAACTCCATCGCTTTTCAATGTCCAGCACGTCCCGAAACCACCGCCGGGAAAATCGCATCTTGCTTAGCAGGGTCGCGTACCCACCCACCTTCCACCACGGGCAGCGCCGGTTCGCCCTTCTCGTATAGTAATACTTCTCGATGCAATAGAAAAATATAGTCCTCGGAAGGAGCACGAGAACAACAACAACAACAACACCAACTACGTGCTATAAAAGATCCTTTTTCACATGTTTTACTAATTTTAATCCTCAATGACGCACAGATTGACATGCAACACGTTTGTGAAGTACCACAGGCTGTCTTTTGATTAATTAAAACCCGTCACGACGATGAAGTTCATTACGAAAATAGATTACTGTGGACTCCACGACATGAAAGTGTAGACAAGACTTACTTGTTATCTCCGCAATTCTATTCCTATGAAGCGCGACTCGCATCGACTGATCAAATCTAAACGATATCTATACTTAGCCATGCCGTGAGACCCGTGCTCACCTGCTCACGGCTAACCGTGACGGTTACAGTGCCCGATTAGGACAATATTTTGCTTTGAAACTTGCAAAGAGAAACAACATGTAGCACTTCAGATTCATTTCCATTTTCGACCACACGCACTTAAAAAATACTGAAATTACTTCATTTCCCGAGTTGACAGGCAAACCCGGCTTGACTCTGACTCTGCTCGGAAGCACAACTCGCTGAGTTTGAGTTCGGGTACAGCACCACGCTGTATATCTGTTGTCCACCTGTCGCCCTCTGCCTTATTGACCTTCCACCTTTGTTCGTACAGCTCTTCCGCAAGCCTCAACCTCTGAAGGGAGATAAAACCTTTGATGCATGTGACAAGTCTTTAGTCAATTTATTAAATCCCTATTTAGTCTATTAAATTGACTACACCTTGTCAGCAGTAATTGTTAGCCAAAACGTTTCAAAATGTCTCGTGGAATACTGCTCGGGAAAGCAGATTGATCTTCCCCTTCCCCCTTCTTTCCCACATATTGCATCCCATATTTTCCATTCTTCTGCCAGTGTCATTCGCCATCGAGCTGTGACTTCGGCACATGTAAACTTGCACGACACGTTTCGTCTGATTATCGGCGAACAGGGACCTGGGCGTACCGAGGGACGACGTGAGATTTCTGCTCTGCTGCTCCCTTCTGCACACTCACAACCCTTGCAACAGGGTCCTTCGTCGCTCCCTCTTGCGTTGGAGGTAAGATCGAGTATGTGATGATCTTTTCTTAGCATGATCTTCTTTACCCTCATGGGAAGATGTGAACTTTAATAAGGCGTTTAATATCACGCGTGTGATTTCATTATTTTTATGGTTGTACAGCAGGGCCCACTTCGAACGCGAGTTTGCACATCGCTGTTTCGCTCCATCGCGGTTTAATGATTGTGGTAAAATGTGCCGATAACGGCGTGGGTCCCTATCGTGGTCTGGTATGGAGGTCTACACCACCCCGCATCTCTGTCTCACCTCACAGTCGCTCTTTCGATATCGTGCCGCACGGACTGTCACCTGATTTAGTTTGCTATCGTGTGATATTGCATGATTTAGTTTTAATTTGTCTTTTAATTACATCGTGGGGTGCTTGTGACAGTAAATAGGTTTGACGAAGAAGAATGTGTGGTGTTGTGAAGAAGAAGAAGAAGAAGAATAAGAATATGGGGTTTTAGTGAAATAAGGCAAATGCAACACTATAAAATGTTATGAAAAGTTTTTAAAGTAAGAAGCAAATTAATTCATTTAAGAGGAATGTTGGTTCAATTGGGAGGTAATGAGAGAGGAAGAAATAAGGAATGAACAAAGGAAGGAAATCAGAGGCAGAATGAGTTTGTTGTTTTGTTTTTTTGAATGAAAATATTTGTTTGTTTATTTGAATGAAAATATTTGTTTGTTTATTTTGAAGCGATGAGGGGGAAATAAGATAAAGTTGAGGTGCATCAAAGAGAACACTTGGGATAAAGCAGAATGAGACACATATCTTGAGAGGATTTCACTACTCTTCGAGGAGAGGTGCTTGAAATTCAAGCGTGAGATGGACGCTGTCATGGCACCTTATACGGAGGTCCACGAGCACGTGCAGAACAAAGCAAAGCAGACAAAGATCACCTCTTCCTTCACCAAGTCTGATGACCCTGACGACCCTAAGCCAGGGACTTCGACATCATCTCAATAACCTCAAATGCCCTCCATCACAATCATCTACAATTTTAAGTGTTTTTCATTTTTACTGTACAGTATGTACAGTACTAGTTTAGGCAAAAAAGTCAATAAATTTTAGAGTTGGTTGCCCTAACCCTACTTTTCCCATAAGGTCTTAACTTTGCGCATTGTGATTTTGCACAATGCGGGGTTTTTCAAGAACGTAACCCCTGCGAATGGGGAAGATCTGCTGTACTTTCTATCCCAGTGGTTTTGTTTCACCATCAGATAGTGACTTTTAAAGTGAGAGAGAAAACAAACAAACTTAAATTCTGTTGTTTAATGTCGAAGGAAGGCATTTATGAACGATTCCACTTATCAAGTGTTTGCCAAAATGCTCTTACCTGACTTTCAGATGGCCGCAATCTTTTTACCTCCGCCACCAATGGTAGGCTGAGGTTATGTTTTCACCCCTGTCTGTCTGTCTTTGTGAGATATCGTGCTTAGACAGGCAAACAAAGTTGTGGAAGGATTCGGACGAAACTTGGTGCACAGGTTGGGTAGATGACAAGAACAAGCCAATTAGATTTTGGTTTGTGACAAGGACGAATGGTCCGGACGTGGATTCGGCTTATCAGTGGGATAAAAAGTGTAAACAGTTCAGCCTGGTGGAGGTATGCGCTCTACCGCGTGTCGTTCTAATTTGTCATGTTATCATCATCAGATGATGACGGAGGTTATTCAGCCTTTAAACATGCTGCAGGCATTTGGTTGCTCAAATTTGCCCAATTTTATAAATATAACAAGAAAAATAGCAATCAGAGATTGCAGACCCTTGCCAGGACTTGTTTTGTGTGGTGTTTGTGTAGATTTGTGTGGCGTTTGTGTACTGGTGTCTTGCGTAAGTCGAGACATAATTAGAACTGCCACTTTATAACTGCTGGCAGTGATGACCGGGTACCAAGATGTCCCACTTTGATCAGACACTTGACCCTGACCCATGACGTTTATTATTATTGTTCTATTGAATTTAGAATGGGATTAAAATAAATTCAATTCATATCAAATGGAAGACCAAATAGGTACAGTCCTGCATTGGAGTAATCAGAGGGAACCAAAACAAGGAAAAAGAAAAGATGAAGACATCAGGAGGAACCTGCATTGTATTCACGTTTCAGCTGCTGCAACTCCACCCTCAAACTTGTGCAGGCACAGCCAAATGAGCCTTATTCAAAAAAATTAAAAAGAACCCAGATTCCCCAAAAAAAAATTTGGGGGGGCTGCCACACCATGTGTCCTATCAGGTTGAAATTTAAAACATTTATTCCCCATCAACAACAGATCAAAATTTTTAAGTTTCACATCAACCGATTAAGTGGTTCAAAAGAAATATATATTTTTAAATTTCCACTCGACCAATATGGCTGCCAGACAATGTGACATCAATTTTTCGTGAATACCCTGGTATCCCCAAGGTTTGGGGAACATTTGTGTGAAGTTTCCCCTCGATCTGTTTTTATTCTGGAGAAGAACATTCTGGAGAACAAGATTTTTTATAAGTTGTAGGGTAAATCCAATCTGGCTGCCAAACCGTGTAGACCTTTTGTTCCTCATGGATAGGTGGTCATACGTGTTAATTGTCACCTCGATCTGTTCAACCATTTCATGGAAGATTTTTGAAGGTTTTTGTTTTTTTGTTTTAACAATATAGCTGCCAAATCAAGTGACCAATGATGTCATCAATTTTTTTTTTCTGTGGACCATTTTATCCCTAGATTACCCTCAAAAATTTTCATACTGATCAGATGTAGCATTCTACATATGGAATTATGACATAATGACGGCACCTATGACATCATAAAAAAATCACACTTATTCCCCAAGAGGAGTACTTGCTATGTGCCAAGTTTCAATTTTTTCCTTGATGTGGTTTTAGAGATAGAGGTCCAATTTTTTTGTTTTTCCAACATGGCTGCCACACTACGTGACCTGTGACATCACAATTATCAATAAAACATTCTACATGAGTAGTCGCTCCGATGGTGAAAATTTTGTCTCAAACCAACAAGCGGTTGCAGAGGAAAACATTAAAGTTCTGTGCGGACAAACAAACAAACAAACAAACAAACGGATTCCTCCGGCGAGGGTAATGAGAGAAATTGAAATGAAAGAAGTTTTAAAGATAAAAAAAAGATGATTATGATAAATCCAACAATAAAATCAGAAGTTTGCCATTGTTTATTTGGGGCCTTTCAGAAATTACCTAACGCATGGGGGGGGGGGGGGGGGGGGGGTGGGGGTGGGTGAGGGGTGTTTTGAATGTCGTTATGTAACTCTAAATCAATCAATGACAACACCTTTATTTTATTTAATGACAACACCCTTTAATGACCTTTATTTGTTTATTCATTTAACTTTTTCATTTGATAAATATATATTTTTAATGTCCTTTATTTAATGACAACGCCATAAATTCCAGGCACACTTTATTTAAAGATGCAAATATTTCATAATTCCCGTATTTTGTGTATTCATAATCTTTAAATAAATTGTACGACTTTATTATTAAAACATTTTTATATCGCCAAGATCAGTACAATATATAATGTTATCAAATAATAATGAAATATAAATTGCAAAAATACAAAATTATTATTGTTGGTGCAGTTTTGTGGGTGTCTGAAAGGGTCTTGGTGTTCTAAAGGCTCTAAATGGTTTAGGGTCTTAAGAGTTTAGGGATTTTAGGGTCGTGGGTCTTCCTGGTTCTTTATGGGTTTCAGGGTTGTAAAAGTTCTGGAGGGTCTTAGGGGTCTTTAAGTGTCTTGGGTTTCTCAAGGGTCTAAAATAATTAATACACGTGCTCACGTTCTGTGTGGACAAACAAACAAACAAACGGACCCAAATGCAATACCTTCTCCTCTGGAGAGTGTCAAAATCAAGAACCCAGATTAAAAACACAAAGATTAAATAATTATGCCTGCCACACATGTCCGATCAGGTTGAAATTTAAAATCTATATTCCCCATCAGTACTAGATCATAATTGTGAAGTTTCATGACGATTGATGAAGCGGTTCCAGAGAAAACATTATTGAATATTTTTCTTCAATCCAATATGGCTGCCAAACCATGTGACCTATGAATTATTCCATTACAAACTTGTACACCCAAGGCTTGGAGAACATTTGTGTGACGTTTACCCTCGATCTGTCCAGCCGTTCTGGAGAAGATTTTTTTATAGGTTTTATGGTAAATCCAATATGGCTGCCACACCACATGACCTATGACATCATAATTATCATTATAACATTCCACACGAGTAGTCACACCGATGGTGAAAATTTCGTCTCAATCCGACAAGCGATTGCGGAGAAAAACACGAAAGTTATGTGCAGACAAACAAACAAAGACAGATAAACGGACCCCAACGCAATACCCTCTCCCTCGGCGAAGGTCATAATTGTCTACAAATAAAAATGATCAAGAGGAAGCAATATGACACACCACTGAAAAGTGAACAATGGGGGATGGCCGGTGGGGAAGCTGGATTCACGGACCAGTTGAAGACCATATTGGCCACCAGAGTAGACGGTGCCATCCCAAAAATTCGAAAAAGTTGCGTCAACAGCACATAAATTCCGAAATAAAAATAAAATAAAAGAGATATTGGTGAAGGCCAGGAGACAAGCAGGAGATATGAGGAGGATGGGAGCCGAGCGCTCTCCAGGGGGTGGACAGTGGAATGGTGGAAAAGTGGCCGCAATGGTGCGGGGAGGAGCTGTGCGACAAAGCAAGGGTTTGGAATGCGGAGCATTAGGGACCGAGCGGCGAAGGTGAGGTGAGACAGAGGAGACGCAGAACCACGTTAATAGGGAGAGGAAACAGACCCGACCTGGTCGTGGACCGAGTAAAAACACCTACCCAGATGGAGGGGATGAAAATGGCGGATGATAACAGGCTCTCCCTATTAGGGAAGGAATAGAGGGGTGAATGAGGATGAGGATAATGATGAGCAGTGAAGACTGGAAGAAGAGCTGACAAACAAAATAGTGGAGATGAAATTTGGGGAAAGACCACAACTACACAAAATAGAAAACAACCGATGGAGAAAAATGCTAATTGGGAGAACTAACAAAGCATTCAAGAGATTGGTATCAAAATCATCCCCATTAAAGGAACTCAACACCATGAGCTTTGCAGTGGCACTGCTCATACAAGAAAAAATAACGGGAAAACAACATCACAAGAAGAGCAAACCAGCCCATATGGACAGAGACCAGGCACCACCATGGAAACGGAGGTTAGAGACACAAAGGGAACAACTGAGAAAAGAAACAGGACAAATGCAGCAATTTATAAGGGGGGAAATCGAAGCCCAAAGCTAATGAGATTTTTTTAAAAACAAATACAAAATTGGAAATAATGACTTGGAGGTAATGGTTGCTCAAAGCAAACAAAATAGAAATGATTGCAAGAAAGGTATTAAAAAAACAAACTATGATGAAGTGAACAAAGGGAGAAAACAAAACCGCATGTTGGAAAATAACCCAAAAAGATTCTATTGCGAACTCGGGAAACAAAAGCAAAACGTATCAAATCCCCCCGACAGAGACAAACTTGAAAATTTCTGGAAAGGAATCTGAGGACCCAAAATAACACAACAGAGGCGGATTGAATCCAAAACTTAGAAGGGGAGGGGGGGGGGGGGGGGGGGGGGGGACAACATCCAAAGGAAATGCCTCGACTGATATTTAATGAAGGAAAAAAAAAACTAGCAAAAATAAAATCTATGCCCGGATGAAATTCCAAACTTCCAGCTAAAGCAACGAGATGCTCCAAACAATCACTACGCTCGAGCATTCATCAAACTCATCCAAGGGGAAGAGACCTTGGATGAGTGGCTCACAGAAGGTAACACCTTCCTCATCCCAAAATCTGAAGATACCCAACAAGTATAGATCTATAAATAACCTGTCTACCAACAATGTACAAACTTCTGACAGGAATCCTCACAGAAATGATATACCCACACCTAACACAAGAAAGAGGTCTTGAGGCAGAACAGAAGGGATGCAAGAGAGGTTGCTACAGAACAATGGACCACCTACTACTAAACAAGGCCGCACTCAAAATTGCGATACAAGAAGAACCAAATTATCCACAGCATGGATAGAGTACAAAAATGCTTTTGATATTGTCCCACATTCATGGATGATAAAATGCATGCAATTGTACAAGATCAACACCCAAATAATCGTATTGAAAGAGAAAGCTAATGTAACTTTGGAACACCACTGATATTACAGCACTCGGAAAGAAAGATCAAAATTCCACGGGTGAAGATATTCCAAGGGATCTTTCAGGGAGACAGCCTTTCGCCCCTCCTGTTTTGCTTGGCCCTGGACCCACCGAGCAACCTCCTCAATGAGTGACTGAGTGAGGACATGGATATATCCTGACATAAAATAAAAGAATCTATATTTTAAAAGGAGCCGTGTCTCTGTCTCTGTCTGTCCGTTTGTTTGTCGTGTTATAACTTGAGAACAGATTAACGGATTTCAATAAATCGAACTACTGTGGATTTAGGGAACTCCCAGGAAGGTTTGTGGTGCAAAAATACTTTTAACTTCTTTGTTTAAAGAGGTACTTGGGCACATGTTGAAACTGCAAACGCCAACTTGCGACGCTGGTTATACCCGTACTCCCCGGAATCCTTTTTCTTCTTGGCCTATTGATTATCTGTCACAGCAAAGATTGGTATTTCTGTCAGCGAAGCGACGGGTCTTATAGTCTAGTATCCAAAGAAACAAGAACTCTGACGCATCTACTTCACATCTGGATGATTTAACACTTTCCACCAAATGACGAAAAATTGGTAGAACAACTCAATTAGTGAAACGGTACTCTGACGACATTCATATGGAACTTGGCCGAGATAAGTGTGCCAAGTCACATTCATACAAGGTAGACCAACAAAAACATGAAAATTGACACAAGTACAGGAGCTAGACAACGAAGCATCAAACAAATATCTTGGAGTAAAAGAGGGCCACCAAATATTTCACAAACAAATGCATAAAACAATTACCAAAGAATACCTGCGTAGAACGAGGCTGATCCTGAAAATATACCTTTCTCCAAGGAACAATATCAAAGCTATAAACCAACTCGTAATACCAGTATTCCAGTACAGCTGCAGAATAACCGAGACCAGGAGGAGGTAGCGGCCTGATGGAGCTCAACTAAGTGCACAGAATGACAACTGTAGGATTGTCTGAATACGTGAAAAGTTAAATATAGATGACTGAATCCAATTTTTAAGCAATCACGAAGACCAACAAACCAGAGAATGTATCCATAACCCACTTTGCAAAAAATTTCCAAAGACAGGTGCAAATGGAAGATGTCACACAAGAAACTGAAACAACAACGAATACAGCCCAGCAATTGCATAAAAAGACAAAAGAAAAATATAAAATGAAATATCAACAGATAAACGCAGACAACTTGGAAAATGACTGAAGAGCTGAAAGGTATAAAGAAAAAATAAGAGCTGGACACATTGGGAGGAGACAAACAAGGCTTTTTGGAATAGCAAAGAAGAGGTCAGCTCAACTGAAATGGAGAATGAATCATAAATGCCCAAGACCAAGCACACTACACCAATGGCTTAAAGAAAATTGTGGGACTAAGTCAATCGGACAAGTGTCGGTTCTGCGAGGTCGAAACAGAAAGTACAAGCCACCTCCTATCAGGATGTAAAAAAAAACTCGTGTCAGAGCAGCTGTACACATAAAGGCACAACAATGTATGTGGAGTAATCAATCCACTCGCACATCGACAAAAGTCTCAATATCCCAGTTCCAGAAAACTCATGGAAACATGAACCAAAAGCAATCACTGAAAACAAGGAAGTAATGCTCACGTACGACCTAATGATCCCATCAAGTGTGAACACAGAAAACAAAGCACTGCGACTGGATATAGTACTGAGGTACAAAAAGGAACAAACGGCATTGCTAATTGTGGTATCAGTTCCCAGTGATTTTAGCCTAAACAACGCAGGAATCAAGAAAATGACCAAATACCAAGACCTCAAAAATGAAGTGAAAAGATCCTGGAAGCTGAAGAATGCCAAATTTGTTCCAGTGATCATTGGAGCAACGGGAATGATGAAAAAATAACCATATAGAGATATTAAAAGCCATCCTTGGGAATATTACGACAAAATAACTGCATTTGAAAGGTGTCTGGAGCTCGGTGACGATTCTGAAAAGAGCCCTCAGACCAAAACATTGGTCACAAATTGGTCCATGAATCATGACTCTCCTACCTTCTGAAACCTGCACATGGAGATCAACCAACAACACACACCCTAAATTATATACTCTTATCCCAGGCATTCCTTTGCTGTCGTAATTCTCTGCAGACTACTGTAGTAAGACCTGTTACTATAGTATATGAGAGTAGTACTCATATACTAAAGTTCGAACTTGCATTTTTGCTTGGGATAGCATGATTTCATAAGTTGCAATTGCGTCTGTTCCTGCCATCTTTCCCACGCCAACAATTTTGTTGACAACTCCTGGAGCAAAACAAAATAATTTGGGTAATCCCCTTGTGGATAATCACACGTTAGATACAGGATGTGTGAGACTGGAGGCACGTGGCAACTACCGCTCAGCCGGTGTGGTCTAAATTTGGCATTAAGCCAGTTATCTGGGATATTAATGTCTGGCTTTTGCAGTTTCCACCTTTAATGGCTTGTGATTTTGGGTGGTGGGACATGCGTGCGTGCGTGCGTGCATGCGCGCGCACACACACACACACACACACACGCACGTCCGGAAATTTTGGTTACCGTCTTCTTTAGTTTTTGATGTTCAGAAAATGAATTGAAGGGAGAAATATTTGACAACTGTGTTCGCTTTTAAGGGGGTGGAAACAACAGCGGACTCTTAAACATATCAGGTTGGTTGTTTTTTTTTTTCATTGATATCAGAAAATTTGTATGTGTGATGTGAATCGAAGTATCAAGAATTTAACAGTTTCAAAGGTCCTGTTAAATTGTGGGGGAGCGAGAGGGGGTTGGGGGGGGGGGGCGGTGAAGTAATCAAATAAACATTTGGGTTTACTTTGCCTTTAAGTTATGTTTCTCCTTTGTGTGGGGCCGCATTGTTGAATGTTGTGCAGTCTAGCAGTGCAGAAGGACGAAAGTCCAGAGTGGGAATGACTGGGGAAAGGTCCAGGGGAACTCGGACTCGCAGCGATGCTGGAGAAATCTTCTATGATTACCCACAAGGTCAGGCTTTCAGTTGCAAATGAATACCAGATGCCCTCTATTCGATGAGCTTAAAAACACTTGTTCAATTGATGCAAAGTGGGAAAAATTTCCTTCGTTTCCCTCGCTTTTCACCACAATCTGTAGACTTTTAAAACTGCTTCACCTCGTCATGATTATCTGTGCTACCTTTTGCATCACTTTGCTCCTTGGCTTGTTAACGACCTCGAATGCGGCATGTTATTGTTCCACAAGCAGGACACCGAGGGCCAAACTGCCTCTTCGTTTTCGCTGGGCTTTTGTGTGTCCTTGCCCTGATGCTGCCGACGCAGGGTGACTCAAACTCGAGTGTTCCATCCTGCCTGCACCTCACCACTCACCAGAAACTGGTTGCTGCCTATATACTCGGTGAGCAGGAGCTGCTGTGCCGACATCGGTGGCCGTTGGTGGTTGACTTAATCGCAAATTGTCGCACTTCGTATTTTGTTTTCAAATTTCAAGCAATATTGTTTGATCATTTTGTGCTAGCAATTCTAATCGAAACAACCAATTTACATGAACGAGAGCAGATTTTGATGATTAAGAAATGTAACATTTGCTTTTCCTACAAGGCCTGAGCACAAGGGGAATTTTTCTTCCCTCCCATTTTTGTTTTTCTCTTAACCATTTGAACCCTAATGGCCGTTTTACCAACTGCTATTCAAACCTCCATATACCCGAGTGGCTGGATTTTTCTCCAACGAGCCCAGGGTGGGGGAGCTGAAAGTCCAATGAGCTCAGGGTTTAAAGGGTTAATGATACGAAGGAAATTTTATGAGCATGCTTCCTTGCAATAGACTGTGGTTATCGATAGTCCCTATGATGCATACTCATTTGTTATAAAATTTCAGGTATTGAACAAGAGCAATAAGATGTTTTGATATACAGTTCTACGGAGAATAATCCCCATTGTACAGGGTGTGTGGCCTGAAAGTAGCTTTACCCCTCCCCAATGAAGCATTCGTTCTTAAACTATTTTAATATACAGTTTTTATTGTGCAGTATTACAGTAATTAACGAGAGAGTTCATAGAGTTACCCCACACTGTCTTGCGAAACAAGGAAATGGGCATGGCCGATGAGTGGCAAATTTGATTGTCGTGATGACGTAAAATGCTGTCATATTTTTTACTGCTAAACGAAAGGTTTTTGAAAGTGTCAAAAGGGCGATTTGTGTTCTACATTGCTGAACCATATAATTCAATTGAAATAAAAAGACGATTTAAACATCATGGAGAAAATAATTCCGGAAGTTCACCACCGTTGATGCAGTGTTTTTTACACCACCTTATTTAGCACGCTACATTCGTTCTTTGTGCCTGTTTTTTGCGTCCTTCATGACGTCCTTAAAAATAGTAAATTTCCTGTTTGGAATTTTCAATTTTGTTTGACTGACTGACTGACAGGCAGGCAGTAAAATAATTATGTCGCCCCTCTGCGTACATGTGCGATCGGGATGAATTCAGAGCCGAAGTACGGCAAAACTACAGGTTCGTTTTTCCGATTCATGTTCGAAATATAACGTTCAATTGAAATTGAGGTGTTACTTGATCATAAACTGATGTTTGTACATGGAAGGACAGACAGACAGACAGACAGACACACACACACACACACACGTGAACCAATTGCTTAACGCTGCTTTTTGCTTTCGTGTGGTAATCAGTCATTACCTTCACCATCGAAGGTGAAGGAGGTTATGTTTTCACCCCTCTCTGTCTGTCTGTCTGACTGTCTGCTTTGTCTGTGTGTAGGATATCTCAAAAAGTTGTGGACGGATCTGGATGAAATTTTGTGGACAGGTTCGGTGTGTGACAAGGACGAACTGATTACATTTTGTTGAAGAACCAGATCCGGATACGACTAATATGATTTTTAAAAACTGATTCTTCACTATTGAGAGATAGGGCCAAGAACGAGAGAGAACAATATCTCAAATAGTTGTGGATAGATTTGGATGAAACTTGGTGGACACGTTGGGTGTGTGACAAGGAAGAATTGATTCAATTTTGGTGAATATCTGAATACCAAAATATCTGAATATCCAGATACGATAATTTTTTAAGTGATTATAATTATTTACCATTGAGAGATAGGGCTAAACTAATATATAGCACAATATCTCAAAAAGTTGTGGACGGATTCGGATGAAATTTGGTGGACAGATTGGGTGTGCGACAAGAAAGAAATGATTCGATTTTGGTGAAGATCCGAATCTGGATCTGGATACAAGAATTATTTATTTTTTAAAGTGATTCTTCACCATTGAGAGATTCGGCCAAAAATGATATATAGCATGATATTTCAAAAATGTATTGTGCCCGATATGTTCTTGTGGATCAGGCATTACGTGGCTTAGGTATGCGCTCTACCGAGTGCCCTTCTAGTTGTATCTGTTTGCTCTTCATCATTCTTCTTGCACCAATGAATTTGTCGCCAAGTCCTCTTGGACATCTTGTGTAGCATATGTGGGGTCACCTGTGCGAAAGAGGCCACGACAGCAACGCCCAAGTCTTCAATCATCCTATACTGGTCTGTCGACACTTTCTCCTTGATGAAGCCCCTTGAAGTGTTGTCCGGAGTCATTAAATCTGGACTATATGGTGGCGATGGTAGAGGGAGGAGCTGGTGATCTCTGTCCAATCCTTCATTAAGATAGTCCCGAACATGCAACGCAAAATGCGTGGCTGTCTTGTTGAAAGCAGCCACTCATGTGTCAGTGAGTCAGTGTTTCCGCATAGCAACGAGGGGGTCGGAGGTGTGAGAAATTTAGCAGGGGTAAGGTGATTTTCAGACCACCCTGATAAATCCTTCTGCTTTATTATTTTTTTAAAATTTGTTTGTTGTATTTTTTTTCTTTTACTTGCACCATTCTTCCACTTGACTGTCCTTGTTCCTTTGCAGGAATCGTAACTATGCTTATTTTACCCGTGTGACAAGCGGACAACGAGCGAGAATCGCTCGAGCCATCCTTCAATACACTCACGCAACCCACGTACCCACAGGAAAATTTGAACGGAGCAGACCATTGGACGATGACTCCGATTAAATGTCAATTCCAAATGGGTAATGGATGTGAAAACCACCAGTCATTGCCATTCCTCCTGGAGGATTTTGAACTGAGCGAGGGGGTTGGGTGGGTGACGGTTGCATCGCCATTTCTTGCGCTGCATCATCATTGCCAGGTTCAAAGGCGGCATTCTGCTGCTGAACATCTCTTCAGGACCAGACATGCTGAAATCAAGTCTAGCTGGTCACCCATCTGTGCAAAAGCATTTTTGATCGAGAATGACTCATGAAGGATAGATCTTGCTTTGGCATATTCCCCAAACGCCTTGACTGTTTTGCTGAGTTTGCTTTTGAAATACTACGAGTTTTGTAAGCCTAGATTTTGCCAATGCAGAGAGGGCTTTAAATTTTGACCTTTAATAAAGTGAGGTGTTCCTGCAAAAAAAACAAAAAAAATAACAACAACGACAAAAAAAACGAATGAAGAATATAGTCGTTTGTGTAGCTTGCCATTCCTTTTCTCATTTGCTTCTGAAATCGCCTATTGTATGGACATTATTGTGAATATGGTTTATGTGAGAATGCTTGAAGATTGTATGAATGTCATATTAATAATGTATCATTCTTGTACATATATTGGGGTTTTATTTGTTTGTTTTGTAACAAGCCATTGCCAATCACTTGCCATAAACCAATAAGTTGCAACTTCTTTGGAAATCGAGCCGAACGTTTCAGCTTTTCCCTTGTTGGATGGTTTTACTCCACTGCTGTCATCCGAATGGGTGGATTTTATTTTATTTTTTTTTGCTTACTTCGCTCACGTAGAGGATGAATACAAAGCAGCGAGCCAGTACTATGGTATACCAAGCTTGGCAACACTTCGGTGATGGCGGTTGGATCGTCTCCATCACAACTCCTGATGGACTTCTCCTCCGGCCTGTCATCTTCAACCTTTTTTGCTTCATGCGAATTCATTTTGCACAAAGATCATGCCAAAACGGCTCCTTCCTCCTTCATGTTTTGTTTGAACATTTTACAGTCTCTTTGTTTATTTATTACATTGAAAAGACCATTAAACTTGCTTTGATGGAGACAGCTGTGTGGCTTGTTCATCCTTGCACTTGGAGTGCCGATGTAGTCCTGAATTTTGTTTTTTAACATCTTGTGTTGTAAATTGTCTCAGAAATTTGTGTGAACACATTGCACTATGTTTGAGTGTGAGAAAAAGATCTACAACAATGTGGTCAATTTTTATTTTGCTAAATGATCTTGTATTTTCTTTTTTGAAACGGCAACAAAGGGTCAATAAATGTATGTTTGTACAGTGCCTTCAGAAAGTATTCGCACCCCTCGACTTTTGTCAGATTATGTTGTGTTACAGCCTGAATTTAAAATGGATGAAATGTACCTTTTTTTTTTGGTCACCGATCTACACAAAATACCCAGTAATGACGAAGTGAAAACATGTTTTTAGAATTTTTATCCAAGTTGATTAAAAATGAAAAGTGAAGTGTCAATAAGTATTAAACCCCTTCGTTATGACACTCCAAATTGAACTCAGGTACATCCACTTTCCTATGATCATCCTTAAGATGTCTCTACAACTTTATTAGAGTTTACTTGTGGCCAATTCAATTGATTGGACATGATTTAGTAAGAAACAAACCTTTCTATATAAGGTCCCACAGTTGACGGTGCATGTCAGAGCAGAAACTCTACCATGAAGTCCGAGGAACTGTCCGTAGAACTCCGATATATAATTGTGAGGAGGCACAGATCTGGTGAAGGGTATAAAACAATTTCTAGAGTGTTGAAAGTTCCCAAGAGCACAGTGAGCTCCATCATTAGGAATTGGAAACAATATGCAACTACCAAGACTCTTCCTGGAGCTGGCCATCTGATCAACTGGGCAAAAAGGACCTTGGTCAAGGAAGTGACCAAGAACCGAATGACCACTGACAGAACTACAGAGTTCCTTGGCTCAGATTGGAGAACCTGCCAGAAGGATAACAATCTCTGCAGCACTTCACTAATGTAGGCTTTATGGGAGAGTGGCCAGATGGAAGCTACTCCTGAGAAAAAGGCACAGCAGAGCATGCCTGAAGTTTGCAAAAAGGCACGTGAAAGACTCTGAGAGTATGAGGAAAAATATTCTGTGGTCTGATGAGATGAAAATTGAACTCTTTAGCCTGATTGCGAAGCGCTAACTCTGGCAGAAACCGAGCACAGCTCATCACCCATCTAACCTCAACCATACTATGAAGCCTAGTTGTGGCAGCATCGTGCTATGGGGATGCTTTTCAGCGGCAGGGACTGGGAGACTTGTAAGGATAGTGGGAACAATGAATGGAGCCAAATACAGGCAAACCTGCTTCAGGTTGAGGAGAACCTGCTTCAGAGTACAGAAGACCTGAGATTGTGCCGAAGATTTTGGTTTCAACAGGACAATGACCCCAAGCATTGAGCAAAAGCAACACTGGAATGACTTCAGAACAAGAATGTGAAAGTCCTTGAGTGGCCCAGCCAAAGTCCAGACTTGAATCCCATTGAGAATCTGTGGAAAGACTTGAAGATTTCTGTTCACCGACACTCCCCATCCAACTTGACAGAGCTTGAGCAACTCTGCAAGGAAGAATGGGAGAAAATCCCTAAATCCAAATATGCAAAGCTGCTACAGACATACCCAAGAACACTCGAAGCTGTAATCACTGCCAAAGGAGCTTCTACGAAGTATTGACTGAGGGGGTTGAATACTTATTGATACAAAAGACATTTCAGGTTTTCATTTTTATTTAATTTGTAAAAATTTCTGAAAACATGTTTTCACTTTGTTATTATGGGATATTTTATGCAGATCGGTGACAAAAAATTAAATTTAATCCGTTTCAAATTCAGGCTTTGACAAAAGTTGACGGGTGTGAATACTTTCTGAAGGCACAATATGTTCGGCCGGCGATGCAGTGGAGAGGATTGATGGGTCCTGCTGCTGTTTGTGCTCGTGGGCTTGATTTGGCCCACGGTGCGGAGGAGAGGATTGATGGGTCATGCTGCTGCTGCTGTTTGTGCTCGTGGGCTTGATTTGGCCCATTGTGCGGAGGAGAGGATTGATGGGTCATGCTGCTGCTGTTTGTGCTCGTGGGCTTGATTTGGCCCACGGTGCGGAGGAGAGGATTGACGGGTCATGCTGCTGTGCTGTTTGTGCTCATGGGCTTGATTTGGCCCATGGTGCGGAGGAGAGGATTGACGGGTATGCTGCTGTGCTGTTTGTGCTCATGGGCTTGATTTGGCCACGGTGCAGAGGAGAGGATTGACGGGTCATGCTGCTGCTGTTTGTGCTTGTGGGCTTGATTTGGCCCATCGTGCGGAGGATAGGATTGATGGGTCGTGCTGCTGCTGCTGCTGCTGTTTGTGCTAGTGGGCTTGATTTGGCCCATCGTGCGGAGGAGAGGATTGATGGGTCGTGCTGCTGCTATTTGTGCTTGTGGGTTTGATTCGGCAACTTTTTGAGAATCGGGCAGAATTGGAGTCAGTGTGATTACCGACCACAATACGTGTTGGCGCGGTGGTGACGGGCAGTTAACACCGCCAGCCCCCAGACGGCCGAGCGGTTCCTTATTATTAGGAGGCGGACATATTGATCCTCAGAGATTATAACGTGTGTGGGAGGGGCAGGATGCATGGCGGAGGGACGAAGGCACAGCGGAAGCACAGCACGGGCTGGGCGCGGGGAGACCGCGTGTGCTACTCAGGACCCCACCACAAATACACAGATACAGTTTCTTTAAATGAACACATTTAATGAAAATAACCAAATATTTACAAAGGGCAATAATTCAAAAGGTAATGATAATAATGAAGTAAATAAATCCGAAAGTTGAGGCGCCTCTTCACACGGACTCAAATACAGACAAAGGGAAAACGAAAGAAAAGAAAATCCCTCCTTTTATTCTTTTATTTAGCTTGGCCCAGAGCTGGTCTTTGTGGAACTTGGATTGGAGGCGCTTCTACAAGCACGTGCAGACGCACGCAATGGTGCCGTCACTTCTCTCATAGCAGGACAAACGTAAGCCAGGTCCTCCGCGAGCGGCACTCAACACCAAGGCTCATGTTGCGTGTCACCACCCAGTGCAGCGGCTTCGTGCGTCGATCATCATCACCGACCTGCTATGACATACAGGAGGTTTGGGCTCCATTACTCACGATTCAACCAAGAGCCAAAGTCCAGCGTCTTGCTTCGTGCGTGTGCTCACCCTGAACTCCCACCGCTGACTCTCTTCTGAAATCAACCCTGCCTCGTACGTTCCTCACACTGATCTCGGGCATGTGCTCTGCCGATCTCTCGTCCGATTCAGAACGATGCTCCCACGCCCTCTTCCTCTTTGATCACGCTTATCAATCCTCCGCCTCCGGGGTGTGGCCTGCTCGCACGAAACCCCGGCAAGGTGCGGCCTCTGCCCGCTCGGCACGCCTGGCGAGCCTCTGATGTCACGCCCATCAATCATCAGCCTCGGGAGCGTGACTTCGCCTGCCGTCACCCTTGGAGGCGGGGCCTCTGCCCTCTCAGCACGTTTGTTTGTCGTGGTTTTAGGGACGTGTTCCCCACCTTTATTGCCGATCTTGAAATATAAAAACATAGGGAAAAAAAATCACAGAGGGGCGATTACATACTGGGGAAGCTTATTCTTAAACCCCAGCTAATTAACACGACACCACCCCCTCGTGTGGTGACACGCAACACCCAAGCTCACAGGCTCTCCACCCAATCACATTGAGATGCCTCCTACACGTCCACGGACAAAACCACTCCAGTCAATGCTAAATTCCTGATGAAATTTCTCCATCCAGCCCCACAACCGCAACAGTTTTGTATACAACCCAAAAACCTTGAGTAACTTTCACCATTGTTTTGGAGACATTTCAATAAACAAATAATAAAAAAACAACGTTGTGTTTATATAGACGTTTCAAAGAGATGTGCATTTAACATTAATATTTATAAAGTGCTGTGTGTGACGGGTGGCAAAAAATTTGGCTCTGAAATTCAGAAAACGCGTTGATACGGCAAACGGCTCGGAAATCAGGTGATATCGAATGTGTTTTGCTTTGCAACTCACAAAGAGAAACCACATAACCTTTGTAAAGCACACGCGCTTCATATATCACCAATTGCTTTAGAAATGGTCCCGCGGACAAAGGAAAACGTGATTGCTCGTACGCTGCTGAGGTTAAAAGTTAAAACCTCCAACACCTACCATCATCATAAGATACGGGATGAAACTTTGTCACCATGGCGCCCGTAACCAAGCATGCAGACTTGCACACACCCACGGGGTCACTTTATAGATACAAATCTATCCCTATGTACCACGTCCGTGTGTGGACTATGCACCTCCGCTTTATGTAGCAACTGCCGACTGTACATCCTGATCGGGACATAAATCTGTTCCATGTCAATGAAACGGAAGACCAAGAAGGAACCCGAAGAAGTGAGGAGCAAAGATGGGGTCATCAGGAGGAACCTGGATAGGATTCAGGTTTCAGCCGCGACTACACTACCCTCCAACCCATGCGGGCGCAGCCAAGTGAGCCGTACAGAAAATTTTCTGCAAGCATTCACTTACTTCCTAGAGAGAGATATAATGGACGAGAGGGATAGAGGGATGAAAGAGAAGAAAAAGCAAAAATTAGAATGAATAGAAATTAATTAATTAATTAAAATATGTAGAAAGAAATGTGAAAGGAACAAAGAACACAGATGGCGGAAAGAACCCGGACAGATAGACTTCAGCAGTTACTCCCCAGGCTCGAATGCAGCAACAAGTACAAGCTTACAGAGGTCTGTCGTTCAGCAGGCCAAACAAAATGGAGAACTAAGACCCCAGCGAGAGTGAGGTGTCTGGGTATGTGCCTGATAAAGGATATAATTAAATTATACCGTTAATTATCTTCAAAAGGAGTGTTTTAAATCACCCAAACACCCAATTTTCACTCTTGCACTTTCTTAGTATGCATACAAAGTTTCAGGCTGCTAGGTTTTATGGTTTTTGGTTATGGAGGAGTCACACACACACACACACACACACACACACACACACACACACACCACACACACATTTATTCATATATAGGTAAGAGCAAGGATTCTTTCAGTACATCAGGGGAAAAGAACAGGTTAGGACCAGTGTGCCCATTGAGGAATAGGGGAGAGTGGTTAGTAATGAAAGTGAGATGGCAGGCTTATTAAACAGGTATTCTGATTCAACATGGACACAAGAACAGTTGGAGAATGTAGCTGAGAGTATCTCTCAAGGTGGTGAGGAAGGGCTTTTACAGAAGATCCAGGTTGGAGTGGAGGAAGTAAAGGAAGATTGCTAAGAGTAGATAAGGCTCGAGTATGCCAGAATATGCACCCGAGAGTATTGATGGAAGTGGCTGAGCAGGTCAGAGATGTTAACGATATTTTCAATAGTTCACTGGAGTCAGGACAGGTACCGGGGATTGGAGAGTAGCAAATTTAAACACATTGTTTAAAAAGGATCCAGAGAAGAATTAAGGAAACATATGACCTATTAGTTTGACTTCAGTTGGGGAAGGTGTTGGAGACATTAATTAGGGATCAGATGGAAACATTAAATAAACTAATTAAAGGTGGTCAGCATGGTTTACCAAAGGTAGTTCCTGTTTAACAAATATTTTAGAGTTCCATAAGCAGTGTCTTGATTAGGTCGATGAGGGAAAGGCAGTTACACAGTATATCTAGACTTTAAGAAGGCATTTGATAAGGTACCACATCGGAGGTTGTTAGCCAAGGTAAGTTGTGTAGTGGTGGTCAGGTAGTTAATTGGATTGCAAACTGGTTTAGTGATCGGAAGCAAAGAGTGGCTGTTAGTGGAGGAATGTCTTGCTGGGAGGATGTAAGTAGTGGGGTGCCTCGGGATCAGTACTTTGGACCATTATTATTCATTATTTACATCAATGATTTGGATAATGGGGTAAAGAGTAAGCTTTCCAAATTTTGCAGATGACCACAAAGCTTGGAGGTGAGGTGGATAGCAGAGGGGGTGGTGATCAATATCAGGAAATTATTGATACTTGATTAGATTGGGCAAAAGACTGGCAGATGGAATTTAACCTGAGCAAGTGTAAGGTGTTGGGGATGGGAAAGAACAATGAAAATAGAAATTACAGGATGCAAGGGGTAATTTTGGAGGGTGTCACACAGGAGAAGGATCTGGGGTGGTAATAGATACGGAGGTAAGCAGGCAGCACAATGTCAGGCAGCTATAGGTAAAGCAAGTAGGGTTTTAGGTTGTACAAGGAGGGGGATCAATTATAATCAAAAGAGGTGGTGTTAACATTGTACAGGAATTTAGTGAGGGCCACATCTAGAATATTGTGTGAAGTTTTGGTCACCACAATCTTAGGAAGGACATACTTTCCATGAGGGGGTTCAGGGTAGGGCTACTAGATTGATTCCGGGCCTAGCTCGACTCAGCTATGAGGAGCGGCTGAAGTAGACAGGACTTTATACACTAGAAAGGAGGTGGTTACGAGGAGATAATGAAAGGTAGAGATAAAATAAGTGCAGATTAATTATTCAAC
>CM068968.1:22353934-22369787 GCA_035128595.1 Eptatretus atami
TATAAAGGCTGTTGCCGCGGTAAATGTACATTTGGACCGACGGAACTTCGGCAACCGTCCGCTCGGGTTGCGCACAGGTTGGGCATGCTAACGGCTCGACTCGTACGAGGGCCGTCGAGGGTGGAATACTCGGTAAACGTCGCCACGTATTTCTAGGTATGTTGAAGATTGGTAAAATACCCTGTACCACGTGGTGTAATTATAACGATTACGGTCGGACGGGTAAGGGGCCCGTATGTCAGTTTTCCGAAGGTGACGATCTAGATTCCGGGTTGTCGGTGGAGTCGACCTGCGGCTCCATCTACGTCCGCGCGTCCGAACGCGGTTCCCCGCAACAATAACTACCATCACGTTGGCTATCTGTGGAAGATGAGTTCGGAGCAGAGGGGTGTGGATGGGGAATCTGTAACCGAGATCCTGGGAGGACACTTCGGGTGAGGATAGTGCCTATTGTGTATGCCTGCTCTAGGACCGTCGAATAGATGCGAGCTCGAGAAGAGGAGCGTTCGAAGATGACTACTCAGCGCGATCCAGGCTGACAACGCAGCAGATAGCTAGGTACGCGGCTTAACCAACACACACACACACCTAGCGTACTGTATGCAACCTACTGTTCCTTATATGTTTATTTTGTGCCGCCTCGACACAACGTAGTGATTAATGGAAGGGTAGTAGTCCGATTAGCGGTACGACGACACACACAACCTCAAGTCATGCAGCTACATGATCATCCACACTCACACACACACAACCTCTTTCATATTTCATCAGCCTCTTCATTCCACATCCTTTCCATATACATGTTTAAACATATAATTAATTATTTCTTTTACTCCACTCTCTGTGATCTTCCTCACAAAGCTGTCCCCTTCTTGTCCTTCCTCCCGTTGCCCTCCACATAATCTGCAGGATTTACACCACCCCTCAACAAACACACACCCTTCCCGGACTCTCCCGTAAAACCACACTCAGCCGCGTCCTCTGCTCCGCTCTTCCCTCCTCTCCCCTCTCGCCTTCGGTTCTCCCTCCTCGGCGTCATGGCCAGCGCTTCACACCAACACTCGGAACAGCACTTGGAGAAAGAGCACGAGAAACAATCGCTGGATCACCAGGTGCAACACCGGCGGAGCCGAGGATTCCTCGACAGCGACGGAGAGACGAGGTCGCGCCAAGATCAAGAGGAAGGTCTCCACGTCCGGACAGATCCGCTCAAGGTTCGTGTTTTCTTTCTGAGTCCGCGGGACGTCCGCCCGGGCCTTGTGCTCGGCTGACTACCCGCCTGCGCCTCCGGAACGTTCTTTGGCGCCTTTTTTCGGGTTCTTTGTGGTCAGGTGCGCGGTACCTCAACCCTCACCCCCCTCACCCACTTACTACCCACCACACATTAACAACTCCCTCCTCGCTTGTGACAAAACCGAGCGGATGTTACCTCGCCCGGGTGTCATTGCACATACAGTCTCATTGGGACCCAATGTGTATGTCTCTGCTCTGTCTCTGTCTCTGTCTCTGTCTCTGTCTCTGTCTCTGTCTCTGTCTCTGTCTCTGTCAGTTGTCTGCCAGTGGTGTAATTGTTGATTGTCCGTCCGTGTTCAATGTGCTTGTCATGCTACGTGTGTGTGTGTGTGTGTGTTTTACACAAAGAGTAGGTATATACCGTTGACTGGTGTTTCTGTAAGCTTTTATCACGGAGTTTGAGTGTTCTGTGGTATTTTTGTGTGCCGTGGCGATCCCCGTGGTACTACAATGGTTCACGTATCCCCGAAACCCCCGTTTCCTCTTCCTACGTGAATTCTCCTCCCGCTTCTTTCCTCCTCTCCCCTCCCGCTCTTCCCCTCCCCGCTCTTCCCTCCTCTCCCCCCTCCCCTCTTCCCTCCTCTCCCCTCCCCGCTCTCCCCTCCCGCTCTTCTCCTCCCTTCCCCCTCCCGCTCTTCCTCTCTCCCCCCTCCGCTCTTCCCCTCCCGCTCTTCCCTCCTCTCCCCCCTCCCCGATCTTCCCTCCTCTCCCACCTCCCCGCTCTTCCCCTCTTCCCTCTCCCCGTCTTCCCCTCCCGCCTCCCCTCTTCCCCCTCCCCGCCCTCCCCGCTCTTCCCCTCCCGCCCTCCCCGCCTCCCCGCTCTCCCCCTCCGCCCTCCCCGCCCTCCCCGCTCTTCCCTCCCGCCATCCCCCGTCTTCCTCCCCGTCCCCCCGCTCTTCCCTCCCGTCCCCCGCTTCCCCTCCCCGTCCCCCCCGCTCTTTCCCCTCCCCGTCCCCCCGCTCTTCCCTCCCCGTCCCCCCGCTCTTCCCCTCCCGTCCCCCGCTCTTCCCCTCCCGCTCTTCCCCTCCCCGTCCCCCGCTCTTCCCCCTCCCCGTCCCCCCCGCTTCTTCCCCCTCCCCGCTCTTCCCCCTCTTCCCCTTCCCGCTCTTCCCCCTCCCCGCTCTTCCCTCTTCCCCCTTCCCGCTCTCCCCCTCCCCGCTCTTCCCCCCCCCCGCTCTTCCCTCCCCCCTCTTCCCCTCCCCCTCTTCCCCCTCCTCCCCTCCCCCCTCTTCCCCTCCCCCCTCTCTCCCCCTCCCCCCCTCTTCCCCTCCCCCCTCTTCCCCCTCCCCCCTCTTCCCCTCCCCCTCTTCCCCTCCCCCCTCTTTCCCCCTCCCTCCTCTTCCCCCTCCCCCTCTTCCCCTCCCCCCCCCCTCTTCCCCCTCCCCTCCCCTCCCCCCTCTCCCCCCCCCCTCTTCCCCCTCCCCTCCTCTCTCCCCTCCCCGCTCTCCCCCCTCCCGCTCTTCCCCCTCCCCGCTCTTCCCCCTCCCGCTCTTCCCCCTCCCCGCTCTTCCCCTCCCCGCTCTTCCCCCTCCCGCTCTTCCCCTCCCGCTCTTCCCCCTCCCCGCTCTTCCCCCTCCCCTCTTCCCCCTCCCCGCTCTTCCCCTCCTCTCTCTTCCCCTCCTCTCTCCCCCTCCCCGCTCTTCCCTCTCCTCTCCATGTACACGTAAGCCTGATTGCACAATGAAATACAAACAAACAAGACGAAGCCATTGGGCCGGGCCCCGAAACTCCTCCTGGATCTGGTACTTCCGCTTCCTTCCTGTGACGTGACAAAAATAGCTCAAAAACCACATCAATCTGCACCTTTTACAAGGCACGAAGCTCGGTGATCGGGGTGTGCGAGGATCGGAGGATCGGAGCAGGGCGATGTGAGTTCGTATGTGCTGAACAGTCTCTTGTGTCAGATAATGTACGTGGTTAATTTAATTCAATGAAAAGACACGACGAGCAGAGATCAGAACAATCGATCCAGAACAAGACGCATCCAGCGTGAGGCTGCACCTGCACCTGTACCTGTACCTGTACCTGTACCTGCACCTGCACCTGTACCTGTTCCTGTACCTGTACCTGCACATGCATCTCTACCTGTACCTATACCTGTACCTGCTCCTGCTCCTGCTCCTGCACCTGCTTCTGCTCCTGCTCCTGCTCCTGCACATGCACCTGCTCCTGCACCTGCACCTGTACCTGCTCCTGTACCTGCACCTGCTCCAGCTCCTGTACTGCCACTGCTCCAGCTCCTGTACCTGCTCCTGCCTCTTGCACCTGTACCTGACCTGTACTCTCTCTCTGTCTCTCTGTCTCATACCTGTACCTGTACACTCTTGCTCTCTCTCTGTCTGTCTCGTACCTTACCTTTCTCTTTGTCTCTGTCTGTCTCTCTGGCTCGTACTTATACTTGTACACTCTTGCTCTGTCTCTGTACCTTGTCGCTTTGTCTCTGTCTGTCTCTTTGTCTCATACCTGTACCTGTTCTCTTTGTCTCTGTCTGTCTCTCTGGCTCGTACTTATACCTGTACACTCTTGCTCTGTCTCTGTACCTGGTCTCTTTGTCTCTGTCTGTCTCTTTGTCTCATACCTGTACCTGTTCTCTTTGTCTATGTCTCTGTCTCATACCTGTACCTGTACAATCTTCTCTCTCTCTCTCTCTTCTCTCTCCTCTCTTCTCTCTCTCTCTCTCTCTCTCTTCTCTCTCTCTCTCTCTGTCTCTCTGTCTCTCTGTCTCTCTGTCTCTCATGATGCGAGTTTTTCCAAATTTTCCTAATTGGTGTTGCCTCATAGCTGAAGCAAAAGGACCAGAGGTTGAAGTATGTACAGGAATGACAACTACCTGTACTGTACATGTTGTACATTTGACTGCATTTTAAAATGAATCGGTGGAAGGTAGTCACTAACAGCTTGTCTTTATTTTATTTTTGAAATCTCTGTTTTGTTTTTGTTGATTTATACCATGGTGTGGTGTGTGTGTGGTTATATTACCGAGGTGCGGTGTGCAGTAGCACCGTGCTGAGAGGCATTCATCTCTGTTCGGATTTTGGGCGAGGGACAAGTTTGGAACCATGGGAAACACAAACATCCTGCCCAAAATAGCCAGGATGCCTGGCGGGCACTCACACTGTCCTCGAGGAGGAGGTGGGGGTGGGGGATGCAGGGGTAGTGCACAGGCAACAGAGCCCCACTGGTTTGTGTAGTTTTCAATGCTGTAGTGACTGCTGGCTTTTTGTAGTTTTGGGCGTAGGGGAGAGGGAGTGGGAGGTTTGGGTGCACCAAAGGTATTTCCTTTCTATGGTACTGCTCTTTTACTTTTTCAGGGGGAAAGGAGGAATTTCTTCTCAATTTTCTTGGAATTCTCCTCCTCGTACTCTTCGACCCTAACTTTAAGGAACTTGGCCTCGTAAGTTGAACCTGAGATCTAGGTACGACTCCCACTTGTCCCTCTTGTCCGTGATGAGCATCCGGCGTCCCCCGGCTTCAGGCGGGACCCAAAGATGTTCAGAAACAAAATCTATTTTGGAAAGTTCATTCAAATCGTAGGCAGACTAAAATCCTGGCAGTTTTCAAGCTGTTGTTAAAGTCGAAACCGGACGGAGGGAAAGAGATTAAACTGGTTTGACCTTAAGTTACACCTTGAAGACAAACATTCTCCTTTCGAAGTTAATATCTTTGATCCGGTCCCTCCCGGTATACGCTCAATTCCACCCCCATCCTGTACCGGAGATGTACGTATGTCCGGATGCATGACCTGCTGTTTCTTGATACTCCGTATATACATGCATTTATAATTGATGGTGAATATATTCCACCTGTTGCTTGTTCAATGACGCACTTTATTAAATGAATACGATAGCATGCACTCTGTGTTGTTAAAAAAGTTGAACCTTTGATAAACGAAGAGATCACCGCTCCGTGTATACTTGTGTTCTCAGATAGCCAGTGACTCTGCACTAAATCCGGCTAACTGTTGGCACAGCTGGCAAGGTGTCGTCGGGCTATTCCGCACCGTTGGCTACCTGGGTTATCTGCGTGGGCGGCAAGAGAGGTCAAAACAAATAAGAAATAAAATACCTTATCCTTAGGTAATTGATCCGCCGTGAATAAAAGTGAAGCTGACGTTTGGAGCCTGACCGTCCATCGAAGTGAAAGAGAAATTTATTTTGTTCCGATGAAGGGTAAGGCCTGGAATGTCAACATCACTTTTATTCATGGTGGAACAATTACCATAAGAGCTCAGTGGTGAGTTAACGGTAAAGGTGGTCATCTTAAGATCCTAGGGTCTTGAGTTTGAGCCCCTGTCCTACCGTTATATAACAACAGGTGGGTTGACGTAGGTTGTCATCCTTCTGAGGTCGACAAAATGAGTACCAGCTTGCTTACTGGAAGCGAAGCACTGCGTCAGCGGCACAGCCGCACTCCCAGCACTGATGCAACTATCAGCCACAGGCTGCATTCGAAATAATAGTAATAATTACCAAAAAGCATTTTATTGGATTCGCTATATATGCTAGATATCCCTTATTGTCGGGTTTTCCGTCTGTGTGTGTGTGTGTTTCCACGTGAGTGCTCTCAGTGAGCATGGACTCCTGCCAGATGAAAATCGAGGAACAGGGGAGACAAGAAATGATGCGGATTTCATTTGCGCGCAGAAAAGATGGCGCACGCATTAGAAGTTTTGCCCTGATTGTAATCGCCCACCACCTATGTTCACACTAACCCTAGTACTGTATCTTACTCTGGGAACGGACTCTTATTTTCGCAGCGTCTTTGTCGAACTGCCGTGGCAGTCTGATTACGTTGTTCTGCAAAAGTTTTGTCCTAACCACATAGAATGCCGTACACCGACTGATTTGTCTTGGCTGGTATAGAGTCATATCCTTGTAGACGGAGATTTTTACTATGCGCGCAGAGAACCCCAAACTTTATTTCTATGCCAGCATCAAGCATTTGATCGCTGCGGCAACAGCACTTACAAATCCGAAGCTGACAGTCATCGCATCGATTAATTGCAATAGTATCCTGGCTCCAGATGCGTATGAAGCTCGCCTCGATCAATCTGCATGCACGTGAATCGAGATAGGCTACATGCACTTGCCACACAACACGGCACTTCGACCGGCCAAGAAAACTCGTCACAAGTTAATACAATTTAGTGGCCGTCATGCATTGACCACTGCGATAGGCTTGCATCGCAGAAATCGCCATATCGATGGTCGGTGAGCTTTCTCCGTAGATGCGGCCAGCGGTTTGATTTGCGGAAGCGTCTTCCTGATCCAGAGTTTGATCCTCTAATGCGTCGACCGACGAGGATAATCACACTTTACTACTTACAGGATTTTGTCAGTGTGTATCACAAGGATCTGGTTAATACCTGATTTTGCGTTGCAGCCAGTTTCCGTGCGCAGTTTCATTGCTGGTTATGAAAAACATATAAGCTGCCCTCAAGAATCCCTTTACACAGAGTGGCCACACGCAATTGTATTGCCGCCTGTCTGCATCTACCACTGCGAGTTAATGCAGACTTTCCAAGTGAACACTCAAGTGGCTCTGCCGAATATACTTTGCACTGATTGCGCCACCAATTGTTCAGTTTCGGAGAACAAACGGCTCATCGTTGCTGTCGCACCAGCTAAGGAAGTACAAAATGATGTGAAGCGTTCTTTACACTGCCAATCAACAAGCGTCTGTGGTCGTTTGCACCTTTTTTGCATGAACAGTTCTGCATGTTGCTCTCGAGGTAACTGGACTTGTCAGTCCGATGCTAGATTTGAAGAGTTTGCAGCCCTTAAAAGTCGCGCAAGGCGCTTGCTAACTGCGTACAGTCCTCTTCAGCTTACCATCCATTTCGACCTGCTCATGACAGGACATGCACCACCGTCGTACTCACAATCAATCGGTGTGCACAGTCAGTTTGTCGAATGAGTCTCATGTTAATGTTACCATAACATCCTGCTGCACGAGACTAGTAGAGAGGGATTACACATAAAACTATTCTTATGTCCAACTTCATACAATATACTATGTCTCCTCTTTTCCTCTCTGTCAGAATAATATATGTCTTAGATTCATCTTCAACACTCAGAGCTCATCATCTTTATGGTCTGGGTCACTAATGATTTCCATGAGCCCCGATTCCGACTCGATAGTCTTTGAAAAAAAAATAGAACAAGAACAATTCTTCAGGTCCATATCCTGACTCTCCTACATGAATTTTGAACAAATACATGTGTCATCTGTTAGGGCTCTCGACTCTGTTAGGTAATGTATAATCCGCACGTGCGCCTAACCCATCTTCGGGCAGGCACCACTACGAATCAAACCTCATGTTTGAACACTCTGCCTACGAGGAAATTGGCCACAAACGGTGGCACAGAACACATGCAACGGGGGAGCAATGTGTGCTCCAGATATGCGACGTCGTGTTACCGAACAGAAAGCACGCATCCAGTCGCAGTGGGAAGCACCGGTCTCGGTGTCCAGCCCAATCCTGAGTTGCAGCCGGAGTTGGCCGCAAGCACGTAACGAGTATGTAGATAGCACACAATAGTGACGGCGGGCTACATACTGGATCAGACCTCGGGTGAATTTGCAAAGCACTCTCTCGCGGCTGCTAACGTGTGTCGTGCCACTCCTGATGGCCTTGGTGTACACGTGTTAGTGGTGCGCTGGGTTTTGCAGGCATGCGGACTGAACTTGCACCCATGAGCCCGTGGTGCGTGGCGAGTCGTATACACGCTGGAACACCGCATCTTAGCAAAACCATCGTCTCTTCGGCACCGTAGGGGTAGCAGATGTGCTGCACCTGTAGCCCAACGCAACACACGAAATGCACCATTGCATGCAGGCGTCTGGGGAATCGTTTTGCAACGTTCTGGTGAAGAATCCTTGCCATGTGTGCAAGTAAAAGGATGAGTTACATCGCCTAGTGTGCGCCATGTGAGCAGCAGTTAGGCATGGAACGAGGTTGGAGGAAACATGTATAGGGGTGACTGTTAAGGACTGATGGATTAGCGTTTTGAATTTAAATACAGCTTCCCCAGAGTGTAGCTTTGTACTCAATCAATTTGCAGTGATCCGACCACTAGGTGGTCTGCAAAGGTTCGCTACATGTGCGAGTCACTACATGCATGCGAGGCCAGCCTACTTTTGCCAATGGTAAACCGTTGAAGCGATTAGTTTTCAAATCAGTCTGTTATACGGAACCAGCGTGAAAAACTGTGAACAACGTCGCTCGTATTGGGCGCGCTTTTTCATCGCCCCAGTACACGACCCTTCCATTTACCCCTTCACGCTGCTTCCCTGTCCACCTCATTACTACCTTCTTCCCCCTCCCCATCCCAACTCACGCTGCTCCTTCCTTTCCCCCTCCCCTCACAGATATACCTCTTCTTCCACAAAACCCTCCCTCTCTCTGACCCCCCCCCCCCCATTAGATGTCTCCGGGCATCAGCGGTATGACCCATTTCCGAACAGCTGTTTCATCTACCCAATCGTTCATTCAATCCATGTACTAATGTCAGACAGACAGTGAATCGCGGACTTGAATCCACACTACCCCTACCAAATGCAAGTCGAGAAATACCATCTTCCCCTCCCACTTTCCTGTCATCATGTGCCGTGGTATAATATAATTATACTATACATATCATATAATAGTAACTATTATTAACTAGTTATATATATATTACTACAGTCAGACGCCACTTATATTAACCACTCCACCATGGACACCACGCGATTGGATTTATTAAACCCGGCTGGACTTATTAACATGGCCTGGCCAGAACCATTATCAGCCACACTACTGATAAATAAACGACAAAAAACCATCAAATGCGCTCGTTTAAAACCACTGGCTTTACTGCGACATAAAAAACCGACATGACTTATTCAAACAGTGAGGGTGAACAACGGGATTGTTCAAACAGAATCTCTCAAGGTCTCTTGCTCGTAGGAAGGTTTGTGCAATATCGTCGCTCCATTTAGCTTTAACTTCGGTCACGTTGGCAAAATTCGTCATCTAGGGAGAAAGCCTAGATAGATCTGCCAGACCCTACTCCAAGATAGCTGTAGTGCACGGATCCCGCATCTTACGGCCTGCTCAGTTGTAAGCAGTTCGCACTCAGGTCGTGACAGCGACATGTTCACTATCTGACACTACTCTTTAAGTGAACACTATGTGTCGTGTCCAGCTCCTCCTGTTCGCGACCGTAAATCTCGTGATGCGCCACGACGACAGCTCTGTTAGCTCCTATACTCCCCGAGCCCATTCTGGTCTTAAATTACACTACTAATCCGCGTAACTTTCTGACATGGCTTAAGAGGATGTTCTCAAGTGTCAGTCCAACGCCGCACTGTGATCCATTGGATCAAACACTTCGGCTGTGAGCCCGGGCCGTCGTGCTGGCATGAGGCTCTAGCTGGCTCCATTGTTCTGCGGGCATGGTCTGGTTCTTCCAAACACAAATTCCCACCTTCAGTCAACAGTTTCCCGAATCGCACTTCTGCTCGTAATCTTTTATCCCACGCAACAATCGCATCGCATATTTGCAGTTTCTGTGCCAACAAGCGGTACCTTTTGACGACTTCGTGGCTACAAGTTCTTCCCTGGCAATCATCGATAGTATCAATGATGTTCTGCGAAGCGTGTGTCGAACAGTAGGCCTTCAGCGTTCCTTAATTATTCCCCATGTCGCATGGTTGGAAGCACCGATGTTGTGTTCGGCGGAGGAACTTGACGTGATTCTCTTCAGTCCATCCGACTTGAGTGCCACTATGTGTCCGAACAAGTTGGTCAAACAAGCAATAACTGTAACCTTTCGTTTTTGACGATGGAACCTTGAGATCCAATACGCCGAAGCCCATCCGCTCCCAGATTCTACTTGTCATCCACGCATGGACGAAGGGAGAAGTCGCTAGGCTCAGGCGCACGCCAGATCTGGTTAAGAATTTTTGAGAGGCAACTGCCGCATTCTTTGGTTGTGCCAATCAGAAGGAAGATCTTCCCTTTCCACCGTCCATGTTGCAGCGAAGACCCAATCAATGTCACTCAGGATCTTTTGCCGATTTTGACATCCTTTTATTGCCTTTCTTGTCCTTCTTGGCAATGATAACGTCGAGTCCTGGAAGAGCGCGGAACGTAGAATTCCTATCTCAATCGGTTGGATGGTGTCCCGCAGCTTGTCAAATGAATGAAGAATCTCTCCCATTATTTCGACGGAACTCTTGCTGCAGCCACATTCGCTCAGCCGCTTCTCCTTCCAAAACAGTGAAACAATTCCATTCCTTTTCTTCCAACCAGAAACAGCCAACCGATCAGTGGCCGTAAAATGCTGATGACCCTTTTTTGCGCAAGACTTCCGCTTTCTGACATAAGAATCGTGGCCATTCACTGCATATTCCTCCGATTCGAAAATTCCCACCATTGGAAAGCAGGGCTTTCTCCAACTTCCTAAGTCTTTCCCCACCCGCTTCCGCTTCACACCGCCAGCCTGAACTCTGCTTGATGGTGCCTTTCGTTCTTGATAAGATTCTGGAGCTGACCACAAGGAAATTCCAAACGCGATTGCAGCCTCGCGCTGACTTGTCTTCGCCATTGCATTGAAACGGTCTAATAAGGCCACCTCTCCTCCATGGATAGATCCTTCCACTTTTTGCTCGTGGTCGCCATCTTGACTCTAAATCACAACCCAACTCGTGACTCTTAAAGTACAAAAAATGCTGAGAGATAGAATTCAAACCAACCGCGCGCAAGCTATAAACGCATAACAGTACACACTTCACCCGCTGTGACGACCGAAAAGTGAAAGCGTAGAGTGAGCTGGAAATCATTGCACAAGGCTTGTAGTCAATGGGATTTCCACTGTGACCACTGCGCGTTAGGAATTTTCCAGTTCTCCTGTAGTAAACACACACCCCCACAGCAGCGCATGCTACATCAAGCTTAGGTTGAAACCGCCGACGTGCCAAGCAGGTGGATTTATTAAACGGCGGGTGGATTTATTATCCGGCGGATTTCTCTATGTAAAATTCCGTTCCAACTCATTTTGGTCACAATAAGCGGCTGGATTTTATAACGCGTGGATTTATAAAGCGGCGTCTACTGTATATATTATATATATATATATATATATATATATATATATATATATATATATATATATATATATATTATGTTGCATATGATCTTCCCTGAGCAACAACAAATGACATGTTGGATCATGCAATGCTCGAAGCAATTCCCAACATCAAGGAGTCGTTTTTTGCATTGCGGTGAAATTAAATTGTCAACATCAAGGAGGTAATGCAGGTGAAGTAAAATTCTCACCAATAAATAGCATTGTGACTTCTTTTCCTTTAAATTTTTTAACAGTTTTACAGCAGCCTAAAATTGTGAAAGAAATTAAATACAAGAAAACATTCCTTACGTACATTTCTTCTTGAAAAAATTACAATTCATTCAAGTAAATAAGCACAGCCGTAGTGCTCACCTGAAATAATCCGAAACAAAACCTACCTTGTTACTTTGTGAAATAAAAATAGCTTTTGATGAAAGACAAGAACATTAAAATTCTTTGAATACAACCGACCCAACTGCAATGCCATTGTTAGTTCGTCCTTGAGATTCCGGATAGGATATGATCTGCCTTGGCAAACAAAGGCGTGCCATTTAGCCGGCTAGGACCATCATCACAAGGTGCACATCCCGATCGACGACAATCAAATCATTAGGCATGCATAATACACCAATGAATCAGAATTATATGTCCGGTATTATTTTTATATATATATATATATATATATATATATATATATATATATATATATATTTATATATAAATAATTGTTGCAAAATATAAGTACAATTACTGACAATCCAAGGATAATTTATAGTGATAATCCATATGGAAACACACATACATGCAATTTCCTGTTTTATCCTGACCTTCCCTGTTGACCAGTTGTTGGCCCACAGAATCCAAGTATAATATGATCCATCACGATAATTTAGCCTGAAATAAGTAACATTGGAACAGCATCTGGTAGCGCAGCTGCATCTTGCAAACCCTCGCATGTTACGGCGTAATGTGCAGCCTCTCGAATCAGCACCTCATGGCATGACGAAGAGAGTACGCAAAACCGACATTAATTTATGAAAAAGCAGCAAAAATGCGATCAGGTCAAACGATAATAAATTAATAATTACTATTTTGGTTAATTAAGGAAAGAGGCATTCCATTTCACTTGGGGCACAGGACATGGTGGAGACGACGTCTTCTAAAGTATGAGGCGACGAATTCCGCTAAATTTAATGAATCACCCGGTGAAAGCAAAAGGCTCATCAATTTGGAAAGTCACATCTGTACTTTCATTAAGGTGGAAAAAGGTTCATTGAGGTGCAAGAGCCAAAAGGATGAGTGTTAACAGGGAGGCCACACTTTCAAGGGAAACCTTGATGTAAACGGAATACGAGAGCTCTGAGAGAAGCATTACAGGTGGTCTTTGTGGTCATATTTACCTGACAAATAAATTCGGTGAATGCAATACATCAGTAAACCGCGATTTGTGTAAATGTAACCGGGTAACAAACGATGACGGACAAACTCTGGCGAGATACTTTGCTAGCTGTCCTGATAGTGAGCCGGGTACGGTCTCTGGCGCTGTTGGCTATACCTGGGAAGGAAATGAAATGCAGACATAACCCAGGTAAAAACAAATAAGAAAACAAGCCGGTAGGCGACGAGGGATTCGCTAGGATCGAAGTGCTGCACACGATGCTTTTCATTCTGACTGATCCACCGACGAAGATTCATTGCCAAGACGTATTGGTTCACATACATTGTTCCTCTGCCTGGCAAGATTTTTCCTATTGCGTATTTTGCCAACTGGCACTCCTCATAAAAAATGACGGTAAATAGACACCCTATTTTTGAAGGACTACCATTTGAAAAATAATCGGTTTTGCTGTTTGTGCTGTGGAGCCTCGCGTTGCAGACACACACACACACACAACACACACACACACACACACACACACACGACACACACCACACACACACGGAAAACCCGATAACTTCTCTCAATGCTCTTGTTTGACCACACCTCCTGAGCCACACAAATATATTTCATAAGCCACGCCCACTTTCCATAAGCCACGCCCACTTCCCTACATCACTCCCACTTTCCTACGCCACTCCCACTTTCCTACGCCACTCCACTTCATCAACCACGTCACTTTCCTAAGCTCCGCCTACTTTCCTAAGCCCCTCATAAAAAATGACGGTGAATAGACACCCTATTTTTGAAGGACTACCATTTGAAAAATAAAACCTCAATCAAAATCGGCTCAAGTGAAATTTTTTAAATATCTCGAAGTGTTTAATTCCGAAGTCTCGATTCTCTACATTAAAAACTGAAGGGACAAGTATTGAAAATACTGTAGGCGGTTTTTTGGCCGTGGCACAGCAACGGGTGGGTGCCAGGCAACGGAATTCAAACGCGCACATTCCCAACACATATTGCACATGTTGGCAAAGTTTCATCGAAATCGGTTCGCTGGTTTTGTGCTGTGGAGCCTCGCGTTGCAGACAGAGACACACAACAGACACACACACACACACACACACACACACACACACACACACACACACACACGGAAAACCCGACAATAAGGGATATCTACGGAATCCAATAATTGGAGGTGGTGTGTGGGTCATGGAATCGTTTTCGGTAAATAAATAAAAATTGGAGTGTGTGTGGGTGGTGGAATCATTTACAGAAAATAAATAATTAATTGGAGATGGTGTGTGGTCGTGGAATGTTTTCGGTAAATAAATAAAATAATTGAAGGTGGTGTGGGGATCGTGGAATAGTTACGGAAAATAAATAAATAATTGGAGGCGGAGTGTGGGTCGTGGAATGTGTTTACGGTACATAAATAAATAAATAATTAAGTGTGTGTGGATCGTGGATTGGTTTACGGTAAATAAATAAATAATTGGAGGTAGTGTGTGGGTAGTGGAATCGTTTTCGGTAAATAAATAAATAATTTAAGGTGGTGTGTGGGTCATGAATCGTTTACGGTAAATAAATAAATAAATAAGGTGGTGTGTGGGTGGGAATCGTTTCGGTAAATAAATAATTAAAGGTGGTGTGTGGGTCGTGGAATCGTTTACGTAAATAAATAAATAAATAAGGTGGTGTGTGGGTCGTGGATTCGTTTCGGTAAATAAATAAATAATTGGAGGCGGTGTGTGGGTCGTGGAATCGTTTTCGGTAAATAAATAAATAATTGGAGTGGGGTGTGGGTGGGGAATCGTTTACGGTAAATAAATAAATAATTGGAGGTGTGTGTCGGGAGGAGAATCCGAAATGGTAAATAAATAAATAATTGGAGGTGTGTGTGGATGGTGGAATCGTTTTTTGGTAAATAAACAAATAATTAAAGGTGGTGTGTGGATCGTGGAATCGTTTTCGGTAAATAAATAATGGAGGTGGTGTGTCGGGAGGAGAATCCAAATGGTAAATAAATAAATAATTGGAGGTGGTGTGTGGGGTGGGAATCGTTTACGGTAAATAAATAAATAATTGGAGGTGGTGTTTGCGGAGAGATATCCGAAATGGTAAATAAATAAATAATTGGAGTGGTGTGTGGGGTGGAATCGTTTTCGTAAATAAATAAATAATTAAAGGTGGTTGTGGATCGTGGAATCGTTTTCGGTAAATAAATAAATAATTGGAGGTGGTGTGTGGGTGGGAATCGTTTTCGTAAATAAATAAATAATTAAAGGTGGTGTGTGGGTCGAGGAATCGTTTTCGGTAAATAAATAAATAATTGGAGGTGTGTGGTGGGTGGGGAATCGTTTTCGGTAAATAAATAAATAATTGGAGGTGGTGTGTGGGTGGGGAATCGTTTTCGGTAAATAAATAAATTATCGGTTTGCTGGTTTGTGCAACGTGGAGCCTCGCGTTGCAGACACACACACACACACACACACACACACACACACACACACACACACACACACGGAAAACCGCATAAACTTCCTCAATGCTCTTGTTTGACCACACCTGAGCCACACAATATTTTCATAAGCCATGCCCACTTCCATAGCCACGCCCACTTTCCTACACCACTCCCACTTTCCTACGCCACTCCCACTTTTCATCAACCACGTCCACTTTCCCTAAGCTCCGCCCACTTTCCTAAGCCCCTCATAAAAAATGACGGTGAATGGACACCGATTTTGAAGGACTACCATTTGAAAAATAAAACCTCAATCAAAAATCGGCTCAAGTAAATTTTCTAAATATCTCGAAGTGTTTAATTCGAAGTCTCGCTTCTCTACATTCAAAACTGAAGGACAAGTATTGAAAATACTGTACCGGTTTTTCGGCCGCTGCACAGCAACGGTTGGTTGCTAGGCAACGAAATTCAAACACGCACATTCCCAACAAATACTGCACATGTTGGCAAAGTTTCATCCAAATCTGTTCGCTGGTTTGTGCTGTGGAGCCTCGCGTTGCACACACACACACACACACACACACACCACACACACACACC
>CM068968.1:22384698-22403493 GCA_035128595.1 Eptatretus atami
ATTGTTACTCATCCTCTTTACCGTTGCCACATGTGCCAACGGATATATCGACCAGCACGAGTTCAACATTCCCCACACCGCACTGACAATTGGTGCATCGATGTTGGCTTTGGCACCGTCTAGCACAATCTGCTCCCCCGTGCCGCCAAGAACATGGTTTGGCAAGGACCTGGGTGTTCAGCCGTAACCTCCGCCACGCACCACGGCCAGGGTGCAAGTTTCAGTCCGCATTCCTGCAGAAAACCACGACCCTCACGTGTAACAAGCATGCATCAAGGTGCACACCTCCGCCAGAGGAGTGCCTTTTGCAAAATCCCGATCTATCCAGTTTTACCACGTCCATTGTGTGCTATCTACATTACCTCTTTCAGTGCTCCTTGCAGCACTGCCGGCCTCAACTCCAGATTGAGGCACACCAACCGGCTGCCCACTGCGTATGGATGTGCTTTCCTGTGGGGTCACGCACGTGCTCTGACACATTCTCCTCCGGTTTGTGATTTCTTTCCCTAATGTGCCCCCAGGATTTCTCCATTAAAGCAGAAGATACTGGATGTTCCAAACATGGTTTGACTTTCGTTATGGTGCTCACCAGTGGTTATACAGCAGTGCCGGGATTAATCCTCGGTGTGGCCCTTAAGGCACATTTTTTGAAAATTGTACGAGAATGGGCCTGAAAATTTCAATTAGATCTCGGGCTCATGGAAATAGGACCCCAGACAAAAGATGAACTGATGAAGAACAACATATTTAATACAAAAAAAAGACAAATATTTAATGTTGAAAAGAAAATAGTTTATTTAATCTCCTCTCTACAAATTTGCAAGTGTATGAATATATGCATGACAAAACCACGTTACAGACTTTGGCCACTTTGCTTACAGTTTGACTAGACCTAGATTCTGCAAGCCTTCGTCGCGCTTTTACAACTGCAAACTCTTCAATTACGGAACTGTTTAAGTCCAGTTCTCCGGAGCAAATTCACTTTCAATGCACAAAAAGTTCAACGGCACCAAGACGCTTGTTTGATGCATTGGTAGAACCGCTTCACATCTTTTGATTCTTCTTTAGCTGCGGTACAATGGAAGCGTTTACCATGCCCGCTGGAACAATTGGTGGCCCATTTCAGTGCTAAGTCTATATTCGGAGCAGCCAACCTTCAGTGTTTTGGAAGGCTCTGCATTACTTTCCTAGGTGGTTGTCATGCAGCGCAAATCATATGCTGTAGCACATCCCTGTTTTAAAGGGGATTCTTGAGCTGGCATTTTGTTTTTATACCAGAAATGAACTGACGGATACTCTGACGCAAAAATCAGTTCTATTCAGATCCTTGTGATACACACTGAAATCCCTGTAAATAGGCAGTTGTTGATTCCTCGTCGGTCATAGAGTTTCTCAACTCTACTGTCAGAACGCCAAACCGCTGCAGCCTACAGAATACGCCTTCTAATGCGTTATTTCTTGCATTTGCCAACTTCGCAGTTATGGTGTCAATTGATGACATTAAAAATTGTAATTAACTTTTGAATTTTTCTTGTGACCCGTCTTCCCTTCTGTCGGCATCAGTAGCATTTCCAGTCATTTATGTCACGCTTTCTTCGCTATTGGTATGGTCTCGCAACTTTTCGGATTTAGTTAAGTTGCTGTTGCCGCAGCGATCAACTATCTATGATGGGCTCATAGAAATCAAAAATTTTCTCTGCGCGCATGTAAAAACTCATCAAACTCTTCAGCAGACAAATAGCCGTGTTAATTTATGGTTGGCACTTTTGCAACAACTTGCTGCAAGCAGTTGGAAGCGCGTGCAAAGATATCTTCCAAAAGTTTCACAACATAGGGCAACTTCATATGGTGGCCCGCCCATTTTTTCTGACCAAAGAATCCGCCTCATTTTTCTTGTTCCCTGTTCTGATTTTCATCTGCAGAGATCTCTCGAGAGCACTCTGTAACTGGCGGGTAACCGCGGAACAGAGTTACAGTGGCATCAGCTCGGGCAGACCCCACGTATCGATGGGTAGTTATCGGAACAAGGCACCCAGGTTCTTGCTGTTCCACATGGGTCTTGCAGAGACACCCTCAAAGGTGCGTGGATGCCACAAAGAACGCCATTACAGGCGCTGCAAAAATCCCAAAAAATGAAACCGCTTCAATGCAACAATCCACGCGGAACCAACCTAGGGTTCAAAGAGGACCCTACACAAGGAATGTAATAACAAAACTGATTCTTGTTCTTCAAATTTGCTGCAACCATTGTACTTGCCCCTCGACTATTACCAGCATTGTCTACATGGACCGCGCAAGCATGGCAATTGTTCAAATTCGGGATGTCATTGGTTCTTTCAAGATATTGTGAGAAGAGTAATCAGCAAGATTCTGACCTGTATGACTCGGACTACGATGGATGAACGTGAGGGGAAACACGCTCGAACAGTGCTCTTTGATCTGTTCATGTCTTACGTAAGCGGAAGGATGGATAGTGACGCTCGCCGTCCGTATGGGCCGAATGCGTCATTGGTGTGGAGTCCACTTGAAACGGAAGAAATACCGCGTTCGAAACTCATCCTTGATGGCGACCAAGACTTGCTTGCCCATTCATAGCATATTCAATTCTTCACAGATTGCTTTGAAAATAAGAACGTGTGACACGCGGACCACCGGGATTGGATGGTTAATGGATGTCTGGGACAAAAACGGTATCAAGACTGGCCAATTAACTCCAAATGCCCAAATAATCTACCGATTGCTGCTGGAGCCAACAATTCGTTACTTTACTTTCGAACGAACTGACCCCTCTCGCAACAGAAAAGTAATTGTGGAACACAACGTGATCTTGTCAACAGGCATTTTTCCAGATGCTGCGCTCTGCTCCAAGGCATGTTTGTGCTTGTGCAATTAGCTATATCAACTCGACCTGGCACTCAGCACTCCGCTTGATAAAATGTTAGAACTGATTATATGATGCTTTTTGGGTCGATTTCATAGGAGACCTTCATTTCAGTACTGAGCCACAGCTGTATTTATGTCAATCAGTTAAGAATCCCAGAGCCAGAAAGCTGGAGTTTTTCGTGGCTCTGAGGTTGCACCTCTGTCAGAGGAAACAGATGTGCATGGAAAACAGAAATAAAGCAAGCTTCTCGGCAGCAAGAGATAAACCACACCCAATCACGCATCAGCTAACCTTCCCCCCATTTTCGGCAAACTCCCCATCCTCGTCCTTGAAGGAGGCCATACCCTGGCATATAAAACAGAAGGCGAATTCACCCCTTATGAGTATCTCGCGGCTTCGTATATCTTTCTTGGATAACTGGTCATCCGATAGCTTCCGAAAAAAACGATCGGTCAGTGCCCACAAAACTATGCTGAATGTCGACACCCCATGAGCGCGGTCTTTGCTTGAAATGATTACCCCGAAACAAACAACCGACAAGTTGCTTGTAGTATCACCGTGTAGATCGCATACCTGAAAGCCAACATTCGTGCCGACCTTAACTTAATTGTGTTCGTAGTAGGGCCTCGCATAGAATCCACACCAATCCAGTCAAGCCGGCCTGTCTGGTTTTCGAACAGGACATCAACTACCCATACATTACCATGCCCGAAACAGCTGCTTTGAAGTGGGTTCCTAGTTGTAATCTATTATCATTCACCACCAACACCAGCCATCTTGTCTCCCACCACAGATGGAAAACAACTAAACGTGTCAAATATATAATGAATCTTCATTAAATTGAGTTAGTTGATCGTCTCCTTAACATTTGACTTCTCGCAACTCCCCGAGCTCGCTTTCCCACGCCAACTTTGCTATTCCGTCGCTGACCATAAGGTACGATGGTGGCGAAATTGAATCTGCAAAACTCTAGAACATCAGATTTGTACAGAAGTTTATAAAACTTTTTATATAATAAAATAATACCCAAACCCATTAAAACACTATACTCAGTGTGTTAAACTCACCTCCGCCTGCGCGTCTAATGTGCGACCTGCTCGAGTCGTAGGTCCTTAGTCTCAATACCGGGGCGGGGGAAGGACGCTGCACCGCTCCTTGCCTCCGATTGGCTCAAGGCAGGATCGGTAGCGCCTATGCCGGCCTACAGCTATAGACCTCCGCCCACGCCGCAGTGCTCTCGATGAAAAAACCAAGACTAGCGAATACCCTCAGCCACCAACCCTCCCTCTGCTGGCTGACCAGTGCGCACACGAAGAATGCGTATGAGCCGTCGCCATGCGGCCTCTGATCGCGGCAAAATGATGGGACTGTAAGATGGCGCAACACAATAAAGTAATCCTGTTGTCGTCGAGTTTTGTTGTTGTCTACAGAATTTTAATACATAGTAAAATAATGTTCCTAAGTCCTGTCGATTTACGGGAAACAAGCGAACTGCACTTCCCCACCGAGTGGTACTGCTATTCCATACAACAATTATCACATGCCGAAATCGCGGATTAACAATCTAATTCCAGCCAATCTAGGATCCAGGGGAGGGAAAAGCAATATCTACCAGGTCAAACCAGGTCCGCATAATTATATCCGAAGATAAACTGAGCCGACAGGAAAACCTTTCATCTGACTAATGCATTAGTATTGCGAATGCAAACATGGATTAGATTTCAAATCCACAACAAATTATCTCGAGAGGCCAATAGCTAGTAAGATTGTTATGATAAAAGAAAAAAAAAACAAACAGTTGCATTATTTTCTGTCCATGGCTCCGAATTTCTTGGCTGCCCTAAGGCAACCAGCACTTGTCTGATCCATAAGTGAGTAATCGGCTCTGGTTTAAGCATCAATGGCCATCAACAAAAAACGTGTTGACAACAGGAAACGGCTACTGACGCAAGGGTTGGCAAACACAACGCACACAATTTAAGCGATTCGATGACTTAAACTAAACCAAACCACCTAAACACCACCCGGAGACGCCCGGAGTGTTAAACAATGTGTGAACTGGACAAATGAACACTTTTTCTTAGCAGTCAGAACTGCTGCAAAGGTCAATTCCGCAGTTTAAATTTTGAAATTCCGCTCAAGTTAAGAGATTCTAGAGCCTATCACATGTGCGGAAATTAAATATAGGTCTGAACATTGGCGTCCCCGGGTGTTTATAAGAAATGCGATGTATACAGCGATACATAGGTATGAAGCTTTATCCAACAGAAACAGGCCTGTTCCAATGCAAGGAATTTTTAGTTGAGTGGACAATATGGCAGATTAACTCCCCGAATTGAGCGAGCTGAACGCAGGCTTTCTAAAGGTAAGCCTGTTTCTGCTTTTACCATAAATTACCTTCAAAAGAGGTGTTTAAATTCCCTGACAACATGCCAAGTTTTTCAAGGTTGCCATGCGAGCTCCGCCTTGCATTCACTTAGTGCGTTCATGGCAAGTTTTGTGGCCTCCAGGTTTTATGGTTTGAGTTATGGAGACACACACACACACCGATGCTGCGGAGCCGGGTGCGAGGTCAAGCTATCACTCGCTTCAAGACACTACAGCACAACACACACGCCACGGAACGGGGGCTCACACACACACAACACACACAACACAACACACACACACACACACACAAACATGACATTTATGTATATAGATTATCATAATCACAAAGACTTTGGTCCCAACAACAAACTAACATAATTGATACACATGTAATCATAACCTGGACTGACAGGATGGCTCAGAGGTACGCACACATCGCCGCCCTAAGCCATCTCGCATCACCTGGTTTGAATGTCGACACAGCTATAAAGCTATCATCCGTAGTTTTCACAGGTGATCTCAATAGGTGTGTGCCGTCCCTCAGATGGACGTTAAACTAAGGCATCACGTCTGCCGGCATTAGTTGTTGGACGATAAAGATCCAAAAGTGCCTTCACGAAGAGTCGCGAGCTTTACGCCGGCACCATATGAACACAAATCTCCACTTTATATAATCGATGACACAGGTAAGGATGGTCATGACGAGACATGGCGCGTAGCTAGCATCAGCCGGACAGCTGACTCCCCAATGAATGCGACCAGCAGCTAACAGGCTGCATACAAAATGAATGAATGAATCATATATAACCATCTACTTGTGTGTCTGCTACATCACTCCATACAAGTGAATTAACATTTTAGGTGCTTTAGATAGTATGTCATCCACATTTATATATATTATATATTAATATGTAATATGTCATATTATAATATATATTAAGTAATAGTTATGTGTGTTATTTTAATCAAATTTATGTTAATCAGAGCTTTAGATTAACCTGAAATTGCTCAATACATGAGTTTGTCTTTTTTTTTTCCTTTCTCCTTTTTTCTTACATTGGTTAATATCCTTTAAAGGTGGTCTGAGAGGTGTAAATGTGCTGTACCAGAGCTCAAGTATCCTTCCTTTTCCATTATCATGTTTCGAGGATTCGGGCTTTGTTGTTTTGACATTGAGCACCTAAACCCGATCTGTTCTCGTATCTTTGTTCCAATGGCTTTCAAGGCTTCTCGTGAACCATCAACGGCATCAATTGTTGTTTGTTTGTTGTATTATTTCCTGGTGTTGCTTTCGATATGTCGGTGAGGTTCTGCTATTCCAATCCAGTTCCTCCGACAATCACAGACACTATGTCAGCACTCACTCAGGTTGTAGGTTCCCTTGACGTCGTTTTTTCAGATCTTGGTACTTTGACATTTCTGGTTGCGATACCTTGTTTTCAATGTTCATACGAGGAGGCGACATGGTCGGTTCGTACGTGAGCGCAATGTGGCCTACCTTTGTTTGCCACCACAGGTCATGATCACTCATTCATTCATAATCCTATCTGGAATGTCAATGGCTGACTAACAATGGCATGGAAGTTGGGGCAGTTGTTTTCTAAGAATTCTAATGGTTCTTGGCTTTCATCGAAAGTTATTTCTATTTCTGGAAGTACAAGGTGGGTTTTGTTTTGGCTTCTTTTGGATGGGACACCACAGCAGTGCTTTATCGTCATTTTCAGGCACAAGTGTATGTTATGGAGTTTAAATAATATTTCTTTGGTTTCCGTTTAAAAACAAAACAAAACAAAAAAATCCACAACGCTATTAATTTAGTTTTATTTTATTGATTTGTGCACAAAAGTGCTTCCTTGATGCAGGGCAGGCATTGTATGCTGTAAATTGCTTCCAGCCATTGCATGATGCAATACTCAAGTCAGAACTTGTGCAATATATAAATATAGAAATATATAAATATATTGATGATGTAATGCACAAATACTTTGGCCGAAAGACAAACTGACATAACTTTGTACTACATAGCACATGTGATTATAACCTGTACTCTGCGAGTCTGGTACATTCGCTCGTACAAGCAGGACTTTAGACTGACATGAAATTGCTGACATTGACAAGTGTTTTATATTTCTGCTTTATTTTTACCTTTGTTTTAATAATCTTTAAAAGTAGTAAAAGTCCTCCTGGTGTTGTATTGTTCTTTGTTTTTACCATGAGCACATTTTGAGGACCAAATTGGGATGTTTTGACGTTCTCTTATCTTTGTGCCAAGTGCTCTTTTTTTTTTAAAGGATTGTCACTGAACCGGAAAACTTCCAGTCGTGATTTTGTTTAATGTAAGATTTCCTGGTATTGCTGTCAGGATTTAAGTAAGGTACTATTTTACCACTCCAACTGCTCCGACGATCACTGGAACTACGATGGCACTCCTCACCTTCCAGGTTCTCTTGAATTCGTTTTTCAGGTACTCGTACTTGGTCACTTTTCGAATTTCTGCGTTATTTGGATCAAAGTCCCAGAGTATTGACACTTAGATTAGCAATGCTGTCCTTTCTTTTTTTTTTCTAACTGAGTTTTTTTCTAACTAAATGTCCGGTGTTCCGGTCACAATGCTTTGTTTTCATTGTTCATTATAGGAGAGATCGTCAGGCCATCCGTAAGAAGTATATCCTTGTGTTTTATTTTTTATTGATGCTCTCGATATTTCCTTCCACGACTTTTTTGATACGAGAATATTGAAGCTTTTTGTTTTTTTATGCTTCCGCTAACAAAGTCGCCGGAGGCATTATGTTTTCATGTTGTCCGTCCGTCCGTGCTAATTTTCTCTGTTTTCTCTGCAACCTCTTATCCGATTGGCACAAAATTTTCACCATAGGTGTGAATACTCATGCAGAATGTTTTAATAAATAATTATGATGTCATAGGTCACGTGGTGTGGCAACCATGTTGGAAAAAGGAAAAACTTTGGACTTCTGTATCTCCGAAACCACTCCGTGGATAAAAAAAAATTTGAAACTGGGCACATGTCGAGTACTCCTCATGAGAAATAAGTGTGATTTTTTTTTAATGATGTCATAGGTGGCTTCGTTATGACGTCATAATTTTATGTCAAACGCTTTATCTGATCGGTATGAAAATTTTTGAGGGTCATCTGTGGCTAATTTGAAGGGTGTGGGGAGTGGAGGGGTGGGCTGATGATGACATCGGTCATGTGGTTCAACAGCCAAAAAATTTTTTTTAAACATAAAAACCTTCAAAAATCTTCTCCAAAATGGTTAAACAGATCGAGGCGAAACTTTACAGGTATGATCACTGATCCACGAGGAAGAAAAGGTTCTCTACCGATGATGTCATAGGTCATATGGTTTGGCAGCTATGATTGTTTGAAGAATAAACTTTTAGAAATCTTCTCCATAATGGCTTAACAGATCGAGGGGAAACTTCACCCATATGTTCACCAAACCTTGGTGATACCAGGGTGTTCACGAATAATAAATATGTCACATGGTCTGGCAGCCATAATGGATTGAACGAAAATCTTAAAAAAAAAATCATTGCTCTTGAACTGCTTCATCAATTGATGTGAAACTACAAAATTATGATCTACTAGTCACGGGGAATATATGTTTTAGATTTCAACCTGATTGGACTTTTGGTCTGGCAACCAGAATTATTTAATATTTTGAATCTGGATTCAGGGATTTAAATCAATCTTGGTACAAGTATGTATAATGATGTAATAATGTGGACGGAGGCATATCTGGTGACATCGTGACATCAAAGAGTGGCCCTTCCTGTTTTTCTAGTTATGCTGGTGGATTACTCTGAATCCATCTTCATCTTTAATGGCCACATTTATTCCCTCGTTATTGTGGGGTTGCCCATGGTAAGCTTCGCCCAGGTCTTTCACGAACTGGATGGCCAGGCTTGACATTCGACTGAAGTTCGGGCAGCAATTTTGCAACTTGTTCAGGGTGCCAGCGATAGCTCGCCTACTCTTCGCGAAGGACACCGTAGAATCTTTAATGTCCACCAACTAATGCCGGCAGACGGACGCCAGTTTAATGTCCATCCGCGGGATGGCACAAACATAGATGAATCACCCTGCCTGTGAAACACCAGAATTACAGGTAATAGCTGAGTCGGGATTTGAACCCAGGTTAGGCAATTTAGAGGCTCCCAGCGGAACGATGAACCTTTCTTATCTATTCCCAATTCTCTTCTTATTTGGTTGCACCTTGCCTGGAGGTTAGAAACTGTGATAACCCATCAAGCATGGTCACCAACTCATCCTTTTATTCTGCCAAAAATACCACATTACCAACGATCTTCTCTTTCTCCTCCTTGCCATTGGTCCGTAAGCATGCATCGCCAGCTGAATCTCTCAAAAGGTACCTGGCAAACTCGTCAATATTTCTGTAAAATCTCTGACTAGCTCTTGCCTAGTTCCAAACTTCTCCAATACTTTTTGTTACTGACAGGGTCCATCCACAATATTTCATAAATACACATTCCCTTACAAGGAACTTCAATGCAGGAGGAAACACATCAAGCCTGCACCAAACTATGTTTGATCATACTCAATACTTTTTATACCTGAGCATCAAGTAAGCCTTTTGTAGGACTCGCCCAGTGTTTGAACCACCAATCTCCCAGACTCAGAGCAGACACGCTAACCGCTACACCACCAAGTCTGGTGTTTAGTTTTTCAGAATATCTTCTTCACCTTGGCTTCTATGGCTCTGACTTCGGTGTCCCAACTTCCATCATGCTTTATCCGTGCCAGGTAGCAGTAATATTTGACTTGCTGTATGGCTGTATCATAGACTCGAGCCTCGCTCGTTTTCTCAAGATCCTTGTGCACCATTGTGATGGTCTCCTTGTCCACATTCAGCTCCAGACAATATTATTAGCTGGATTCGCATAAAATCTTCTTCACTAATGCAGTCAAACTTCTGAATCAGCCAACAGCACTTTGTCATCTCCATAGCTAATGCTGTTGGCCCATTTGCCATTCATTTTGATGTCTCCTCCTGTTTCTTGAATTGAGGCCATTGAATAGAAATTGCTGTCGATGTTGAATAAAATTGGTGGTATTATAAAGCCCTGTCTTGATCTACACTGGATTTTCACTTTCATCAACCCTTAGTCACCTTCTGATTCTCGTCTAGTTGTGTGATTCTCTGGAGTTTGTGTCCGCCAATCGCTACAGATCCTGACGTGTTGTATCGTTTGTGGGCGTAAATTCTATTCAATGCTTTGCACAAGTCAATGAAACACAAGTTTAATGCTTTTCCCATTTCAATGAATCTTTCGCAGATGAGCTTCAGTCCGACAGGATGGTACAGAAGGAGCACACTTGCCTCTGGGGCCTGTCTTGTCTCGGTTAAATTCTCAGCCCGATAATAGATTGTCCATTGGTGCTTCGCAGACAAGTTGCTGCATCACAAAGTATGCCGTCCCATGCATGGACATTGAGCCAGGTGTTCCGTCTGGCAGCATTAGTTGGTGGGTGTTATTGATCGGTCGGTGTTTAAAAAAAAAAAATTTGTAAAGAGAAGGCGAGTTATCACCGAAACCCTGAACAAATTTCAAATTCCACCCCAAATTGCTCCGGTCGAACATCAGGCCTGGCCAACCGGTTCATGACGACTTTGTCTCAAACCTTTCCCCAGCTGATCCCACAAGAAGGTGGGAATAATTGATGGCCTTGAGGATAGTAGTTTCTCTTATGGGTTTCAAGTTCAGGGTGGCATTTATTGTACCCTCAGCACTTCTGAAGCCATATTGTTTGCCAATCTCATTATCAAGCTTTCCTTGTATTCGATCATGAACAAGCTGCAAAATTCTCACCGAGGCATGCGATACAAAGGTGATTGTTCTGGAGTCCTTGCGATCTGCGGGATTTTCTTTATTTCGGGATTGGGACTCGATAAACATCGACGTTGTGAAGTCTTCTCGTTATTCACCGATCTTCATTACTCCTGACGGGGTTTTCGAGCCTTCCACCCTCTCGTAATTCCTTGGTTTTTTGAGTTTTGAGCAATTCCACGAGTTTTCCATCGCAACCTCGTGCCTTTCGATTTCAGAAGCCGTTTAATCACTGCCATCATTTCCGTAACCAAGTTGAGTTTTTCTTAGGTCCATCATAATCATTTAATTCCTCGATTTCCCACGGTGCCTGGCAGACGACTCCGTACAGGAAAACGATTTCGCATCCATTCCGCCATCACTTTTTTTTGTTTTTTTTTTCATCATGAGGACCCTTATTAAATAACTTTCCTTTAGTACTGGGAAGCTATTATATTATTCCCATGCTTTTTGGAAAAAAAAAGAAAAAAGGAGGGGATATTGTAATCGGCTTCGTTCTTTCTATGTGTCTGTCTATTTGTCCGTCACGCTATCTCCTCCAAAATGGTTGTGCAGGAATTCATTAAACTTGGGAGTTGTGATCACCACATAGTGAAGGGCATGAGTAGTATCATTTTGTCCTGCTTTTGAGGCGGGGTCAAAAGGTCAAATACCAAAAAATGCAATTACAGCCACATTTAAAACATTTTAAAATTAAACTGTATCTGTACAATCGACATTGGGGGATGTATGAAATATACAACGATTTTTTTTGGATTTGACCCCTGGTTCATGTCCTCCGGGGTGGGGACTTGACATCACAGGGGTCAAAACAGAAGTATTTCTTTTAAAAGAAACTCAAATTTTGATATTGGGTCATTCCTGGTGGAACTTTTTGCCATCTTTCAACTTTGCTTTAGGTGGGAAGCGTGGGGATCTGTGATGGTATGCCATCGACTTCACTCTCGTTACTTTTACAATTTGCAACACCTGTTCTTGGTGGTGGTGTTTTATCTCTTTGTTATTTTTGGAAATTCAAAGTTCCATTTTGGTTATCAGTTGGCTTTCCATTGCTTTTCGGTTTCATAGTCTATCTCACTAGCCTATCGATGGTCTGTATTCTAGGTTTCATCGTCTCGCCTATCGACGGTCTGTACTTTTACGCCACCCGCCAAAGATATTATTTCTCTTCCTATCGCTGTGTTGCAGTCTCCCATACTAACTAACACTGGTATCCATTGCTTCTTCAATATTTTAATTGACTCTTTCGATTTCATCATCAAAATTTGTGTTTGTTGGGGCTTGTGTTTTATTACTTGCCATTGTCTTTTAAGACTTATGATAGTCATCTTGACCTCTCCAGCATGGCTGACTCAGAACAGCTCAGACCCATCATGATGATGTCTCGCCTATCCTTTTCATGCTCTGTTCATTTCCCTGGTGCTTGATGTCCTGATTCCTGCAGTCCCTCGGTTCATGCGTTCGGCTGTACGTGGAATCGGGCGGGTCCTGTGTTCTCGCAGTCATCGATTTCACATGTCTGGTTAAGCGGGCCACCGGCTCATGATAAGGACCAGACAGATTGCTAGGTTGGGTCATCATGGTACAATTCTGGTGCTCGTACTGCATTATATGTGATAACAAATTTGCTTTGCAACAATGGTCTGAAAATATTACTGATATTGTGTAATTGTCGAAGAAATAATAATATGTGAAATCAAATTGCATCGATGTTTACAGACACAGAAAATATAATAGTTGTCTCTTTGAGGACTGTGCTGGTAAGACCAATTGGGGCACTATAACTATAATTTGCTCGAGACAGAGCTGTCCAGGACAGTCTGATTTCAGAAATCGAACTCTTAAGTTGCCACTACTTGTTTCTAATCTTCTATTTCTGGTATTGGTTAAATAGGCCTGTGCTAGCCATATGAATTGTATTCAAATACTGTTATTACAATGCTTAACAAACCATTTTATTTATGGTCCGGGAGGATTAGGTTCTGACTTGTGGGTGGACTAGTTCCACATGTCTGGTGTTGAAATACGAGATCCGGTTGCCGGGCATGGGGTGAACTTGGAGCTACTATTAAAAAGGACAATGGTGCAGTCATGGTACCACCAATTGTACCACTGCAGTGTCTGGTTCTTAGGTAAGCATGCCAGATTTTGGCAAAACACTTAACCTGGAAGCTTTGCAATGAAAGGCTGTTTTTCCCAAAGCCGGAGGCGACAGTAATGCTTGGGTGCATGTGAAAATCCAATTACTAGGCCTGCCTGTGAATGATAATAATGCAGAATCTCATTTTCCTTACATTTTGTGTGAGCCTGCTTCAAACACCAGCCACTAACAGCTTTTTTTTTTTTTGAATGAGGGATTTTGTCTTGACGGGAGCTCTGACAATTAAAACCCATTAACCGATCTTCTTGAACCTTTGGCCATTCCAGATTGTGATGATGGCATGACACTCCTGAATAATAACCCCTTATTGCCATTACACCTTACATGGTTGGTCCATGACCCAACCAATCAGGTGCATGGGCTCTCTATTTCACAGCGCTGAATTGCGGACAGGCTTTGGAGTTTCATCACAATGTGAGATTCCTTTGCTGCACTGATGTATGAACATGGCTTGTTGTTGAGCTCAGAACAATCGAACAACTAGCTGGCTTCTGAACTATTGGATGCCACAACTCTGAGAACTCTGTTCTGCCATCACTTGCAATTGGGCTGAGCTTGTAGTTGAAAATCTGGTTTGTGATCGTCACCACCACGAGCAACAGAACGAGATCGGAGTCAACTCGCCATTCGAGTCTGCTTATTTTTTTAACAGGATCCAGTCTAGTTCAACTACCCATTGGATCTTCGAGTATGGCTGTGTGTGAGGAGGTAAGTTTAGTTCATGCTTTGATCTTGCACTTGCAAATACTTTGCATGTATACATCTTACCAATCCAAGCATGCTTTTAGCATGATTCTTGCATACTCATGGCACCCTTTTGTATTCATTATTTGTCTGTGTAGTACAGGTGCCAATGCTGTGTACATTAGTTATTTGTCTTGCATCAGTTAGTGTACAGACATATTGAAGAACATCAGTTTCACATAGATCTTCAATAACAAGTAACCCAGGTCCTGGTTCATATTGTTGAAGTGGATGCAAACTCGTGAAAAATGCATGTGCATACGTGCTGTGCATGTGCATCTCTGAAAATGAGTGCAGGTGCTTCCCTCCTGATGTTCCATTGAAGTGCAGGATCCTGGCTGTGTCTCGTAAAAGCCGGCTCAGAGCATCAGGCTTTGCTCAACGAGTCCCTGCAGTGAAACCTCAGGGGGTTTAGATAATGGTTTCACATTTGGGGCAACAAGCTGGCTGAAAAGCAAGAGGGAAAAGATGGCAATAGACGGTGAGGAATTGGAAGTGGCTGTAATGTCTCTGATTGGTTTGAGATATATATAAACGTCAGGCGTTGTAGAAAGATTGTGATGATGGCAACTCAGAAAGCCTGGTTGTACACATGGACAACTCGGCAAGGATGGAAAGATAACTCGGCAGATGTGGCCACCGTTCATGTGCATATCAGTAAGAAAAGAAGTTGGATTCCAGTTAGGCACAAGGGACACCATAACTACTATTTTCAGGCATTCCATTTACTTGCTGCATCATCTTACTAAAATATGCAATTTGGTGTCTGTCTGTCTTTTTGACTGAGATACATTCGGTCGGTATTTATCCAATCTCAACCAAACTTGACAGGAAGGTTAAGGGTCACATGATGGAGGTTCTAGCGACTTCATTTGCCCCCCTTTCCAAGGGGATTTTCTGCCTTGGGCGAAATCCGTGTTAAGGTGTATATTCGTGTTGAGATGGCGAATGGTGGCATTCTTCCAAAGCCGCTTCTACTAAAAAAGTAATAACAACACTAATGATAATAGCATAATATTAATGTTATTACAAAACAATGTTAATACAAATAATGAATAATATAAATAAATCCCCTCAAACACAAGAGGTTTTTCGTCCTTGGACAAACGCAGTGTTAACGTGTATAAATGGCTTATCGTGGAGGTTTTGTGGTGCACCCCTATCAGAAGTAAAATGTTATGAACACAAACACATATGATTACGTTTTTAAACAGTATTGTTATCTTGCCAAAACGAAGTTTTTGCAAGATATGTTAGTCAGCTGTATGTTTTTTTTATTTATTTATTTATTTATTTATTTATTTTTTTGTCTGTAATCACGTATAAAAATTCTGCAGAGCACAGTTATCATTGGAAATTTTGTAACTTCGCATACAGAGGCTATAGAGGTCCCTTTCAGCGCACAAAATTTTGAAGGTCAAGGTCAAAGGTCAAGGTCACTTTGTCGCAAATCAGGGAGTCGACGAAACCTTATTTTTTGATCGGATCGTCTTCAAACTTCATGGGAATATAGTTCATGGTCTGGTGCTCAGCTGATTAATTTTGGTGGCGATTGGCCTTGACCTTCATATGTTTTTTTTTTTGTCTGTAATCACGTAGAAATCACTCTGCAGAGCACAGTTATCATTGGAAATTTTTGTAACTTCGCATATCAGAGCCTATAGAGGTCCCTTTCAGCGCATAAAATTTTGAAGGTCAAGGTCAAAGGTCAAGGTCACTTTGCGCAAATCAGGGAGTCGACGAAACCCTTATTTTTTGAGTAATTTTAATCGAATCGTCTCCAAACTTTAGGGAATGTAGTATATGGTCTGGCGCTCAGCTGATTAGTTTTTGGTGGCGATTGGCCTTGACCTTCATGGTTAGCGCCTGAGGTCAAACATATTTGACCCCAAGGTCAATTTTCAAGTTTTAGGAACCATATCGTGTAGTACCTCAAATTGAACACCTCGATGAGTGCTTTCTAGATATGTCAAGCTTGAGACATTATGACGTCATTTGGTGACGTTATGAGGCAAATGCATATTTTCATGGTTACTCTGTAGAACGATTCTTATCGGAATCTCTCGTAGGCAGATATTCCTCAAGGAGTCGCTCCTGGTGGATAGCAGCTCTGTTCACCTCAGTGTGACCTTAAGAAGTCACACGTGGTCACCTTTTGGCAAGATACGGGTCACCCTGCGGGTGACATTGGTTTATTTAACTGTCGCTTTGAGTAGTCGCTATTGCTGTTTAACATGAAACTGAAAGGGAGGAAACCCAACCTTCTTGAGGCATTATATGCTTATTGTGTCCCCCACAGACTAACGGACTCAAGCCTGGATCTACTATAATCTATATACTGTTACGAATTTGTAAACCTATAGCACACAACATTCAGGTCCTATAGATTAGTTATATCGGTAAGTATGTGTTTTATAGATAGCTTCCCTTCCCTTGTCTAATGGGTAAATAAATGTCCATGCGCTGTGATTTATTTTTATAGTTAGGATTTCCCTTTATTGGAAAACCTCATCTTCCGCACGACAGCAGAAATGACCGTTGCGTTGCGGCAGTGCTGCAGAGAAGAGAACAGCCCCGGGATTCTCCGCAGCCCGAGGGGGTGGGGGGGGAGGGGTCAGGCCAGCAGAGATGGATAAATGGGGGAGCCCAGAAGCTGGTCAGAGAGAATCCTCGCGATCGGGAGACGAAAGCGACCTTCCTGGATAAGGGACCTTCCTCGACAAAGGAGAGCGCAGAGCAGAGGAAAGAGGAGAGAAAGAGCGGAGGAACGGAAGAGCATTTCCCCGACCTGGACATCCCGTCCTGCTGGAGCGTTCTTCCCAGGGAGCCTGTCTGGCTGGTCGTGGTCAACGCCGTCCTTCTCCTCCTCACCACAACCGAGAGCTCGAGGAACACCAGTTCCTGCCGGAACCGCAAGGGTCGCCCGCCGGTGTCCGGGTTCGTCTCGCCTCCTGCCGGACTGACCGACTTGAAGACTGCACGAGGCAGACAGGTCCAAGTTAGACCCTGGTCTTCAGCCCGCCAGTCCCTCCGAGCTGAAGGTCCTAATAAAGACCATTGGTCCGATTATTTGGGTGTGTGCGCGTGTGTGTCCGTGGGTCCGTCTGATAAGTAGTGAAATGTATAAGTGTGTTTGCCTGTATTTACGTGCTTAATAATAATAATCGGTTTAGCTCTGCTTCTTGCGTGTTTCCCTTCATTTCCCCATTACTTTTCAATAAATATCCCCATTTGTTGAATGTTTCAGCTCGTTCGTGTCCATTCCTTCTTTGGCTGAGCATGCTGCGTGTTTGAGAATTAGTAAAAGCTGTTACGGCCCGAAGGGGGACATTTGGACCGATGGTTCTTGGCGATTAAACTGCTCGGATCGCACACGGAACGAGCGCGCTAAGCGGCTCATTTTCGTACGAGTTCCGTCGAGGGTGAATTTCCCCGGTAGATTCCCCACGTGGATACTTAGGTATATAGAAATTTGGCTATTCACCCTATTCCACGCGGGTGACCTGTTGGCAATCTTCGGTCTAGTCAGGACCCGTCGGCTCCCGACTTCTCCGGAGTGACGACCTAAATTCCGGGCGATCGGTCGAGCCGACGCTGCAGCTCCATCTCGCGGTCGTGCTCACGGCCCACGTCCGGCCCCGCAACAATACCACGAGAGGATAATAACATGACCCTTCCTGCCACTCCCGTAGGGAACGGGTGTACTATTATGAGCAAATTGGTTTATGGTTATCAGGAAGTCGGTAGACTTCCTATGTAGGGATGTCTTGGACACTCCATAGGTTTAAACAACACAAATCCTCAAAATTTTAAAAAAATCTACCAAGATGCAAACTTATAAATGTATAAAGTACCTAACCAGTCGTCTGTGGGGAATTACACATCCAACATCAGACATGAAGCTTGTGGACAGCATCACTGAGCCCCAAAACTGACAGATCCAAATCAGGCCATTTGTAATTCTTCTTCTTCTTATTCTTCTTTTCAAATGGCACAACTCAAAATTGGTTTTAGCATCAGCATTTGGATTAAACACATGAATCCACTGCATTTTACAGTGGGAAGGTCCATGACTAATCAAAAGTTTCACAACTTGAAAAGATCCCACAAAGTACCTGTACGCAAAGCTTTCTGTTTGAGAAGAAAACGTTAAGGTAGGGATGGTTACAATAAATTATCATGTTGTTGTTGTTTCATATGCAACCTGTGGCTGCATCATTTTCTGGGGGCATGGCTGTGCTGCCGATGTTATTATCAGTAAGCTAGTACACATTTTGCTGACCTCAGAAGGATGACAGGTTGATTCAACCCACCTGGTGTTGTTTCAACAGCACAACAGGGGCTTGAACTCAAGACTCAAGACCCTAGGATCTTAAGCCATCCACCTTAACCATTAAGCCAACCATCCATCCATCCATCGGGACCATACCCTGTGCAGAGCATTGGTGCTGCCTAAGCAGTCTTCTTGGCTCTTGGACACAACAATCCTGGATGGGTCGCCACTCCAACACAGTATACCAGCAAGCTGGCACTCATTTTGCCAACCTCAGAAGGATGACGGGCAGAGTTAACCCCACCTGGTATTAATTCAACAGCAGAGTGGGATTTGAACTCAGGATCCTAGGATCCCAAGCCCTCCACTCTAACCATTAAGCCAACACCAGGCTTAATTGTCACGTGAAACCATTCCTGATACTGTACATGTCTCTCGATTTTGGTTCACAATCACCGCAAGCACCAGCTGAATCGTGTGTGTGTGTGTGTG
>CM068968.1:22414892-22441656 GCA_035128595.1 Eptatretus atami
TACATTGTAATTGAGTGAACACCATACATAGTACATTGTGGTTGTATGAATGGCATCCATGGTACATTGTGGTTGTATGAATGCCATCCATGGTACATTGTGATTGAGTGAACACCATACATGGTACATTGTGGTTGTATGAATGGCATCCATGGTACATTGTGGTTGTATGAATGACATCCATGGTACATTGTGGTTGTATGATTGCCAATCCATGGTACATTGTGATTGAGTGAACACCATATATAGTACATTGTGGTTGTATGAATGGCATACATGGTACATTGTGGTTGTGTGTCTGCCACTAATTATTGTAGATTGTGGTTGTGTGAATGACATCCATGGTACATTGTGGTTGTGTGGATGGTATATTGTGATTGTGTGAACTGACATCCATGGTACATTGTGGTTGTGTGAATGACATCCATGGTACATTGTGGTTGTGTGAATGACATCTATGGTACATTGTGGTTGTGTGAATGACATCCATGGTATATTGTGGTTGTGTGAATGACATCTATGGTATGTTGTAGTTGTATAGCTGTTCATGGTATGTTGTAGTTGTCTGAGTTTGTCATGGTATATTGTGGTTGTGTGAATGACATTCATCGTGTGTTGTAGTTGTGTGACTGGTGGTGGTGGTCGTAATCCAGCTTGGCTGCCGGGGTAGCTATCATTTCTTGAAGCACGACTGTGTCGCTGATGCAGTGCCTCTCTACCAGTACACACACTGGAACTGGTACTCATTTCGCCGACCTCGGAAGGATGACAGGCTGAGTCAACCCCCTGGTGTATTAATTCAGTGGCCGACGGGGCTTGAACTCAGGACCCGAGGATACCAAGCCGCCACCCTAACCACTGAGCCAACACCAGGCTTTGTGTGACTGTTTGCTGTGTTTTGTTGTAGTTTTGTGACTGACATCCATAATACGTTGTAGTTGTGTGGCTGTTCACGGTATGTTGTGGCGGTGTGAATGTTTTCCATGCTACGTCATCACCGTGTGGCTGTTCTTCGTAAGTTGGGGTTAACGGGGAGTTTTTAGAGATTTCTTCACGCTGCATTGTTGATAATGAAGATTTTTTCTGTGACTTGCTCACAACTTGTTGTGTTTGGTAAATTTAAACAATTACTAATCAAGGCATATTGTGGTTGATGGTGGGTTTCTCCATTTTTCTTCACCATCCAGTCACTGATATTCGACGAGGTGGAGCTGACGGAGGCCATCGTCGCTGAGAATAGCACGAAGAACGTGAACAACAGCTTCACTGTGAGGCGCGGAATGGAATGAGAGTGATGAGTAAAGGGTTGTGAGGTGCAAAAAATAATCACCCGATGCACATAAGCAAGGTTATTTTTAGAAATAAGAACGACAAGCTAAACAATCTTTGCCAACAACTACCATTGCCCACGGAGCCCAATGGAAAACTGAGACCACTGTGTGGGTGGAACAGGAAGCGGTGGTCATGTCGTGGAAAATGTGTTTCTGTGCAAATCCATAGATTATGGGGGAGGTTTGAGCTTGTGGCACCGTGGATCGAACCATGCTTTGACTGAAACCGTTGCTTGTGCTCTCCTCGTAGGTGATCACCGCGTTTCGCCGGCTTGTGCTCTGCGCTGAAAATCGGAAGGACATGGAGGACTGGATTTCTACACTGAAATCTGTGCAGAACCGTGACCCTTCTGAGGTACGGGGGACGGGTGCGAAGAGGGTGTATTGATCAAAGTCATGGAATATTCCGAATGGAACCCTCTTGACATCGTTGCTGTGTTTCTCCTCATTCTGCCATCTGCTAGACCTGCCAGCTGGTGTTTGACCACTTCTCCGGAAGTCATAACTGGTTTGCGTGTGGCCATGCAAGACCCACCTTCTGTAACGTCTGTCGAGAAGCTCTTTCTGGAGTCACAAATCACGGCCTTTCTTGTGAAGGTAGGCGAGGTGCCGGTCCGTCTGGTTTTTGTCAGGAGCGAACGCACGATTGGCTCCACGAGGCGATCACTGGGCCTTTTGTCCGTGCACAAACCGCTGCATTGCTAATTGCGATTGAAGTTGATGGACTCGCGCTAATTTGTCCAAAAAAAAATGGATATAACTAGGTCGTAATGCTTTGACTCACTATATCGTGAATCGTATCAAATGTTTATTAAATTACTGGCACTTTGTCGAGAGCTTTTCATTTGTGCACTTTCATGGATAAGCAACAGAATCACCCTCTGTTTGTGCTTCCACCATTGTCTCTTCCTTAAACCCTGTCCCCCCCCCCCACCCCAAGTGTGCAAATTCAAGGTGCACAAGCGATGTGCAGCTCGTGCCAGTAACAACTGCAAATGGACCACGCTGGCATCTGTTGGCGGAGATGTGATCGAAGATGAGGATGGGGTGAGAGAGGACACGCCATGATGGGGATAATAAGCTTATGGTTGCTTGGATTCGCCAGAGATAGATGGAAGGGATGAAAGGAGAACCGGAACATATGAGAGAAATTGAAGATGTGGACAAAGTGTCACACTTCTACCACTTAAAAATAGCAGATGTTCTTCCTGTAGTTCATATTGCAATCGTAATGAACTTCAGATGCTTTGAAGTCTGTTTTCTTTCATAGTTCTAATTTTATTAATTGAAGTAATTGCATTCTTGCGCAGTTCGTGGTCCATTAGATGTGATTAACGTACCATCGTTCTGCTCCCGTTACCAGCTGCTGTTGGGTTGTTGTCACGCAGATCATCGTCACCATTTGGAAAATCTATGGAAACGAATAACGTAATTTTGTCATTAATTTTTCATTAACCAACTTCAGTTAATTTGCGCTTAAAGATTGCATCCCAGTTAATGGTGGTGGACAGAGGTTAACCGAAGGTGGACGGAGGTTATGTTTTCACCCCTGTTTGTCTGTCTGTCTGTCTGTGAGCAGGATATCTCATAAAGTTACGGATGGATTCGGATGAAATTTGGTGGATATGTTGGGTGTGTGACGAGGACTAATTGATACAATTTTGCTGAAGATACCAATACGAGATTTTTTTTTTTTTAATCTTTAAAGCAATTCTTCCCCATTGTGAGGTCAGACCAAAAAGGATATACAGCATGATATTTCAAAAAGTTATGGACGGGTTGAGACAAAACTTGTTGGATGAGTTGGGTAGGTGATGACCACAAGCCGATTACATATTGGTTAAGGTATGGATGCAGATCCGGCCTATCGGTGGGATACAAAATGTAAACTGTTCAGCCTGGCAGAAGTATGCGATCTACTGAGAACCGTTCTCGTTACCTCCGCCACATAAGGTGTACGGAGGTTAGGTTTTCACCCCTGTTTGTCTGTTTGTCTGTGATCAGGATATCTCAAGTTATGGATGGATTCGGATACAACCTGGTGGACAGTTTGGGTGTGTGACGAGGAAGAATTTATTATATTTTGGTGGAGATCCAAATCCGGATCCGGATACTTAGAATCTTTTCAGTGATTCTTCACCATTGAGACATAGGGCCAAAAATGATATATATCACGATATTTCAAAAAGATAGGCACGGATTCAGATAAAATTTTGTGGACAGGTTGGGTGTGTGACGAGGACGAATTGGTTCAATTTTGGTGAAGATGCGGATCCGGATCCGGATCTGGATACGAGAATTTTTTCAGTGATTCTTCACCATTGAGAGGTAGGGACAAAAACGATCTATAACATGATGTTTCAAAAAGATAGGCACAGATTCGGACAAAATTTCGTGGACAGGTTGAGTGTGTGACGAGGACGAATTGGTTCAATATATTTTTGAAAATCCAGAACTGGTTCTGGATACGAGAATTTTTTTAATTTTTAGAGTTATTCTTCATAATCGAGAGATATTGCCAAAAACAATCTATAATCGCACGATATTTCAAAAAGTTTTCGACGGATTATGACAAAACTTTGTGGATGAGTTGGGTAGGTGTAAAGAACAAGCCAATTAGATTTTGCTTAAGGTCTGGATGCAGATCCAGTCTACGAGTGGGATACAAACGTAAACTATTCAGCCTGGCGGAGCTATGCACCCTACTGAGTGCTGTTCTCGTTCCCATTGTTATTCACAACTAAATAACTGCTGATGTTGTGAAGGAGGGATTTGTAATCGAGCCAGAGTCTACTTGTCACCTTGCACCGCCGAGTCGTGGCCGACTCCTGGCGACCCTCCAGGTCAGTGCCTGTCAGCTACACCTATCCTTCACTGCCTCCTTGAAGTCATTGATTTGCATCTCCTCCCCTTTATTGACTTCATTTCATCTAGCCATCTTGATCTATGTCTCCCTCTTTCTTATACGAGTTCCACTGACAATTCCTGTCATCAGCGATTTCTCGAGGTGGTGTTGGGAACGTCACAATGTGACCAAAGTAGACTAGCTTCTGGTGGAGGATGATCACATTTGATGGTCGAGGGTCTGGTGGATGGAATCGTTTGATCTCCTTCCAATCCAGGGAATCCGGAGCACCAGTCACCAACGCCGCTTTTCAAAAGCCTGCATTCTCAACCTGTCTCTTATTGTGGTGGTCCATGTTTCAGCAGTCTCGGTCAGGGCAGGGAGTATGAGTGCGTGAACAAGTCCGATCTTTGTTCCAACAGTGATATCCATGTCATTCCATACCTTCTGCAATGTAGCCGTTGTTGTTCTTCCAAGTGATAACTTTCTGTTGATCTTTGCAGAGCAGCCTCCAGCCGCAGCGATCTTCGACCCGAGGAAAATGAATTCTTCTGCTTACTCGATGTCATCTCCATCAACCTGGAACTGTTTTAGATTTGCTGTGTCCTTTGTTTTCTGGTTGTTGAGGAATAGTCCTGATTTCACAATTTCTTGCTTCACTGCCATCAGTAATTATGCCAGTTCTATTTCGGTCTTGGCCAGCAGAATGGTACCATCCGCATACCGCAGATTATTCAGACACAAACCACCAAGCCTGATCCCCTTATGTTTTTCTGTGAGTGCTTATCTGCTTACCAGTTCACTGTGAAGATTGAACAGGCAGGGCGATAAAATACAGCCTTATCTGACTTCCTTTCCGATTCTGAGCCAGTCAGTTTCCTTGTGCTCAGTTCTGACAGTGGCTTCCTGATTTTTTTTTTTTTGTAGAAGTTTTGCAGTAGATAAACTAGGTGGTTGGGTGCACCCATCTTTGTGCGCATCTTCCAGAGTGAATCATGATCGGCACGGTCAAAAGCCTTGCTGTAGTCAATGAAACAAAGGTAAATGTCGTTTTGACATTCTCTACACAGTTCCCGAAGCAATCTGATGTGAGCAATGTGATCCCTTGTGCCTCGGTGCTTCCTGAACCCAGCTTGTTCCTCAGAAAGTTGTTCATTCATAAATTGTTAAAGTCTTCTTTGAGTTATCTTTATCAGCACTTTGGTGGAATGTGAAACCAATGCTATGGTTCTGTTATTTACACAGCATCTAGCATCCCCCTTCATGGGAAGTGGAATGAAGACGCACCTTTTCCAGTCAATTGACCACACTCCTGTTTCCAAGATTTGTTGGCAAATTTTGGTCAACATGTCAATGCCTTCCTTCCCAAGTGATTTCTCCAGCTTAATAGAGATTTCATCACTCCCATCTGACTTACTGTTGGTGAGAGTTGCTGTTCCACAGCTTTCTTAACTTCACTCTTCAGGATACCAGGTTCTGGGGTGAAGTCTTCCTGGACTGTAATGATGGGTTCGCCATCCTTTTTCTTTTGAAGCATCTCAGTATATTATTTCCATTATATTATTAGCCCACTACCGGTTTCACCAGAGGGGACTAGAGGTTTGCTCTCCGTCTGTCCATCCATCTGTCCCACCTGTGGGTTTTTTTCAAACTTTTTCCCATACCCTCTTAACATATTCAACTGAAATTTGGTACCTGGCTTTATTATGATAAGTTACAGAACGAGTTTGAGTTTCAGGGTGTTTCATCAATTTTTCAGTGTTATGCCCTTTATAAACTTGGAAAATATCACATATTATACATGGCTCAGTGTTCAGCTGCCCTGACTCCACCCCCACTGCTTTACACCCATTGTCTGGACAGCTGGTTTCCATCTATTTTGCACTTCTTTCACCATTTGCGTCCGTTACCACTCCCCACTGCTTTTTGCCCCACCCCTCCCCCCCCCGCGCCCCCCATTTTTTTTTTTTTTTTTTTTTTTTTTTTTTTTTTTTTTTTTTTTTTTTTTCACCAAGCCCCCCCGCGGGCCGCCAAAAAAAAAAAAAAAACCCCCCCCCCCCCCGCCCACACAAAAAAAAAAACTACCACAAACCCACCCCCCTCCCCCTTTTTTTTCCCCCCTTTTTTTTTTTTTTTTTTTTTTTTTTTTTCTTTTCCCCCCCCCCCCCCGCCCCTTTTTTTTTTTTTTTTTTTTTTTTTTTTTTTTTTTTTTTTTTTTTTTTTTTTTGTTTTTTTTCACCCCCCACGACCCGCCACTTTTTTTTTTCCCCCCGACCACTTCCAATAGGTCAGGTTTTGGAAGGTTGGGGGTGGGTTTTTTCGGTCCCCAGTTTTTCCGTTTTGGTTGGGGCGGGGGCCAGGATCACAACCATCTAAATGGGAAAATTCCCCGTAATTCATGTAGACCACAAAAGAAAAACCCCAATTTGGAAAATTTCCTCTTCTAACTTGTTTTCCAATAATGGGGCCACACACAGGTTTGAACCAACGATCCGGACAAGTTTTTATTAACCATTTTGAAATTTTAACCACCGTGAAAGTTTGGGGCCGTGGGGCCGTGGCTTTGTTAAAAAATAAAATCCCGCGGAGGAAGCAACGACCAGGAAAACAACAAATCCAAATGATGGCGGCGCCCATGTTGGTCCGGTGTTGATTTCGAGTGATTTTTTTGGCATCCTTCAACAACCCTATAATTATGCGTTGGGTTTCCCCATACCCTTAGGGCCCGGGGAAGGAAGGATGGAAAAAAGAAAAGGTGACCGCAATCACGGAATAAAAAGCTTGGCCGTAAAAAGGTATTGCGAGTGGTGGGGCCGAAGGCCTTGGGGGTTTGCGACCGCCCACAGATAAGTTGAAAAACTTTAAAATTCAACAAAATGGCCCCGTTTGCTGGCCTAAAAATCAATTTATGAAAAACTGCTTGCCAATGACTGATCCTCCCTGCGGATGCTGGCTTGTCACGGTTCTGCTATGCGGTCGTTTTGTAACAAGGATCATATAAAAACGTGCTGAAGCCAGGAAAAGGAAATCAGAAGCCAGCACTACTGCAGTTTTCTGCTAGAGCCATTGAGGTGGTGGGCGCGGACTAGAAGAAGAGGGGCACTCCCTACCACAAATACGTAGGAAAAATTTTCCGTCAGAACCTCTTGTAAGAAAGGGTTGGCTGGTAAATCAAGCTTGGTGTAAAACTGCCCAATAATTTTTTCGCTTATCATATGCCAGAACAAAAGAGGGGGCGGTGCAGAGTTCCCCCCTTCAGCTTTCCTATCCATCGGCATAGTGACCTTTCATCAGGAAAAAATTCTCGAATTCCACGTGTCAAAGAATGGAAATCTCTCCAAATATCGCAGAGTTTGTACTCTTCGGGAAACAAAGTGTTGAACCCTTGTGCTACATTATGATAAACATTCAGGTGGCAATGGGAGGTAGAGTCCTACATACATGAGGAAGTGGCCAAAGCTTAGCCTAGCCAGGCTGAGATGTTGAAGACACACCATGGTATGCTACCAGGGAAGGCGCGTTGCTGGGATGTCGGGAGATGAATAATAATTTTGCTAAACGCTAAATATCTAATATAAGGTGGATATTGGAGTAAGATCGCAGTGTCTGCTTGTGGCGCTCTCGGGGGTCCAACGTTTCGGCTTGCGACCCCCTTATCATTGCACTCTACCAAGTGAAAAAACTGGTGCTGTTAGTTTGTCTTTGGATCGCGTGAGGAATTTATGTGGGTTACACTTGTATTACCTGGACTTTCAACCACCGGTGCAAATATAGAATTATGAGGATTTTCTGGATTTGGTACAAAAACATCCGAGAAGCTCCAAGAAATAGCAGGAGATCTGAATGCATCATGGCAGCCCATCCGCAGACGAATATGTGATCAGCTACATTGGGTGCAGTTGTGTAATTTAAATTTGTGTATATAACTCCCAGAGGCTATAACGAGGAATCCTTCCCATTGTGTTGATAGTTTGGAATAGTCTTCACACATATCTCTGTTGGCGTCGCTATCCATTATAGCACTATTATGCGGAAAAGAAGTCACTGGTGGGGGATGGAGTACTGTATATCCACAATTGAAAACCCTCTATCTATCGCAGCAATGCAGTTGGTTATCCGATGGAACTTCGCGTGAACAGACGTTCAGGCATATCCATCTTCATGGCCTAAACTGATTTAAATGAAAACAACGCCCCATAAGTCTATTGCGATGTGTACTTGAAAGAAAAAAAGACTTAAGATACTAGCAGACTCGGAACGGATACCTCCCAGAAAAAACACGACAACCATTGCAATTTTTTGGGGTGCCTTAGTCGCCACCCTCTGATTTGTTTGTTTTCCTCGGTCGTCTTCTCCAGCACGATTCAAACAAAGACATCTGTCGGTCGAGAGCGAAGTGCGAGTGTACAAAGGGAAGGAACATTGAAAAACAAACCTACTATTTTTCGAACGGCGGTAAATTTTTTCCAACACCTGGATTTTAGCCTCTCAGAGACTCGTGTCGGGTCGCCCGCTGTCCAACCCTTTGTGTTGCCATAGTGGCGTAAAGAAGCCGCAGTGTTGAAAGTCTCTCTAAATCAATGCGTTATCAGGATCAAATCATGGAAGGATACCTCGTACCCCCACCAAGGGCTAGCAAATGTATCATTAGAGTGTATGAGGAAGTGCACTAGCTCCGCCAGAGGCATCACGGACCAAGAAAGGGTGCGAAACTCTCGGGGCCGGACCCACGCACACTCCACCCCACACTTTTAAATTTTCTCTATTCTACTCGAGCGAAGCTAGACTCATGATTTGTTGGAAAGGGGAGATGGTTAGACACGAACTGAAGACACGCAAATAGCTGAAAGAAAGTGGCAACAATAGTTGATGGGAGTGAAGCAAGCCCTGATACTCTAAGATTGCCCATTTCTACTAGGAAAAAATGGTGGAGCCCCGGCGTGTAGCACCAACTGAGACGCCCGTTTGAGTAGGCGGGGCATGGAGATCCAGCGGCCTATCGGTTAGACTACTGATGCGAACTGCGCGACCCTTGGTAAAATAAATCAACCTTGGCTCGGAACTATCACGAGAAGTCGTCTCATACTGGCCAAGTTTCATCACCAGGTTTAGACTTGTTCTATGCGTACGATACACACCTAAACCTTATGCCCAAGGGGTAAATACTTACCCGTTAAAAAACTTTGGGTGAAACTGACAGAAACAATGGGCCGGGTTAGAGAGCCAACTCCCCACCCCAGCTAGCACCTAAGTTCTTCCCCACCCAGACACCGCTCAGTGTTCATGGACGGCAAATGGACTGCCCAACGGCATACTCGTTATGGATTTAGTAGTGTTGCGTGTGATCAGATCATAGAGCAGACTTTAATAGGGACAGCAAGACCAGTGGGGCAGTCATTGGTTACACTCAGAAAAGCACAGCTGTGAAGAAGTGGATCCTGTCCCAACCAGCACGTGCGGAAATCGCAAGGAAATGTGGATCCATGGCGGGTATCCACGACGAGCCCGAACGAGAAAGGATTTGGATCTGTCGAGCTCGAAGAAAGACACGAAGCAGTGGTGGTACAAGTGATGGACACGAGTACTTCAAATGATTAACCCTTTCTCCGGCGCTCACCTTGAACTCGTCAATATTAGTTCAGGTGTCATCGCACCGCCAGCCACTTCCGCGGACTTGATGAACGCGTATTTCAAGGGAGAGATGCTGTCGTGCAATTCATGCGTGATCGGCTTCTCTCGGTGAGGTCCCATTCTTCAGTCCGATTTCGAAGGCCAAATTGGCAACTTTCTTAAGGCGCGAGGCAAGTCGCGACTCCCCACCAGCAGATGCCGAAGGTTGAAATTGCGAATGAGCGTCGCCTTTTCACACGACTGCTGTTGATTGGCGAGAAAAGCAATGTAACACTCCACGATCTGCTCGCATACCCACTGGCGACACATTCTCTTTCCCGCTGGCATCCGGTGATGGTTCGATTGCTAAGACGGACAAAGCCAAACTCCACACCATATACCTGAAACTGTGGCCCGATTGCCGTGTGGACGCTCGGCTCATCCAAGGTGCGAATCGATGTGGTTGGAATGGCCGTTTATCTAGGACGAATAAAGGCTTGGTTCACTGCCATACACTTTTCGGACAAACTGAAGAGATGCGTGCTGACCATCGTAGTGGCCCAAAGCATGAACATAACCATCTTCGAGACTGGACGTGGTGTTTGATATACTTACCCAAGTATCAGCAAATAGTGCTGGAGCACGCCCAGATGAGCAGGCGGGCGGCGATCTTCAGGTGCGAACCTCTCTCGGACCGTGATGAACCCTTCCAAAAACAGTGGGCCATTATCTCCTGAGCGGAGCCAACAAGGAGGCGTTTTGATGAGTTCATCGTCGAATCGTGGACGAGAAACATCTCTCTCCATCAAAACTGGGTGACATGCCTGTTTGACGTCAGTCATGCCGGCAAATGTGAGAAAATCAAGGCGTCAATGGTGTGCGTGTCATGACTGTTGTTCGTCAGTACCTGAACTTGAATGTGACCATGAGGGAAGCTGACACGAAGCTCCTGCTACATGCCGCTCACGCGGGACAGAATGAAGAGTCGGTGCGCCTATAGAGAGGTTTCGTAACACGCTGATTGTGGGTTTGTGTGGCCGTTGGCTTACTCGAATCGCTATCAGCACGAAATTCGTACAGAAGCCAAGGAAATAATTCCAGTTGGTGCATCTAGAGACGACGGACATCCTAATGTTTTTTGTCTTAGGCCAAGCGTGATGGTTGACAGATCCCTGGGAGTTTTGGCAGCTGTCTGAAAGGTTTTTGTCTGAATTATACCAGAGGTAAATTACCAAGTGGTCAACATTTCCACCGTTAGGGACAAAAACAACGGCCCATTCGAACTGAAATTGCATGGAAGGTTTCCCCAAATTCTCATCACTGTTTTTGGAGAGCAATTGGTCGAGAATTCTGCAACGCTAGATCAGAATATCTCATTCATCGTACCTGCGGAACATTATTCGTCCATGCGTCATGTACAATCAGCCCGACCATGGAAGACCTGGAGTGCCTGCGATGAGGGCCTTTCGCTAGCAAGACTATTCTGCACGCGATCGCTCCAGAACAGAAGTTCCGCAGGTAAGAAAAGACGACGATAACTCTAGCGCAAGATTTGTGTTGCTGCTTGCAAAAGGTGAACTTAGGGCTTAATCAGTCCTGTGATTCACAGAACTCACCGAAACTGCGCAACAGAGGTTAATTTATTAAGCCCCCCGTGTCCCTTCTCTACAATTTTTCCGATCGGATGGGTCTGGAACGCAACGATAGGCACTGATATTGTTACTACGGCAGTGAACAAACCACCAGCGCCGAAGGCCTAACTGGTTTTAAGTAAGCCGACGAAAACTGGTTAATTGACAAGACAGCACGAAATGCGAGAGCAACAGAATGGTTCTTTGCCGAGTCCCCCACAAAAGAGAGACTTCCGCACAGAGTGAGGGGCGCGATGTGGGTTTTTTCTACAAAACTTGCGCCACGTGACGCAGAACCGTGGCAAGAATTGGGAACTTATGGGGATGAATGGAAAGCAGAACTTGACGATGATTCCGATGACGAACTGTGAATGTGGGTGTCACACTGCTTTGCTGTTGGTTGAATCTACTACACAGTAGTATTCAGGTTGTTTAGATGTAATAGTGGACTTGAGTTTTGTAATAGCAGCAGTCAAGAGCCTAGTTCGACAACCGCTTCAGGAAAGAAGAGATACTGGAGTTCTAAGACAGTAATCCTCTTGTGGCGGTTCTACTTACTTTTCATCAGGCTGAGTCCGCGCAGTTCTCTTTGTTTTTGATTTAATCCGTAATAGCCAATGTAATTGTCTTTTAATAGTCAATGTCAACTATACTACTTTAAATAGCAGTGTGGCTTGCTTTAAGCAAAAGAGTTGCTGGTCTCTCGGACTGTATATGGGGTCGGTGTCCAAGACGTTTTCGGCCGATAAAAATATGTAACTGCTTCGGTTTACGACCTTTAATTATAAACATCTTTAATAACAGTGAATAGGGCTCTGTAAATATTGTATCATTTAAGACCTCACAAGAGTTTTCTTTGACGTACATATCAGTCTAACCTTGATTCTTCATTTCTGTGTCAAAATCGTGCTTTAATGTTCGGTGTATCTTTAATTGTCAAAAATGACCAATTGTGTCACATCCTCGACGTGGAAACAAGTGGATTTGGCACTCAGCGTCTAAAATTATGTATAGCAAATTTCATTCAGATTGGTGATCTGCACAACGAAAATCATTTTCTGAAGGTAATAGCGAGTACCTCCACATGGTCTAAAACCTGTGTATGAACTTTCCGTTGGCCTACCTAATATTAAAAAAAAAAGGTCTCTCATTCTGCATTTTTTTTTTTTTTTACTGTTTACTGTTTCTGTTTACTGTCGCCTGCAGATGGAATTGTTGTGTGCTTCCTTGTCTTTCTTGCTTTCCTCTGAAAATCTGAGCTTAATTTCTTGCCAGCATCTCATTTTCTAGTGTAGGGTGTCTTTCTCTGAGTTTCCAACATTATATGGCGAGCCAGAGTACTGGCATATGAAAACTCCTCTTTTTGAATGATACCATGGAATCATCAATGATTACTTGCCATTGATGCCAATAAATCAGCCAATCATCAATGATTACAAAAAGAGATTAAGGGATGCAAGGGGTAATTTTGGAGCGTGTCACACAGGAGAAGGATCTGGGGGTGGTGATAGATACGGGAGGTAAGCAGGCAGCACAATGCCAGGTAGCTATAGGTAAAGAATAGGGTTTTTGGTTGTATTCGAGAGGGGATCATTTAATAATCAAAAGAGGTGGTGTTAATATTGTACAGGAATATTGTGCACAGTTTTGGTCACCAAAACTCAGGAAGGACAGCGGGGGGTTCAGCATAGGGCGACTAGATTGTTCCGGCCCTAGCTAGACTCAGCTATGAGGAGCGGCTGAAGGAGACAGGGCTTTATACACTAGAAAGGAGGTGGTTATGAGGAGATATGATAGTGATGTTTAAGATAATGAAAGGAGAGATAAAAAGTAGAGATGAATTATTCAACAGAGTAGACATTGATAGGACCAGGGGACACATAGCCTGAGAGTAAGAAGAGGAGAGTTAAGACGGCAGGGGACTTTCACTCAGAGAGTAGTTAATGCATGGAATGGTCTTCCTGGAAAGGTAGTGGCAGCGAAAACAGTTGATAAGTTTAAATTGTAATTAATAGGTACCTGGAAGTATGAGATAGAGGGGTTATGGGGATGTTGATTAGACTTTTATTAGTTTGAGCATCCGATGGGTGATGTGTGCATGTGTAATGGAGTGCTTTTGGTTGGGGGGTTCTGTCAAGGGGTGTTTGTGTTGGTCGATGTGTGTTTTTACCCAAGCCCCATGTCCCCTCTCCCAAGGGGAAGAAAAAAATAAATACAAAAACTTCAAAAAGCACAAAAATACTTTCTTAAAAAAAACAAAAACATTTTGCAGTTTCTTCTTTGGATTTTGTGTTGATAAATGAGTGTGGTGTTGATGTGGTCACCGATTTCCTTGTCTTGTCCTTGTATTGTTCAGGAAAACCTCAATTTAAGGCTAAAAGGGTTGTCCGTTAATGCTGAAAGTCCGTTAAATTGAATGGTTTTATTTATTTTTTATTTTTTGAATGGTAATAAATGCCCAACCAGGCATAACGGACATTATTAAACAGTTACACAGTGCATAAATGTAATAACAACACTCAAATAAGAAATAAACAGAAGAAAACAAGCAAGAAATATAAATTAAATAAGTATATACAGTACTATATTGTACTCACCATTTGTGTCATGATCGTTTATAGGCCTTGATATTCTCCGGGAGCGAGCAATTAAAAAAACCCAAAAAAGTCCTGTCTCGTCAGCATTGAAGACGGTATAAAATCAGCCCTTCCTTCTTAATCAAATAATCGTCAAAAAGGTTCTACCTCCTCCGTGGCCGCGCTTAAAGAATCACCGTAAGTCTCATGTATGATGCCATGATGCTTCCAGAAACGCCAAAGCCACCAATCACTCACCTGGATATTTATATTCCCATATTTATATTCCCATAACGAAGCACCACACCACTCACATTTACACCATGAGAACGCTACTGAACGTATACTGCCTCTTCGAGGTTTTTGACTTGTGCTACTTTCATGTGTTTCCGTGCACCCACCCACTGTCGAACCACTTCTAGAACTGTCCACACTGAAGTTTTTTTTTTCTCATAAGGAATTTTTATGCGCAGGAGGCCATTGGGCCCATCATGCCTGCATCACACCAATACCAGATTTAATCAATCCATCGATACCAAACTTTAATCCAAACTTTCACGAAAATAGTTTGAGCTTGTCCTTACTTTAACGAATATCAAGACACCATTTGCTTCTTCACACCATACTTATCACACACACACACACAGGTAACCGATACACCAGAGTCTAACTTTGCAATTAGCTCCAATTTCTGCACCACACTCAGATTCACACGCTTTTTCTTTACACCACCGTCCGTAGAGGCCATGGTAAATCACTTGTATGGTGAGTAACTGTATACGCAAACAAACAGCAAAGAAACACATAAATTCAAAGACTCAACTACACACGATCTGACCCAGAAGACGGTCGTAATGTCGTCCTCTGTTCTCAGTTCTGGATCTGGATTCAGATCTTCAAAATTAACCGTTGCCATCCTCGGCCGGTCACCTACACACACACACACACACAAAAAAATTCAGAATGATTGCTTGAAAACTGTGGCCAAAAATCGTGTGACAAACAGGCAGACAGACAAACGCTGCAGACAAACATACTTGGCAAAAATTTTTTTTCCCGCCAAGTAACAACTAAAATATACAATGTGGATCTAGATTAATAAGCAGCAATAATGTCTGACAAAGGCGATGTTAGCTGACTTCCAAACAGATGGAAGGTGACAGATGAAATTATAGAGTGAACACAGCAGAATATTTGTGAAGAACAACATGCTGTCTTAACAGTCTTGCAATCTCGTTTACCGAATCTAAATGTTCTAACAACTTTTATTCCGTTCGGCCAAAGTAGACTTTTGTCAAACCGTTTGCCTTGCCGAATGATGTTGTTGCGGCAGATGTTTCAAACCCAACTGCCATGGTGTTGTTGTTGTTGTTGTTGTTGTTGTCATTCTATGACTCTCCCGTCTTATTAAAAGTGATTCCATCCCATCTCCCATCCTTGATGGGTGCATCCACGAGTATAACATCAATGTTACATTGTGCGATGTCAAATCCATTGATCTGTGTCACCCTGGAAAATTTACTGAGAAAATAAGATGCAATGTCTCTAAGGGACCTGGATTTGATTACCTTTGAGAGCAGATGTTCGGAATGAGGAAGATGTGTGAAATGCCATCATGAGCTTAAAAAAAATTGTGTTACTGGATACAAAGGAATAGGAATAGTAATTAACCGAACCTGAACCTAAAGGGTAGATGTGGCCATTGTACCCATTTAGACAAGAACCTGATGTCCGTGTGAAGTCCTAACCATTTCTATTTGTTTTTGACCATGTCCAGGTGTGGATGCCCCACCAGTGGTTGGAGGGGAACTTGCCAGTTAGCGCTCGATGTAGTGTGTGTGACAAGGCCTGTGGAAGTGTGCTGCGCATGCAGGACTGGCGCTGCCTCTGGTGCAGAACTATGGTGAGTGGAGCTTAAACAGATGTCTAGAGAATAAGGGAGAGGCAAGAGATAGGGGAAAGAAAGGTATAGCTTTCATTGTACCATGTGGAAGAGCTCCAATGACAATGAGCTGGGTTGAGTAATAAGAAGGGATCTTCCTTGACTATCACAGGTAACTGTGATTATGTGTCATAAATGTAGAACTTCCCTTTGCAAGAAAGAAGATCCATACTGATATGCAAACACATGAATGTCGGTTAAGGCACCGAAGAAGTAATAGAAGGAGATGAGCTACGTGTGGCATATAACACCATTCAGGAAAAGTGACAGCAAACTTCACATCCATTCCACAACTTTCTTATCTCTAGTGTCAAAGCCAGCGGCGAGCAGTGAATTATTTCATCATAAATCCCTGTACCATGACTGTAGTTTTCCAAGATGTCGGTATTTTTGTGTAAAATTGTCACTTCTGTTAAAATGAGCACAACCTTCATCGCGTTGGTGCTCGTTTCCATCATTGGTCATCTCCTCTACGCTAAGCTGAGGAACCTGGGATTTTTCAGACCTGCCCGTCCTCATAAGTTATTTAAAATATTCCAAGAATGCACGAGTTTCGTGGTTGATTCTCTCTGGAATACTGCGATGTACATCGGTGCATTGGTGCGACTTGGTAACACGGTTTCTTTATGCCCTTGAGGTTCACTCGGCTTGCCGGGATCAAGTTTTGCGACGCTGCCCGTTCGGGCAATGCAAGGTGTCTGTCATACCTCCGACGGCCCTGAACAGCATCGACTCTGACGGTGAGTTCTCATTCCTACACATTGACAGTTTCCTGTGTTGGATCACCGCTCGTGCATGTCATGCAGCTAATTTTTACCTTCACATACTTTTACCGACAAAGAAATTGAATATTGGATCATTTTGTTCAATAAATATATAAATAAGTAGGTTTGTGTGTGTGTGTGTGTGTGTGTGTGTGTGTGTGTGTGTGCGCAATTTGTTTAATCATGTTCTCTTTATCGACTACTCAGACTTAAATAAAGATCTGATTACATTTTAGGTCAAATTTATGCTGAAATACAGAAAATTCTAAAGAAATACGTTGCCGTGAGCGCAGCTGCGCCACTGATGCAGTGCCCCCTGTAGAAGTGTAGGTTTGGGCAAGAATTCGTAATTTGTTTATGATGCCGGAGATAGCGAGCCTACTCTTCATGTATGACACCGTGCGGTTTTTAACGTCTACCAAATAATGCTGGCAGATGAGATGGCCAGTTTAACATCCATCTGAGGGATGGCACACACATTGATGGCTCGTCATACCTGTGCGACGCCAGGATGACAGTGTATACCTTGGCCGAGATTCAAACCCAGGTTAGACAGCTCAGAGGCGAGTATGCACACCTCGAGGCCATCCTGCCAGTCCACAAATGAGCTATTATAATGTGAACAGCACTCAAAATGGTGTCATTGGCCTTTCCACTGGGAAATTATTTGGCCGTTCTATAATCAGACACTACCTGTGAAATGAGAACGGCGAGGTGGATGTGTAATGTGACACTGGAGGATAGGAAAGCAAATGTGGAATTAAGAGATAGGTTCGGTATAGAAAGCAATACTGAGGTTATGCATAGGGGTCGGGTGAGATGGTTCGGACATGTGGAAAGGATGTGGTGGGAAGCTGTGTGAAGAGGTGTATAAATGTGAATGTAAGGAGAGCTTGAGGCTGTCCGAGGAAAACGTGAGATGTGTTGCTGAGAGAGAGGGTCTTCGAGTTAGTTTAAGGCCTAACAAGAGGGCTAGCAAGGGATCGTGCAGCCTGGAAAGCAGACATTAGGTGAACCTCGGCTTACACATGCAAGCATGCAAACGGGCGTTAAACGATGATGATGACGACGACGACGATATCTCATAAATTTCTCTGCGATTTGGGTCAAGAAAGCTTAATCGCTGAGAAATTTTGGCCACGTTTGAATTTTGTTTCTTAAAAAAAATGTTGCTGTTGAGGATAAAACAATCATGCATGGTTTTGCCCTCGTAGATACGGTTTTTGCCAATGTGAACAGATTGCTCTGTTTCTGCACAAGAGCTTTGTTGCTTGCTCTTTCGACGTCAGCCATTCGTGCACAACATGCAAACTGTTGTCCTCAACCTTTTCTTCCGGCACCCAGGCTTCTGGAAAGCATCCTGCCCTCCATCTTGCAGCAGCCCACTCTTGGTCTTTGTAAACTCAAAGAGTGGAGACAATCAGGGCGTCAAGTTTCTACGGCGCTTCAAGCAGCTGCTCAATCCAGCACAGGTCTTTGACCTGATGAATGGAGGGCCACACTTGGGGTATGACTGTAAGACTATGGTGGTATTGGTCAAATCATGTCTTTTTATGACTTGTGTCATTTGAAGGCCCCATGCAAAGCAAGATAGTGTTCCCAGTGGGAGCTCCTGTCATCGTCGTACTGAAATACGCAATTTGGTGTCTGTCTGTCTGTTTGTCTGTCTGTCTCTGCATATGTGTGCCTGATGCATTCGGTAGTTAATTATCACATCTCAACCAAGCTTGCCAAGGGGACTGATTGTGTCATAAGATAAAGGTTGGAGCTACTTTGTTTGGCCACCACCCCTACTCTCGGGGTTTGGAAGATGGTGCTGACGCAAATTCTCTACCACTCGTTGTGTAATGGAAATGAAGTTAATTTTTTGGTGAGTTTTAATCATTTTCGCCTTCTGGTGAGCTATCTTTCACTTTTCACCGCCGTTGGGGTAATTTTGTTTCATCTTTAGCTGCGGCTGAGAGGATGGCCGAGAGGTACGCACACTCACTTCTTAACTGCCGAGCCTGGGTTTGAATCCTGACCCAGCTATAAGCTCTCATCCCGGTGTTTCACAGACAGGGTGATTCATCAATGTGCGTGCTGTCCCTCGGATGGACGTTAAAAGGGCATCCCATCTGCCAGCATTCGTTAGTGGATGTTAAAGATCCCATGGTGTTCTTTTGCGAAGATTAGGTGAGCTATTGCCGGAACGATGAACACACCCTGCGCTAACCAGCAGGGGGCATTGCATCAGCGGCACAGCCGTGCCGTTAGCCATTGATGCTACCCCACAGCCTTGTGCTGCACACGAATGAAGACGAATCTTTAGCTGCTCCAAGACACTTCTGATGAAAAATAAAAAAAACACCGCAATGTTCTGCCGTGGCACATGTGGGTTAGTATATTTGTATTGACATGAGGATTTCTTCACATTTTATTATCATTCTTGTTGCAATTGTACACATTAAACACAGTTGTTATTATTCTGCTTAACCTGCTTTCTCGACTAACCTCACCCCCTAATTTTGTTATAGTCTTGTCTAGTTCAACAACAGGGGAAAACGTCCCCCCCTCCCCACCCCGATTCATGACGTGACATTTTTTAACTTGAGTTGGAGCATTCCTTTTGCACTGTGTTTAACACCACTTACAAGTTGATTTGTTTTGTCATCAAAGTGAGACTGCTGATCATCACTACTACCACCACCACCACCACAACCACCATCACCACCACCACCACCACCACCACCATCACCACTCTTGGGGGGCCCCATCTCCAACGATTGTGGACCACGATAGGTCGCGTTGTGGCCCTTGTTGCCTCGGGGCCCCATGCAATTGCCTAACACTGTCACTGCTTGAAGTGATGGGGTCATTCTCTTTTGGCACAAAGCCATTCACTTGATAGGTGCTCTATGTGTATCTGCACCTGATGGACCAATCTCAGCCATCCTTGTCATTTAAGTTTTTTTTGGGATTGGCTCAGCTGGGTGCACTCCTCCCTACCGCTCCCCATATACTCACAGATTATCTCCATCATATCACATGGTTGCAGACCTGAAGCTGTTCGGATTGTCTAAAAGCGGACAGCACTTTTTAATACGTGACATGACACCATGACAACAGCAGCAGGAAATGTAAACACATTTGTATAAAATCGTTGACATTGTATGATTTTTATCCTCGCATTTAAAAACAAACAAACAGGAGGATATTGTAATCGGCTCCGTCTGTCCGTCTGTCGCACTATCTCCTCTTCGACGGTTATGCAGAAATTCACCAAACTTGGTAGTTATGATCACATGGCAAGAAGGTGCGAGAGCAGCACCATTTTGGCTCTGCCCCCCTGGGGGGGGGGGTCAAATGGTAAAATACCAAAAAATGTGATTACGGGCACATTTTTAAACATTTTTTAAATGAAACTTTGTTTATGCAATAAACATTGGGGGACGCATGAAATGTGGAATGATTTTTTGGTTTGACCTCCGGTTCATGCCCCAGGAGGTGGGGACTTCGGGTCACTGGGGTCAAAACAGAAGATTTGTTTGTAACTCTAAATTTGATATTGAGTCATTCGTGGTGGAACGTTTTGTCATCTTTCAATTTTGCTTTCGGTGCGAAGCGTGGGGATTTGTGATGGCACGCCATCGTCTTTGCTCTCGTTTGTTGTTGTTGAGTGCCTTTGGTGTTGTAAAAACTGTCTTAAAAATATAAAAGCCAATGATAGGAGGTGACATCTTCACCTCCCCGTGCCCCCAACACCCCCACAAAAAGTCATTTGTGAAAGATCTATTCATTAGAAAAGCATTTTTTTTTAAATGTGGTTCGGAAAGAAAATTGCCGTCGGTGGAAGACAAGTCCACCAATCCTTACACATTCTCATTTTTCTGGCTTATGGAAGTAAACATCAAAACAAAACATTTCTCTTAGTGTCGTGAAAACATTACAATTGTCAGGATGGCCCAGAGCTGTGCATGCTCACCTCTGAACTGTCTAGCCTGGGTTTCAATCCCGTCCCAGCTATAAACTTTCATCCCGGTGTTTCGCAGCCAAGGTGTTTCGTCCATGTGTGTGCCGTCCCTCGGATGGATGTTAAAACTGGATGTCCTGTCTTCCAGCGCTAGTTGTTGGAGGTTAAACATCCCACGGTGTCCTTCGTGAAGAGTGGACGAGCTCGAGCCGGTACCATGAACAAATTACAAATTCCTGCTCTGACTAGCACTGAGAAGGCAATGGTAAACCATGCAGTTGTAAGCGTTGTCGTGGGGCTGCTTTGGTAGTACTGAACCTCCTTTCGGGCATAACAGAAGGAAAGACCGAGTTAAAACATCGTCACCACGTGGTATTGCAATGAAATGCCTTTCTTGTTTGAAAACTGTTCTGTTTTAATAGCAAAAGTTGTGTTGCAGCTCACCCCAACATTTTGCTTAATTAATTTAATTGATTAAAAATCCGCATATGTGCTCGGTGTATTTTATAAGCATCCTCTTCTCTCCCCCAAAAATCCTCCGCTCAGGCTGCGTCTCTTCCAGAAGTTCCACACGTTCCGTATCCTGGTGTGCGGTGGGGATGGCAGTGTGGGCTGGGTACTCTCTGAGATAGATCAGCTGAGCCTACACAAGCAGGTGCATATATGGAGTGGAAGTAGTTAAATACAAGTTGGCTGTTTATGATTCCACATTGCATTCCCTACCAAGATGTATTCAATATGCACAACACCTTGCACGTTAGTCTTACATGTTGGTTCACGAGTCAGTAAGTGACCACTTATTCGTTATGGTGTGGTCTGTCTGTCTGTCTGTCTGTCTGCTGTCTGTCCGACAATAGCTCCGTGGGTTTTGATCCGATCCTGATAAAATTTGGGTGGGAGGTTTGTATCATGATCTAGTTGTGTTTTCCTGAGAATGGGCGTGTCACCCATTATGGGCGGAGCCACGCCCAAAAAACATGTGTTTTTAGGGGTAGCTGATTTCAAGTTACATCTTCTCCGAGGGGGTTTGTCGAATCTGGCAGGGGTTTCGGTATTTGGTTAGCCCAATGGCACTGCATAGCCCCCGGAGCTCGATTTTTCATTTTCATCCCAAGGTCAAGGTCACAAGGTCAGGAACTTAGAAAATGTCAAAAAAATCAATAAATTGGGCAATCGAGCTCCTAGGGTTTTCAACTGTTTCGAATGAAACTTGGTATGCAAGTAGTGCTCTTCGAGTACTACAACTTTCATCATGTACGTTTTTCCCGATTCCCGCCAGTTTGCCCGTGGCGTCCCCTCGAAGGTCAAAAAATAAATAAGGCGAACCGTGTACATTGCTCGTGAACCATCGCCGTCTCCACACTTGTCACCATTACAGTCGTGGCAGATAATATATAAACACATTTGTATAAAATCGTTGGACCTGAAATGTGCTAATTAAGGGTCTAAAACGGCTTAATTGAGTTTTTGCTCTCTTGCTGCCATATTGTGATAACTTCTGGCTTGATGCACTGGCAAATCAAATGAGGAAAAGCAGTTAAGTGGAGGTGAATGAGGATAATATTAGATAAAGAGGAAATGAGAGGTTTGGAGGAAAAGGTAGAAAACATGTGCTTGTGATGGTAGACACAACTCAAGTGTACTGATGGAGATCGACTTATAGATTTGCCTTTGTCTCATTCAATGATGACTCTTTGAAATGATTGTTTTGCTGAGGAAATGACCTGTGATGGAAAATATGGCTGTTAGGGGGGTAAAGGGGGTATCACTAAAATCTAACTGCTTCATCGTTCACGACGACTCCTCTCTGTCATGTTCCCATCTCTGTGGTCTATGGTAGTGCCAGATGGGGGTGCTGCCCCTGGGTACAGGAAATGACTTGGCACGCGTGCTGGGGTGGGGTTCAGCCTGCGACGATGACACCCAGCTCCCGCAGATCCTCGAGAAGCTGGAGAGGGCCAGTACCAAGATGCTCGATCGGTAAGTTAGGGGAAAAAGATCACTTATCTGGAAATACGATTGAGATTTTCCTTTAAAGAAAAACACGAACTTTGCTTTTGATTGGCCCGGCTGTGCTCGAGGAAGTGGAAATGAGAGGTTGGGGAGCAAAAAGCGGAGAATATGTGTTTAACCCGATCCAACTACCTCTGTGCTGAGGGCTGTCCTGTGTCAAAGGTTGGTTCACTAACATCACAGACTAAAAATATTTTCCTTTAAAACCCTGACCAGCTAATCAGTGTTATCTAATACGCAGCTCTCATTCTGGAGATTCTTATGGGACCTTCCTTGGCCTTTTCTCTAGTCCATTTTTCTGAATCTTTCTGCAGAACTGCAGTTGTCTTATTACCTCCTCCACCGAAGGTGGACGGAGGTTATGTTTTCACCACTCTGTCTGTCTGTCTGTGAATAGGATATCTCAAAAAGTTACGGATGGATTATGACAAAACTTGGTGGATGAGTTAGGTAGGTGAAAAGAACAAGCTGATTCGATTTTGGTTCAGGCTCGGATGCAGATCCGGCCTATCAGTTGGATACAAAACGTCAGCCTGGCAGAGGTATTCGCTCTCCCAAGTGCCTTTCTCGTTCCATCTGTAGTAAACAATTGTTGGTAGTTAGGATTGCCGAATATGAGGAATAGATCCGTGTAATATGAATGTTAAATCTTGAACGGTTTTTGAAATGTGGCGTACACATGCCAAGTTACCTCGATGATTGCCATGGCAACATAATTCAGCCAAGGTGACCTAATTCGATTGAGATAATGTCACGAGGAATAGATATCTACAATATGAAAGCAAAACATTCAACGGGTTTTTGAAATATCACGTACACAATCACTTCCACCTCCTTGAATGGCAGGCCGTGAAACGTTGATGGCCCAAGTCTTTCACGAACCGGCTGAAAGGCCTGACATCGACCAGAAGTTGGAAGGAATTTGTCATTTGTTCAGGGTGCCCGTGATAACTCACCCACTCTTCTGGACAGACGCTGGTATCTTTAACGTCCGCCAACGACCAGTACTGGCAGACGGGTCTTCCGGCTGAACGTCCATCCGGGGGACGGCACATGCCTGATGTGCCTTGCCCAGCAAACAGAATACCAGGGCTATAGTTTCGAGCAGAGTCGAGATTTGAACGCAGGTCAGACAGCTCAAAGGCAAATGTGCGTACCTCTCAGCCATCCTGCCAGCCTGCCTCACATTTCACATTCTGATTCATATTGTAAGTAAAACGTCAATTGCTTTACACTAGGGGTTCTCAGTTGGGGAGGGGGATTCCCCTATTAGGGGGTGGGTTCACAAACTTTTGTGAGTGACTTGGTGAGTCTTCTAATAACTCAGCACAAAGAGCAATTCACAAATATTTGGTTTACATCATTGAATATTTTTTGGTGTACAAAGTTGAGGCTTGTGAAACAGATAGGTGGTTTGATCTGATGCATGGTACAGTGGTGAGAAAAAGTTTGTGAACCCTTCAGAGTTTTCTGTATTTCTGCATAAATTTGACCTCAGATGTCAGCACATCTTCATCGAAGTCCGAATAATATATAAAGAGAAACTCATAAAACAAAGAGCACACAAAAAAAAAACCTACTTTCTAGTCTAAAAGAGGGTGGTTGAGCAGTGAGATAAGGAATTCTATTGAGAAGCAGAAGGCATTTATTGGGTTTAAAATATCAGGACTGGAGTTAGATTTATATCACTATTGGAGTAAACAGAGGCAAGTTAAGAAAATAACTCGGCAAGCCAAAAGAGAGTATGAGAAGGACATGGCTAAGAATGTTAAACATAATAACAAGGCTTTCTTTATGTATATCAGGGGAAAAGAACAGGTGAGGACCAGTGTAGGCCCATTGAGGAATTGTACCGGGAGAGTGGTGAGTAATGAAAGTGAGATGGCAGGCTTATTAAACGGGTATTTTTCTTCAACTTTTACACAAGAACAGTCAGGAGAATTGCCAATAGCTGAGAGTATCTATCGAGGAGGTGAAGAAGGGCTTTTACAGAAGATTCAGGTTGGAGTGGTTTTGGCTTATTGGTTAAGGCCCAGTCACACCTTGACGTTTTAGCCAGCTTATGGCGATTTTTGAAAAATTTGTCTAATACGCTGGCACACGTCGAATACGTTATGGGTAAGTTTTGGAAACATTAAGAGCACGCTGAAAAACACTGCATACGTCGTAGTACGCTGGCTTTCATCGTTGTACTTTGCCGTTGTCCTCAAATTTTAGCATGCTTGAAATTTTACGACGTATGCCAGCGTATGACTCACACGTTCCGCTACGCTGGCTATAAGTTGTAGGCACGTTATGCGATCGTTGACACACATCGACACGTTACTTGTAAGTTACTCATAAGTCGAAACACGTCGAGGTAATGATTAGCGTACCCGAAACTTATTTATAACCTATGAGTAACGTGTTGTAGGCACGTTACACGATCGTTGCACACACGTCGAGGCACGTTATGCGATCGTTGACACACGTCGAGGCACGTTATGCGATCATTGACACACGTCGAGGCACGTTACTTGTAAGTTACTCATAAGTCGAAACACGTCGAGGTAATGCTTAGCGTACCCAAAACTTATTTCTAACCTCTGAGTAACGTGCTTTGAACCTATATGTACGTACCTCCAACGCATATTGACGTATGTAGACGTATTTGATTGACGTCTTCCGGACGACCACAGAACTTACTGAATGTGTTTCTAATTTACAGCTACCGTATAATGGTGTATTGGCAGCATTTAAAAAAAACAAAAAAAAAAACAATAACTTCCGATATTTGTCACGTGCCGTTACGTCACGTCCAATTTCCTCTTCAGTTTGCTCATGTCTTATTCTTAGTTCCCTCTCTGTGAATATTTTCTGTTTGAGGATATTGTCACGTCGAAACTTAAAAGCAAATGTCCGAATATATTTTAAAATTCGTGATAGACTAAAAAATAAAAAAAACAAAAAAAAAAAACACAACAACAACTTCAGATATTTCGTCACGTGCCTTCACGGAGCCAAGGAGAAAAAAAGAAAATGTGCCTTGACGGAGAAAATAAGTTTCGGGTATGCTAAACATTACCTCGACGTGTTTCGACTTATGAGTAACTTACAAGGAACTTGTGTCGACGTGTGTCAACGATCGCATATCGTGCCTACAACTTATTCCCAGCGTAGCGGAACGTGTGAGCCATACGGCGAGTACGTCGTAAAATTTTCAGCATGCTTGAAATTTCACGACGTACGAGACGTACCACGAAATATGACAGCGTACTTCATTGTTTTTCAGCGTGTCTTAACGTATACACAACTTACCCATAACGTATTCGACGTGTGCCAGCGTTTTAGACACATTTTTCATAGGTCGGCATACGCTGGCTAAATCGTCAAGGTGTGACTGCGATGTTGACACTTCCAATTCTCAGGCGGTTATGATTTAAATCGGCGTGCGGCAGGTTCTTAACAGGCTACGCCACGAGTTCGTCGGCGATACGTGCAGCGCGCTATGCCTAAGTAAACCATCGTTGGGCATAGGTTGTGAACGCCGACAACAGGCTAAGCATTCGTTGGTATAAGTTATCTATAAGACAACGAAACGTTCTGTGCCCGTTACTAATATGTTATGCATATGACCAACTCGTTATGAATACGTCCGAATCTTTAAAAAAAAACATCAAAAGTTCAGCGTAAGCCAGCGTTTAACATAACATTTTCATACGTTGCCATTGCTGGCTAAAACGTCAAGGTGTGACTGGGCCTTTAGGTTGGTGGCTTTGGATTCCAGCATCCTGAGTTCAAGCCCCGTCAGCTGCTGCATTAACACCACGGGGTTGACTCAGCCTGTCATCCTTCCTAGGTCGGTGAAATGAGTACCAGTGTAGCAGCCAAAAAGGCTGCACACGAAGGGAAGGGGGTATTGACGGATTTATTTTATCTGGTATTGGTGTGGCACAGGCATGATGGGCCGAATGACCTCCTCCTGCGCATAATTTCCTTGTAATCCTCGGAATCCTTGAGTGGAGGAAGTAAAGGAACAGCTAGGAAGTCTACGAGTAAATAAGGCTCCGGGGCCAGATAATATGCACCCGAGAGTGTTGATGGAGGTGGCTGAGCAGGAA
>CM068968.1:22442285-22476369 GCA_035128595.1 Eptatretus atami
AGAGGGGGTGGTGAACAGATACAAGAGAGTATTGATACTTGTATGGACTCGGCAAAAGACTGGCAGATGGAATTTAACCTGAGCAAGTGTAAGGTGTTGGGGATGGGAAAGAACAATGAAAATAGAGATTACAGGATGCAAGGGGTAATTTTGGAGCGTGTCACACAGGAGACGGATCTGGGGGTGGTAATGGATACGGGAGGTAAGCAGGCAGCACAGTGCCAGGCAGCTATAGGTAAAGCAAATCGGGTTTTAGGTTGTATAAGAAGGGGGATCAATTATAAATCAAAAGAGGTGTTGTTAACATTGTACAGGAATTTCGTTAGGGCCACATCTAGAATATTGTGTGCAGTTCTGGTAACCACAGCTCAGGAAGGACAAAGATGTCATAGAGAAGGTTCAGCGTAGGGCTACTAGATTGATTCTGGGCCTAGCTGGACTCAGCTATGAGGAGTGGCTGAAGGAGACAGGGCTTTATACATGAGAAAGGAGGTGGTTACGATGAGATATGATAGAGATGTTTAAGATCATGAATGTTATGGCTAAAATAAGTGCAGATGAATTATTCAACAGAGTGGACAGTGATAGGACCAGGAGCCATAGCCGGAGAGTAAAGAAGAGGAGAGTTAAGATGGTAGTAAGGTAGGGGACTTTTACTCAGAGAGTAGTTAATGCATGGAATGGTCTCCCTGGAAAGGTAGTGGCAGCAGAAACAGTAAGTTTAAGATATGTTTAAATTAGAATTAAATAGTTACTTGGAAGTTATGGAGATGGAGGGGTATAGGAATGTTGGCATGACTTTTAGGTAGTTTGAGCATTAATGGGTGATTTTGTGCAGTGTATGGAGTGCTGTTGGTGGGGGTCTCGTCAAGGGGTGTTGTGTGGTTGATGTATGTTTTTTTTTTTTACCCAAGAACTGTATTCATTCATGCCCCCTCCGCTGGAAAGAAAAAGAAGAACGCATTTTTCTTTTTTTGGTCCGGTGTTGATAAGTTGGTGTGGTGTTGATGTGGCGCAGGCATGACAGGCTGAATGTCGTCCACCTGCATCTAATTTCCTTGTGTCCTTGTGTACTTTTTCATTTATTTATTGAGCAAAATCATCCAACATTCAATTTCCTTGTTGGAAAAAGTACGTGAACCTACAGGTTAATCAGCTCAATTGAGAGGGTAATTACAGCCAAGTGTTTCAATCAATGGGATGACAATCAGGAGTGAGTTTGGGTGGCCCTGCCCTATGTGAAAAACATAAACTTTGTTCATCACCATCATAGTCTGGTCTTCACCACACAAGTTTGTGGAAGCGTGTCATTCCCCGATCAAGATAATTTCGGAGGAACTTAGAAAAATAGTTGTCGATGCTCATCGGTCTGGAGAGTGTTATAAAACCATTTCTGAAGATGTTGGGCTCCACCAATCCACTGTCAGGCAGATCTTGTACAAATGGAGAAAATTCAACACCATTGTTACTCCTTCCAGGAGTGGTAATCTCATGGAAATCACTCCAAGAGCAAGGCGTACAATAAATATCCAAGAGGTCACAAAGTACCCCAGGGCAACATCTAAGGATTTGCAGGAATCTCTTGCATTGGCTCATGTCAGTGTTCATGAGTCCACCATCAGGAAAACACTGAACAAGAATGCTGTGCTTGGGAGGATAGCAAGGGAGGAAACCACTGCTCTCGAAGAAGAACATTGCCGCCTGTCTCAAGTTTGCCAAAGACCACCTGGACGATCCAGGAGGCTATTTGAAGAATGTTCTGTGGACAGATGAGTCTAAATTGGAACTTTTTTGCTTAAATGAGAAACGCTATGTTTGGTGAAAACCAAACACTGCATTCCAACATAAGAACTTCATCTCAACCGTGAAGCATGGTGGTGGGAGTATTATGGTTTGGGGCTGCTTTGCTGCCTCAGGACCTGGACGGCTTGCCATCATTGACGGAACAATGAATTCTGGATTGAACTAGCAAATTCTACAGGAGATCGATGTCGGTGCATCTGTCCGTGAGCTGAAGCTTTACAGAAAGCGGGTCATGCAGCAAGACAATGATCCTAAACACACAAGTAAATCTACAACAGAATGGCTGAAGCAGAAGAGCTTTGGCATTTCTGAATGGCCATGTCAAAGTCCAGAACTTAACTCAATTGAAATGCTGTGGCAGAACCTGAAGAGAGTAGTTCATGCAAAAAAAGTCCACAAATATCTCTGAGTTGAAGCAGTTCCGGCAGGAGGAATGGGCCAGAAATCCTCCAAGCCGATGTGCAGAACTGGTCAAGAGTTACAGGAAACGTTTGGTTGAAGTTATTGCTGCTCAAGGAGGTGCCACCAGTTACTGAATATAAAGGTTCACATACTTTACCGACAGAGAAATTGAACATTGGATCATTTTGCTGAATGAATAAATAAATATATTTTGGTGTGCTATTTGTTTAATCATGTTCTCTTCATCTACTACTATGACTTGGATGAAGATCCGATCACATTTTAGGTCAAATTTATGCAGAAATACAGAAAATTTCAAAGGGTTCACAAAGTTTTTCACACCACTGTAATGTGTGTAGTCTGAAAACCCTGAATAAAGTTTGGTTTCTAAAAGGAAAATAAATGAAGAAGCTTAATTGAGAAGTTCCTCATCCTTTGTATGTGCTCTGTGCTGATGTCCTGGCCAATACTAGCGTGGTGAACTGAGATACCCTTTATGGATGAAACATCCCAGTCTAATGGGTTACAGAATGAATGAGAACGGCACTTGGTTAGAATGCATACCTCCACCAGGTTGAACGCTTTACGTTTGTATCCCACTGAGAGGCCGGATCTGCATCCGGACCTGAACCAATCTCATCAGCTTGTTCTTGTCACCTACCCAAGTCATCCACCTAGTTAAGACATAACCCGTCCACAACTTCTTGAAATATCATGCTCACAGACAGACAGACAGACGACAAGCCGGTAGGGCGACATGGGTAGTCGCCTACCCAGTAGAACCTGACGCGATGGGCCTGTTCGATGGGGAATGACCTGAGGATTAAGCACAATAAAATTCATGATTCTAGCTTCAAAGGGTTAATGCTGCAGATTGTTTTTTTTTGTTAAAATACCCCACATTTAGAGGTTTTTCGGCCGTTGCTAGGCAACGGAGGGGTCCATAGCAACGGTTCTTTCTCACACATAACTAGGACATACCATGAACCTACCATACCAGTTTCATGTATATCTGACTCATAGTCTCTGAGATATAACGAACTTCGTTTTTTTGTTTTTTATTGTTTTTGCCAGGGTTCATCAAAGTCTATCTTCTCCGACAGTTTTCATAGGATCCGGCTGGAATTTTTTGACAATATGGCTGAATGTACTGCCCACAGTCGCTCGTGGCCATTTTTTGATTTTCGAAAAAATAATTTTTTATTTTTTCAAAAACTTCAAAGTCCCGTTACTAGGCAACGTGGTCTCCATAGCAACGGTTCTCATTTGCACACATAGTTCATGGTATGAACTACCCACCAAGTTTCATCGAAATCGCCATTGTATTAACGGAGCACTGGACCGAACAGACGACATACAGACATACAGACAAACATATCGACGGAAAAAGTGATAATAAGGGTATATCAAAAAAAAAAAAAATTTTTTTTTTGACTTTATCGACTACCAACAAACATATCGACGGAAAAGTGATAATAAGGTGATAAAAAAAAAATTTTTTTTTAGACTATCGACTACCCAACAAACAAGCCGGTAGGCGGACATGGGTAGTCGCCTACCCAAATGAACTGACGCGATGGGCCCGTTCGATGGGGAATGACCTGAGGATTAAGCACAAGAAAATTCATGATTCTAGCTTCAAGGGTTAATGCTGCAGATTGTTTTTTTTCGTTAAAATACCCCCACATTTAGAGTTTTTTCGGCCGTTGCTAGCAACGAGGGGTCCATGGCAACGGTTCTTTCTCACACATAACTAGGACATACCGTGAACCTACCATACCAGTTTCATGTATATCTGACTCATAGTCTCTGAGATATAACGAACTTCGTTTTTTGTTGTTTTCGACCAGGGTTCATTCAAAGTCTATCTTCTCGACAGTTTTCATAGGATCCGGCTGGAAATTTTTGACAATATGGCTGAATGTACTGCCCACAGTCGCTCGTGGCCCGATTTTTGATTTTCTAAAAAATATTTTTTTTATGATTTTTTCGAAAATTTCAAAGTCCCGTTGCTAGGCAACGGTGGTGTCCATAGCAACGGTTCTCATTTGCACACAACTAGGCCATGGTATGAACCTACCAACCAAGTTTCATCGAAATCGCCATTGTATTAACTGAAATCACCATTTTAAATACTGATAATAAGGTAGAACAAATCTCAAAAAAAACATTTTTGGAATTTTTTTTTTCGACTAGATCGACTACCCAATATATCGACGGAAAAAGTGATAATATGGGTAGAACAAATTTCAAAAAATTTTCTTTTTGAAAAATTTTTTTTTTCGACTAGATCGACTACCCAACAGATAGACAGGGGTGAAAACATAACCTCAATCCACCTTGGGTGTTGGAGGTAAAACTAGTTTTGCAGGTGAAGGCTTGCGTCGATTTGCGTCGGTGGACAGGTAGAACAGCGGATGAAATCAACAAGAATTTAATTGATGCATGCTAACCTCCATGGGAATCAAGGAGAAGCTGATGTTTTGGGTATTAACCATTCATCTATCTAATTCCAGCAATCTCTGTGTGTGTCTGTGTCTGTGTGTGTGTGTGTGTGTGTGTGTGTGTGTGTGTGGTGTGTGTGTGTGTGTGTGTCTGTGACCGCTGTTCTCGACAACCACTGGTCCGATCTAATTGAAACTTGCCAGGTATATTGCTGGGGACCTGAGGATGTGCCTTTTCAAGGTTTGATATTAATCGGACAAGTGCTTCCCAAGTTATGGCCATTTATTTACCAAACGAATGACAAGACACGTTGTTGCGTGGGCGTGGCCGATGGGGAAGGGAAGCTCAGCCGCGTTCCCCATTTCGGGTTACAACGTACGGGCTTCCGGAGAGTGATGACTTCGTGTATTCTAATAATTTCTCGATTTCTTATGCGCATTTATAGATAACACAATGCCCAAGTTATGATCGTTTTCATATTAGACGGTGCATAAATTTCGGTAACATCAGAGTGCTGGTATGCTCCGCACAGGAAGTAATTTTTTTTCTCTCTTCTCTTCTCTTTTTGTTTTCCCTTGCGATGACATTGCGAAAAGGCAAAATACTTTGGCGCTAATTGAATAATTGGCCATTAAAACCTAAATTGCGAATCATCGTAACTGTGATATGCAAACTTCCGGCCCACGCACGTACGGGCACGCGAGAGCGAAGAAACGGCCTGTGGGTTGTTGTTTGTTGCTCGGGTTGGAATATTTATTTATTTATTTATTATTATATATATATTTTTTTACGGGCACGTACTAGTATCTATAATTCCAGCAATCTCTGTGTGTGTGTGTGTGTGTGTGTGTGTGTGTGTGTGTGACCGCTGTTTCTCGACAACCACTGGTCCGATCTAATTGAAACTTGCCATATATCCAGCAATCTGTGTGTGTGTGTGTGTGTGTGTGTGTGTGTGTGTGTCTGTGACCGCTGTTTCTCGACAACCACTGGTCCGATCTAATTGAACTTGCCAGGTATATTGCTGGGGACCTGAGGATGTGCCTTTTCAAGGTTTGATATTAATCGGACAAGTGCTTCCCAAGTTATGGCCATTTATTTACCAAACCAATGACAAGACACGTTGTTGCGTGGGCGTGGCCGATGGGGAAGGGAAGCTCAGCGCGTTCCCCATTACGGGTTACAACGTATGGGCTTCCGGAGGTGATGACTTCGTGTATTCTAATAATTTCTCGATTTCTTATGCGCATTTATAGATAAAACAAATGCCGCAAGTTATGATCGGTTTCATATGAGAGCTGCTAAATTTCGGTAACATCAGAGTGCTGGTATGCTCCGAACAGGAAGTAATTTTTTCTCTCTTCTCTTCTCTTTTGTTTTTCCTTGCGATGACATTGCGAAAAGGCAAAATACGTTGGCGCTAATTGAATAATTGGCCATTAAAACCTAAATTGCGAATCATCGTAACTGTGATATGCGAACTTCCGCGCCACGCACGTACGGGCACGCGAGAGCGAAGAAACGGCCTGTGTGGTTGTTGTTTGTTGCTCGCGGTTGGAATATTTATTTATTTATTTATGTATTTTTTTTTTTTACGGCACGTACTAGTTGAACCAAAAGAGGTAGTTATAGCCCTTGGAGAGTCATGTGACGATTTCCAAGGAAAGTCAGTTATGCTTTAAAGAAGACTGGGAGTCAATTATGAGTCCCACCTGCAGGTATGCAACAATTTATAGGAAGGGAGGGGGTTGGGGGTGGGGTTCTTAAACACTATTTTCTTCTCTAAAGATATATGAACAATTACGACAGGTTCTGGAAGCAAAATTCGTTTATCTTTAAAATCCTCAGGCTTTTAAAAATTCTATAAGCAAGAGTGCAGACAAGGCAGCTGGCTCAACATTCTCTTCCATATCCCTTGCTAGGTGGAGCATCATGGCATGTGAATCACAGAATGCTCGGGATCCCATAGCTACAGATGCTGTTTCATTGGTGCCGGAAGAAGATGCTGAGGAGTCGAAGGTGAGTACCATTCCATCATTCTGCTTACTTCTCCAACTGTCATTTCATTCCCAGTTCATGATGTTATCACGTCCTTGCTGGTTTTTTTTGGTTTCCTACCTTGAATTGCTTGCTTCCCCATCCTTAAGCTACCCATTATAGCTCACCCTGTTTTTGCACCTCTTTCTACATTTCAGATTCAGGCACATATTGCTTCCTATGAGCTGTCAGTGGCTGAACATCTAACCAAGATTCTAAACTCGGACCAGCATGCTGTTGTGATATCTTCTGCCAAGTAAGTGCTTTCATGTGGAAACTGTGGAGGTAAAGGGTGGGTTGATTTGGATGATGAGAACAAAGGATCAGAAGTAATCTTCTTTGTGCTCAGTAATTTTCAAGAAGTTTGGTAATGTGAATACAAGTGAAGTAGTTTAGTTGCAGCAAATTGAAATGTCAAACGACTTTTCCCATTTTCCTAAAAATATGCTCCAATTTGCATCCTCTCCTCGCCCCTCTCGAAGTGTCATCAATTTGTAATTTCTCACTCATTACCACCTCCTTCCTTCTTCAATTCCATCCTAGGGTTTTGTGTGAGACTGTGAAGGATTTTGTGGCCCAGGTAGGGAGAGAGTATGAACAGACGACTGACAACCCGCAGGAGGCCGAGATAATGGCTGTAAAGGCATGTTTCACCCCTGCATCACAACGTATTTCAGCACACCTCACACCACCATATTCTGGAAGAGCATCTGATACACTTTGCTTTTTGAGTCTTTTGATTCCTTATCGCATGCCATTGCCGGGTGTAGGAGTAAAAACAACTTCAAACCTGCTGAGATGTCACCAGCTGATTTCCGAAAGACTTCAATCAAACATTGTAAATGTTTTTTGAATGGGCAGTGTTTGTGCTTTACCGTACCTGCTTTATCACAACTTTTCCATTTTTATAAACTGGATGTAATAAAATACCTTCAACAGAGGAGGCTGAAATCATTGTGAGCTGCCATTGTGGTGGAGACCAATGAGTGGCCACGTGATTAACTACAATGGCAGTCAATAGAGCGTATACCTCCGCCAGGCTGAACAGCTTACGTTTTATATCCGACTGAGAGACCGGATATGAATCTGGACCTGAACCAAAATCGAATCAGCTTGTTATTGTCACCTACCAAACTCACCGACCAAGTTTTGTCATAATCTGTGCACAACTTTTTTGAGATATCGTGCTATATATCGTTTTTGGCCCTATCTCTCAATGGTGAAGAATCACTTTTAAAATTATAGTATCCAGATCCAGATCTTCGCCAAAATCGAATCCGTTCATCCGCGTCACACACCCAAACTGTCCAACAAATTTCATCTGAATCCGATCACAACTTTTTGAGATGTAGTGCTAACAGACAGAGAGACAGACAAATCGACAGGCAAGGGTGAAAACAACCTTTATGACGTAATAATCTTGTGAATGGGCATACATATGTGCACTGGACAGAGTAGTTCATCATTGTTTGGAAAATTGAGGGTATTATTCTGAAACATCAGGAAATTGACAAGGAAGAGCAAGATTGGACAGACACAAAGCTGTCGGATCAGTAGCTTTGCCAGCTATTATTAAACAGAAGATACAATGCTGTACTTTTTATTTCAAAGCAACAGCAACAACGTGAGAGTTTGCTTTGAGATCTTTGTTTCCATGGCGTTGAGCTGAACAAAGTGTGAGATGGGTGCCAGCCCAAAAGGGAGGGCAGTACTCGATGAAGCTACGGATGAAAGCCTTGTAAGTTGATAAAAGTTCAGATTTTCCAAGGAAGGACTTTGCATAACAGAGGATGTCCAGTCGTCGGCTTGTTTTGGAGGTCAACTTAGACATCTGGTTTGCCCAAGAAAGATCATGGCTGATTGTGAAGTCCAAAAGTTTGATGGAATGACTTTCATCAAGAGGTTTGTTAAGGAAGTAGATGGGAGGATTCGTCAGATGAGAGAGAGAGAGATAGATATAGATATAGATATAGATTTGTCAGGATTTAAATATATATTTCAAGTGTTTGACCAGCTGATGTGATTCTATCAATGTCTGAAGAGAGGGAAAAGGCTGCAGCTTGCCTGTCTGAAGGATGAGGGATGTCACAGCAGAGGATGTAGTCAGCAAAGAGATAAAGAGGATTTTCCAGAGAGTCAGAGAGATCATTGATGAAGATCAGGAATAGGACTGGGCCCAGAACACTACCTTGGGGCATTCCAGTCTTGACAGGGAGAAGAGATGAAATGATTCTGTTGAGTGCCACACGTTGGCTACGAGAGTAGAGTAGAGGAAGTCAGTAAACCATGTGTGGTGTTTGCCTTGGATTCGAAAGGCAGAGAGTTTGGAGAGCAAGGCAGGATTCCAGACTGTATCAAAAGCATGAGATTTGTCCAGAGAGACAGCCCTGATCTCATGTAAGATTGAGGACCTCCATCCATTGTTGGAAAAGCAGAAGCAGTTTGTCTGTGCTCTGTCCTTTTCTTTTTTAAATGTAGATCCTCAAGCAAGGAAGCAGCGTCTACCATGTATAAGTCTTTGGTATTATTTGGCTCAGGCTCGTTTTGAAGCACCAGTCAACCTGCAAGACATTGGAGCAGATGCTCCAACCATTATGCCACAGAGTCTGGTTCAAGGTGGTCTATCAGTTTATTTGAGGTTTTGCAGGGAATCGAGTCATAAGTGAAGACTACAAGACAAACATTAAAGGAATGATACAAAATCTGTCATTCAATCAAGGACGGGCCATTTGCAGACAGCTTGGAAAGCATGTAGATGGCAGCGGTATCGAAAGCCTGGTTGATGTCAGGTGAAATGGCCATTTCCCTCTGGCTTGACCATCACGTGCAATCACCCAACCTCGTCATGGCTTTTCACACTAAAATCGCAATTGGGGCTGGTCAGCCTTATAGAAGAGCTAATTATGGAAAAGCACGTCGAGTTGGCTCCAAATAGCTGGTTATGGAATTTTGGAAATGATGTGATAAGTTGTGGCTGAAGGAGTGATGTGAATATGGCAGAGCAGCAGTATACTACTTATAATCGGCCTCCCGCTGCATAAAGGAAATTTTGAGGAAGAACAGATGGAAGAGTCACACGCGGGCATCAGGATGGTAATATCTGCAGGCAGACAAGTGATCAAGAGTACAGATCTATACATGAAAGAACAAATCATGTGCAGGCAGGAGGTATTGAAATGCCATGATGGTGAGTGGCAAGCTTGAAGGATTGCACGGAGGAAGAGCATAACAGTGACACAAGTTTCCCTGCAGAGTACTCATGATTCTGGGATTCAGGTTCAACTTGCATGGACATTAAAAGACAATAATGGACGAAAAAAAACATGCACAACACTGTTGATGCGTCCATTGTCTTTTAATACCCTTGTAATCCAGGTAAAAGTACAGTGACCCATCCTCGTCTCCTTGTTCCACATAGCAATGCACATGAAAGATCCTTCCTCCATTTGCTCGTTCATTCATTCATTCAAAAGCAATACGTAGTTACGGGTTTGCATCAGGTCTTGCAGTGCACATCTTGTGACACTGATGCAGTGCCCCCTGAAGGTTAGAGTAGAAATTTGCAATTTGGACTGTGCCGGCGAGAGCTCTCATACCACTGAAGGCCACTGTGAGATATTTAATGTCCACCAACTAATGCCGGCAGACAAGAAGCCCAATTTAACATCCATCCGAGGGACGGCACACATATTGATGCCTCGCCCTGCATGTAAAATACCAGGATGGCAGTTTAGAGTTTGGCCAAGATTCAAACCCAGGTTAGACAGCTCAGAGGTGAGTGTGCATACCTCCAGGCTATCCTGCCAGTCTTTGCTCTTCCCCGAGTCTGAGGTCACTGACACGGATTGGAGAAAAGAGAAAGGAGGAAAAACAATCAGCATTTTATACAGTGACGCTTTCGATCCTCTTCAATAAGACAAGCCAGTTCGTTAATGCTTTAAAAAAAATTTTTGTCTGAATTTGCCAAGGTCTAAGTTGGTGAAAATAATCGTTTTTTTTTCTTTTTCTGCCCATTATGCTTGAGTATCAACATTGCTTGGTGCAAGGTGTCTTACAAAAAGATTGGTTCGAGACTAATGCCCTAAAAGATGCCAACTTCCAAGGGAAGTGTATTGGAGTAGATGTCATGATGAAACAGGTAGCTTGTTTGCACTTAGGGGACCTGGGGTTTCATTGACAAAGGAAGTACCAAGCAATTACACACGAAGCTGCATCAGATAACAGGAATAACTTCCCTAATAGTAAAACAGATAACAGTGTGTGTGTGTGTGTTTTTTTCATGGGATTTGACATGGTAGATTTAGTAACATGTTTTCTGCCACACAAACAACAGATGATAATTCAACACTGAAGTCCCAAAGGCATTGTGTCGAGTTGGTTCCAGATATAGACAGATCCTAATATAACACATATTAGAATACGGCCTTCCCAGAGGATTAGTGTTTTTTAAAGTCGAAACACAAGGCATTTTCTTTCTGCCATAATCAATTGTCTGGCTCCATAACAATGGTGTGCTCCAACTAACGGTTGGCCTCCCGTAGTGTAATGTTGATGTGCTGTGTTGTGGTGGGACAGTGTTCTGTGTTGAATGAGAAGCTGGCGTCTCTGCTGTGCACCCTCAATGACGAGTCAAAAGCCTCCTCTGGCCCTGCACCCATCGCCACGACAACCATTGTGGAAGAGCCAGCAGAGATTCCTGCATCTGGGGTGAGGAATCCTACTATATGTAAATTGAGAAGTGTCTGTTCATTTGTTTGATGTCTTATGTATTATTAAAACTCGCATTTCCCCCTGTCCCAAGGGAACTAAGTGCAAAAGGGTTAAACCCACTATGGCCCTTACTTGGGCTGTTAGGGTTAGTAGTAGTAGTAGTAGTAGTAGTAGTAGTAGTAGTAGTAGTAGTAGTATTAATACGCTGGACGGATCAGTTGAAAACTCTGAGTCTGCGAGGTCGGCGGTTTGAACCCCGGCTGAGTCGTTCTCGACTTGGCCAAAGATTTTGGTCCATGCTGCTTCTTTGTTTGTTGCTCAGCATTTAAAAAGGATATAGTATGAACAAACAACCATAGGTTGGCAACCTTTGTGCAAGCATGATGGGCCAAATGGCCTCCTCCTGCATTGAGGTTTCTTTGTCGGGAACTCGTATTTATAATATTTTCTATCCTTTCAAGACTTTCACCCCTGACGACAGGTTCATCAAATTCCCCTCTTATGTGTTGTTGCTTTTCTTCTTTAAATCTGCTGAAATCACATCCGATGGTAGCGCTTTGAAGCTATTAGTTCAGACTCTGCTGGTAGAATTTTGGTTTCTGAACTAATAGAATATTTGAAATCTTTGGCTCATGGATCAGTTGGATCAGAATATACAAGTATCATCTCTATGTTTTTGTTTCACACTTCAAACCATTATCGATTTGCTTCACCTTTATATCTGTCGAACTTGCCCTTGCACGTGTTTTTCAACATATCTCACATGCACCCTTTTTCAACCCCCCCATCCCCACACCCCACCACCCACCCATATTGTTGTCCAGTCTGGTTCTTCACCTGAGGCCGAATGTTCGGCCGCTCCTGGAACCCGGTTCTCTCGCCGGGCCTCCAAGCCGCAGATCTTTCGGCCACGAGAGCAGCTCATGTCACGTGCCAACAGCCTCAAGAAGGCCATCAGACAAATAATTGAGCATGCAGAGCAGGGTAATGCGGTGCACTGGGAATGGGTTTTCTAATCATGTCGTTATCCACAAACGCATGCACACACACACAAAAAAACAGAAGCGACCTATCCATCTGGAAATTACCAGCATTAATATCTTCATTGTGTTGTCTATTGTTTGGAATTTGATGTTCTCTGCAGCCATTGTTAATCGGATATTGGTCTTTCTTCCAGCAGCATGAAGGATAGCCGCAGCGGGTTTTGGTCACATGATGGCAGATGATTACATGTTTCTTTCCAAGGTCCTTTTTCCCCCTCACAAACCACTACCACTCTCATGCTCATTCTCCTCCTTTGCTTCTTTCACAACCCCAACCCATCTTCCAGCTGTGGATGAGCAAAACGCCCAAACTGAGAACCAGTTGTCAATCTCAAGCTCCTCCATCTCAACATCTATGGCTGCTCTGAGCCACTTCACTACCCGTGTTCCTGAACAGCTGGAAGGGGAGGGAGATCGGGAGCAAGAGGGGGGAATGGGAGAGTCCGAAGGCCAGGAGGTGGAGAAGGGCACATTGGAGCAACAGGGGAAAATCGCTGATCCAACCTGCAAGAAAGGTGCGTCACATTCATCTTTGGGTTACAAGTGGTTGCAAATGTGCTCTTGAGTTACAAGTGGTTGCAAATGTGCTCTGTTGCCCTGATGATGTCCCAACAAGGTCGAAACCGGTCGGAAACTGCACTTTTCATTCACTTGTGACAGCTTCTGACATTAAATTACACATAACATCTGGTAATTAGTGCTGCGGGGAAAAGCTCTTCCGGGAGTCGCAGACAATAACGTGTGTCGTGGCTGTGACATCACGGCATTCGTGTCAGGTCGTAAAATGACATTAATTATTATAATTGTGTCTGACTGCATCCAGTGTTGTCTCCAGATTGTGTTGTGGATGAAGCGAGAAATAATGTTCGAATGGCAGGGGGGCTTATCGCTCCTGGGACCGTGCGGCAAGGGCTATATGAGACGCAGTTCTGGCGCTTTCACCACTCAGTTTGGATAGTCACACATTAACTGATATATAAATATAATATATATATATATATATGTATAATAACTACTAAAATAATAATGTGATGAACATTGTCTGTGTATATATGTATATAACTACATGGCCAAAAGTATGTGGACACCTGCTCATCCAACATCTTATTCCAAAATCATGGGCATTAATATGGAGTTGGTCCCCCCCTTTGCTGCTATAACAGCCTCCACTCTTCTGGGAAGGTTTTCCACGAGATGTTGGAACATTGCTGCGGGGATTTGCTTCCATTCAGCAACAAGAGCATTAGTGAGGTCGGGCACAGATGTTGGGTGATTATGTCTGGCTCGCAGTCTGCGTTCCAATTCATCCCAAAGGTGTTCGATGGCGTTGAGGTCAGGGCTCTGTGCAGGCAGTCAGTTCTTCCACACCTATCTTGAGACAACCATTTCTGTATGGACCTCACTTTGTGCACGGGGGCATTGTCATGCTGAAACAGGAAACGTGTTCCAAACTGTTGTCACAAAGTTGGAAGCATAGAATCGTCTTGATGTTCATTGTATTCTGTAGTGTTTAATATTTCCCTTCACCAGAACAAGGGCGACCCGAACATGAAAAACAGACCAGACCATTATTCCTCCTCCACCAAACTTTACAGTTGGCTATGCATTATGGCAGGTAGCGTTCTCTGGCATCCGCCAAACCCAGGTTCGTCCGTCAGACTGTCAGATGTGAAGCGCGATTCATCACTCGAGAGAACGCATTTCAACTGCTCCAGAGTCCAATGGCGGTGAGCTTTACACTCCAGCCGACGCTTGACATTGCGCATGGTGATCTTAGGCTTGTGTGCGGCTACTCGCTTGGAACCATTTCATGAAGCTTTCGACGGACACTGCTTGTGTGTACATTGCTTCCAGAGTCGTTTGGGAACTCGGTAGTGAGTGTTGCAACCGACGACAGACGATTTTTCCACACTACGCGCATTAGCACTCGGTGGTCCCGTTCAATGAGCTTGTGTGGCCTACCACTTCGTGGCTAAGCTGTTGTTGCTCCTAAACATTTCCACTTCACAATAAGAGAACTTACAGCTGACAGGGACAGCTCTAGCAAGACAGAAATTTGATGAACTGACTTGTTGGAAAGGTGCCATCCGATGACGTTGAAAGTCACTGAGCTCTTCAGTATGGCCAATGTTTGTCTATGGAGATTGCATTGCAGTGTGCTGGATTTTATACACCTGTCAGCAATGGGTGTGGCTGAAATAGCTGAATCCACTAATTAGAAGGGGTGTCCATATACTCTGGCCATGTAGTGTATGTACAGATATATATATATATATATATATATATATATATATATATATATATATATATATATATATATATGTGTGTGTGTTGAGTGCGCGCAGTATGGTCAACCACAAGTCGAGGGAGAGAAATGTTTACTTTTGTGCAAAGAAGTTGAATGAGGGGGAAAAAATATAAACTAGAGGAAATAAAATATATTATAATATACAGTACCAGAACGGTACTCGGACAGGCGCATACCTCCGCTAGGCTGAACAGTTTATGTTTTGTATCCCACTGATAGGCCGGATCTGGATCCAGACCTGAACTAAAATCGAATTGGCTTGTTATTGTTACCTACCCAACTCATCCACCAAGTTTTGTCATAATCCGTCCATAACTTTGTGAGATATCCTGCTCACAGACAAATAAACAAACATACAAACAACAATGATTTCGTGCATAGCATGATACTTGCGAAAGCCATGAAACAAATTTGACCTTAAAAATAATTGGTGGTTGAATTAAATGACCAAATGGGCAAATCTTCTTCAAATTTCAAGACAATCGGATGAAAATTGACGATTTTAGAAATCTGGCCTATGTCAACATTTTTGCCGATGTTGACCTTCTGGCTTATGTTGACCTCAAAATTACTTATTCGTTGAATTCAGTGACGTGATATGCAAATCCTCTTCAAATTTCAAGTGAATGGGATGAAAATTGAAGATTTTAGAAAGTTCACCTAAGTTGTTGACCTTTTGACTATATTGACCTTTTTGTCTATGTTGACCTTGAAAATATTTTGTTTGTTGCATTCAATGACCAAATTTGCAACTTGTCTTCAAATTTCAAGTCAATCAGATGAAAATTGAGGATCTTATAAATCCGACAGTTGGTGACCTTTTGACCTCAAAAACAATAGGCTTCTTGCTTATGATGAACTCTTCCAGGTGGTGAAGTTTTGAAATTGTGACCTGAAGGCGATTGACAAACAATCAGACAAACAAGCACGATGTTGTTTGTGCATACGATGACATTTGCGAAATCCATGAAACAAATTTCATCTTAAAAAATAATTGGTGGTTGAATTCATTGACCAAATACGTATATCTTAAAATTTTAAGTCGATCAGATGAAAATTGACCATTTTAGAAATTCAACAGAGTTGTTGACCTTTGGCCTATGTTGACCTTTTGACCTCAAACTATAGGCTTGTTGCTTGTGATGAACTCCACCAGGTGGTGAAGTTTCGTGAAGATCGGTTTAAAATTATGACCTGTAGGTGATTGACTAACAAACAAACAGACAGAATAACGCACAAGACCAACCGATATACTTGAAAACCGATATACGATTTTCATAAGTAACGAACTAGTCCTAGTCAGGGCTGAAAACATAACCTCCATCCACCTTCGGTGGTAAAGGTAACAATGATGAGTTTGAGTAAATGTAATTGATTTTTTTTTTTGTTCTTCCTCAAATCGGTTAACAGTTAGAGAACAGGCTTGCAGGATATTCACACAGGCCTCTGAGCTGTCTATCCTGGGTTATTTTTCAACACTGAGGCCTCTGAGCTGTCTATCCTGGGTTAGATATTCACACAGGACTCTGAGCTGTCTATCCTGGGTTAGTATTTTCACACAGGCCTCTGAGCTGTCTATCCTGGGTTAGATTTTCACACAGGACTCTGAGCTGTCTATCCTGGGTTAGATATTCACACAGGACCTCTGAGCTGTCTATCCTGGGTTAGATATTCACACAGGCCTCTGAGCTGTCTATCCTGGGTTAGATTTTCACACAGGCCTCTGAGCTGTCTAGCCTGGGTTAGATTATACACAGGCTCTGAGCTGTCTATCCTGGGTTAGATTTTCACACAGGACTCTGAGCTGTCTATCCTGGGTTAGATATTCACACAGGACTCTGAGCTGTCTATCCTGGGTTAGATATTCACACAGGACTCTGAGCTGTCTATCCTGGGTTAGATATTCCAACAGGACTCTGAGCTGTCTATCCTGGTTAGATATTCACACAGGTGTCTGAGCTGTCTATCCTGGGTTAGATATTCACACAGGACTCTGAGCTGTCTATCCTGGGTTAGATATTCCAACAGGACTCTGAGCTGTCTATCCTGGGTTAGATATTCACACAGGACTCTGAGCTGTCTATCCTGGGTTAGATATTCACACAGGTTCTGAGCTGTCTATCCTGGGTTAGATATTCACACAGGACTCTGAGCTGTCTATCCTGGGTTAGATATTCACACAGGACTCTGAGCTGTCTATCCTGGGTTAGATTTTCACACAAGCCTCTGAGCTGTCTATCCTGGGTTAGATATTCACACAGGTCTGAGCTGTCTTGCCTGGGTTGATTTTCACACAGGCTCTGAGCTGTCTAGCCTGGGTTAGATTTTCACACAGGCCTCTGAGCTGTCTATCCTGGGTTAGATATTCACACAGGACTCTGAGCTGTCTAGCCTGGGTTAGATTTTCACACAGGCCTCTGAGCTGTCTAGCCTGGGTTAGATTTTCACACAGGCCTCTGAGCTGTCTAGCTGGGTTAGATTTTCACACAGGCCTCTGAGCTGTCTATCCTGGGTTAGATTTTCACACAGGCCTCTGAGCTGTCTAGCCTGGGTTAGATTTTCACACAGGCCTCTGAGCTGTCTAGCCTGGGTTAGATTTTACACAGGCCTCTGAGCTGTCTATCCTGGGTTAGATTTTCACACAGGCTTGAGCTGTCTAGCCTGGGTTAGATTTTCACACAGGCATCTGAGCTGTCTATCCTGGGTTAGATTTTCACACAGGCCTCTGAGCTGTCTATCCTGGGTTAGATTTTCACACAGGCTCTGAGCTGTCTAGCCTGGGTTAGATTTTCACACAGGCCTCTGAGCTGTCTATCCTGGGTTAGATTTTCACACAGGCCTCTGAGCTGTCTATCCTGGGTTAGATATTCACACAGGACTCTGAGTTGTCTACCTGGGTTAGATATTCACACAGGCCTCTGAGCTGTCTATCCTGGGTTAGATATTCACACAGGACTCTGAGTTGTCTATCCTGGGTTAGATATTCACACAGGCCTCTGAGCTGTCTATCCTGGGTTAGATTTTCACACAGGCCTCTGAGCTGTCTATCCTGGGTTAGATTTTCACACAGGCCTCTGAGCTGTCTATCCTGGGTTAGATATTCACACAGGCCTCTGAGCTGTCTATCCTGGTGAGATATTCACACAGGACTCTGAGCTGTCTATCCTGGGTTAGATATTCACACAGGACCTCTGAGCTGTCTATCCTGGGTTAGATTTTCACACAGGCCTCTGAGCTGTCTATCCTGGGTTAGATATTCACACAGGACTCTGATTGTCTATCCTGGGTTAGATTTCACACAGCCTCTGAGCTGTCTATCCTGGGTTAGATTTTCACACAGGCCTCTGAGCTGTCTATCCTGGGTTAGATTTCACACAGCCTCTGAGCTGTCTATCCTGGGTTAGATTTTCACACAGACCTCTGAGCTGTCTATCCTGGTTAGATATTCACACAGGTGTCTGAGCTGTCTATCCTGGGTTAGATATTCACACAGGACTCTGAGCTGTCTATCCTGGGTTAGATATTCACACAGGACTCTGAGCTGTCTATCCTGGGTTAGATTTTCACACAAGCCTCTGAGCTGTCTATCCTGGGTTAGATATTCACACAGGTGTCTGAGCTGTCTTGCCTGGTTCGATTTCACACAGGCCTCTGAGCTGTCTAGCCTGGTTTAGATTTTCACACAGGCTCTGAGCTGTCTATCCTGGGTTAGATATTCACACAGGACTCTGAGCTGTCTAGCCTGGGTTAGATTTTCACACAGCGCCTCTGAGCTGTCTATCCTGGGTTAGATTTTCACACAGGCCTCTGAGCTGTCTATCCTGGTTAGATTTCACACAGGACTCTGAGTTGTCTATCCTGGGTAGATTTCACACAGGCCTCTGAGCTGTCTATCCTGGGTTAGATTTTCACACAGGCCTCTGAGCTGTCTATCCTGGGTTAGATATTCACACAGGACTTGAGTTGTCTATCCTGGGTTAGATATTCACACAGGCCTCTGAGCTGTCTATCCTGGGTTAGATTTTCACACAGGCTCTGAGCTGTCTATCCTGGTTAGATTTTCACACAAGCTCTGAGCTGTCTATCCTGGGTTAGATTTTCACACAGGCCTCTGAGCTGTCTATCCTGGGTTAGATTTTCACACAGGCCTCTGAGCTGTCTAGCCTGGGTTAGATTTTCACACAGGCCTCTGAGCTGTCTAGCCTGGGTTAGATTTTCACACAGGCCTCTGAGCTGTCTAGCCTGGGTTAGATTTTCACACAGGCTCTGAGCTGTCTATCCTGGGTTAGATTTTCACACAGGCCTCTGAGCTGTCTAGCCTGGGTTAGATTTTCACACAGGCTCTGAGCTGTCTAGCCTGGGTTAGATTTTCACACAGGCCTCTGAGCTGTCTATCCTGGTTAGATTTTCACACAGGACTCTGAGCTGTCTAGCCTGGGTTAGATTTCACACAGGCTCTGAGCTGTCTATCCTGGGTTAGATATTCACACAGGACTCTGAGCTGTCTATCCTGGGTTAGATTTTCACACAGGACTCTGACTGTCTATCCTGGGTTAGATTTCATACAGGCCTTGAGCTCTCTAGCCTGGGTTAGATTTTCACACAGGCCTCTGAGCTGTCTAGCCTGGGTTAGATTTTCACACAGGCCTCTGAGCTGTCTTGCTGGGTTAGATTATTCACACAGGCCTCTGAGCTGTCTAGCCTGGGTTCGATTTTCACACAGGCCTCTGAGCTGTCTAGCCTGGGTTAGATTTTCACACAGGCCTCTGAGCTGTCTAGCCTGGGTTCGATTTTCACACAGGACTCTGAGTTGTCTATCCTGGGTTAGATTATTCACACAGGCCTCTGAGCTGTCTATCCTGGGTTAGATTTTCACACGGCTCTGAGCTGTCTATCCTGGGTTAGATTTCACACAGGCCTCTGAGCTGTCTAGCCTGGGTTAGATTTTCACACAGGCCTCTGAGCTGTCTATCCTGGTTAGATTTTCACACAGGCCTCTGAGCTGTCTAGCCTGGTTAGATTTTCACACAGGCCTCTGAGCTGTCTAGCCTGGGTTAGATTTCACACAAGGCCTCTGAGCTGTCTATCCTGGGTTAGATTTTCACACAGGCTCTGAGCTGTCTGCCTGGGTTAGATTTTCACACAGGCGTCTGAGCTGTCTATCCTGGGTTAGATTTCACACAGGCTCTGAGCTGTCTATCCTGGGTTAGATTTTCACACAGGACTCTGAGCTGTCTATCCTGGGTTAGATTTTCATACAGGCCTTGAGCTCTCTAGCCTGGGTTAGATTTTCACACAGGCCTCTGAGCTGTCTAGCCTGGGTTAGATTTTCACACAGGCCTAGCTGTCTTGCCTGGGTTAGATATTCACACAGGTCTCTGAGCTGTCTAGCCTGGGTTCGATTTTCCACAGGCCTCTGAGCTGTCTAGCCTGGGTTCGATTTTCACACAGGCCTCTGAGCTGTCTATCCTGGGTTCGATTTTCACACAGGCCTCTGAGCTGTCTAGCCTGGGTTCGATTTTCACACAGGCTCTGAGCTGTCTAGCCTGGGTTAGATTTTCACACAGGCCTCTGAGCTGTCTCGCCTGGGTTAGATTTCACACAGGCCTCTGAGCTGTTTCGCCTGGGTTAGATTTTCACACAGGCCTCTGAGCTGTCTAGTCTGGGTTAAATTTTCACACAGGCCTCTGAGCTGTCTCGCCTGGGTTAGATATTCACACAGGCCTCTGAGCTGTCTAGCCTGGGTTAGATTTTCACACAGGCCTCTGAGCTGTCTCGCCTGGGTTCGATTTTCATACAGGCCTCTGAGCTGTCTAGCCTGGTTGGATTTTCGGTCTTGGTATAAACTTTCGTCCCGGTGTTTCACAGGCAAGTTGATTTATTAATACGTGTGCCGTACCTCGGATGGATGTTAAACTGGCCGTCCCTTCTACCAGCATTAGTTGGTAGACATTAAAGATCCCACAGAGTCCTTCATGAAGATTAGGTAAGCTATCTTCGGCACTTTGAACAAATGATAAACTCATGCTCTAATCCACAGGGGGCACCGCATCAGTGGCATAGCTTTGCCCTCATAAAATGATATTGCCCAGAGTTGTGTGCTGTGTATGAAAGAAGATGAAGTTGCAGAACAAGAAGTTATAGTTCAAATGTGAAAAAGCAGACAAAAATGTGACTTTTTAATTTTTTTAATATTCAACGAAGAAATCACTGACAACAAATACCAGTGCCCACTTATACCATGAAAATGGTACCAAAGTGGTTGTGGAAGAATTGGACTGCAGTGTCATCCACCAGGCAAGGAGCATGCCTTCCACGGCTTCAGCGACACCGTGTACCCATCCTCTTCCCCATGGCTGTAGTTTTGTGGTTCCCGTTGGCTAATACTCGCTCATCCGCCTCACATCAAGGGTTCCGCTACCCCTCACGGCTACCTCAGTTGCCACAAACAGGTGCAATCCGGATGGTTATTTTTCAGGAGCACCATCTGCTTACTGGATGGTCGTTAGCTCCCGAAGGGAGCTCATCCAAGCTTTGTAAGGTGTTGTTTTTAGTCCTGGCAGGGTGTCACAGTCACCCTCCCCATTAGAAAAGCCAGTGAGGGGTGTCGGTTTAGTCACCTACAACCCAACCATGTCGTCAGGTCGCACTGGGTTGCTCGTTATCAGTGGCAGTCCCAAAAGACTGACCTGACTCAAATTTCATGCAGGGAGTGGTTAATATGTTTAGCCATCTGCCAGGAGGTTTAATTAGTGTTAGGAATAGTTCAGAAGGGATGTATGTTAGTCTCTGTTTGTGATTGTTTTCTTGAGTTTCCTGTTGACCAAAATGGTCGGAATTATGAAAAGATAAACATCTTTCACCGAAAACTACTGCTTTTATGTCACACAGACTCGAAGCAAATGGCAAAGTCTGGAAAACAATCCGAGGTGTCTTGTGGTACTTCCGGCCTCAGTGGAAGCAAAGAGAACCTTCCCATGCTCAGCTCGCGTTTCCTTGCCCACAGTAGGTCTCGGATCAAATTGAACATCACAGTGGTTTAGGGTGTATTGAGTTTTGCCGTTGCTGATTAAATTTCTTCTCGCTTGCTGGGAAAGCATTTTGATGATTTTTCACAATCCCGCTTTCTCTCAAGCCAAGTGTCCAAACGGCTTCCCCAACCCACTTACACACCTGCGCCGTCATCACTTCCCAACACAACCCCCGTACTTCGTCATTCGTTAATTTTTTTCTTGGAAAGCACAATCGGATCTCTATGTAGCATGAAAAGTCCTTCCATGTACGAGTACAAGGCCAGCTTCTTATTTACTGAGACTTATCCACTCACAGTGACATTTTCCTTTTTTGGCCTCTTTTCTTTTCTTTCTCTCCTTCTCCCCTGCCTCCCCCTTTCACCTCCCCTCTTGTCCCTTCTTCTTCTTCTTCTTCTTCCTGTTTGTAAACTGACCATTTATTTATTTTCATTTTGCAGAGTTTATGTTTCACCTGTCACTGCAGTCGCTTTCATAAACCTCCACTGTGCATGTCATGTAAACATTGTCATTGTGCGTTGACTTGATTTTCTTCTTTGTCTTCTTAGCCCCCGTTGGACTTGGGGTCCGAAACGGGGGCTTGTGGATTGGTTCTCGTCCGTCTGTCCATCTGCAGCCATATCTCGGACATGTAGGGACTGATTTTGTTCAAACTTGGCACACGGATAATGAATGAAGGCTTGCATGTGCACCTCATTTCTTTTTCGACATCAGATCTAAGATGGCCGACTGGCGGTCATTTTGTACTTAAATGTGTCCCCAACCATTTCTCAGACATACAATGGTCCAATTCTGTTCAAACTTGTCCCAAGCACAGTACATGATGGCGTACACATGGACCTCACTTTATTTTTAAATCTGCTCAGAGATGGCTGACTGGTAGACTGGCGGCCATTTTAGTTGTAAACAAAACCCGGAATGGAACACGTCCTGAACCATTTCTCGGACATGCATTTACCGATCTTGTTCAAACTCCGCACACCGATAATGAATGATGGCTTGCATCAGCACGTCATTTTTGTTCGAGATCAGATCCAAGATGGCCGACTGGTGGCCATTTTGTTACTTAAACATGACACCAACCATTTCTCAGACATGCATGGTCCGATTTTGTTCAAACTTGGCAAGTGTCACATGTCGCAAACGTTCTTACATTCCACATGACCACTCAAGTCAGTTGTGCAGACGCATAAATCTTGTAAGTATGGGCTAGCCCTTTAACTCCGTACAGCTGAATTACTAAAACCACAGGGGTTATGACATTTTATGTCTTTTTCTCTTTGTTTATTTTTATTTTCTCTGTATCTGTTGTCATTTGCAAAAATAAAAAAAATGCAAGTTCTACTTTATGCTTTTGTGTAGATCTGCGCTCAAACCTGCCTTCTTCATGCTACATGCTGGGATCCTGCATTTCCACAGCGATTGCGACTGATAGTGACTTGCTGTGAGTATTCAGGAACCCGATGATAATGGTAGAGGATTAAGGATGGAGAAGGAAAAGGAACCATTAGGCTTGAGGAAAAGGTGTAATCATGGGCTGTAAATGATGGAGGATGTTCAGAGTAAATAAGATTCCATCAATGGAGGTTTTGTATGGGGATGATCACTTTGCCTGATTTATCTTTTCCTTTCTATAATCTCACAACCCCCAAATACCTCCTCTTACCTTTCCAGTGAGGACTTCTCCGAGAAGGGAGTCATGAACAACTACTTTGGAATCGGCCTCGATGCCAAGATTCTTCTGGACTTTAATAACCGACGCGATGAACACCCGGAGAAATGCAGGTCTGGAGAGTAGAGTTGTGACCGGAGGAATTTTTTAAACTTGTGAATTATTTTTTTTTGCGAAGGAAGAGGATATTGGAATCTTTAGAGGGTCGGTAGGAGGTATACGCAGTTGAAGAAGAGGAAGCAGAGTGGTGATTGCACGTATTTTGAATGAGCTGGTGTCATGGGTATAAATATTTCCTGTCTGCTCCCCATACCGAACCACTCTGCGTGTTTGTCTTACAGGAGTCGAACAAAAAACCTGATGTGGTATGGGGTACTAGGAACCAAAGAGCTGCTCCAGAAAACTTACAAGAACTTGGAGCAGCGTGTTCTGCTTGAGGTGATTGAGTTTGAGTGGAATCCAAAATGATGATGCAAGAGAGAAAAACATAAACAGATGTGTCGCCTGGTTGACAGGGTTGTGGAGTTTATTTTAAAACAATATTTCATGATAAACCTCTCACCTTATCGAGTTCTCGGGTCTACGCTCCTTCCTGTATCTCAAGATTATTTATAGTAACACAAAAGGCTTGTAAAAGAATGAATGATGTGAGTTCCTTCAGTCATTTTGCAATGACCGAAGACTCAGAGAGGAGTTTGCATTGATTACGTGTGGAGCACATGAACGGCACTCAGTAGAGCGCATACCTCCGCACGGCTGAACAGTTTACATTTTGTATCCCAATGATAGGCTGATCTGCATTTGGACCTTAACCAATATCTAATGAGCTTGTTCTTGTCGTACACCCAACCCGTCCATCAAGTTTCGTCCGAATCCGTCCACAACTTTTTGAGATATCCTACTCACAGAAAGACAGACAGGCAGGCTTGAAAACATTACCTCCATCCACCTTCGTTGGTGGAGGTAACCAGAACATTTTGAGGTGTCAAGAAAACGAATACAGGATTTGAACTTGGGATCCCAGCACTATGAGCCATGTGCTCAGATAGCTGTGCCAAAAAGATAATCTCGAGTTGTCTTTTGATGCCTCCCTCCTTCCCTTACCTCGCTTCCCCTGCCGTCATTGGGTGAGTTTTGTGATACCATTTTGAAGGTAGTTTTTGGAAAGGGAAAGTTGTTGTTAATTCCCATTGTAAGTATCACAAGGTTGATAGCAACGCCTCTTTACCTACAATAGAGGTTGATAAACCCATCATGAGATTTATTTTTATTCATGGCTAACCCTTTTCTCCGTTGGTGTTCCCAGTGTGACGGGCAGCGGATCACACTGCCCAGGCTGCAGGGTGTGGCAGTATTGAACATCCCAAGCTATGCTGGCGGAACTAATTTCTGGGGTGGCACCAAGGAAAATGATGTAGGTATCCTTGACGAGTGATTTTGATGATCACCTTTTTTGAGGATGTGGTACGTTGAGCCATGATAAAGCAGATTGATAAGAAAAGTCCTTGCTTCACCCATGTCCTTGTGCAGGTGTTCACAGCACCATCATTTGATGACAAGATTTTGGAGGTGGTGGCAGTGTACGGGAGCATGCAGATGGCTATGTCACGTGTTATGAATCTTCAGTATCACCGCATCGCACAGGTCTTACTCTGGAACAGGACACACGGGATCCAACCCTCTTGGGGAGGGAGTTTGATGAAGGATGGACAGGATTTTTGTTTTCTGGAAGCATATGCACATTCCTTGCTTTAATCACCAATTCTTATTGCCCCTCACATTGTCCTTTCAGTGCCGATCAGTGAAGATCACCATTCTTGGAGAGGGAGGTGTGCCAGTACAAGTCGATGGAGAGGCCTGGGTCCAGCCGCCGGGCCTGATCCGCATCGTGCATAAGAACCGTGCCCAGATGCTCACACGTGACCGGGTAGGTTTTGCTTTGTGAAATTGATCACAGGTGGAGGAGTGACGGTCAGGGCAGTGAGCAATGGTTATTAAGGGTTACTGGGGAATGCCCTTTATCGCTCCACCTTACAAAAGGCTCCACCTTCCACCACTCCAAACAACGCCCCACTGCCTTTTCCCAGAAAACAAAAGGTTACATCTAAAATACTGGTAAAACAAGGAAAAAAAGACATAAATTGTCATAGCCCCCATTGTTTGAGTAATTTTGCTCTACGGAGTTAAAGGGCTAGCCCATATTTATTTACAACTGAAATGGCTGTCAGTCTACCTGTCTGCCATCTTTGATCAGATCGCAAAAATAAGTGAAGGGCATTTGTATACCATCATGCACTGTACTTGTGCCAAGTTTGAACAAAATCGGACCGTGCATGTCTGCCAAATGGTTGGTGACACTTTTTTATTTATTTTATTTTTATTTTTGTATAGATTGTCGAGACTCGTATGAGAGCAAACACACAACGCACAACAAGGGAGGCAGGAGACAAGAGGGGCAGGAGTTGGAAGGACAAAACAGTGGGGAACAGAGACATTAGATCTGTAGAAGGGATGGGGTGGGGAACACGGGGTATACAAGATGGACATTACAGGGACATTCAGGAAGAAAGCAGGGAATTTGGAGGAGGTGGTTTTGGGGTGGATTAATGGGGGTAGAAAAGATCATGGTTTTGGATGGGGGAAGATGAGAGGTGGTGGTGAACAGCTGTTTTGAAGGCCTGGAGGGAAGAATGGATTGAAGAGAGTGTGGGAGTTTATTCCAAAGGTGGGAAAAGGGGGAATGAAAGGGTGAAGTGAGCAGTGATTCATGATTTTGGTGGTTTAACCAGAAGGGCGTTGTTGGCGGACCTTGAGCGCCCTGCGGAAATATGGGGGGGGGGGGGGACAAATCGCAGACACAGCAGGGGGGGCGAGACCAGAGAGGAGACTGTAGAAGACGGAAAGACCACCGAACTGCCTGCGGTGATAGAGTGAGAGGCCCAAAGACTCAGCCTCGCCGTGGGAGATACCAATGATCCGAAATGCCTTGGTTTCCACAGCGTGAAGCCGAGAAAGGTGAGAGGCAGGAGCACCAGCCCAGAGGGAGAGCAGTACTCCATCAGGCTGTGGACGAAAGCTTTGTATGTGGTCAGGAGCTCAGGTGGCCGAGGAAGGACTTTGCACGACGGAGGATTCCCAGTGGATGACTGGCTTTGGAGGCCAGGTTTGAAATGTGGCTTTCCAAGGAAAGATCATGGCAGATAGTGAGACCCAGAAGATTGAATGAAAGGACTTCTCAAGAGGATTGTTGAGAAAGTAAATTGGGGGGGGGGGGGGGGGGGTTCCAAACGGTCCTTTCAGAGAGACATAGTGAGAGGTGGAGATTTGTCAGGATTGAAAGACATGTTCCACGTGTTGGACCAGTTTGTGATTTTACTCAGATCTGCAGTGAGCGAAGAAGCTGCTGCTTGCCAGTGTGAGGGATGACAGATGGTACGGCAGAGGGTGGAGTCATCAGGAAAGAGATAAGGATGATTTTCCAGAGAGTCGGAGAGATCATTGATGAAAACCAGAAAAAGAACAGGGCCTAGAACGCTGCCTTGAGGAACTCCAGCCTGGACAGAAAGAGGGGATGAGAGAACTCCTTTTAGGGCCACACGTTGGCTGTGACAGAGAGAAAGTCTGTGAGCCATTGAGTGGAGATGACCTTGTATACCATAGGAAGAGAGTTTAGTGAGCAGAGCAGGGTGCCAGACCATGTCAAAAGCACGCGATATGTCTAGAATGGCACCACTTAAGTAACAAAATAGCCACCAATCGGCCATCTTGGATCTGATCTCAAAAATTATATGACGTGCTTATGTAACCCCTCATTCCTTATCGACCTGCCAAGTTTGAACAACATCGGTAAACGCATGTCTGAGAAATGCTTGAGGATGTGTTCAACATCGGATATTTTTTACAATTAAAATTGCCACCAGTCGCAGAACAAAATGATGTGCATATGTATACCATAATGTGTTGTCTTTGTGCCAAGTGGGAATAAAATCGGTCCATGCATGTTCAAGATATGGTTGCGGAAGCACGCACGCACACACACACACACACACATGCACAGACATGAAAATTGAGACCAAATCCATAAGCCCCCATTTTCCACGGACTAAGTCCAATGGGGGCTAATAATGGCAGGCAGTGTCAAATCCCATTTCTTTTTTCTGTGTTAGCAACACGTTGGTGGAACAAAGAAAGACATGTCACAGCCATAATAAAAAAGGCAGTATACCTGCTTCTGCAAACAAGTTTCTTGAACATTGATAGAATCGTAAGGTCTGATTATATGAGAAAATATTTTGTGTTTTCACCTTAATCCAATAGCGCGTGTCGAATGTTTGTTACCATAGTCGCACTGCATACTCATTTTGGCCGATGTGCACACGAGCGGTTTGTGTCCCTGGCTCTTATGGTGTTGCAGGCCTTCGAGAGCACGCTCAAACTGTGGGAAGATAAAATGCGCTGCGACAGCATGACACGACCGCCATCCCTCAACGCCCATCCTGACAGTTCAGCTGGCGATGAAACCTTGGAGATCCAGCAACTTGCCTGCAACTCACGCTCACTCATAGCAGAGTGAGACTTTTTGTGCTCTTTCTGTTTCACTAGAAACTAAAAGGCAGATTATTTTTTTTCCTTATAAGATCAAGGCTCGTGGACGAGTGAGGTAGAAGGGTATGAGCTGACAGGGTAACATTGCAACTCTTGGACACTAAGCAAGGAAATGAACAAACATGAAAAGAGGAGAGTAAGGAGGGGAGTAATCGCTGCAACCTGGAAGTAAGAGGGTTGGATTAGGAAGGGCTAATGGGGGTAATTAAAAATCATTGGCCAAGATGGTGGATGACCTGAGATGGCGGTGCACCGGCTGCTTTGGGAGCCCTGGAGGGAAGAGTGGGATTTGCTAATTCTACACTCCTCATTTTATTCCATTTGGAAAACCCTCTTCCACTTTTAAACTCTTTTTTAAAATTATTTTCGAACAAAATTAATTTATCATTTTCCAACAATGAATTTAAATGTTTTTGGATAACTTATCGACAGCCAAAAGGTTTTCCTGTTCCTCGAGCCAACAATGATCACAAATTATTTTGCGTCAAGATGTCTCCTGTTCCTCGAGCCAACAATGATCACAAATTATTTTGCGTCAAGATGTCTCCCTTTATGAAAAAAAAAGTTCATTTGTACTCAACACCTGGTTACTCAATATGTGGAGTTATTGAACACCCGTCACTCACTCACCTCACTCTCTGCTTTCTTTCCCACAGTTGTTTTCTCGCAACACTTTTTTCACTTTTCCATAACCTTGTTTCTCGTTCTCCATCTCCACTCTTTTCCAGGATCCATACGGCAGCCCAAGAGCACAATGGGCTTGAACAGGAACTGGCCCACGCGGTTAACGCAGCCTCACATTCGCTCCAGTCATTCTACGGTCATGCTGAGGTTAGGCGCAGGCAGACTTGCTTTGTTTTTTGCTTCAACATTAGGCTATCAATGTGGAGCGGTCAATATGGTTGTTTTTTTTTTCTTCCCCTTCCCCCCCCTCCCCCCTAACCACATCTACCCTCCTCCCTTCCACCCCATCTCTCTGATGCGATATCAACCAAGCTTGTTTAAGGTTTGTTTCTGATGAATAGTTAATATTAAGAGTCATGATAAAAAAAATTTGTAGCCTGGCAATAGTGGCATTTGGGGGTGGGGGACATAAACACTTTCCTTATACTGCGGGATGCTGCACTCCACAACACTGTCCCTTCAACTTGCTTTTCCGGAACGTGTATTTGTGGTTTGTGAATGAGGAAAGGCAGACCAAATGGGTGCAGCCTTTAAACCAACAATCCAGAGAATGAACAACAACTTGTCCATTGGAGATGACACTGAAATATGTTTTCCCTTGAACACCTCTCTGACATGCTACGATTGCTACCCCCTTTAAACTGTTGATGCACCTCACGAAGAGCATGGTTATACTTCGACAAAAAAGACCATTTTGGTGGTGCGGCATTTCAAGGTATCCTGCTCTTCAGAGGGGACATCGACGCACATGTTCCGACCTAATTTACTTGTCGATGACAGATGCCCCACTACTAAATCTTTCAGAAGAGAAGGAATGTGTGTTGGTACCCTGTTCAATTTTACCGGTTGGTTTCATTTGTAAACATGACTTTCATGAACCGGCGTACATGTACAAATGGGCATAAGAATTTCCTTTTGCATGTTTTACGTTGTTTTATAGTTATTTAGAGTTGCATTTCATGTAAAGTGTACATTGTCAAGAATTTGCACCAATCACAGTCATCGATACGAGTGATGTTGACTGTAGAGGATTCATATTAATGTTAAATTTTTACATTCTCCCCAAATGTTTCCATTAAAAAAACAAAAATAGTGTTTATTTCCATGAAATGTTGGTGCTGGAAGCTGAGAAGCCATTGCATTTCCTTTAAGTCCTGCGCATGGTTTACGTCAACTGAAATGAAATGTGTGCATCTTTGTACTCCCAAGGACGAGTTCAGTCATATCGGATGAATACTAAACTTTGTCAAGGCTGTGTCAGCCGAAAATTTGACCGATGGCTTTTTATTAACTGAGAGTTGACAAAGGGTGTGCAAAAACTGCCTTGGGAAGCGGATTAAAGCTGACGTTTCAGTTGTTAGCCTCTCTTGCTTCAATTGAGGGTTAACGTCCGAAATGTCCGCTTTACTTCACTTCCCACGATGGTTAGCACCCCTTGTCAACCTTCAGTTGATTTTTAAAAAAAAAACCCATCATTTTAATTATATCAATCACATTTAACATTACGTATGAATCACAATATGGTCAGAATGTACTTCACCACCATTTTGTGGAAGCTTAACAGGAAAACATGTTCATGTGACGTACGAATTACGATTAACTCGGTCCCTCGTTTTAACGTCCATTCAAGATGTTTATAGAAATTGTGAATGGAGAGAGGGGGTATGAAATTAACCAGACTTGTTCAAATTAAAGTGTTTGAGACAAATTTTGATAAAAGTAATGAAAAAAAAGAGTTAATTAATTGTTTATTATTACCTCTGCCACCAAAGGTGGAAGGAGGTTATGTTTGCACCCATGTCTGTCAGTTTGTTTGTCTGTGAGCAGGATATCTCAAAAAATTGCGGACGGATTCGGACGAAATTTGGGAGACATGTTGAGTGTGTCACAAGGAAGAATTGTTTCGATTTTGGTGAATATCCGGGTCTGGATCCGATAATTTTTTATACGCCCGATATATATGTATATCGGGGCGTATTATGTGATACCGGTCGTCCGTCCGTCTGTCTGTCTATCTGTCCGTCCGTCCGTTCCTGTCCGCACTCTAACTCCCAAAGTTTTCAACTTTCACGTTTCATATTTGGTACATAGGTACAGACTGTGGAGACGGTGTGTCGCGACATACGTTCGTCATCTAAAGTGGTTGCCATGGCAACCAGGATGCTGTTTTCCATGTAGTAGCACAATTCTGTATATACCTTCTTGTTCGGGTGTATATTGTGCTCGCTTGTTAAGTGATTCTTCACCATTGAGTGGTGGGGCTAAATACTATACACAACACGATATCTCAAAAGATTATGGATGGATTCGGATGAAACTTGGGAGATGAGTTGGTTTTAGGTGACAAGAACAAGCCAATTCGATTTTGGTTCGGGTCCAGATCCAGATCCGGCCCATCAGTAGGATACAAAACGTAAATAAATTGTTCAACCTAGCGGAGGTATGTGCTCTACCGAGTGCCGTTCCAGTTTTGCTATGAAGTCGTCAAAATTTGTTTTGAAGACTATTTGTGTTAAAGGGAGACTACATTATAAGGTTTTTCGCTTTTTAATTATCTTTATATTGTGTGTTTCTGTGTATACGTATAATTATTTAATTACTTGTTGCTTTTGTTTATCTTCAACCTCCACTGACTGGTTGAAAGTACAACTCTTGTTATACTTTTTATGTAATTATTCTAACTGGAGAATCCATGTTTATCTCTTCTTCCTCAAACACTTTTCTTCTACCTTCAGAGTCCAACACAAGCACAGGTCCTTGACCTGGTGACGAATGTGCGAGCCCTGCATAGCGAGACTGAGCAGTTACTGTGTGGGAAGTTGGTAAGTCTGACCTGCCATCTTGTATTTAATAGTGTATTTTGTATGTGTTTATACACCAGGGTGTCAGTTTATAGCTGGGTTGTAATTCAAACCCAGGCTGAACAGCTCAGAGGTGAGTACACTCATCTCTAAGGCTATCCTGCCGGTACATGTATAAATGTATTTATAAATGTATTTATAAATGTATTTATTTGTGATTTGGAAGAGGGGACGGAATATGGGGGTTAAGCCTCATAATGGCAAGATTGTCTCATCCATCAATCCATCAGTATTCATGTGCACCTTGAGATGTTAATTTTTGTCCAATTGCATTCACAAGAATGTGTAATTGTGTTATAGTACTGTGTGGTCTTATGTACTCATAATGTTTCCATGAATTAACTTCACGAGGTGGCTTTATAGTGGTATTATGTCATGTTCAACACAAATCAAGTCTGTTCAACCAAGCCTCAGCTTGAGGAGCAGCCTGTGGGACTTGTATTTCACTTTGACAAAAGCTTGTCAGCACAGGATACGCTCCATCTCCCGCACCTCTTCATTTTCATTTCCATTGGTGAAGAATGTTCTCCCAGAGAGAAAGGCAAGTCAGAAGTGGGAGGTGAGAGCTGAGATGGTCGAGATGGAGGAGCGGTTGTAGCAGGAGGAGAGAATGGGGATGGTGCAGCATCCGAGGCAGAACTTTGGGGGAATAATGCAGTCTATGGAGAAAAGCATGCATGAAAGAAAGGAGTAAGATGGCTGAAAGGAAAAGAGGAGGAGCAGAGATGTGTAAAGGTGGTAGAACAGGTGCAGCAGGGAGCTTGGACATGATGGGAGGGCATGCAGGTGAGGACAATGAAGTGGCAAGAGATTTGGAGAATGGAGCCAATAGTGTTGTTTCCTATTGCAGGCAATGTACGATGTGCTTACATCGCCAGCAACCTTAAGGTTGGGACAGAAAGAGAGCGGCTTTGGTGTGGAGATTGGGGAATGCTGCAGCATACAATGTGTGTGTGTGTGCTCAGTAACATTGGCAACAAAAAGGTATAGGTGGCAGCACAATTCAGTGCTAGTGGTGTTGATTAAAACGGTGCACCGAGAGATGATGAGACAGAGGTGGAGAAGAGGGGAGAGGGAGGAGGAGGAGGAGGTCGATGGTAGAGAATGCTGTTTGTGAAAGAGGGCCAGGTGATGAGATGTGAAAAGAGGGTTGAGGGAAGATGTTTGCTAAATGCTCGTGATTGGCAGGTGGTCAGGTATGGGAGCATGCACCGGAGAAGCGTACCTGCTGCAACCACGAGGCATGTGGTCATCCCATTGGTCTCCTCCACTCATGAGGCTCCCTCATTGAGAGAATCTTGTGAGCAGGATCAGCATCAGGAAAAGGAGCCACATGCCCATACAGCTGCAGCTGACGCTCACGGACTATGCAGGTAACGAATCTCATCTGAGTCTCTCTCAGCAACTGCTCGCTGGATGCAAAGTCTGACCAGCAATAGCCAAGGATTCTCCAAAGAGACCTGGGACTGAAGGAGTTAAGTCTCCATCTCAAATCCTTGGTCAAACTCATGTCTCACATTCGTAGAGCAAGATTGGAAGCACCAAGGACTTAAAGATTCGAACTTTCATCCTCCTGCACAGGTATCAACAGTGCCACGTGCCATGATCCAGTGAATCCATGACTCCCCAAGCCCGACCCAGACGTCTATTGACCTCTGGCTCACAACAAGCGGAGACATGAATATCACTGCCAAGGTAAATGAATCTCTCTGTGATCTCAACATCTTCACCATAAACAGGTACAGACAGGACAGCAGCATCCAAGATGTCATTGAAAGTCTGGATCTTAGTTTTGACCCAGGAAACCCGTAATCCCAGTGGCTCCGACTCCTCATTCAGCACCTCGAGGATCCCATAAGAGTATCCAGCATCTCCACAAAGATGACTGCATCATCTGCAAAATCAAGGTCATAGATCTTGACATTCCCAAACAATGCACCGCAGCTTGATCTCTCTGACATCCTTCCCAGAATGCAGTCCATACAAGCACTGAAAAGTGTGGGGGCCAGTACACACCCCTGACGAACTACAGTAACAACTGGCAATAAGTCAGAGATGGAACCACCACATCTCACAGCACTCTCAGTACCAGAGTAGAGTTCAGAAATCAGATTGATCAGTTTTGGTGGCACCCCACGAAGACTGAGAATCCTCCCGAGGGCATCCCAATTCACTGAATCAAACGCTTTACAGAGATCAACACAAGCTGCAAGCAGCCCTTGCTGAAACTCTCGTCTGCATTCGGTGAGGAACCGAAGAGCAAGGAGATCATCAATCGTTGACCTCTTTGGTGTAAAGCCCTACTGCTCTGGGCGCTGGTGCTCAAGCAGATGGTGGCGAACCCTATCACTAATAATTATCCGAGCAAAGACATCACCCGGCACTGAGAGCAGCGTCACCCCTCGGTAGTTGTTTCAGTCCTGGTGATCATCCTTCCCTTTCCAGAGAGGGACAACAAGGCCCCTCTTCCAGTCTGTTGGGAT
>CM068968.1:22476379-22487551 GCA_035128595.1 Eptatretus atami
ACAGAACTGCATGCAATGACAGGAGTACAGCATTTCCACCAGCCTTGAGAAGATCAGCATGGATGCCGCATATCCCCTGAGTTTTACCACCTTTTAACTGATTCACCACAGCCTGTGTTTCCACAAACGAAGGTGGTTCACAGTTGATTGGAGGGTCAGAAATAAGAATAGTAACACCCCTGACATCCATCTCAAACAGCTGATGGATCAGCTTGGTACAGCACGCTTCCAAAGTAACCAGCCCAGCGAGCCTTCACTTCGGACTCCTCTGTCAAGAGCCCACCACCCTCCGTTCTAACCGCAGTACACCGAGGGGCGGGCTTGGAAGAACGCAATGTACAAATTCCTCTGTAAGCAGGACACGAATCACATGACCACAGGTGATGTTCTACCCCTTCGCAGATTCCTCGCACACAGGCCTCCTTGTCCACCCTCAGCACATGTGCAGTTTTATGCCTCAGCTCCCTGAACAGCTCAGCTCCGACATTAAGCCTGGCCTTGTGACTGGTCAATGGTATCCAGTATCCCTTGGGGGACAAAGTTCTTCTTTTCCTCACAGTGGGTTCCAAGACATCCACCGGCAACATCAAGGATGATGGTCTTGAAGGCACTCCACAACTCTTCAGGATTCCCCAGAACACCCAGACCCTCCAAATCTCCACTCAGTCTGTTCGCAAACTCCTCAGCTACCCTCTCATCATTGAGTTTGCCAACATCCAGCCGAGGCTGGGATGGTACCATTCTCCCGGATTTAAGCTGCAACTTCAGAGTTGCGACAACAAGCCTGTGGTCGGTATTGAGGAACTGAGCACTCTGATAGGCCCTGCAGTTCTGAATCATCCTTCAGTGACCATCAATGAGCACATGGTCAATCTACTTTGCCACACCACCAACATTGGAATACGAAGTCCAGCGATGAGCCTGTTGGCGCTGAAACCATGAACCAGCTACCCGAAGTCCACGACTTCTTGCAAAGTCAAGGAACTTAGTGCGATTCTGGTTCACAGTTTCAGATTCATGGGGACCAACACACGTCTCATAACCATCCCTCTCAGTGCCAGTCGATGCATTGAAATCCCCCAAGACCAGAAGATTATCTCGCCTGGGGCACTGATCAACAACAGACTCAAGTGCAGCAGAGAATGCCTCCTTCACAGTGAGATCACTCGCTTCACTTGGAGCATATACAGAGACCAGGGAAATGACTGACACCCAAGGGGTGATGAATCCTCAGCCATAATACATTCGTCGATCGGTGTTACCTCAATTATCACGGGAGTCAGCTTATTGGACACAGCTGCAGCAACTCCTTGGGCATGGTAACCATCAGAGCGACCAGACCAGTAGTGGGTGCAACCAGCCGCCTTGATCTCGCCACAATCTGGTCGCACTTGACGTTCGCAGTCAATGACAACTAGTGCAGACAGAATTGCTTCCACAATATAACCAAGTTATTTACTTGCTCTTTGCAGGAGCTTTCACCTCTCTGCGTTGCTTTTCCTTCCCACACATCAAATGAATCAAATTTTATGCTCAAATGTACAATAAATCAATTTTATTTCCAATTCTCAGCAACATCATCCACCTCTGTGTTGCAATTTACGTCAAACTAATGTCGGGACTGCACGTTCAAAACATAACCCCGTTTGGACATTTAATATAAAAAGCAGCGTTACTTAATGTTTTATGTTAACGGTATCCATTTCACAAGGATAAGGTGAGTGCTGATAAGAAAGTGCTTCTGTATCTGTCATCATCAGGATCACACTTTTCAACCTCCATACCATCCATGATTGGGTGCCCTTGAAGAGCCAACGAACAGTTTGTGTCAAATCTTATTAATTCATTCAAGTTAAAATAGTAGGAGTAGGAGTAGTAGTCGAAAATTGATACAGCATCACTTTAACCAAGTTGACACTTGTTATTGATACAGCATCACTGTAATCAAGTTTGTTATTTCTATTGATTGTTATTACATTGTTTTGTAATATAATGTTGGAGGTGTATGAACCTCACTCATACAGTGCAGGACTCAATACGTTTGTGGTCAAATATAATCGATTGCTGCTTTGAGGGCTCTTTGTTGGCTGTTCCACTTTCCTGGATCATGCAAAGCAAACTCTTTTCCACTGTTAGGTGCAACAAACGCCATTGTGTTTGAAGCAAACAATTGCTTATGCCATGCTGGGAAGTTTTACTGAGTTTCCTTTTGCGCAAAGGCGTTTTTCATGTTTATAGGGACATGATGCAGGAGCACCAGGTTTGGCCTGTTAAGTGTGCCTATCTGAACCCTTGGCTCATGGTGCACAGAACTCAGGTTCAAATCCTATAATAGCATGTATGCACCATGTGTTTGTTCATTGTCTACGAATGTGTTTGTCATTCATATGATTTGTGTACACGCTTCTCCATGAGCCTTAGATATCTGTAAAACATATGATAAGGTAGACCGGTTACCTGGGTTTGGATCTCGGCCCTGCTACAAACTGTCATCCTGGTATCTCTCTGGCAGGATGAGGCATCAATGTGTGTGCCGTCCTCAGATGGACGTTAAATTGGGTGTAAATAAATATGAGTTCCCAATGCAAGGAACTTCAACACAGGACAAGACCATTAGGTTCATCAAGCCTGCACTAGTATTAGTATTACCACCCTCTGGTCGTTTGTCCATACTTTATCCTTTTTAAATGCTGAGCATATAAAGTAAGGAAGCAGCACGTACCAGTTTTAGTCGTTGGTATGACTCACTGAGGTTGGGTTTGAATTGTGGACCTCTCAGATTCAGAGCAGATGCTCTACCCATTACACCGCTGCGTCTTGTTAATTGGTTTGTCAGATCAAGCCCCTCATAGGCAGTGTATGCCTGGTGTTGGCTTAATTGGTTTAGGGTGGTGTCTTGGGATCTGAAGACTTGAGTTCAAATCCCATTCGGCTGTTGAATTAATACCAGGTGGGGTTGACTCTGCCTGTCATCCTTCCGAGGTCGGCAAAATGAGTGCCAGCACGCTGGTATCCTGTGTTGGAGTGGTGACCCATCCAGGATTTTCCCAATAGCCAAGGAGACTGCTTAGGCAGCACCATCGCTCTGCACACGTATAGTCCAATGGATGGATGGATGGATAGCAGTGTACCATTTCTACGAGTTTATTGATTCTTTGATTGATCTTCCCGATAACCTTGTTGTTTTTTCAACCTTCATTTCCATCCAGCAGTTGGAGTCGAAGCAAGAGGAGCGATTGGGCTCTGCTCTGTCTCAACTAGACCAGTCCTTCTCTCGCCTGGCATCATTACCCTGGCTCACACATGCTTTGGCTCCATCTGATGTTGAGGTTTGTCTCAGTCATGTGTTGAACTTCACTGTGTCAATGTTCTTTTTTGTATACATAATCAAGGCATGTGGAAGACGTTAGTACACTGAACAGATCAGGACAAAACAGGAAAAAAAGGAATGGGCGGGGGGGAGAGAAGAGAAGAGAAGGGAACAGGAGAGAAAGAGAGAGAAAACACCAACAGCAGAGTTGAGGGCCAAGATGGAGAGTTGAAATCCCTCGATAATGTAATTGGAATACAATAGTTGCCCGCGATTGGTAGAAGCCCGCGATATTGGAAGGTTTCCTGTACCCCCCATGCGGAAGCAAATGTGATTTTAAAAAAATAATTTTTTTTTGACGATGCCATAGGTGGCTTCGTGATGACGTCATAACAAGTGTGATTTTTTTTTTTGACGATGCCATAGGTGGCTTCCTCTTGATGTCATAACAAGTGTGATTTTGTTTTTTTTTGACGATGCCATAGGTGACTTCGTTATGACATCATAATTGCATACGTTGAACGCTTTATCCGATTAGTATGAAATTTTTGAGGGTCATCATTGCATTGGAGGGAAAAATTAATGATGTCATCCATCGGTCATATGGCTTGGCAGCCATATTTTAATTTTTAACATAAAACCTTCAAAAATACTCTTCTCCAAAACTGAAACTGAACAGATTGAGGCAAAACTTCACAGGTATGATCACCTATCCATGAGGAACAAAAAGCTCCACCTATGACATCATAGGTCACATGGTTTGGCAGCTGTGATTTTTTTTGAAGAATAAACCTTTAAAAATCCTCTTCTCCAGAACGGCTTGACAGATCGAGGAGAAGCTTCATCCACATGTTCCTCAAGCCTTGGGGATACCAGGGTGTTCATGAATAATTAATAGGTCACATTGTCTAGCAGCCATATTGTATTGACCAAAAATCTTAAAAAAAAATTATTTCTCTTGAACTGCTTCATCAATTGATGTGAAATGTCAAAATTATGATCTAGTAGTCATGGTTAATATGTGTTTTAAATTTCAACCTGATGGGATGCATGGTCTGGCAGCCAGAATTATTTAATATTTTGAATCTGGATTCAGGGTTTTAAATCAAACTTGGTACAAGTATGTATAATGATGTAATAATGTGGGTGGAGGCAAACCTGTCAACATCACGACATTGAAAAGTGCCTTTGTATTTATTTATTTATTTATTTATTCCATTAAAACAAATCAGTCTGATTTCTTGGAGTAACAGGGCAGTGCCAATTGTATATAACCAGTGGTTGTCGAGAAACAGCGGTCACAGACAGACACACAGAGATTGCTGGAATTATAGATAGATGAAGTAACAAGTACAGTGCAGTATTCATATGTTCCAAGAGGTTGCTCATTACAACATCCTATTTTATCATTTAAAGGGTTGGGATTGGCGGTGGGAGCGGGGGAGGGGAGGGCAGGGCAGGATGAGGTTTGGTTGTTGAAATAAGTTACTTATCAGTCCATGGCACTGGTCCACATGCCAACTCTTTCCATATGGTAATCACGTGAATGCAAACATAACAGATGAAGGGAAACTACCCGATATATGGCCACGGAAATAGAACCAAGACTAGTGAGGCGAAACAGCGTGACGACCGTTTCATTACCAGATACCAGTGAATGTACCAAATCGTTTTGCAAAGAGGCTGTTATGTTTTAATTATTGGGTCACACAATGGTGATGAAACTCTCCAGCTGGAGGATTGTTTGTGGACTTCCTTATCTTTTTGGACACAGGAATAGTTAGTTGCATGCAATGAGATTATTTTTGTCTATTTTTTTTTTCTGTGTGCGAAATTTTGTTAGCGATTGAAATTATCCGTAAAAGAAGAGCAGGAATTTTTTTGAGCAAAGTACTGTTATAACTTTGTGCATGCAATCTTACTATAATGGAGCAAGCGTGGATGCCACTGAAACTCCAACATTCGCCATGCGTTGAAAATAGCACCACCTTTTGGCGTGAGCGCCCTCTAATGAGCATTAAGTGGAGAAGTGATTTTCTCACACATTCGTACATTGTACTCATTCTTAGGTTTGGACACGCGTACTTCGCAGGAGTTTGACGTCACGTCCAAATGCCCATGACACTGATCCAAGGCCAAGATTTATTAGACGTCATTTTGTACTCAGAGTTTTTCCTTGGAAATGATCTGAGACTCGGCAGCTGAGAGTTGAACATGTCACAGCTGATATGTTGTGCTGATCACCACCATGATTCATCCAGTCGTTATTTGTGAAGAACATGTAAACGTTTTTCTGTCAACATCTTTCTTTCTTTTGTGTTTTCTTGCTGCAAGAAAACACTTCGGAAGTACAACTACTCCTACTACTACGACAACTACTACAAAATCTTAAATGAGCTCAATTATTCCCACTTCATGGGGGTGGCCGTGGAAAGTTTTTGACACATCTTTCACTAGCAGCTACAAAGAAAGGCCTGACCTTTGACTGAAGGTGGTAGGAGTTTGTAATTTGTTTGGGGTGCCCATGATTAACTCAATTACTCTTCACGAAAGACATCGTGGGATATTTAGCGGCCACGAGCCAATTTTAGAAGACTGGACACCCAGCTTAACGTTCATCCAAGGGATGCCACAGTTTGTGATTCAACATCCCGTTTGCAAAGCACTGACAGTTTTTGGTGTGGATTAAGGTCATACCATACTTCAAATACGTAATGGTTAGGGTGGTGGGCTTGGGATCCGAGGGTCCTGAGTTCAAATCCCACTCAGCTGTTGAATTAATACCAGGTGGGATTAACTCGGTCTGTCATCCTTCCGAGGTCAGCAAAATGAGTGCCAGCATGCTGGTATCCTGTGTCGGAGTGGCGACCTGTCCAGGAATGTGCCCAATAGCCAAGGAGACTGCTTTGGCAGCACCAACGCTCTGCACAGAGAATGGTCCCAATGGATGGAGGGATACTTCAGATATACAGTGGTGAGAAAAGTTTGTGAACCCTTTAGGATTTTCTGTATTTCTTCATAAATTTGATGTAAAATGTGATCAGATCTTCATATAAGTCCTAATAATAGATAAGGAGAACCTGATTAAACAAATAGCACACAAAAAAAAAAATCCACTTTTTCATTTATTTATTGAGCAAAATCATCCAGCATTCAATTTCTTTGCCAAAATTCCTCCAAGCCGATGTGCAGAACTGATCAAGAGTTACAGGAAACGTTTGGTTGAAGTTATTGCTGCTCAAGGAGGTGCCACCAGTTACTGAATATAAAGGTTCACATACTTTTTCCAACAAAGAAATTGAATTTTGGATCATTTTGCTCAATAAATAAATGAAAAAGTGTAGTTTTTCTTTTTTGTGTGTGTGCTATTTCTTCAATCATGTTCTCTTTATCTATCATTAGGACTTAGATGAAGATCTGATCACATTTTAGATCAAATTTATGCAGAAATACAGAAAGTTATAATGGGTTCACAAACCTTTCCTCACCACTGTAGTTATTATCTTTGTTTTATACGTCCCCCATCCCCATCCTCATCCCCCACAAAAAGCAAGACAACCACAACGAGTGCAAATCTTGGAAATACAAAAATAATTTATTCTTACTGTAAACACAAGTACATGACTGTGAATGCTGCTGTATGGTGTTCTCATTTTCCCCGCCATCCTCTGTTTCCGTCACTGTCAGGGCTCTGTCAATGATCTCTCAAAGCGAGAACGTGGTGGTTCCAGGTTCCGCCTTTTCCGCAGGGATAAGACCATGAAGCCACGAGAGTGCAAAGCCAATGTGTCGCTACCTGGTGGGTACCTAGGTGCAACATAGTTGTGTTATCGCTGTTTAGGGATAACTTATGTGCACCACATATCGTGCTGTGAAAGGATTGAAAACAAATTGTCAATGGTGGTGGCTTATTGGCAAGGATACTCAACTCGGCAACCCAGAGGTCATTGGCTCAAACCCAGCTGAAGGCAGCGGTATTAAGGATTTGGATTTCAATCCCTGGAAACCGAGCTAGTCTCAGGAGGATTACCACATCAGGATCAGATTATCCATTCGATTATTAGATGGTTCATTATTTACCATTTGGAAAGAACCAATCTGCCTGCCCTACCTGGTCTGGTCTGCATGCAACACCAATCTACAGGCTATACAGTACTCGACTCTTAATGCTTTCCGGGAAACTTGGCATGATCACTAAAATAAGACCCATGAAAGGCCAGTGTTTGGCCAAAATTTTCCTCTCCGAAAAAAGAAAATAAGGTGACCCACATGCTTAAGTTTTGCTGGATTGTCCAGCACGTTGCTCCTCCAAACTGTCACCACTCATTGCAGTCCAGCAATGGGGTACGGAGGAAGTTGGTGCCTGGCTTGAACTTCTCTCACTGAGTGTATACCGAGAAGCGTTTGAGGGCAATGACATCCAGGGCAAAGAACTTCTGAACCTCGAACGGAGAGATCTCAAGGTGAGTGGCTGAGCGGCAACGGCTGAAAGCCAGTTGATTTGTAAGGTTTCCCCCCCCCTCCCCCCATATTGTATTGAATCTTCCTTTAAAATGTAGTGATCCTATCCATGCCTTGTACACTCGTTATGATCCTTGACGCCGCTGAAATATTTTAAAAGAATTTTGAAAAAACAATTGTTTTTCCTTTTGGAGGTGATGATAGCCGCCTTTGAGAAATGATGGATTTACCTTTCCAATCCCACCCACCCGCTGTAGGAGCTCGGCGTGACCAAGGTGGGACATGTGAAGAGAATCTTGGCTGGCATCAAGGAGTTGCAAAGAAGGTCTTCATCTGTTTATCTTTGACTCTTTCCTGAGAAGAAAGAGCTTCTTGACCAATGCTCTGACCAGTTGGGCAGACCGAGAGCACAAGAGTGGTGCTGAGGATAAATGGAGACAACCACCAAACAAGTCCTCAGTGTAACGTTTATTTGGTACTACAGCTTGGTAAAATTCTGGGCTCAGTGTTTTTATGACTCAAAGAGAAGGCAATTTGGAATGCTGTCGGTCAGGTGACGTATGTCTGGTGTTCGGTGAAAAGGAGTGTGGCAGTAACATGAATTTGTATCGTGAGGAGTGAGAGGATCGAGGGTGGCGTCTGAGGTGTCCTTTTGTGGTTTTCTTTTTCTTTTAAAGCTTTTCTATCAAACAGAAGGTAATCTGAACAAACGGAGATTGCAACTTGGTAGTTTCCTTTTTTGGATCGCTCGTTGGATTGGAAGAGATGTGGATTGTTTTACTTGTTCGTTATGTGTGCTGCACTCCACACACGCTGCGTTGTTCACTCCGCACGTCCAGTGTTTTCCCCACTAGCTGGTGCTGCGAGTCCGCTGCTGGTTTACACGATCTCAATTGGTTTTATTGGAGTCTCAGATCCACCCTCAGTAAAGACCTGTACAGCACGTAATTTCGAGCCGTGACCTCTTTGAAGGAAATGCTTGTCATGGTCGTCGCGTGAGCACCTTCCTGTGCATTACAAGCCTGCAAAACGGCAGCTGGGAAAACCACCTTGTGCCGTCTCCAAATTGCCTTTGGTGAATTGTATGGTACTGACCAAGTATACGTGGTGCAAATGTCTCTTAAGACGGCCAATGTTTCTACTTTTCCTCGATCCCGTTATTTGCGTCTCGGCTCGTCACGTATAAAAAAAAAAGTTTCATATTTTGTGATGTTGAGTACTTTGCGAATGTCTCTCTCTCTGTGCCTTTGATGTTATGACAGCCTTTAAACTGACCACACAGCATGGGACCTATGTGCTTGTAAGCCCATGTTTTGTTTGAAATGATTGGATGAGGGATTCACTGGTGAAATACTACGGGTGGGGTCGTTTGATGTCGAAGCTCGGAATGGTCCCTTCTTCTGGTACGCAGTACGCACGTTTTCTAACCATTCCTCTTTTGGCCGTAACACAGCTTTGCAATGGGGCGCCAGGCAATGGATGAAGATGCCGTGATCCCGACGCCATTGATGAATTGCCGAGCGGGATCGCTCACACCTCTCAAACGGCATCCTCTCCCGATGCGCCCTTTATTTATTAATTGGCCTGTAATTTATGCCGCCTCTAAAGGTGTGCCATTTTTATGTGTGATGTTGTGCTAACTGTAAGTTATGTATTTTTGTATATGTATATAATACAGTTTGATTATGTCCTGTGAGATATACCTCATATGATGCGTACAATAATTATAATTTTCTTCTTCCTTCATGAACCTCGACTTGTCATTACAAATCGACTCAGCAGCTGTGTGTGTGTGTGTGTGTGTGTTTTGGGGTTTCTTTTTTAGAGGATGTACCATGACCCATGCTGGTTTACGTGAAAGGTTGAGTGATGTGAACATCATGATAGAGGAAGGCAGAAGAGTCAAATATGCTAGAGAAATGCATCAAAACAGTTTTCCTTATCTATTCATGTATTTATTTATTTTACAGAGATCCAGGCTTATGACAGCTGAGAGCTGAACGACAGAGGGGTGACACTGACGCAACGATAGAGTAGAGTGAGTTGCCATACAAAGGAGGACTGAGAAACTGGGAAGGAATGAGGGCAGCATCGGTAAAGACATGCGTCGGCAGGAGGGAATCAATTGAACCGAATAGACCAGGAACATGTCAGCAGACAGAAACATAGGGGCAATACCCCTGGGCGCTCACCTGGTAGCGGCTGGATAAGAGAACCAGGGAACTATTGCTAGGCATGGATGACCCACAAAATATGTAACGGAGAAGAAAATAAATACCTTTTTTGTTTTTTTTTTTTTAATGCCGTGAACAAACTTTAGTACATCAGGGGTGATAAAGGTTGTGGTCAAGGTTCATCGAAATTGTGTGTGTGGTTTCACAGAAGAAAGCAAATACATTTTTGGGGGGGGGGGGCAACCCCCCTTACACTGCCTTAAAGCCCGATTTTTCTAATGTCACAAACAAACTTTGATACACCATGGATGATGAAGGTTGTAGAGAAGTTTCCTTGGAATTGTGTGTGTCGTTTCTGAGAAGAAAGCAAATCTCTCTTTTGGGGGGATGGGGGCGCACCGCCCCAGCCCCTCGTAAGCTGCTTCCGTAGACCCCCTCAGACTCAGACCCCGATGTTTTTTTATTAATGCCATGACCTAATTTTGGTACATACACGGTGATGAACATTGTAAAGTTTCATTGAAACCATATGTGTAGTTTCAGAGAAGAAGTTGAAAGTATTTGTGGACGGACGGACGACGTGCCATCCCATAAGGTCCCCAGAACTATGTTCCAGATGAGCTAACAAACTCTAACCCCTGAAACATTGCACAGTCCTAACTCATGAATCATTTGTGTCACAGAATGTGCTACAGTAGCATTCAGCTTACTAGTGTCCGACTGTGGCATCATGGTAAGTGTGGTGAAATATAGTGTATTGCACACAGTGTGCTCCATGCGTCTCAAGCAAATAATTTACAGCACAAGTTAAAATGGGGATAAAAATATGGAGAAGTAGCAAGACATGGGCCCATCTTGTACACTCTCGTAAAGATTTTTCTTTTTTAATTGCTGTGCAAATAGTTAAGATATTTTTTAACAAAGAAAAAGATATTAAAAAAGGACCAAATGATATTAAACTTTATCTGAAGTCGAGGCTCATGGAGGAGGAAAGAAACAATAGATGAGCGGTTTTCGACCAACAACGTACAGACAAAAGGACATCCGATGGACATACAAATGTGACCTGTGGTTTGAATGGTTTGATTTGATTTTAGAAGACCATCAATGGGAATGGAAGAAAGCAAGTAATGCCTTGGCGGTGAGCTACGACTGAAGCAGTGGAGGGAGTGACATGACGGTACACACACTTATGAGTAAGACGTGACAGAATTTGTGCCCTACACC
>CM068968.1:22487561-22498955 GCA_035128595.1 Eptatretus atami
TTTGTGTCAATGTCTCGTAAGCAGTTAATTATAAAATGGCGCAAGAAATGATTGAACCAACAGCAACATGCTGTGTTCGTGTGGATGATCCCAACTTTGTACTGATATTTTGGCTGATGTGGGGGCTGCAGGTAGTGCTAACTATACAGCTAAGTTCACACATGAACTTGCCCAGGACACCAGCACTCAATATCCTACTTGTTTTGAGATATACCTTACGATATTTAATGCATTCAGCTTAAATATAGATGAGACAGCCGGCTTTGGGTGGTCTGTGCTCAGGCAGCCGTCACCTCCTGGATCTGCATCATGATGTTAGATTGTAGTTGTCCCGACCCCTTGAGGATGTAAGCGACCTGACAGGTCAATACTGTGCACACGAGCAACAAAGCTCACCTTCAATGCCTTCTTTCCCTCCTTTGACTCCCTGATCACACAGCTTTCTTTCATATTGTGATCAAGCAAGAATATTTGTGCGCACCTGCTGAGTTTACAGTTTATTCGCATCATTCCAATTTATACAGAAAGAAGGTACAAAGTAACAAACTGCTGAGTTTACAAGTTGTTAGCTCATCCGCCCATGCAGTGGGACATGGTTTTACGTGTGTGCGTGCGTGCGTGCGCGCATGTTCGGCCAAGGCATAACTTCTTTTTTTTTCTTCAACCATTTCAGCTTTCCTCATCAAATTTTGAAGCAACCTATATTATGAGAATATGGAGAACACTAATAATTTTTTTCCCTTTTTAAAATTTGCTGTTTTTGTTTCGTTTGAGTACAAAGTGGAGGCGGAATGGGCTTTGCATTTTGAGAGGCTTTCTAGTTGGCATTTGCATTTCTATAACCTTGTTATGACTGCTTTTATTGACCATTTATGAGACTATAAAATTATTGAAAGAAATAGAAGGGCACGGCTCCGGGCAGAAGGGCACAATGGCAAACCACCCAGTGGTTTGTCAGACTGCTTTCGCAGCACTGAACCTGCATTCCTGTGGAGCACCACAGACAGATGTGTCACCACCATGTTGATTTGGGTTTTTAGCTTATCTGGAATTTAAATTTCAGGTAAGGTATTGCCATCGTGCTCCCTCCGTCCCTCCGTCCATCTGCTATTTTGACTTCTCTGGCCAAACAGCTGGGCCAGTTCAGCTGAAATTTGGCAGCAACGTTCCTCTTCTGACTGGTAACAGTGATTGCAAAGCTCGTTCTGGTCATGTGACTTTAAGTATGTAAAAATGGCCGACTTCGTAAATTTCTTCAAAAATCTTCTTCTGCAGACCCACCAGTCAGAATGCTACCAAATTTGGGTTTCAACATTAGGCCAGGGCAGGGATGTCAACTCGCGGAAGTCATGCCGATCACGCGACTGGAAATTTTTCAAAATGGCTGACTTAGTCAATTTTTGGGAAAATTGTGTAAATTCCTTCAAAAATCTTCTTCTCCAGAATCACCAGTCAGAGTGCTCCCAAATTTGTGTTACAACATTAGACCAGGGCCCAGATAAGCTACAGGTGCAGTGGTCCTAGTTTTTTTTCAATGGTTTTCTCTCATTTGATTGCCATTTCTCTCAGCTGTCAGAGGGGCGGGACGCCTGGCAGAGGGGCACGACACCTGGCAGAGGGGCACGACGCCGGGCAGAGGGTCGCTGAGCCGGGCAGAGGGTCGCTGAGCCGGGCAGAGGGTCGCTGAGCCGGGCAGAGGGTCGCGACGCCGGGCAGAGGGTCGCGGCGCCGGGCAGAGGGTCGCGACGCCGGGCAGAGGGTCGCGACGCCGGGCAGAGGAGCACGATGCTGGGCAGAAGGGATTCATGGTCATGTGCTCATGTGCACCTCAGATGGTCACATTCAAGGAACTGCTAGATGTTTTGTTTTTGGGATTCGTTTCAGCAATTACTTTATACTTTCATGAAATAAATTGCATAGAACTCTCTAAAAAATGTTTTTAAAAAACCCTTTTTAGTGCATTTATTCACAAGTTTCAATGCACAGGTCATTAGTCACAGATGTGAGCCACAATCTATTATATATTGTAAACCATGGTTTCTGTCCATGCGTTCGTCTGTCTCCCGTTTATGGGGACCCATCTGTCTCCCGTTTTCTGAGGGCCGCTCTTTTTGAAAAGTTCAACATTCACTTTTGAAATGATGGGAGAACGAGCATGAATAATATTGATGCCAAATTTTATTTTGCAAGTGATATTTTGCCCTCTTTTTCGACAAATTGAACCTCCGCTGCCCGATGTTGCACCACCAACTCGCGGTGGGTGGTATAAGTATCTCAGAGCTTTATCTTCGAGTGAAGCCAAGAGTGCAAAACAATTAATCTTTTAAAGTCCATGATATAATTTATGTGGATATATTAACTTAACTTTTCCCATCACTAGGGAGGGGTACTTTTGCTAGTGATAAATAAACTGCAAAATGCCCATTTTTAGTTTCATCCACCCATTGGATGCAAAGCATAAAATGCACATCAATTTCCACTCAAATAGCTGTCACGGGTCACTGACATCAGAGGGTCTGTCTGCAAGAGCATTTGAGATGCATGGAGTTGGACCCACTGGATAATGCCATGGACGCCAGATACATACCGTGCCCCCTTTAGTTTAGCAGTTTCAACAAATCCTTTACATTTATATAGGGAATGGAGTTCAACCTTTAAAAGATAGCATATCTAAAATCGATCAAAATCAAACATGGCCCCAGACTTTTTTCCGAATATTTAAAAAGGGGTCAAAGGTTGATGTTCACATGTGCATACAAGTAGACAAAGAAACAGTCACATAGCTTGAATGAATCTTGGATGGAAGTTAAACTGGGCGTTCCGTCTGCCACGTTAAAGATCCCACGGTGTCCTTCGTGAAGTGTGAGCGAGTTGTCATGGGTTCCCTGAACAATCTGCAAAGTCCTGCCTGGCCTACCACTGGGAAGGCAATGGCAAACCACCCAGTGTAATCATTGGCAGCACCGAACCTGCCTTCATGTAGAGCACCACAGACAGATTGTATATCACCACCATGTTGATTTTGGGTTTTTAAAATGGTTTTCTGGCATCTGATCGCCATTTCTCTCATCTGATCCACATCCACACCAAGTCATCAAGTTTGTGTGCAACTGAGCTCAGCTCGATTGAAACATTTGAGCGGGATCTAATGTGAGAATCTAATCTCGGCCTCAGTACTTCCGAATACCCCCAAATGATCCAGTTTGACCCTTACAAACTCGCCATCATTAGGATCACTCATAGGTCCATGAAAGCACTTTGCGCTAATGGCGATAAAGTATTTCCATTAATATACGCATTTATATTTGTGTATACTGACTTATAAAATCAGTATACAGAAATATATTATGTAAGGCAACGTTGCATGACATTGCATGACAAAGGAAGGAAAAGAAAATCGTCCATACAACATCCAAATTAAAATTCAACTTCAGTCTGGAAGTCTGGTGGGGGCTTTACAGTTAAGGTGGCTGGCTTTAGATCTTTAGGGTCCTGAGCTTGAGCCCTTGTCGTGCCGATAAATAACACCAGGTGAGTTGCTCATCCTGTCATCCTCCTGACGTCGGCAAAATGAGTACCAGTTTATGGGGAAGAATGAGCCATTGGAGTATCCTGTGTCAGAGTGGCGACTCGTCCAGGATTGTACCCCCTAACCAATAAAAAACTGCCTCGTGGCCCTGTGCATTTGAAGACGCAAAAGTAGCGGCTCTTCTTTTCCTGAGTCTGCCTCTTTGGTCTTTGGTTTGATTTATTGAAAGTGCAGCTGATTTTTTACGGAGTATATGATAACTAGGTGGTTCACCAAAAGTCGATTATCCATTGGTTAAAGTGAGGGTGATCCAGGGCCTTCCACCTCTATACACAAAGGAGAGTACCCCCACCCTTCCTTGCTCTTTGGAATAATAGGCCAAGGGCATCTGAATAAATATTATGTGATAATTCAAAGTTTGTGGAGGACCAGAAGAGCAGCCGATTAATCGCGAAACTATTGAGTGAAATTTTCGTCTTCACAACCTTTACGTATGTGATTTAAGGCTTGCTCGACAGAAATGGGACATCTCACTGCCAAAAAGTCCATAAACTGATGTGCAGACAAATACAGTGGTTTGTTTTTCCAATTGGGTAAAAAAAACCAAACAGGTGGCCTGATGTACAAAGAATTGTCTACCAAGCAGTACAAATGTGAGGTCGGTCCACAACACCCTCGAGGTGCTCATGCAGTCCCATAAATGTAACATTGACTGAAGAGACTGACGAAGAAGAGAAATATTCAGAAGGACCAGTTTTACCCTCTGATGGACTTGTTACAGGCCAGGCTTATACCTGATTCAGAAGAGTACTTCACCCAAGCAATCAGGTGTTTGGATGCCAACTACCTGCCAGCCGAAAGCACACCTGAGTGTGGCGAATTTGAGCTTTCCTGTATTCGCGAACATCACAAATTTATGTTCTCAGCTATGAAGAACCCTTGAAGACCTCAAACAATGAAAAGTCTACATTGTTGAGCTGAAGAATCAAATAAATGTTGTTTCCACCTTCATGCTAGTTTGCAACGCTGACAGTGAAAGATGATTCGGTGGAACATAACTTACTCCCCTTTGATATCACGGGTCGACTGACAACGGTCCACATCTGGAGCAGTGAAATAAATAAACAAGAAAGAAGTCGTGCATAGCACGATACTGTACTTGCGGAATCCAAATAAAGAATAGTTGCCATGGAAACAGCAATTTCGAAGATCAAGTGTTTTGCATGATCGATTGTTATGCATAACCAAATTTGGCCGATGCATGTAATAGGTGTTTTGTATGCGGCAGTTGTAACAATCGTGGAGTCTTTCCCACCTACTATACAAACTTTGTCAGTCTGGACCCCTTCGTTGGTCGATGGACTTCACTGCCTGTAGTGGCAGCGCCTCTAGAAACTCACTCACTTGTGGGTCGCTCTCTGTATTGGTAGCCTGGACCTTGGCAACCACTTTATGAACACTACCTCTTGATTTTAAGTTGAGCGAGAGACATCCTCCTCAGCCCATCTAATGGCTTATTCTCTGAGGTCAAATAACTCCTTCCTAGGCTGGGTGGTCCTCATAATTTCCTTCAAACCCTTTCATCAAAGGTGGTCTCTGCAAATTCTCTGCAAATTGATCACATGGCATTGTGTTGGGTGTGAAATTTTGTGGACGGGTTGGGTGTTTGAGAAGGATGAACTGATTTGATTTTGGTGAAGATCCGGATCCGGATCCGACGACTAGAATTTTAAAAGTGATTCTTCAGCATTGAGAGTCATGCAGTCATCTCTGTTGAGCAAACATGAAAAACAGAAATAACTAGGACACTCGGTAGAGCGCATGTACCTCCACCACAATAGTGCTCAACTGATATATATATATATATAGCACAATATCTCAAAAAGTTGTGAATGGATTCGGACGAAACTTGGTGAACAGGTTTGCTGTGTGGCAAGGACGATCAATTCGTCGTGGTCACACACCCAACATGTCCACCAAATTTCGTCCAAATCCATTCACAACTTTTTGACATATCGTGCTACATATCCTTTTTGGCCCAATCTCTCAATGGTGAAGAATGACTGGAAAAATTCTCGCAGTCGGATCCTCACCAAAATCGAATCAGTTCGTCCTTGTCGCACACCCGACCTGTCCACCAAGTCTCATTCGGATCCGTCCACAACTTTTTGAGATATCCTGCCCACAAACAAACTGACAAACAAGAAGAAGACGTCATGCAGAGCACGATACTTGCAAAATCCTTAAAACAAATTTGACCTCAAAAATAATTGGTTGGTTGAATTCAGTAACCTGAAATATAAATCCTCTTCAAATTTCATGTCAATCGGATGAAAATTGAGGATTTTAGAAATACCACCTTTGTTGTTGACCTTTTGACCTCAAAAACAATTGGCTTCTTCCTTATGACAAACTCTACCATGTGGTGAAGTTTCATGAAGATCGGTTTAAAATTGTGACCTGTCGGCGACAAACAAACAGACAGACAGACAGACAGAATAACAAAATCGACTAACCAATATACTTGAAAAATCTTTGATTTTGCAACTAACAAGCACAGACAGAAAGGGGGTGAAAACATCACCTCCTTCACCTTCGTTGGCGGAGGTAATAATGAACGAAACCGACATTGCTCACACGGTGCCTCCTATCGATCCCTCGGGGTCAAAGCAGGGTCACGCGCGGAGCAGTCAGCTTTGGGTCCGAGAGTCGAAAACTGATAGAGCCGAAACCACGGAGCCACCATGCGAGCCCTGCGTGCCCTTGCTGCCATCGGCAGCCTCTTGCTGGTCCATTTGGCGCTCGGTTCTGGTGCGTACCCTCTCACGGGTTGACCCCTCCTTGCCACGGTCCGGTGTTTTCCCTTCTCTCGCGCTGTTTCTACCCTTCGGTTCATGTCGTGTCTCTTTGCCTCCCCCCATCACGATCGACCCTCCGTGCTGTGATGCCGTGACCTCGCCCTCCGGTCCGTGTGTGCAGTGACCCTTTCGCGTCCCAAGGCGCTGTCTTTCCTCAAGCCGAAGTCTCTTGGTCGGGGACTGACCGAGTACCTTGAGGAGATGCGTCCTGGTTCGCTGGAACGCGAATGCCATGAGGAGCATTGCACGGTCGAGGAGGCACGGGAGGTCCTTAAAGACTTGGACAAAACGGTGAGTATCGAGGGGAGTTCCCAATCTTCGCTTGTTCCTCCTTATTTGCTTGTAATGTTGGACCCACAACACCCCGAGGCCCCATGTTGTGGGGCTGAAGGATAGCTCGGAGGTAGCACACTCACCTTTGAGCCATCTCATCTCGGTTTTGATTCCTCACCTGACTATAAACTCCCATCCTGGTGATTCCCAGGCAATGCAAAACGTTGTCTCCTTCCGCCGCAACTTCCACTTGGGGGCAAGGGACCGCAGTAGCACAGTGTTTGCAACGACTGTTGAAAGTTGGAGTTCGGGGTAGTCGAGTGATGCTGTTAGATTTCAGGAAGGTAAACTTTGAAGGTCTGGGAGGAGAGTTCGATGATATCGTTTGGAAGATGCTAACAAGAGGTCAGTCCGCATCAGGGAAATGAACAACCTTCAAGGAGCAAATGTACAGGGTGCAGGATATGTACAGTACATACCCCTCTGGAATATTGTGTTCAGGTTTGCTCACCACATCTGAAGAAGGGAAGGACACAGTTGTCAGAGACAGTGCTTTATACATGAGAAAGGAGATGTTTAAGGGTGTAGACGGGTAAGTGCAGAGTTGACGGTGATAGGATCAGGAGCCACAGCTTGAGAGTAAAGAAGAGAAGAGTTAAGGTGATGTAAAGGTAGGGATGTTTCATTCAGAGTATTAAATGCATGGGATGGTCTCCCTGGAAAGGTCGTGGCAGCAGAGACTGGATGTGTTCAAACTACAATTGCACAGTTACCGAGAACCAGTGGGGATAGAAGGGTACAGGGATATTCGCAGGATTGTGCAGACTTGATGGGCTTAATGGCCGACTTCAGCATTTTATTACCTCGCCACTGAAGGTGAAGGAGGTGATGTTTTCACCCTTTCTGCCTATTTGTCTGTTTTTTTGTTTGTTTGTTTGTTTGTTTGTTTGTCTGTGTACAGGATATATCAAAAAGTTGTGGACGGATTCGGATGAAACTTGGTGGATATGTTGAGTGTGTGACCACGACAAGTTGATTCGATTTTTGTGAAGATCTGGATCTGACGATTCAAGTTTTAAAAGTAACTTCATCATTGAGAGGGCCAAAAACGATATAGTACTGTATCGCATGATGATATTTCAAAAATGTATTGGCCCGATATGTTCTCGTGGATCAGGCATTACGTGGAGGAGGTATGCGCTCCACCGAGTGCCCTTCTAGTTTGTTTGTGTAATTCCTTGTGTGGGATTGTGGAGGGGAGGGGGGAGGGTGGAGTTAAGCTGGGCATCTCTTGTCCTTGCCTTTGCTGGCAGAGGTTAAAGATCTGACGGTCTTTCACAAAACGGAGGCCATTGTTTGTTGGCACACTGAACAAATTCCAACTTCCTTCCAAAACCGGCTGTGATGTCATGCTAGTCGCCTTCCAGTGTTGGCCTTCAAAGTACTCTTAGTGCTCCCACCCCCAAAAGACCCGAGAACCCAAGGTCCAGCAACCTTTTGGAACCTATGAACTTAGCTAGTTTGGCAGGTCAGGAATCAACAACACACACACACACCAACAACACACACCACACACACACACACACACACACACCACACACAACACACACCACTCAGTGCCCTCTACATGGAGCGCGCAGGTTATTTTAACCGATGCTGACATATCTGATATGACCATATTGCCGCATTTCAAATTACATGTTTCAGGATGGGATGTTCTTTTGAAAATTATATCTTTAATCTCTTTTCTCCTCTCTGTTTGATAACCTTGTATGCATTACAATATTATGTTAGGGTTAGGCAATAACAAGCAGATTTATCAGTACTGAAAAAATAACCCCCATTCCATGTCCCCCATGAAGTCTTGCGTTGGCTTCACGGTCAAGGTGGCTGCCTCATGATCCTCAGGTCTCGAGTTTGAGCCCCTGTCGTGCCACTAAATAACACCAGGTGGGTTGACTCAGCCTGTCATCCTTCCGAGCTCGGCAAAATGAGCACCGGCTTACTGGAAACAGGGGGGCACTGCATCAGTGGCACAGCCGTGCTCCCAGCAATGATGCAACCAACAGCCACAGGCTGCATACGAAATAATAACCATCTCATCCATTTTAACATAAGCTCTGTGCTCACGTTCACACCTGGATTTGTAGATAGTATAGACTCCAGAACGTTCCAACAGGTATTGCACGGTGTATATTCCAGGTGAATCCTCATTAATCAAATAATATTTCAAACAATACTTGAAGGTAGGTTCTCAGGTTGGATGGAAGGTGGAACATGGGTGAGGGGGAGGGAGTTTGCTAGCACAACACACATCAACATACCCACAAGTGAGTGCTTGCAGATTGGATAGCCAGCTTACGTAATTTATTGGGGTTGATGCTGTCTTTTCAAGCCGTTCATCTGACTGACACTTGCTAGTTGTTGATGTTCTCAATCTCCGGTAGATACAGGAGGTTTTTTTTCTTCTTTTCTTCTCATCGTGCGGTCAAATACCTTCAGAATGTTGTAAAATTGTGGGCAACTCCATCGGACGCATTCCAAAAGGTACCAATCCACTTCACATATGTATGTTCTTCCTCTTCCGTCCCTCCTTTTCCTGAACAGATGGAATATTGGAAAGCACTATATGGTGAGTTTCTGGATTGGAAGATGTTTGCACATTTCCTTAAACGCCCATCGGTCCAGCTGTTTCTTCCCATTGGATCCTCAGCATTTGTGGAACTAACAGGACTTTGTCATTTTACTTGTGGATAGTGCAGGATGGACTCATTACCTCTGCCACCAAAGGTGGACGGAGGTTACGTTTTCACGCCTCACCCTGTCTATTTGTCTGTTTTTATTTTTTTTCGTTGTTGGTGGACACATTGGGTGTGTGACCTGGTGGTGGCTTAGCGGTTAGGGAGGTGGCTTGGGATCCAAGGGTCCTGAGTTTAAGCCCCGTTGGCCGCTGAGTTAACACCAGGGACTTGATTCAGCCTGTCATCCTTCTGAGGTCGGTGAAATGAGGACCAGTGTAGCAGCAAAAAGGCTGCACACGAAGGGAAGGGGTATCGACGGATTTATTAAATCTGGTGTTGGTGTGGTGCAGGCATGATGGGCCGAATGGCCTCCTCCTGTGCCTCAATTCCTTGTAAATCCTTGTGATGAGGACAAATGGATTTTGGTGAAGATCTAGATGTGGATCCGAGGATTTAAAAAAATTGGTGATTCTTTAAATGATTCATTGAGAGATGGGGCCAAAAAAACGAGGCCTAACACAATATGGCCGCTCCGCGTTTTACACGCGTTTGCGTAACGCCATTTTGAAATAGTGCGTGACAATAATTAACACTTATTTATGTTATGTGCGGACTATATTTGAAATAACACGTTCCAGCGCGAGCTGGAGTATGTAAGTTGTAATTGATGAGATCATGGTGTATGCAACGTAGCGGCAACGACAACCACAAGCACGGGTAGCAGGCATCAGCAACTCCTCCTCGTGTGCCATTTTGAATATCTTGTCCGCATGTACTTTGTCTCGTGCACACGTGATCTCTGCAGTGTCTTCTGTTTTTTTATTTTATTTTTTATTTTTTACTGTTTTCCTGATGTCACACACCGTTGCCTTCCAATATGTCCGGTAAACGTCCAGCGACATCCAAGGATGCTTCCATACAGGGCCGGATTTAGGCATGGGCAAGCTGGGCAGTTGCCCAGGGGCCTCCACAACCAGGGGGCCTCCACATATTTCATGAAAAAAAAAATTGTAAGGAAAAATGTATTTGTGAGTGCCTGAGTGGTAGTTGGTAGTTCGTGGAACAGATATAAGATATTCATCTATAACAGATATAAGATATTCATCTATAACAGATATAAGATATTCATCTATAACAGATATAAGATATTCATCTATAACAGATATAAGATATTCATCTATAACAGATATAAGATATTCATCTATAACAGATATAAGATATTCATCTTATCTCATTCTCTATTTTATATAGAAGTTCAGATTCTTTGTTCTTGAAAAATATACTTTATGGATGACTGTAAATACGTCTTGTCACCTTTTTAGTATTCTCAGGTAGGGTGGGCCTCCACTACTGAAGGCTGGCCAGGGGCCACCACATGTTTAAATCCGGCCCTGCTTCCATACCCAACAAACAGCGTAACCATCGCAGAATCGTCGATATGGCCAACGCAGCGGGCTTTGACGTTGTGGAAGTGGATGATGTGGTGGAGTTGCTTGAATCGCACGATGACGATTTGACGACGGAGGATCTGCTCCAACTGTAGAAGGAACGGCAGAAGGGAGATAGCGGGGAAGATGATGACGAGGTGAAGGAGGTGCGTTCCCTCACAAGGAAGCGATTGGCCAAGGTGTTCATCCTCATCGAAGAAGCCTTGGCTATTTTAGATGAGGATGATCCGAACACGGAGCGTCGCTCTAAAGTAGTCAGAGATGTTTCTTCTATCGTCCTCGTATTCCTCTTCCTCGTCCTTATCCTCTTCTTCCTCATCGTTCTCTTCTTCCTCGTCCTCCTCTTCTTCCTTGTCCTGCTCATTTTCCTCGTCCTCCTCTTCGTCCTCGTCTACCTCATCCTTCTCTTCTTCCTCGTCCTCCACTTCTTCCTCGCCGTCATCGTCTTCTTCATCTTCCTCTTTGTCCTCTTCTTCCTCATCCTCATCTTCCTCTTCTTTGTCTTCCTCATCCTCCTCTTCCTCATCTCCTTCATCTTCCTTGTC
>CM068968.1:22508170-22532251 GCA_035128595.1 Eptatretus atami
AGAGATGTGATAAGGAATATAAACACGCACAAGAAATTTGGAAAATATTTAAGATAAAGAACCTTGGAGAATATCATGATTTGTATCTAAAAACAGATGTTTTATTATTAGCTGATGTGTTTGAAGCTTTTAGATCACTCTGTCATAATAAAAATTGTTATGGATTAGATCCTGCCCACTATTTCACAGCTCCTGGTTTAGCTTAGAGTGCAATGTTGAAAATGACAAAACAAGATATAGATTTAATCAATGATGTAGATATGCTTTTGATGATTGAGAAGTCTAAGAGAGGTGGAATATCACAAGTATGTAAAAAAGATATGCTAAAGCAAATAATAAATATCTTCCAAATTATGATCGTGAAAAAGATAGTAATTATTTGATGTATTTGATGCTAATAATTTGTATGGATGGGCAATGTCTCAATCTCTGCCTTATGGTAAATTAAATTGGGTGGAAGAAAGGGATTATGAAAAGGCTTTGATGAATATTGTTATTTCTTCTCAAGAGGATTGAATGAGGAAGAAGAAGGTTATTATTTTGAAGTTGATTGAGGTACCCGAGTGATCTTCATAATAAGCATAAAGACCTTCCTTTTGCATGTGAGAAAGAAACCCCAAAGAAAGAATGGTTAAGTGAATATCATAAAAGTTTTAATATAAAGGCAAATCAACAGAAAAGTTATTAACAACATTCTATGATAAAGAGAAATATGTTTTGCATCAGAGAAGCTTGAAACAGTTTTTGAGAGAAGGATTGAGAGTAGCTAAAATTCATAGAGTTTTAAAATTTAAACAAAGTCCTTGGATGAAAAAGTATATTAAATTCAATACAGATATGAGACCAAATACAAAAGTAAAACTTGAAGGGGAATTCTATGAATTGATGAATAATGCTGTCTTTTTGAAAGACAATGGAGAATGTTAGATACAGGCAAACATTAGATTTGCAACATCTTGGAAAGAAGCTTCTAGATTGATAAATAAACCAAGTTTTAAGAGAGAAGAGGTTTTTTCAGAGAACTTTTCTGCTATTCAAATGGAAAAGGAAAGTATTGTAATGGATAAACCAATTTATATTGGAACAGCAGTTCTTGATTTATCAAAGATATTGATGTATGATTATTGTATAATGGCTTAAAGAAAGAGTATGGTGAAAATGTTTCATTGTTGTATATTGACACTGATAGTTTTATCCTCGATATAAAAACTGATTATGTTTATAAATATTGAAGAAAAATATTGGAGTATATGATACAAGTAATTTTAGTAAGAAGAGCGAGTTATTTTCAAAAAAGAATGAAAAGGTTATTGTAAGTTTAAGGATGAGTTGGGTGGAAAAGTAATGAGTGAGTTTATTGGATTGAGAGCAAAGGCATATGCTTATAAGTATGGTGATCAGATTTGATAGATAAGAGGTTAAAGGGAATAAAGAAATATGTAATAAAGAAATCAATAACTTTTAGAAATTATTATAATCAACCAACCAACCTTTATGCCTAACCTAATATCACCAACCTTTATGCCGCCCAGTCTGGTAAAGCCTGAACAAGGTGTCAAAGACAATGCACAAACGTCCAATGAAAAAAAACAAAAAATAATGTTATTGTTCTTTTCTTTTTCTCGTCTCACTTTCATTTTGCATCGTCATTCAAACCAACTCACCTTCAAACCAAGAAATGAAAGATTTCTGCCTTTGAACATCCTGTCCCTCGATTCACACACGCATCTCCCATAAACACGAATTTAAAGATGTGGTGAAAACACAATCCACGTTCATACATACTTTTTTTTTCTTTAATCCTTGTTGCACATTTGCAACAGGTGTACGCAGGCATGCATGTGTTGTTTAAGTGTTTGTCGAGAATATCTGCACGGAGTCTCTTTTCATCACCTCCACAACTGACTCAATTGTCTCAAATTAATCTGTTTATAGTCTTGAAATCCAACTGTATTGGAAAAATGGGGGAAAAAACCTCATCAGGAAAACATGGAGCTCTCACACATATGCTTGAAATGAGTCTCGAATATGAATCTCTCTCTCTCTCCCCCCTTCCCTCCAGCAACGAAAACATGCAAGTTTGACAATGGGGGCTGTGCACAGTACTGCATGGCCGACGCGCACGGTGTGAAAGGCTGCGGATGTGCCCTGGGATATACTTTGCATTCAGATGGACACACGTGCGTGGAACACGGTGCGGAATATATGGTGAAGGAGGAGGGTGAAGGGATTTGAGGGGGGCTGGATTTATTTGCCTAGTTATAGGGGAATGCTCTAGCCTTTTCTAGAAAGTTCTATGAATTTCAGGAATATTCTCGAAAATTCTCTGTTCGACCTCATCCATGAGCCTCGACATTGTATACAAAAAAAGAATCATTAAGGATATGTGAATGCAAGTTCATGCCTTTATTAGCCTGTGGAGGAATTCCAGGTAATACATTGCCTCTGATATCTCCACGAGAGCTGAGCTGAAGTGAATTGATCATTCGTAGCGTTCGAGACCAGTGGAGGTTTATGGGGCATGTGGATGTTGGGAAAATGACGATGGATATCTCGAGGTCTATAGTTAAGCGCTGTTTTGTCTGTGTTCCCAAAGTGGAATTCCCTTGCGGAAAGATCCAGGTGCAATTACGTTCATCACGAGATGTTCAAACTCTGCTGGAAGAGGGAAGGATTGAAAAACGTGAAGCGGAAGTTGACCAGAAAGGTGAAGGTTGTAGATAATAAGATTCAACTTTCCTCTGGATGTTTTAATGTGCTCATCTATTAATGACACACACACACACACACACACACACACAACAGACACAACGACACACCAGACACACACAGACACACACAGATTGCTGGAATTATAGATAGATACAGTAATTCATCACTATCCGGAAGTCCGTACGTTGTAACCCGTAATGGGGAACGTGGCTGAGGATCTCTCCAACGGCCACGCCTACGCAGCAACGTGTCTTGTCATTGGTTTGGTAAATAAATGGCCATAACTTGGGAACCACTTGTCCGATTAATATCAAACCTTGAAAAGGCACATACTCAGGTCCCAGCAATATACCTGGCAAGTTTCAATTAGATTTGGACCAGTGGTTGTCGAGAAACAGCGTCTCAGACAGACACACAGAGATTGCTGGAATTATAGATAGAAGATAGATGATGTTTGGGGAAAATAAATAATTATAATAAAACCCACTTTTGATTCCTCCCAACCTCTAACTTACCATGTGTTGTGTCCAAATCTGCCCCCTGAGGGACGAAGTCATTGATATGGCTGAAGTAAGTCACGGTATAGATGTTTATCCTCGTCGCCATGTCATGAATCTCGAATGTGTTCAGTTACCAAGTTTGCTGAAGAGCGCTTGCCAAGTGGCTTAAGCACTCTAGCAAGCACTCCATGAGAAACCGTTGATAAGGAACGGCTGGCTTGGCAAGCGCTAGCTAGCTACTTGGTAACTCAACACAGCCCTGGACATCTCGACAGCATACAGCACATACAAAACGCTGACAAAAGGACATCTTTCTTCATTAAAGATTTTAAATATGTGTTAATCGTTGTTATAAAAAACGTACCTTGTTCGGTTATAAAACGTACATAAACTCAGAGGTGATGTTGAGTGTACGAAAGTATATCTCTCAGGATTTTCCCTGGCGGCCTCCCAATTAATTAATTAGGACACAGGTATTATACGACCAAGCCAATGTTAATGTTGATTTACTTCACACGGCATGTGTATTACATGTCCATCAGTTTGTTTATAAGCTTTGAAACGTCGGGCGTAAACCAAAAGTTTTTTTTCTTTCATGAAAGACCACAATTTTCTGGGTGGGGAGCAAGGAAGCAGGGGGGAGTAAGGAGGGGTGGGGGGGGCGGAGGCTTCATGAGGAGAGGCAAGGGAAGGCAGTGTTCGGGGAGTATCCGTCGGGAGATAACCACTGTTTGGATACATGCGGAGATAACCACACATCCGGATATGTGGCGAGATAACCACCATCCAGGATAACCATCACCCAGATACGTTAGGAGACAGAGAGACAGAGAGGGGTGTGGGAGGATGCTGCACTGTATTAGGAGGGGTGGAGCGATGACGGGACAAAGAGAGAGAGAGTGTGAGTAGTGGGGGTAAGGGAGTTAGCAGAGAATATGTTATGCTTTATGAACAACACACACACACCACACACACACACACACACACACACACACACAACACACACGTATGTGTGTGTGCATATATTATATATATATATATAATATATATAATATATATATATATATATATAGGCATTTCGTTAAAACTAAAGGAACAGCCAACAAATATATTACTCCATGGAGTTAAAATCAAACAGAAAAAGCAAACTTAGCCTCAGGTGACATTTTGTTCATGATCCAAAAATATTGGCTGGAGGTTCAGGGATCACAAATTAAATGTTGCCTGAAGCTGAGTCTGCTTTTTCTTGTGTGTCAAATTGGTGGAGTATGGCATAAAATCTTATTACAAAATTGTTGGTTGGCTGTGCCTCTTTATGAGCAATGGATAATCTCAACCATAATAATGTAATGTTATAAATACATGCATGCAGTGCCTTCAGAAAGTATTCACCCCTTGACTTTTTCACATTTTGTTGTTACAGCATGATATTTAAAACGGATTACACCGATCTCTTTTATGTCACCGATCTCCACAAAATACCCCGTAATGTGAAAGTGGAATTTCTGTTTGAGAAATATTTACAAATTAGTTAAAAATTAAAAGCTGAAATGTCTTGCATCAGTAACTATTCAACCCCTTTGCGATGACATTCCAAATTGAGCTCAGGTACATCCAATTTCCTTTGATCATCCTTGAGATGTCTCCAAAACTGGATTGGAGTTTACTTGCGGCCAATTCAATTGGTTGTACATGATTTAGAAAGAAACAAACCTTTCTATATATGGTCCCACCATTGACGGTGCATGTCAGAGCAGAAACTCTACCATGAAGTCCAAGGAACTGTCCATGGAACTCCGAGATTGAATTGTGAGGAGGCACAGATCTGGGGAAAGGTACAAAACAATTTCTAGTGTGATGAAAGTTCCCAAGAGCACAATGAGCTCCATCATTAGGAAATGGAAAGAATATGGAACTACCCAGACTCTTCCTCGAGCTGGCTGTCCGAACAAACTGAACAATCAGGCAAGAAGGACCTTGCTCAGTGAGGTGACCAAGAACCCAATGACCACTCTGACAGAACTACAGAGTTCCTTCGCTGAGATGGGCCAACCTGCCTGAAGGACAACAATCTCTGCAGAACTTCACAAATCTCGGCTTTATGGGAGAGTGGCCAGTCGGAATCCACTCCTGAGAAAAAGGCACATGATAGCGCATCTGCAGTTTGCAAAAAGGCACATGAAAGACTCTGAGAGCATGAGGAAAAAGATTCTGTGGGCTGATGAGATGAAAATTGAACTCCTTGGCCTGAATGCAAAGCGCTACATCTAGCAGAAACTGAGCACAGCCCATCACCCACCTAACACCATCCCTACCGGGAAGCATGGTGGGGCAGAATCATGCTATGGGGATGCTTTTCAGCAGCAGGGACTGGGAGACTTGGAAGGATAGAGGGTACCATGAATGTAGCCAAACAGAGGTAAATCCTTGAGGAGAACCTGCATTAGAGTGCAAAAGACCTGAGATTGTGGTGAAGATTTATGTTCCAACAGGACAATTACCCCAAGAATACAGCCAAAGCAATGCTGGAAAGGCTTCAGAACAAGAACGTGAAAGTCCTTGAGTGGCCCAGCCAAAGCCCAGACCTGAATCCCATTGAGAATCTGTGGAAAGACTTGAAAGATTGCTGTTCACCGATGCTCCCCATCCAACTTGACAGAGCTTAAGGAAATCTCCAGGGAAGAATGGGAGAAAATTCCCAAATCCTGATGTGCAAAGCTGATACAGACATACCCAAGAAGACTCGTAGCTGTAATCGCCACCAAAGGCACTTCTCCAAAGTCTTGACTCAGGGGACTGAATACTTATGTAAGTTATCTATTTCTGTTTAATTTTCAATAAATTTGTAAAAATTTCTCAAAACATGTTTTCATTTTGGCATCAAGGGGTATTTTATGTGGATCAGTGACCAAAAATATTAACTTAAATAACTAATTTTAAAAAATTCCATGAATAAATAAATAAATAATTAAAATTTCCTTTCCCATTTCACATTGAATGCTTTGGTTATACATGTAAACAATTTAAACATAAGTTGAGGTTACTGATGTGTCATGTACATACGTTTTAGTCAGTACACTATATATGAGAAGTAAATTGAACATAAATTTATTTTTGCTGGGAACAAAGCAAAACATTTCCACTGTATGAAGTTGACAAATATAAATGTGAGTCAAACAGCTTTTCAGAACATACATTGGTAAATAAATAACCGGGCGTAGTGGCCTGCGCCTGTAATCCGGCTACTCGGAGGCTTGGGTTGGAGGATCGCTTGAGGACGGGAGCTCTGCGCTGGGCCGCGCTATGAGAGGGTGTAGGGCAGCCCGGAATCATGGCGAAACCCAATCCTTATCCCTGTGTCGAAAGAGGCGACCAGGGTTGCGTCAGGAAGGGCATCCGGCGTAAAACCTATGCCAAATCAGTATGCGGATCATAACGGATGATCCGCTGTGGCGACCCCTAACGGGAGCAGCCGAAAGACGAACAACAACATTGGTAAATAAATGAAGCCTTGTGTCTTAATTCCTTGATAGCTTGCATTCCAACTAGGTTCATAAGTAAATGTGGGACTTGACACAGGTTGAAGTAACACTATCGTGACTTGAGACTTGACTTAAGACTTGCCCTCAAAGACTTGAGACTCGACTTGAGACTTGCCCTCAAAGACTTGAGACTCGACTTGAGACTTGCCCTCAAAGACTTGAGACCTGCCCTCACATACTTGAAACTTGACTTAAGACTTGCCCTCAAAGATGTGTTGACAATTCTGCTCACAGCCACTCTTTGCTTCCTGTCACTAAATCAGTTTCCAATCCAGTTAGCTACCCGACCAGTCATTCCACAAACTCTCACTTTGGGTAACAGCTTTCTACGTGGTACCTTAATAAAATGCCTTCTGAAAGTCTAAAATATACTACATTGACTGCACTTCCCTCATCCACCCAATCAGAAACTGATTCATAGAACTCCAATAAATTTGGTAACGATGCTCTCCCTTTGGTAAATTAATCCTAACTACCTTTAATTAGTTTGAAATTTGTTTCAAAGGTCCCTCACCTGATCCCTCATCTCTTACATCTTTCCTACAACTGTTCTGTTCTTACTAATGGCAGCTTGGCTGCCGGGTAGCTATCATTTCTTGGAAGCGTGGCTGTGCCACTAATGTTATGCCCCTCTACCAGCACACTGGTACTTATTTCACCGACCTCAGAAGGATGACAGGCTGAGTCAACCCTACCTGGTGTGAATTCAGCAGCCAACAGGGCTCAAACTCAGGACCCTAAAGTCCTAAGGCAGCCACCCTAACCACGAAGCCAACACCAGGCTTTTTCCCACAACTAAAGTTAATCCAACATGTCTATAGTTCTCCAATTCCTTTGTGGATCCTGGTCAAACCTCATGGGTTGTCATCCCGTGAGGGTGGGGGTGGTGAGGCAATGGGGGTTGATATTTATCCTTAAATTGCCCCTGCTAAATGCGGCAGAAAGGTGACATCACAAGATGGCGCCACTGCCATAAATGCTCGCTGGGCCAGTGACGTCACTTCTTCCAAAAGTCACCGGCTGTTTGTCTGAAGTAAAGTCCGGTGTTGTCCAATGTCACTGTCTGCATGTAACAGCTCATACATGAACGTCAGAACCTGTAAAAAAAAAAAAAGAAGAACAGCTAAGTACCAGCACACATTGCCTGTTTTTTTCTGTCTGCAGGCACAAATATTGCAACGGTTGTTCCTCGAATCACAGGCGGAGACATTTGTTTCAAGGGACGCTGTCCTTGGCAGGTAAACAAGGCACAGAGAATGCATGGATATTCTAGATATACTATGAGGATAAGTAGCATCATATCAGTCAATAGCAGGTGGTTTGACAAGATACTGCACAATATTAAAAGAGCAGTTCTGAAACCATATTTCTTTTTTGTATACATAGTTGAGGCTTGTGGAAGAGCTGGTACACCGAATGGATCAGGACGTAGCAGGACAAAAAGGAACAGTAGGGAGGGAGAAGGGGGAAACACGAACAGTAGATTTGAAGGCCAAGATAAATGGAGACAAACAATGGGTGCGGGGAGGAATTGGGGGCAGGAGAGGAGGACCCATGAGATACACAAGATGGATTGAGAAGGAAACTCTCAGGAAGGCAAAATGGAAATTTTCAAGGATTGGGGTGGGGAGGGGGAGTTAACAAGGTTAGAAATTATCATGGTATTGGATTGGGGACAATCTGAGATGATGGTGAACAGCTGCCTTGAAGACCTGGAGGGAAGAGGATGTAAAAGTTGGTGCCACAGCGAGGAAAAAAAGAGGAACAAATGGATGGAGGTGAGCAGTGATCCTGGATTTAGGTAGTTTCACCAGAAGGGGGTTAATGGTGGACCGTGTGTGCTCTGCAGAAATCTGGGGGAGACAAAGCATGGAAAGAGCAGAGGGTGCAAGACCAGAAAGGAGACTGTAAAAGAGACCACCAACTTGTCTGTGATGGCGAAGTGATAGGCCCATAGACTAAGCTTCTTCGTGGGAGATCCCAATAGTACTGAATTCCTTGTTTTCAACAGCATTAAGCTAAGCAAGATCTGAGGCAGGGGAGCCAGCCCAGAGGGGAGAGCAGTACTCCATCAAGCTGCGGATGAAGACCTTGTAGGTGGTTAGGGATTCAGGTGTGCCAAGGAATGACTTTGTACCACAGAGGATGCCCAGTAGGCAGTTGGCCCTCAAGGCCAATGTTCAAATGTGGCTTGACCAAGAAAGATCGTGGCTGAGAGTGAGACCCAGGAGTTTGAATGACAACTTCTTCAACAGGATTGTTAAGAAACGAGATAGGAGGGTTTGCCAGATGGCCCTTTCAGAGAGAGAGAGAGAGAGAGAGAGTGTGAGATTTGTCAGGATTTAAAGATGTATTCCAAGTGTTTGGACCAGCTTCTGATTTTGTTAATGTCTGAAGAGAGGGAAGAGGCTGTAGCCTGCCTGGCTGAAGGATGAGGGATGTCACGGCACAGGGTTGAGTCATCAGCAATTAGATAAAGAGGATTTTCCAGAGTCAGAGAGATTGGTGATGAAGATCAGGAATAGGACTGGGCCCAGAGCATTGCCTTGGAAAAGTCCAGCCTTGACAGGGAGAGGAGATAAAAAGGATTCCGTTGAGTGCCACATGTTGGCTTGGAGAGCAGATATTTTTTCTGGTTCTCATGAGAGTGGACACACACTTCTTGCAGATTTCTTTGAATACAATGAGATTTCCCTCAGTTGGATTTGCCTTCCAGGAAGAGAAGGCAAGTTGTTTCAGAGTAACTACCCCATAATGGGTCGGAAGAAGGGTAGGATAATTGAAGATGAGATGGGATGAGTCTGTGCATGAGAAAGAGCAGATTTCTGTGTAAGAATTCCCAGGCTGAGTTAACATCAGGGGCAGTAGACATGGGAGGTCAGATCAGGTATGGGAGCATGCACCAGAGCAGCGCGTCACTGCGTCCACTTTCCGCCGGTACTCCAGAGGCATCCTTCTGGCCATCCCCCAGGCAGATGCCTGGCCCATCCCCATCTCCTTGAGATGCTGATCAACCTGCTGCAGCAATGAGGCACGTGGTCGGCCCATTGGCCTCCTCCACTCACGAGGCTCCCTCGCTGAAAGAATCTGGTGAGCAGGATCAGCATCAGGAAAATTAAACACATGTCCATACAGGTGCAGCTGACGTTCACGGACTATGCAGATAACAACTCTCATTTGAGTCTCTCTCAGCAACTGCTCGTTGGACACAAAGTCCGACCAGCGATAACCAAGGATTCTCCGAAGAGACCTCGTACCGACGGAGTTAAGTCTCCGTCTCAGATCCCTGGTCAGAGTCCACGTTTCACATCCGTAGAGCAAGACTGGAAGCAACAAGGACCTGAAGACTCCTGTATAGGTACCGACTGCACTACATCTCATGGTCCAGTGAATCCATGATTCCCCAGGCCTGATCCAGATGTCTATTGATCTCTGGCTCACAGCCAGCAGAGACATGAATATATCCAAGGGACCACCTCAGGTTAACCAAAGGAGACCACCGTCTGGTGGACGACACCTCAGCACCACTCCGCCACACACCAGTCACCAGCAAATAGATAAAGGTGAAGAAGTCCTGAAGAGAGATGGCTGCTTGCAGTCCCTGCCAATCTGCTTGAGTGAAATGCCAGACTCACTGGCATTGAGGCAGCTCCCTGAGAATAGCCAGTGAGATGTTGGCTTTCGCAAGCATATGATCACATGAACCAATTTGAGCAGAGGAAGAGTAGGAGACATTTGGGGGAAAGTTAGTCATCATCAAGTGCAGAAGGAAGGATTTTCCATGGGGAGAAAGGTGGGTTGGAAAGTTCACAGATGGAGTCAGTCCCATGGAGTCACAGAATTTCTTTGCTGAAGTGGCTTGGCTGGTAAGACACCCAGCCAAGTTCCATGGTGACAGATTAAATTGCCACATATGAGGAAGAGAAAGTTGGGATAAGTGGTTAAAAATTTGCCCATGTTGTGCGAAAGAGAGAGATGTAGATGGAGTCATCACTGTTTGGGGGAAGGTACAACACACTGACGAACGAGCGGTGGGAGCGGTGGGGAAGTCGCAGCCAGAGGGACTCCTAGTGAATGGGAGGTGTAAATTCAGTACAAAGCCGGTGAGAAATTGAGTTATTGATGTAAAGTTCCACTCTGCCATTGGAGGTGTGGTTCAGGCCTATCAAATATGAGGAGATAGTAACCAGGTGAGACACTAATGAGTCGGGGACAAGCTGTGGGAGGAAGGATTCTTTTAAACAGTTGATGTCTGGTTTATAGGCAGGGGCCTGGATTGAGAGATCTGTCAGGTTGGAGTGGAGACCTTGGATGTTTGAGGTCCACATAGTTAGAGATATGGGGGTGGGGGGTGAGGAGGCATTGGGAGAGTGCAGGATGAGGGGAGGGAGGCTTTGCACGGACAAGGTGAGGCTTTGGCAGGGGGTGGTGCAGTGAGTGTGAGAGTTTAATAATTGCAGAGTATATTTAATATTTTGTGTACAGTATTGATAATAGGTTTGACTGATAATATTTGTAGAGTTTATGAAAAGATTCATTAATGTCAAGATTATCATTCAATGTTAAGATTGTATGCACTCTTCGTGTAAATATTGCAGGTGCTGCTTTTACATAACAGGAGGGCATACTGTGGTGGTGTGCTCATCTCCAGAGAGTGGGTACTCACAGCGGCACACTGCGTTCGAGACAAGTCCAAAACCGTTTCAGTCCGTCTTGGTCAGTAACAGGTATCTGAAATAAGAAATGCCCATTGACCCTACTCCCTTCATCAAATCCATTAGAATTAATCCTTTTTCTCCGCTGGCCATGTCCAACAGGTGAACACAATCTTCTTGCTCGCGAAGACACAGAGGAAAGTATCAGGGTGTCCAAGGTTCTGGTGCATTCCATGTACAATGAATACACCTATGACAATGACATTGCATTACTTAAACTGAGCAAGGTGGCGCTGTTAAGCCGTTACATTGTGCCTATTTGTTTGCCCGAACCACTGTACCCGCTGCCCGTGGGTTCATTGCTTGTGGTCAGTGGCTGGGGTTCGACAACCGCACGCCAAGGGAGCATTGGGCGCACAGTTGATGCCACTAATAGTTTAGTTACCAGCATAAATTACCCTGTGATTAACAGTACCAGCAAGGCTAATCCTGTGTTTAATATGACCAGAATGACTAACCTAATGGTGAATACCAGCAGCATGAATAACAGAGCAGTTAATGGCAGCGGTATTACAGAGCATGCAATTAATATCACCAGTTTGGATAAGAATGCTGTGAACACCAGCAGTACAGATAGGCATCTAGTTGTCACTACCGATAGCTCAATCAGCAATGTTAGTGCAGTTCTTGAAGAGAGAATCGCTCGTGGACGTATGCATCTCCGTATGGCCTCCAGGCTCCGTTCTGCAAACATCCGTCTTGTGTCATTTCAACAATGCTCTCGCCGTTCACGCTTCGTGGTTACCCAAAACATGCTGTGCGCCGGGGGTGGTACTGCAGGCAGGGACGCATGCTCAGGGGACAGCGGTGGTCCACTCACGGTGGAGAGGAAGAATGTCTGGTATTTGGTCGGCCTTGTAAGCTGGGGCGAGGGTTGTGCTAAGGCCGGAAAGTATGGCATTTATACCAAAGTGAGCCAGTACCTGCCTTGGATTCATACCAATATGGCACAAGATGGACGTTCTGGAGTTGCTGATGACAAATTACTGGTTCCTTAAGGGCGAAATCAAATTGCTGGTTCCCTGAGGGCCCAATCAAATCGCTGGTTCCCTCAGGGTCAAATCAAATTGCTGGTTCCCTGAGGGCCCAATCAAATTGCTGGTTCCCTGAGGGCCCAATCAAATTGCTGGTTCCCTGAGGGCCCAATCAAATTTCTGGTTCCTAAGGGCCCAATCAAATTTCTGGTTCCCTGAGGGCCAATCAAATTGCTGGTTCCCTGAGGCCCAATGAATTGCTGGTTCCCTAAGGGTCAAAGCAACCTGATAACATTTACTGTAATCCTCTGTCATTTCTTTACCACTGAGTGATTGGTCTGTCGGTCACAAATAAAAAGTAGAAAGGATGGTGCAGCTGGAGTTTGTTTTTAATCAAACATAATTTTTGTTTCATCATAAGATCCACAAGTCGACCGGTGAATTAATCACCATACTCGGCCGTGCTTTCGCTGTACATTCCATTCATTCTCGACGAACATTTATAATTGACAATTGGCTTCTTCGACCAGCTTTTACTAATTGAAAGCAGAATCGATTGTTCCGTTTGTAAGCCAGAATCGGTGCCAAATCAAACAACCGACATCACGACAGGTAGAGACTCTTGAACAGCAGAGTCAAAAATGACTGTTTACACAACCATAAACCAGCTTCACTGCTCAACTCCTCAAACCAGAACAATAAGAGATAATTGCTCTCATTGTGACCATATTTTACAGACTGGAGAAGATTTTACACCAACATGATCTGATCCTCAATATCGATTGAAAAAGATGTGGATCACAGCTCCCACTCCCATTGATTCATCAGTTCCTTTGAACATTCTTCTTGTAATTCTGAACCTGATCATCTTGACAATGTCAGATGGAAAATCTAACCAAAGTAGTGTGCTCGACTCTGAGTTTATACTCTGGTTTATACATCTTCCATGGAATAGTATCAACAAAGGTCACCTGGGCTGGCAGGATGGGCCTCAAGGTCCACACTAGCCTCTGAGCCCTCTACCCTGGGTTTCAATCTCGGCCCAACTACAAACTGTCATCCTGATATCTCGCAGGCAGAGCGAGGGGTCGATGTGTTTGCCGTCCCTCGGATGGACGTTAAACCTAGCGTCCCGTCTACCGGCATGTTGGTGGACGTTAAAGATTCCAAAGTGTCCTGCGAGAAGATTAGGCGAGTTATCGCCGGCACCAAATTACAAAATTCCTGCCCTAACCCACAAGGGGCACTGCATCAGCAGCACAGCCTTGCCCTCATCCAATGAGTCCATTCGCAGCTTTGTGGTACATACGAAAGAAGAAGAACTAAGGTCACCTAATGGAAGATAATATTCAAAATATAATCGCCGATATAAAGGTCAGCAATAAATACTACAAAATATTAATAATAATAGTCACTAATAAAGTGCGCTCACCTCTCAAGCTATGCATTCTGGGTTCCATTCTCCATGGAATGGCATCGGACTACAACGTGTCATCCTGTTGATTCACAGCAAATGACTGTTTGTACAAGTTCAGGATCAAAATCTTAGTTCACAGGTAATCTTGCCATTTTGAATAGGTAACCACATTTGGTCCATGACCAAGGCGGGTTTATCATGATCCTCCACTTGATTTGTCCAGGTAGTGAAGAAACAAAAAATGGAAGCACCAATGTAAAGTCACTTAATAGGACGTTGGACCACAACGTGGACAGCACGGCCTGTATGCGCCATGGCATGGAGTCCACCAGCATCTGGAATTCTGCAGGATGGATGCGGCACCATTCTTCCACCACGAGAAAGTCAATCAACTCTCATCTGTTTGATGGAGGCGGAAAACGCTGTCTCAAGCGTCGTTCCAGAATATCCCATAGATGCTCGATTGGGTTCAGATCTGGTGACTGAGAAGGCCACGACATGTGGATGACATCAGTGTCACGATCATCAAACCATTCAGTGACCACGTGCTCTGTGGATGGGGACATTGGGGGAGGTCTCCTCTTCCAGCCATGCTAACCATAATGATGGACAACCAGATCTGTGCAGCATTTTTATACATGACCCAAATCATGCTGGGATGTTATTACCCCCAACACTGAAGGTGAAGGAGGTTATGTTTTCACCCCTTTCTGTCCGTTTGTTTGTTTGTTTGTTTGCAGGATATCTCCAAAAGTTATGGACGGATCCGGATGAAATTTTATGGACAGGTTGGCAAGGACGAACTGTTTAGATTTTGGTGAAGATCCAGATCTGGATACGACTACTAGAATTTTTAAAGTGATTCTTCACCATTGAGAGATCGGGCCAAAAACGATACATAGCACGGTATCTCAAAAAGTCGTGGATGGATTCGGATGAAACTTGGTGGATATGTTGGGTGTGTGACAACGAAGAATTGATTCGATTTTTCTTGGAGATCCGAATACGGATCTGAACAAGAGAGTTATTTAATCTTAAAGTGATTCTTCACCATTGAGAGATCGGGCCAAAAACGATTATATAGCACGATGTCTCAAAAATGTAATGTGCCCGATATGTTCTCGTGGATCAGGCATGACATGGCGGAGGTTTGCGCTCTACCGAGTGTCCTTTTAGTTTGCTTAATGAACACATGAGCCACACCTGTGTGGAAGCTGTTGCATGGTGTCCCTCATATACCCAGGTGTTTCCCTTTGTTTGTCCACTACCTGTATGTCTCCATAGGATTGTATAGTTCAAGTAACCCTTATGTATGGTTGGGGTGGGGGTCACAATTAATTGCTCATTGCTGGCCTCAAGAAATTAAACATAGAAAATGTTCTCTACCCTGACAGTTTAAGTTCTAACTGTAAAGTGTATGGTGATTTGTTGAAGACCATTAATATGACCTGCTAAATGTCTGTGAAATGGGATTGAACTAATGGTTAATACAAGGAACACCTTTAACCTCTTTGCTTCAGGCAGGTGTGAGTTTTGGGATTATTTTAACCTCTCGGCAGCAAACCTTTATGATTTGGAGTTATCGAAGGTTGCATTGTAATGTACTGATGGAAGAAACCGGATACCTTTCTGGCACTTACAAGTACTTTAGTTTTGTATACAAAATGAAGACCCATGGAAGAGTGATGTGACAGAAGGTAAGGGGGCAACATACTGACGGTGGGGCAGTGGGACAATACGTTTCAGAAGAAGACGGAAGAACAGGAAAGAGAAGAAAAGTACAGTTTGGGAGAGGTAGGGGTGAATCATTGTGGGTATAAAAAGAGAAATTACAGGTAGAGATGTAGAATGACCTGAGATGGTGGTGCACTGCCAACGAGAAGGCTGGAATGAAGATTGAACAGAGAGAGGAAGGAGGGACAACAAGCTTTTATGTTTCGTAGGTTGGACAGGAGGCAACGTCTTGGTGCAGTTTGTGTTCCAAACTGAGCGATTCTTGATGAAACAATAGTGTGTGTGTGTGTGTGTGTGTCATTGATTGTTAGCTCCATAATTCAGGTTTCAGAAGGTGGAACAGAGTCTTCCCAGTGCTCAAAGTATCCATCTTCGTGCTGGATCATGATTCATGGCCAAAGTTGTAAAGTTTTCTTATTCTCAGAGGTTTGTTACAAGGACTCGTTTCAAGATCGTCACTGAGCTCCCGACAGCCTCCAACTGTAGTTTGCTTGTGGTAATGTTCCCAGGGATGGTTTTGAGGATCTTGTGAGGTTCTTCTTTACCATTCCCGTTGCTCTAATTATCACCGATACAATTTCAGTGCTCTTCAGCTTCCAGGATCTTTTCACCTCTTTCTTGAGGTCTTGATATTTAGACATTTTCTTGATTTCTGTGTCATTTAGACCAAAATCACCGGGTACTGAAACCACAATTAACAACGTCTTCTTTTCCTTTTTGTTTGTGAGTACTATGTCCGGTCACAGTGCTTTTTCTATGTTCATGCTGGATGGGATCATCAGGTTGTATGTGAGCATTATGGCCTTGTTTTCAATGATTGCTTTTGGTTCATGTTTCTATAAGTTTTGTGGAACTGGGATATTGGAATTTCTGCAGATGTGCCAGTGGATTACTCCACGTACCTTGTTGTGCCTTTGTGTGTACAGCTGTTCTGACATGAGTTTTTTTTTACATCCCGATAGGAGGTGACTGGTGCTTTCTGTTTCGACCTTTCAGAACCTACACTTGTCCGAGTGACTCAGTCCCACTATTTTTTTTCAAGCCATTCATGTGTGTCGTGTCTTTGGTCTTAGGCATTTATAATGATTCGTTCTCCAACCCAATTGAGCTGACCTCTTCTTAGCCATTCCAGTGATCCTCCTTTGACTATCCCTCATCTGTCCAATGCTTAAAAAAATTATTTAATATTATTATTTTTTAATATTTCCCTGCTCTTTTGTCTTTCTCCCAGTTATCAGTATATATCTGTTGCTACTTCGTCTTGTATTTTTCTTTTGTCTTTTTTTACAATCGTTGGGGCTGTATTTGTTGCTGTTTCGGTTTTGTGTGTGACATCTTTTATTCGCACCTGTTTTTGGAAGTTTTTTTTAACAAGGTGAGTGAGAGATACCTTTTCTGGCATGTTGTGTTCATGCTTGTGTACAAATTGTATTTGGTAGTGTGTTGAACTTTTCACATACTCTGCTAATCCTACAGTCATCGCTCTGTGCACTTGATTGAGTTCCATCAGGCCGTCACGTCCTCCTTTCCTTGCCAGGTACATTCTCAGGAAGCATTGATTTTTGTTGAACATTTTGTGGCTGGTGAGGAGTTTCCTTGTTTTGATATGTCATCCTTTTCTGATTTCTGCTGTGGCCAGTTTACTATTCCACAGCTGTATTTGGAGCACTGGTCCTGCTTAGTTGGTTTATGGCTTTGATGTTCTTCCATGGGGAGAGGTATGTTTTCAGGATCAGCCTCGTTCTCTGCAGGTATTCTTTGGTAATTGTTTTGTGCATTTTTTTTACGACATATTTGGTGGCTCTCCTCCACTCTGAAGTATTTGTAAGTGTGTGTGTGTGTGTGCGTGCGTGTGCGCGTGTGTGCACGTGCAAGCTAAGTAAAAGCATCTCCCCAGTGGAACAGATTTGTACCCAGTCCTTCACCCACCTCAATGGACAGTCACCTGTCTCTTTCTTCTTCTTTCGTATGAATGAAGCACATAGCTGCGGGTAGCATCATTGACTGAAAAAAGGGGGGGGGGGGCATAACTGTGCAGCTGATGCAGTGCCCTCTGTAGATTTGAGCAGGAATTTGGAATTTGTTCATGGTGCCAGCGATAGCTCGCCTACTAGTGCCGAAGGACACAATGGGATCTTTAACATCCACCAACTAATGCTGGCAGACTGTAATCCCGTTTAACGTCCATCCAAGGGACGTCACACACATTGATGAATCATCCTGCCTGTGAAACACTGGGATGACAGTTTATAGCTGGGTCAGGATTCGAACCCAGGGTAGACAGCTTAGAGCAATTGTGCATACTTGTCGGCCATCCTGCAAACCCTATCAGGTACCTTATGAGAAATGAAATAAAGACCAAACCATTACAATTCCCCAAAGTTAGATTCATATTTATTTATTTATTTATTTATTTAAACTTCACAGATTCATATGAAGAGAATGACACCATCATCGAGCAAGTGCAACCTTAATCAATTTAATGGTAGTTTACCTGGAGGATTACACGCCTTTCCTTATCGCTGCTCCATCCTTGGCTGGAAACCTTTTCAAAAGGAAATCTTATTCTTCTGGTTCATTTTGTTTCAGTTATTTGGGACAAACATTTCATCATCTTCATTGTCCATCGTTGTGCTTTATTCACATTTCCCTCGGAACATCATATCGGATTGATGGCGATTTGTTTTTTTACAAGTAGACAGTCCTAGCTTACACAACACACACACACACACACACACCCTAACACACAACGTACACGTACACGTACACAAAACCCCTAACCACACACCACACGCCCTAACACAACACACATACACACATCACACACACGACACACACACACACACACACACACACCTAACACACACACACACACACACCTACACACACACACACTACACACACACACTACACATACACACATACACATACACATACACACACACATACACACCTAACACCACACACAACACACACAACAAACACACACACATACACACCTAACACCACAAACACACACACACACACACATACACACACACATACATACACACACACATACACACATACACACACACATACAACACACACCTACACAACACCTACACACCCTACAACACACAAACACATACACCACTACACACATACACACCTAACACACACGCAAGTCAGTAGAGGAAGGTCCTGAGATTTCACCAGTTGTGGTTAATGACCTGCAGTGACGGGGCTTTGACCATGAGCTTCTTGGTCTAGAAATGCCTGAAAGAGCCATGTTGGGGTCGAGGGTGGGGGGGGGGGTCGAGGCCTGATTACTGTGTCGAACACAAATCAGGTTATCCATGCTTTTAGGCAGATAAAGGTGGGGCGGGGAGGACGGAGGACGAGTGCATACAGGCAGAATTTCCATTCAATTCCTTTTGACGTAAGTGCATCGAGGGGGGAGGGGGGAGGGGCATGATGAAGGAGAAATAAAACGGGTTTGCGGGGGGGGGGAGGGGGCAGCGCTCAGCGTCAGCTGCTGTCGGCGCTCATCTCGAAAGTGAAACCTGCGAGGGGACTTCGCACATCAGAGCAGCAGAAAACGGGAAAGAGAGCAGAGGGTATCCTGAGGGTCTCACGGGTCTTGCATCGTGTTCGATCATCCGGACGTCGCACAGTCGGTGGATAAAGGTAAAAAGCGTCACTCGGAATTTCACGACATCCTCGGTACGTCCAGGTGTGGCTCACTAATTGGATGTGATTTGCATGGAATGGTCTCCTCGGGAAGGTAGTGGTAGTAGGTGGGTTTGAATGGGAATTTGATACGTATACCCGGATACTTTGGAGATGAGGGGATAATCCGGTGATATTTGCAGAACTTGTAGCTTTTGTGTTGTTGATGGGTCATGGATACTGCGGTTGGTGCAGCGCAGGCATGATGGGCCGAATAACCAACTCCTGCGCCAAAGTTCGTGTGTGTGTGTGTGGGGGGGGGGGGTTAGGGTGTGTGTGTGTGGGGGGAGATTAGGGTGTGTGTGTGTTGTGGGGGGGTTAGGGTGTGTGTGTGTGTGTGTGGGGGGGTTAGGGTGTGCGTGTATGTGGGGGGGGGGGGTAGGGTTAGGGTGTGTGTGTGTGTGTTAGGTGTGTGTTGTGTGGGTGGGGGTTGTTGTGTGGGGTGGGGGGTTAGGGTGTGTGTGTGTGTTGTGTGTGTGGGGGGGTTGGTGTGTGTGTGTGTGTGTGTGTGTGTGGGGGGGGGGTTCGGGTGTGTGTGTGTGTGTGTGTGTGTGTGTGTGTGTGTGTGTGTGTGTTAGGGTGTGTGTGTGTGTGTGTGTGTGTGGGGGGGGGGTTATTGTGTGTGTGTGTGTGTGTGTGTGTGTGTGGGGGGGGGTTCGGTGTGTGTGTGTGTGTGTTGTGTGTGGGGGGTTAGGGTGTGTGTGTGTGTGTGTGTGTGTGGGGGGTTAGGTGTGTGTGTGTGTGTGTGTGTGTTGTGTGGGGGGGGGGTTTCGGGTGTGTCAGTGTGTCCATGTGTGATGTGTGTGTGTGTGTGTATCCTACATGTGTGATGCACGCCCGTTTGTGAACAAATGACTGAGAAAAAAACTTTGATTCGTATTTGAAACAATCAATGAGTTTTAAGAATAAATGTGGCACCCGGTGCGTTCAATCAGCAGACTCCTTTCATGTGTTGTGGACCCGTTTATCGGTGTCAAGGCGCTCGGTGTGCGCCGCGCGTCTCCAAGCTCGGTCTAAGTTGTCACGCAACATCGAGATAACGGTCGCAGAACATAAACGGAACAAATTGCTCAATAGTTCGTTCCACCGGGTTCAAGCGGAGCCGAGCGACGTCGAAATGCGCTTTTTTACGCACGGGGAGCGAGGACGGGCGCACGACCGGCACGGCGGCGATGTGGATGCACCTGTCGTGGAGGAATGGAGGATCTCACGGATACCTTATCTCACGCGGACATCGTTAATAAAAAGAGACCGGACAAGTGTGAACGGTACGTTTTTATATCCGATGCGGGTTCCACCCCAGATGCAATCAAATTGGATAATCCCGAATGTGCTGCGTGGAGGGTCCAATTGGAACCATCCTCCAATCTCAGCAACGTCGCGTCGTCCGCTGTCCTGTGACCATAACAAACGCGAAAGAGCGAACGATATCTTCCGAACGTGTTGTGTAAAACGGTATTATTACATAAAAGGAGCAAGTATTACATCCTCTTCTGGTGGACCTCCTAAAATCCAGATTCACTGCTCACTCTTTCGTTCGTTCATCTTTTTTCCCACCTGTGGAACCGACTTCCACATTTGATTCAATCTCATCCTTCCGTCGAGATCTTCAACAGAGAAGTTCACCACCTTCTCAGATCATCCCCCCATGCACAACCATGATCTTTTCCACCCCGTTAACCCTCTCCAAGCCCACCTCTTTGTGGGTTTCCAGTTTTGTTTTCTGCTTCTGTGATTGAGAGTTTACAGCTGTGTCCATCTTGTTCACCCTCTGTCCTCCCCTCGCCCTCAATCCTCCCCACACCACTTATTACCTCTGCCACTGAAGGTGAAGGAGGTTATGTCTTCACCCCCTTTCTGTCTGATTGTCTGTTTGTTTGTTTGTTTGTGTGCAGGATATCTCAAAAGGTTGTGGACGGATTCGGACGATACTTGGTGGACAGGTTGGGTGTGTGACAAGGATGAATTGATTTGATTTTGGTGAAGATCCGAATCCGGATCTGGATTCGAGAATTATTTAATTTGTAAGTGATTCTTCACCATTAAGAGATAGGGCCAAAAATGATATAGTACTGTATAGCATGATATTTCAAAAATGTATTGGGCCCGATATGTTCTCGCGGATCAGGCATTATGTGGCGAAGGTATGCGCTCCACCGAGTGCCCTTCTAGTCCAAGTCTCCATCTATTTTGTCCCGCATCCCTGATGTTTCTGTGCTTCCCTAAGCTTTTTATGCTGTTCTTGTTGTTCTGTTATGTCCTGATCTGTTCCGTGGTCTACCTCCTCCATGAGCCTCGACAATGTATACACAAAAAAAATGAGATGATAAGGAGGAATGACTGAACACGTGAGGTCTCATTGGATCACTGCACTAGAGTTATGTATGTCCCCTTTCGGCGCATGAACTTACCATCAATGGAAGCACGTTCAAACAAGCACATGTCGTGGAACTCGCCCGTAAATTTGTTTAATATCTTCAAAGAGTGGATGTCCCTGAGTGGAGAAACAACAAAATAATTATTATTATTATTACTTATTCAGGATAATACAGAAGACAAGTCTGGAGACGGCGATGGTTCACGAGCAATGTACAAGGTTCACCTTTTTTATTTTTTGACCTTCGAGGGGACGCCACGGGCAAACTGGCGGGAATCTGGAAAACGAAAAATGATGAAAGTTGTAGTATCGAAGAGCACTACTTGCATACCAACTTCTATTCGAAACAGTTGAAAACGCTAGGAGTTCGATGCCCAATTTATGCTTTTTTTGACATTTTCTAAGTTCGTGACCTTGTGACCTTGACCTTGGGACGAAAATGAAAAATCGAGCTCCGTGGGGCTATGCAGGTGCCATTGGGCTAACCAAATACCGAAACCCCTGCCAGATTCGACAAACCCCCTCGGAGAAGATGTAACTTGAAAACGGCTACCACCTAAAAAACACGTTTTTTGGGCGTGGCTCTGCCCATGATGGGTGCAGCACCGCCATCCTCAAGGAAAACACAACTAGATCATGATATAAACCTCGCACCCAAATTTTATCAGGATCGGATCAAAACGCCACGGAGCTATGCTCGGACAGACAGACAGACAGACAGACACCCATAACGAATATAGTGGTCACTTACTGACTCGTGAACCAATAATGGCACATAGACTGTGCACCTGAGATCCCTCACAAGGAACTTCAATGTAGGAGAAGGCTTTCGGCCCATCAAAGCCTGTGCAATGGTTGGTTGTTCATGCCCTATCCTTTTTAAATGCTGAACGTCAAGCAAGGAAGCAGCACATACCATTTTTAAAGCCTTTAGATATGACTCGGCCAGGATTTGAACCACTGACCTCCCAGACTCAAAACGGACGCTCAGACCATTCCACCACCAAGTGTGGTTGAAGGGATATACGTACACATTCAAGTCGGTCCTGTACAAATTGAGTGCTGTTACTACTGTGTGTGTAGTATGGATATTTCAATCTCAAAACGGTGTTGGAGTGTGTTGTCGTTGGGTTGTTGCATATGCAGTTCATATAGGGGGTTATTGGTTGCGTGTCATGGTTGTCGTGGTGACTGATGTATGTTTGAATGACAGTCAAGAAAATACATTTTAATTTCAATTACAAAATTTTTTTTTCAATTCTTGGAGAAAATACTCCTAAATAAGTTATCAAAAAAAAATTTATTTTGTCATATTGTCGTCATAATGGTGATTCTGCAAACTGCAGGTATTCCCATCTGAACACCAAACCTCATGATGTTTCAACAATCATATCCCATGTTCAAGTTCCAAAACGGTATTAGTTTGGCCAATGTCTATGAATATGCCTCGACATTGATATAGAAATAAACCATGTTATCCGTCTTCATAATGTCTATCCGTAGAAGGTCGACCTTGAACCTTCGACATTATAAAAACAAGAAATCGCTTATTCATGGAGGAATGTGGAGCGAGAGGCATGGATGGTGGCTACTCATTATGAGAGTAGAAGTGGGTGAAGGGTGAAGATCTGCTTCGGTGGATATTGCATTCATCATTGGTAACTAACTGTGCACGGCCCATATGAGACTCGATACATGTGTAAGTGATAAAAAGTCGTTCCAAGTTTGATATAAGGACTTTCTAGTCAAAGGATGGACGGATTGTTGAAATTTCACCCATTTCTCAGGCTGGCATGATGGTCGAGAGATGCGCAAACTTGTCTCTGAGCTGTGTATCCCAGGTTTGAACCCCGACTCAACTATAAACCGTCATCCTGGTGTCTCGTAGGCAGGGAGAGGCATCGATGTAGGAGCCATCCCTCAGATGGACATTAAACTGGGCGTCCCGTCTGCCGGCATAAGTTGGTGGATGTTAAAGATTAAAGGCGAGCCATCTCTGGCACCATGAACAAATTACAAATTCCTTCCATAAACCTACAAAGGGCGTTGCATCAGCAGCACAGCCATTCCCTCAGCCAATGATGTTACCCATAGCCTCATTCACATGCACTCTTGTCCAATTGACGTGGAAGCACCTTGGCACCTTGGTGCCATCTGTGTATATACCTTTGGAACGGGTACACAGGCATCTTAAGATGCATGGTGTGATGCCTTCATCCTTTGACCCAAATGTTCATTGAGTAGCACAAAGAGCTGAAAATCACAAGGTGACAAGCTTGGAGTGTAGGGGGTGATGATCATTGAGCTCTATAATATGGAGGAACTACCAGCCTATGAGAGTGCATTTGCTGATGAGGCAACTGTGTGTGTGTGTGTGTGTGTGTGTGTGTGTGTGTGTG
>CM068968.1:22573764-22587806 GCA_035128595.1 Eptatretus atami
GCAATGGAATGGTGTGAGCTCTGATCAGTTCGGTGAAGAAACTGCTATTAGAATTGGAAAGGGTGGCCTCAAGGGTATGACTCTTTCTCCAGAGATGGTAGCAGAGTGGATCGATTCCTTTCCTGTCACTACATCTCAGATACAATGGAGCACATCTACCCTGACTCCTCAAACAAGGACAATGAAGACCAAGTGAGAGAAAAGGACACAAGAATCGGACCACGTCACAAGGAGGAGGGGAAGAAGAGGAGAGAACTTGATGCAGATGAAAGGCGCCGCATTTTACTTGAATTGTCAAATGTGTCTCATCCTCTTGAGAATCACTCACCACATCTGTACAACATTGCCAATGGTCGAATTGCTCCCCGATGAAAAGCTGAAGTGAATAGTTGAAGGGTTCGGTGGTTATAGGTCAGAAAATGGTTGCAGAGTTCCATGCATCCCTTCCAGGTGGATTCCATGCAACCATCTCGTGCCCCATCAAGACATTGGAGCACTTACAGAAAGGAGTGAAAATTGGGGACAAGACGATCTTTGATCTAGAAACCATCTTCCTCAGCGCTGCGACTATGGACAGCAAAGACAAATGGAGCTAGGACCTATCTTTCCAGTTTGAGCTCTGCGCAGTACCCCCCTCACTGATTGATGAATATGGGTGCTTAAGGAAAGGCAACAAAGCACCACTGGCACACAAACTCTGGTTCAGGCACAACAGCCTCTGCAACCAGATGTTACCATTGTTGACGCGAGCCAACTTCTCTATCATATTGTCTGGCCTTTCAGGGGAACTTTGTCAGTCTTCGTTGAGTCCATCAAGACAAGGCTGTCTACATTGCTGGTCAGAAGTCTTGGTCTTTGACAAATATTATGATGTTTCTGCAAAGGACCATGATGCAGTGCGGCGTGCTGGCATTGGTTCCATCAACTATGACCTCACAATAAACACACCCCTGCCTAGTCGAGACCCATCTGAAAAACAAGCAGACAAGTTGCAGCTGTCCAAGTTTGAGTACTATAATTGGTGAAGGAGTTACTGTGGAGAGCCATAGCCATGTGTTTCAACATGATAAGCAGACATTACAATGATGTCACACCTCTCATGCTGCTGAATGTAATGCAAGAGTGATACGTATCCTCTCTGATGACACTGATGTTTTTGTGTTGATGGTTACTGGTTATCAGCGCAACATCCAGGCACAGTGCAGATGGAAAGGTGGGATGGAGCAATTTGGGATATCAACACCACCTGTGACCAGCTTGGCCCAAGTGTCTGCAGCTTTTGGGAATGCACGACATCACTGGCTCAGATACCACATCATACCCATACGGCAAGGGCAAAGTGTCAGCCCTAAAGACACTAGAGCTGGCAACTTCCCTGGTTTGTACTCCGCACCTGGCGAGCTGAACGCAAGCCATGAACAGCTCATGGAAGCAGGGCGGACATTCTTCTGTGCCCTGTATTGTCAGCCAGAAGGTACCACGATGAGTGAGATGAGGTACTACATGTACACAAGGAAGTCTGGCAAGCCCCTCAAGCTCATGGCATTACCTCCAACTGAGATCAATCTCTTCCTACATATTTTGCGTGCACATCTACAAGACGTACTTGCAAAATCAGCTGATCAGCAGGCCCACCTGAACTTGACATTACAAAAATATGGTGGGACATCAGAGATGGAATCCCAGTGCCAGCAACTTCTGCTACTCCACCAGCCCCTTTGGACCTCATGGATGTGGTGCGGTGTGGATGCAAAGCAGAGGGGAAGGCCTGCAGTACGCAAGTTGCAGTTGTCACCATGCAAAGATCTCCTGCACGTATACTGCACTTGTGGTTGCAGTGGCAAGTGCTTCAACCCACACAAGACTGTGGAGGACAGTGAAAGTGAAGTGGAAGAAGGGAGTGTCGAAGCAGAACTGGAAAGAGACGAGGATACGGAAGGGACGAGTACAATGAATGGGAATGAACAATACGTAAGTTGTCTACTAGGCTCTACGTCTCCTGTTCCTAAGATGTCCAATAATGATGACATGACAATGTGTATGCTTTCCGATTATCAACATACTGTTGTGAACATTCATGACTTCACTTTTGCATTGGTGTTGCATAATTTTCAGCAGAAAATAGTCATGGACATTTCATGTGAACCTCTATTTATTCCTGAACGTAAAAAATAACCCCAAAATTGAATTCCTCATCGTCAAAATCATATGGAAGAGGTATTACACAGGTTATATATGTTGACCGATTAAAAACTTAGCCCCATCGTCTGACCTGTAGTGGCCGTCTTGAATTTATGCAAATTACAGGAGTTCCCCAAGGTCGCCACCCCCGCCGGCAACAAACCTGAATTTTATTAATGGACCCATGTTAGTCCAAAACAATCATAAAACCATACACTTTCCACATCAACAAGGTTGACAATGGAACACATAAAAACGGCAAACGGACTAGATAGGTAAATATTTTAATTGATTAGGTTGTACATGTTTTTAAATGTTCGATTAAACAAACAAGAGATATCGAGGAATGTCACAGAGGGCGCGACAAGAGGGCGTTAAGTTTGGTGTGACTTACCTGTATTTTCAAAAATGAATTAAAATTCCGAAAACTCGTATTTATTTTAAAATTGATTGCTATCGTTGAGACCTGTGTTATAAAATTGTACAATCCTGCTGTTTATTTAAAGGTATTGTTCGACATTGTGAAACCCATTGTTGCCTGTGGGCTACATTCATGTTTTTTTGATTACTCATCATGAATTTGACAATGTTAATAATAATACTCCACCTGGATTTGATCCATCGATTTCGTTCAGGTTCGTCGAGGTTGAATGTATATATTTATATATATATATATATTTTGAAAGCACAGAGGGCGGGGTTAATGGTCAATTCTCACGCTTGCCCACCCCTGGATTGGCCACTCCTACAACTCAGCTGAGGCTCCGCCCTGGTTGCCCGGTGCACTCATCCTTGAAGCTCCGATCATTGGCCTAGGAGTTGGGGGGGGGTGTGCACCTTGCGCTTGGAGCCCTTAGTGTTACTCAACAGCACTCGGTGTGATTCCTCCGGACGGATAAAGCACCATTTATCCAATTCGATCCACATTGCATTTTGGCGCGAAGGCCGCTCCCTGTTCGCCGATGTAATCGCACAGAAAGCTTTTTGCTCCGTTTGCAAATCCAGATTTTGGAGACAGCGATGTTCAGCATACCAGGACCGGCCGTCAACCATAAGTGGGAAATTACCGATGGCAGGGGATGAATTTCTTATAATTAGAAACAACCCTGGAGTTCGAATCGATCGCCTGTCGCAGCGTCATTGTTGATGAGAACGCGCGCGGTTTCACAGAATCGCCACGCACGTCATCCACGTGGTTTCCCAGGACCCTCCCCCCTCGTCTCCAGCGTGGTTTCCCAGGACCCTGCCCCCTCGTCATCCACGTGGTTTCCCAGGACCCTCCCCCCCACGTCATCCACGTGGTTTCCCAGGACCCTCCCCCTCGTCCTCCACGTGGTTTCCCAGGACCCTGCCCCCCTCGTCATCCACGTGGTTTCCAGACCCTCCCCCCACGTCATCCACGTGGTTTCCCAGGACCCTCCCCCCTCGTCCTCCACGTGTTCCCAGGACCTCCCCCCCTCTCATCCACGTGTTTCCCAGGACCCTCCCCCCCACGTACCACGTGTTTCCCAGGACCCTGCCCCCCTCGTCATCCACGTGGTTTCCCAGGACCCTCCCCCCCCTCGTTCCACGTGGTTTCCCAGGACCCTCCCCCCCGTCTCCACGTGGTTTCCCAGGACCCTCCCCCCCACGTCACCCTCTCACGTGGTTTCCCAGGACCCCCTCCCCCCCGTCCTCCACGTGGTTTCCCAGGACCCTCCCCCCTCGTCCTCCACGTGGTTTCCCAGGACCCCCCCCCCACCTCATCCACGTGGTTTCCCAGGACCCTCCCCCCTCGTCCTCCACGTGGTTCCCAGGACCTCCCCCCCTCGTCTCCACGTGGTTTCCCAGGACCCTCCCCCCCCCGTCATCGCGGTTTCCCAGGACCCTCCCCCCCTCGTCCTCCACGTGGTTTCCAGGACCCTCCCCCCCCCTCGTCCTCCACGCGACTCTGCGGTCTTCCTCATCATTTCCCTTTCTTTCGTTCAGGACACTCATTACTTGTTTATGATGACGAACATTGCACACAAACTCTTTTTACCCTCCATTGCGAAATGTCACCGAGCGCTGTTGAACATCACAAAAAATCGCTTGTACGTAGTTGGGAAGATCCATGTTCAAAATTGAAGGCACCATCCCAACTACCGTGTCTCCATCACGCCACCAAGATTCACTGGTGGCGGACATTTTGGCCACCGAGTGGTCTTGATCTATTGGGATGTTCACGTTTGAAGAGGAGGGAGGCTAGGAGTGGCAATATGTACGTCGTCATGTAATGTTGTCTCCTCCCTGGGAGGAGACAACACCTGGCACACAATGAGGTGCAGTCTTGATTCTTGGTTGAAGACCATTCGGTGCTCAAACATCAGACGTGATCCTTACGTATGGATGATATTGTGCTCCTGGTGACAGGGTCGGGCTATGAACACGCAGGCCTGAAATGGTTGTCCGGTCTTCGAGTGACCCGGTTCCACCTCAAAACACCCCACTGATCATCACTTGAAAAGACCTTTATTGTTTTTTTTTTTAAGAAGAAGCTTCTTCTTCGTTCGTACGCAGCACCAGACTGCGGGGTCGCATCATTGGCTGAGGTGCGGCTGTCCGCTGATGCAGGTGCCCTCTGTAGGTTAGGGCAGAAATTTGTAATTTGTTCATGTGCCGGTGATGGCTCGCCTACTCTTCATGAATGACACCGTGCGATCTTTGACGTCCACCATCTAATCCCGCAGACGGACGCCAGTTTCAAGTCCATCCGAGGGACGGGCACACGCACATTGGTGAATCACCCTACCTGTGAAACACCGGGATGGCAGTTTATAGTTGGGTCGGGATTCGAACATCCCGGTGAGACAGCTTCGAGGCAAGTGTGCATACCTCCGAGGCCATCCTGGTGTGTGTGTGTGTGTGTGTGTGTGTTGTGTGTGTGTGTGTGTGTGTGTGTGTGTGTGTGTGTGTGTGTGTGTGTGTGTGTGTTAATGGAATAATGGAATGAAATCCCAATTTCAGACAAAACCCACATTCATGATGTCGAAAAAGAAAGTGCAGCAAAGAATATAAATCATTGAAACCCACAATTGATACAATACTGTAGCCAAGCTAAAATGAATGAAAAATGAAGTACATGTTTAAATTTAATTTTGATTGTCACGAGGGATGCGTGTGCATGGCATTTCAATCATGGACTGCTGAATACGTATATACATCATTTTGTACAACATCTGTATTTATCCTTATTTGAACACACAAGTCCTTTATTCCATGCTCACTATCATCCTTTCATTTAGTTTATCCTTCGATTAACGTGGAAATAAATAAAGACACCACATAGTCTCTATCCGGTGCAATGTCCGCACTCTTCCCAGATCATCGGTGCTGCCAGAGCAACCTCAAGGCAAGGAATGCACCTGGTGGTTTGCATTTGCCTTCCACTGCGGTAGTCAGGGCAGGAATTTTGAATTTGTTGAAGGTGCCGGACTGTCTGTACACAATGGCGTCGTGGGATCTTCAAGCTCCATTAGTGAATGGTAGCAAGCAGTGGACCCAGGTTAACTTCCATCCGAGGGACAATAACTCGTTGATGCAACAAACCTGCCTTGTAATCAAGGCAGGAATCAAACCCAGAGTATGCAGCTCAAAGGTAAGTGCTCCACGTTTGAGCTATCCCTATCAAGTCTTATGATTACTTTTTGATTGCACCCCAAACTTTGATGTTCAGTGCTAATGTACCATCAATATCTTATACTCGTACAATACAACAGGAAATGTATATAATCTGCCAGATATTCACCACCCACACAACTGAGTGTTTCTTATGCTCACAATAACATAAGCATACAATAAGTATCAATTTTCCCATCTCTACTGATACCAGTTCCAGTGAACTACATGTCCTATTCTGACAAGTTAGAAGGAAAATGCACATAACTAGAATCTCAGACATTCACAAGCCAATCCAGTACTGTATATCTAACCCACTCCCCATCCATCCACCTTGAACAATGTAAAATCAAAAGGAAGACGATGGACCAATGTTTTCTCTTCTTTTATCAGAAGGGGCTGCAGCAAGGTACTTTTTGCATGCATGGCCACCACGTCAACTGATTTAACCACAACCCCAACCACAGCTGCGGTGGAGACCAAGCACTCTGGAGATTAACTCCACGGTTGACCTTACTTTCGGCAATTTGGTTGCAAAACACACCCGAGCGGAGAATGCGCGTTGCACTCCGATTGAGTTCAAAACCATATTGTTTATTAATGGAAGTAATTCCGCCAAATTAATTATCCAGGGATACTCAATAAAACCTAAATAGTTTGCTCGGGAAGGATGGCATGAACGGACGCACGAGCAGGCCGTAGGAAATAAATAATTTAATGAAGGCACGAGACAGCACAATGAACGAGAAGGGAACGTGGTCGAGCGCATACCTCCGCCAGGCTGAACAGTTTACGTTTTGCATCGAAACTCAGGACCCTAAGATCCCAAGCCAGCCACCCTAACTACTAAGCCAACACCAGGCTCTCTATTAGTGCCACGATTTGAATTCACTTTTTGTAACTGGAATCAAATCGTGTTAATTGGCTGGCTATTTCAAAATGGGATGTCGTGTTTAAATATATATATATATATATATATATATATATATATATATATATATATATATATATATATATATATTTAATCTTTGCTTGAGCTTTTCATTGTGTGGGACAGAGTTGGGTATAAGAGGCTGGAGTGATTGGACAATGTGATTAAACACCATTGAAAACAAGTAAAAAATATATAAAATGTCATTAACCCGTTGTTTTAGTAATTTTGCTGTGTGGAGCTAAAGGGCGAGCCCATATTTATGTCCAACAAAAATGGCTGCCAGTCTACCATTCGGCCACTTTTGATCAGAACACAAAATAAAGTACGGGACACTTGCACGCCATCACGTACTGTGCTTGTGCCAAGTTTGAACAAAATCGGACCATGTACGTCTGAGAAATGGTTGGGAACACATTTCAGTAACAAAATGGCCACCAGTCGGCCATCTTGGATGTGATCTCGAAAAAAAAATGACGTGCATATGCAAGCTATCGTTCGTTATCTGTGTGCCGTGTTTGAACAACATCGGTAAATGCTTGTCCGAGAAATGGTTGAGGACGTGTTCAACATCAGGTTTTTTTTTTACAACCAAAATGGCCGCCAGTCGGCCATCTTGGATCTCACGTCCAAAACAAATGACATGCTTATGTACACCATCGTGTGTTGTCTTTTTGCCAAGTACGAATAAAATTGGTCCATACATGTTCAAGATATGGTTGTGGATGCACGCGCACACACACGCGTGGACATGAAAATCGAAACCAAATCCATAAGTTCCCGTTTCCTCCTGTCTCACGGGGCCTAAAAACACAAAGATATTCTTAAGACGTTGTGTGATGGATTTTGATCTCTTCTGGATTTTACACACGAGTAACTTTGCTGCCGGAAGATACCATTCGGCTCATCGTGCGTGCACGGCACCAACCCCGGAGACCATCACCCATCCTCACACAAGCTTCTGACAAGTCCTGCCGATATCACCATACCCCTCTATCTCCAATGCATCTGGGTACCGATCTCATTCCAATCCAAACCTATCGACCCCCTCTACCTTTCTCGGGAGACCATTCCCTGCATTTACTCTCTGACTAAAAGACCCGTGCCTTAATATTGTCATAACTCATCTTCTTTACCCTTCGGCTACGGCCTCTGGTCCTAACGCTGTCAATTCTGCTTAAAAAAAACACACACAAACTCATATGCACATATCTTGTCCACACCCTTTATCATCTTGAACATCTCGACTGTAACCATACTCTCTAATCTAAATAAATAATACATGTATACTGTTTGCTGTTTGTTTGTCTGTCTTTCCGACCTTTTTCTCTTAAACTACTCGACCGGGGATCATAACACCCAAATTGTTTTAAAGGTCTTTGGGTTTTTTATCTTGAAAATGAAGGGAGTTCTGGTTGTATATTATTATTATTTCCTGAAGAATAGTGAGTTGACGGAATCTCGTGAGATTGTGAATTAAATGTCGGCCTCCAAATTATTAGCTTCCAAAGGCAGCCGCCGACTGGGCATCCTCCATTGTACAAAGTCCTTCCTTGGCACACCTGAACTCCCATCCACCTATAAGGCTTTCAAACACAGCTTGATGGAGTGCTCTCCCCTCTGGACTGGCTCCCCTGCTGCAGATCTTGCTCAGCTTGACGCTGCGAACATCAAGGCCTATAAGATTATTGTATTCTCCCGCAATGAAGCTGAGTCTATGGGCCTATCACTTCGCCATTGCAGACGGGTCGCTGGTCTCCCAGTTGACGGCTGGCTTTAGAGGCCAACTTTGAAATGTGGTTTCCCCAAGAAAGGTCATGGATGATAGTGATACCCAGGAGTTTGAATGACTGAACTTCCTTAAGAGGATTGTTAAGAAAGTAGATAGGAGGGTTTGCCAGATTGCCCTTTCAGAGAGAGATAGTGAGAGTGTGAAATTTGTCAGGATTGAAAGACATATTCCAAGTGTTTAACCAGTTGGTGATTTTTTATTTCAAGGTCTGAAGAGAGGGAAGAGGCTCCAGCCTGCCTGTCTGAGAGACGAGGGATGTCACGGCAGAGTCATCAGCATCAGTTTTGATCAGTGGAATCATCAGCAGATACATCAAGGGAATTTTCCAGAGAGTCAGTGAGGTCATTGATGAAGACCAGGAATAGGACTGGGCCAAAGACACTGCCTTGGGGCACTCCAACCTTGACTGGGAGAGGAGATGAAAGGATTCAGTTGAGTACCACACCTTGACTACAAAAGTGGAGGAAGTCAGTAAGCAATGTGTGTAGTTGGCTTTGGATGCCGTTGGCAGACAGTTTTGAGAGCAAGGCAGGATGCCAAGGCTGTATCAAAAGCACGAGGTAGGTCCAGAGAGATGACTCTGAACTCATGTCTGACATTGAGGGCCTCCATCCATTGTTGGGTGAGTGGAAGCAGCATGTCCAAGGTGAAGTAACCCGGTCTGAAACCATATTGATGATCTGAGTTGAGGTTGTTGGAAGAAAGGAAGGATTTCAGGTCAACTGCGATGATGTATTACATTTTCATGTCAATTGCGCATCGGTGATGTCGCGCACTGGAGGATTTGGTATTTATTTATTTGGCGCGGGGGCAGTGTACTTTGAATGTACTACCTGTACTTGTTACCAAGATCTACAAACATGCAAGACACCTCCCCAAAATGCACAGTGGTAGGGTCATAGATAAGCTTGGCAGGGGGCTCCGTCTTTTGACTCCCTATTTATTCATCTCTCTTTCCCTCTTCGTCGTACTCCCTGTAGCCACTGCTAACACAATAAATTAGTTTGAGAAAGTTGTCACAAGAGGATTGAGTAAGACTGAACACGATGGCCTGGACAGCGTTTGGTCGAGTACCGCAATAGCACAATAGCGTTGTTTACATGGAGAGTGCCTTGTTGTTAAGCGGTGCCAAACACTCTGCACTGATGGAGTTCTTGTTTGAGCACTTTGAATCAAGTTAGCGGTAAACAAGTTGTTTGCTAACGGAACACACCCTACATGCACGTAAAAACACCATTTTAAGACTTTTCCAGAAAATCCGAAGGAAAATAACTTAAAACTAGAAGGGCACTCGGTAGAGCGCATACCTCCGCCACGTAATGCCGGATCCACGAGAACATTTCGGACCCAATCAATACATTTTTGAAATATCATGCTACACAGTACTATATCGTTTTTGGCCCGATCTCTCAAAGGTGAACAATCACTTTAAAAATTAAATAATTCTCGTATCCAGATCCGGATTCAGATCTTCACCAAAATCGAACGAATTCGTCCTTGCCACACACCCAACCTGTCCACCAAGTTTCGTCCGAATCTGTCTGCATCTTTTTTGAGATATTGTGCTATATATCAGTTTAGCTCTTTCTCTCATTGGTGAGGAATCACTTTCAAATTTCTAGTAGTCGGATCCGGTTTTGGATCTTCACCAAAATCGAATCAATTTGTGGTGATGATACATGAAACCTGTTCACCAAGTTTCATCGGAATCTGTCTGCAACTTTTTGAGATATCATGCTCAATATCGTTTTTGGCCCTGTCTCTCAATGGTGAAGAATCACTTAAAAAATTCTAGTAGTCGGATCCGGATCGCGATCTTCAACAAAATCTAATCAGTTCGTCCTTGTCACACATCCAACCTGTCCACAAAATTCATCCGGATCCTTCCACAACTTTTTGAGATATCCTGTGCACAAACAAACAGACAGAAAGGGGTGAAAACATAACCTCCTTCACCTTCGGTGGCAGAGGTAACAAGAAAAGGAGCAACCAGTGATTGCAGACACTCACCAGGACTTATTTTGTATGGTGTGTGTGTGTGTAGTACTGTAGTTTTGTGTGGTATATTTTGCATGACGTTTGTGCACTGGTGTGTGACGTAATTAATAAGAGACATAATTAGAACTGCCACTTTATAACTGCTGGCAGTGATGACCGGCTACCAAGATGTCCCACTTTGATCGGACAACTGACCCTGACTCATGACATTTTTTTATTATTATTCAATTTAATTTAGAATGGGATTAAAATAAATTCAATTCAGATCAAATGGAAGACCAAATAGGTACAATCCTGCATTGGAGTAATCAGAAGGAACCCAAAACAAGCAAAAAGCAAAGATGAAGTCATTAGGAGGTACCTGGATAAGATTTCCTTTTCAGCTGCTGCTCCTCTACCCTCAAACCCAACCAGGCACAGCCAAGTGAGCCTTATTCAAAAAAATTTTTTAAAATACAAAAAAACAAGGAATCCAGATCAAAAATTAAATAATTCCTGCTGCCAGACCACATGTCCGATCAAGTTGAAATTTAAACATTTATTTCCCCATCACTACTAGATCATAATTGTGAAGTTTCTCGGCAATTGATTAAGCGGTTCCAGAGAAAACATTATTTAATATGTTTCTTAAATTCAATATGGCTACCAAACCATGTGACATCAATTATTCCTTAACAAACTTAAACAAGCATGCCTTGGGGAACATCCGTGTGAAATTTCATCCGTGTGAAGTTTCCCCTCGATCTGCCCAGTTGTTCTGGAGAAGAAGATTTTTAAAGGTTTATTCTTTTAAAAACTCAGAGCTGCCAAACCATGAGACCTATGATGTCATAACAAGGAACAACAAGGAAATCCAACACAGGGAGGCCATTCAGCCCATCATGCCTGCGCGAACATTCTACATGAGTCGTCGCTTCTATGGTGAAAATTTCGTCTCAATCCGACAAGCGGTTGCGGAGAAAAAGATGAAAGTTCTGTACAGACAAACAGACAAACAAACAAACAGACAGACAAAGAAACAAACGGATCCAAATGCAATACCCTCTCCTTCGGCGAGGGTAACTAGTACAAGTAGACTCACAGCAATGACCAAATACAGAAGCAAAAGTAGAAAGCTATGGCACACAACGTTACCGGAAGTATGTATGATTACAAATATATTTATATATATATATATATATATATATGTAAAAAAATATATATGTATATATATATATTGTTGAGGTCCGGTGGCGAGAATGACCGCTAGGTGGGGAAAGTTACGTCGTCTCCCACCAGACTCCCGGAATTGTAGGCCATCGCTCATGGATAATTCCGTGAGGTGGTGGGTCGCTTAACCGACCGTGGACGCTAATACCTCCACCGCGTAGCGTAGGGTCTTTTTGGCTGGAACCAATTTACCTAATTAACCATGCGGTGTCATCTACCGGGGAACCACGCCCTCAGTACGTCTTGCCCGAACCGGATCACGCTACCAACTACCAACTGCCTTTCCGGTTCGGATGCAGCCGAGCGGACCCACCAAGAACGTACCGGCTAGGGTGAACAGATTATCGGGTATAAAAATCCGGCTAGTTGAAGACACACACACTCGGACACACACTCGGACAAAATAAACCCAGTTGAAGGCAAAGGACTTTTGTAGCCAGGGAGGGAGGAAGTTGAGGTCGCAGTTCTCGGTACCTGAGTTCCGGCGAAAGGGAGGCTCCGTGGTGTGGCACCTGACAATGGTCGCGCAGCTTGGCCCACAGCCGCACGTGTGGAGTTCGTTGTGTGTGGAATCCAAGGGAGCCAGGATCATTGGGTATCTCCCGCGATGAGGCTGAGTCTTTGGGTCTCTCACTCTCTCACTCTCAACGAACGACCCCCAAAGAACTCCTTGGATCCTCCACAGATCTTTCTTTAAACGATCCTGGTCTGGGACAGGATTCGGGCTTCCAAGCGTCTGTTGCAGTTTCGCTTATTTCCAGACCCCGAAGAACTCAAGACTCCAGCACAGAATGAACTGTCTCAGCACTTCACGAACTCTCCGAACTCCAAGCACTCCACCCTGAGATGGTGTCGTAATTTATCCATCTCCCTCAGCGGGGAGGGGCCTTGGTGAAACTGACGTCACTGTTCGCCGTGATTGGACAGGGCTTCCATGGGTCCGCCCTTTCTGGGCGGGGTTTCGGCCATACCGGGAAGCCGCCCCCTCCACACGTGCGGACTCGCCAAAAAGGAACTACTGTAAGAGGATTTTGCCTCAGACAGCGAAAGCGCCGGTTAGGCGAGTAGGTGAACACGCGGTTGTTCAGCCCATGCGAGAGTAGCAAGCTAGAGGAGGGCAAGCAGGCAGAGGGTACCGTGGGTTGTCGTGGATTTGCTTTTGCAATGAAATGGAGTGGGGATTTAAAGATTTATTAATCTAACTAAAAAAAACATCGCAACGCACCCCTTTAATTTTCCCACTAAACACAAGGAGGGATCTGTCTACACATATACTTAATGGAATAACTGACTTGGGACAACTTGTATGTTGTATGCATATGTTTCCTCGAACCGTAACAATATGTTGTCATATATATATATATATAATATATATATATAATATATATATATTATATATATATATATATATACATACACTGATGAGCCAAAACATTAGGACTACTGACAGGTGAAGTGAATAACATTGATTATCTTGTTACAATGGCACCTGTCAAGGGTGGGATGTATTAGGCAGCAAGTGAAACGTCAGTTCTTGAAGTTGATGTGTTGGATGCAGGAGAAATGGGAGGAGTAAAGACCTGAGCGACTTTGACAAGGGCCAAATTGTTATGGCCAGATGACTGGGTCAGAGCATCTCTGACACGGCAAGGCTTGTGGGGGATTCCCAGTCAGCAGTGGTGAGTACCTACTGACAGTGGTCCGAGGAGGGACAAACCACAAACCAGCGACAGGGTGTGGGCGCCCAAGGCTCAACGATGTGCGAGGGCAACGAAGGCTATCCCGTCTGGTCCGAACCGACAAGAAGGTCTTACTGTTGGCACAAGTCACAGAAAATTTTAATGGTGGTCATGGGAGGAATGTGTCACAATCCACAGTACATCGCACAACAAGAAGCCGCAGACCGGTCAGAGTGCCCATGATGAGCCCTGTCCACCGTTGGAAGCGCCTACAATTGGCACGTGAGCGTCGGAACTGGCCGTTGGCACAGTGCAAGAAGGTCGCTTGGTCCGATGAGTCCTGTTTTCTTTTAGATCACGTGGATGGCCGTGTATGTGTGTGCCGTTTACCTGGGGAAGTGATGGCAGCCAGGATGCAGCAGTGGGAAGATGGACAGCCGGTGGAGGGAGTGTGATGCTCTGGGCAATGTTCTGCTGGGAAACCCTGGGTCCGGCCATTCATGTAGATGTCAATTTGACACGTGTCACCTACATAAACATCGTTGCAGACCAGGTACACCCCTTCATGGCAATGGTATTCCCTGGTGGCAGTGGCCTCTTTTAGCAGGATAATGCG
>CM068968.1:22588449-22627265 GCA_035128595.1 Eptatretus atami
CATCGGTGCTGCAGAGCAACCTCAAGGCAAGAAGGAATGCACCTGGTGGTTTGCATTTGCCTTCCACTGCGGTAGTCAGGGGCAGGAATTTTGAATTTGTTTAAGGTGCCGGACTGTCTGTTAACACAATGGCGTCGTGGGATCTTCAAGCTCCATTAGTGAATGTAGCAAGCAGTGACCCAGGTTAACTTCCATCCGAGGGGGCAATAACTCGTTGATGCAACAAACCTGCCTTGTAATCAAGGCAGGAATCAAACCCAGAGTATGCCAGCTCAAAGGTAAGTGCTCCACGTTTGAGCTATTCCCTATCAATTTATGATTACTTTTGATTGCACCCCAAACTTTGATGTTCAGTGCTAATGTACCATCAATATCTTATTACTCGTACAATACAACAGGAAATGTATATAATCTGCCAGATATTCACCACCCACACAACTGAGTGTTTCTTATGCTCACAATAACATAAGCATACAATAAGTATCAATTTTCCCATCTCTACTGATACCAGTTCCAGTGAAACACATGTCCTATTCTGGACAAGTTAGAAGGAAATGCACCATAACTAGAATCTCAGACATTCACAAGCCAATCCAGTACTGTATATCTAACCCACTCCCATCCATCCACCTTGAACAATGTAAAATCAAAAGGAGACGATGGACCAATGTTTTCTCTTCTTTATCAGAAGGGCTGCAGCAAGTACTTTTTGCATGCATGGCGCACCACGTCAACTGATTTAACCACAACCCCCAACCACAGCTGCGGTGGAGACCAAGCACTCTGGAGATTAACTCCACGGTTACCTTACTTTCGGCAATTTGGTTGCAAAACACACGCCGAGCGGAGAATCGCGTTGCACTCCGATTGAGTTCAAAACCATATTGTTTATTAATGGAAGTAATTCCGCCAAATTAATTATCCAGGGATACTCAATAAAACCTAAATAGTTTGCTCGGAAGGATGGCATTGAACGGACGCACGAGCAGGCCGTAGGAAATAAATAATTTAATGAAGGCACGAGACAGCACAATGAACAGAGAAGGGAACGTGGTCGAGCGCATACCTCCGCCAGCTGAACAGTTTACGTTTTGCATCGAAATCAGGACCCTAAATCCCAAGCCAGCCACCCTAACTACTAAGCCAACACCAGCTCTCTATTAGTGCCACGATTTGAATTCACTTTTTTGTAACTGGAATCAAATCGTGTTAATTGGCTGGCTATTTCAAAATGGATGTCGTGTTTAAATATTATATATATATATATATATATATTATAATATATATATATATATATATATATATTTTAATCTTTGCTTGAGCTTTTCATTGTGTGGGACAGAGTTGGTATAAGAGGCTGGAGTGATTGGACAATGTGATTAACACATTGAAAACAAGTAAAAAATATAAAATGTCATTAACCCGTTGTTTTAGTAATTTTGCTGTGTGGAGCTAAAGGGCGAGCCCATATTTATGTCCAACAAAAAATGGCTGCCAGTCTACATTCGGCCACTTTTTGATCAGAACACAAAATAAGTACGGGACACTTGCACGCCATCACGTACTGTGCTTGTGCCAAGTTTGAACAAATCGGACCATGTACGTCTGAGAAATGGTTGGGAACACATTTCAGTAACAAAAGGCCACCAGTCGGCCATCTTGGATGTGATCTCGAAAAAAAATGACGTGCATATGCAAGCTATCGTTCGTTATCTGTGTGCCGGTTTTGAACAACATCGGTAAATGCTTGTCGAGAAATGGTTGAGGACGTGTTCAACATCAGGTTTTTTTTTTACAAACCAAAATGGCCGCAGTCGGCCATCTTGGATCTCACGTCCAAAAAAATGACATGCTTATGTACACCATCGTGTGTTGTCTTTTTGCCAGTACGAATAAAATTGGTCCATACATGTTCAAGATATGGTTGTGGATGCACGCGCACACACACGCGTGGACATGAAAATCGAAACCAAATCCATAAGTTCCCGTTTCCTCCTGTCTCACGGGGCCTAAAAACACAAAGATATTCTTAAGACGTGTGTGATGGATTTTGATCTCTTCTGGATTTTACACACGAGTAACTTTGCTGCCGGAAGATACCATTCGGCTCATCGTGCGTGCACGGCACCAACCCGGAGACCATCACCCATCCTCACACAAGCTTCTGACAAGTCTGCCGATATCACCATACCCTCTATCTCCAATTCATCTGGGTACCGATCTCATTCCAATCAAACCTATCGACCCCCTCTACCTTTCTCGGGAGACCATTCCCTGCATTTACTCTCTGACTAAAAGACCCGTGCCTTAATATTGTCATAACTCATCTTCTTTACCCTTCGGCTACGGCCTCTGGTCCTAACGCTGTCCAATTCTGCTTAAAAAAAAAACACACAACTCATATGCACATATCTTGTCCACCCCTTTATCATCTTGAACATCTCGACTGTAACCATACTCTCTAATCTAAATAAATAATACATGTATACTGTTTGCTGTTTGTTTGTCGTTCTTTCCGACCTTTTTCTCTTAAACTACTCGACCGGGGATCATAACACCCAAATGTTTTAAAGTCTTTGGGTTTTTTATCTGAAAATGAAGGGAGTTCTGGTTGTATATTATTATTATTTCCTGAAGAATAGTGAGTTGACGGAATCTCATGAGATTGTGAATTAAATGTCGGCCTCCAAATTATTAGCTTCCAAAGGCAGCCGCCGACTGGGCATCCTCCGTTGTACAAAGTCCTTCCTTGGCACACCTGAACTCCCATCCACCTATAAGGCTTTCAAACACAGCTTGATGAGTGCTCTCCCCTCTGGACTGGCTCCCCTGCTGCAGATCTTGCTCAGCTTGACGCTGCGAACATCAAGGCCTATAAGATTATTGTATTTCTCCCGCAATGAAGCTGAGTCTATGGGCCTATCACTTCGCCATTGCAGACGGGTCGCTGGTCTCCCAGTTGACGGCTGGCTTTAGAGGCCAACTTTGAAATGTGGTTTCCCCAAGAAAGTCATGGATGATAGTGATACCAGGAGTTTGAATGACTGAACTTCCTTAAGAGGATTGTTAAGAAAGTAGATAGGAGGGTTTGCCAGATTGCCCTTTCAGAGAGAGATAGTGAGAGTGTGAAATTTGTCAGGATTGAAAGACATATTCCAAGTGTTTAACCAGTTGGTGATTTTTTATTTCAAGGTCTGAAGAGAGGGAAGAGGCTCCAGCCTGCCTGTCTGAGAGACGAGGGATGTCACGGCAGAGTCATCAGCATCAGTTTTGATCAGTGGAATCATCAGCAGATACATCAAGGGAATTTTCCAGAGAGTCAGTGAGGTCATTGATGAAGACCAGGAATAGGACTGGGCCAAAGACACTGCCTTGGGGCACTCCAACCTTGACTGGGAGAGGAGATGAAAGGATTCAGTTGAGTACCACACCTTGACTACAAAAGTGAGGAAGTCAGTAAGCAATGGTGTAGTTGGCTTTGGATCCGTTGGCAGACAGTTTTGAGAGCAAGGCAGGATGCCAAGCTGTATCAAAAGCACGAGGTAGGTCCAGAGAGATGACTCTGAACTCATGTCTGACATTGAGGGCCTCCATCCATTGTTGGGTGAGTGGAAGCAGCATGTCCAAGGTGAAGTAACCCGGTCTGAAACCATATTGATGATCTGAGTTGAGGTTGTTGGAAGAAAGGAAGGATTTCAGGTCAACTGCGATGATGATTACATTTTCATGTCAATTGCGCATCGTGATGTCGCGCACTGGAGGATTTGGTATTTATTTATTTGGCGCGGGGGCAGTGTACTTTGAATTTACTACCTGTACTTGTTACCAAGATCTACAAACATGCAAGACACCTCCCCAAAATGCACAGTGGTAGGGTCATAGATAAGCTTGGCAGGGGGCTCCGTCTTTTGATCCCATTTATTCATCTTCTTTCCCTCTTCGTCGTACTCCCTGTAGCCACTGCTAACACAATAAATTAGTTTGAGAAAGTTGTCACAAGAGGATTGAGTAAGACTGAACACGATGGCCTGGACAGCGTTTGGTCGAGTACCGCAATAGCACAATAGCGTTGTTTACATGGAGAGTGCCTTGTTGTTAAGCGGTGCCAAACACTCTGCACTGATGGAGTTCTTGTTTGAGCACTTTGAATCAAGTTAGCGGTAACAAGTTGTTTGCTACGGAACACACACCTACATGCACGTAAAAACACCATTTTAAGACTTTTCAGAAAATCCGAAGGAAAATAACTTAAAACTAGAAGGGCACTCGGTTAGAGCGCATACCTCCGCCACGTAATGCCGGATCCACGAGAACATTTCGGACCCAATCAATACATTTTTGAAATATCATGCTACACTACTATATCGTTTTTGGCCCGATCTCTCAAAGGTGAACAATCACTTTAAAAATTAAATAATTCTCGTATCCAGATCCGGATTCAGATCTTCACCAAAATCGAACGAATTCGTCCTTGCCACACACCCAACCTGTCCACCAAGTTTCGTCCGAATCTGTCTGCATCTTTTTTGAGATATTGTGCTATATATCAGTTTAGCTCTTTCTCTCATTGGTGAGGAATCACTTTCAAATTTCTAGTAGTCGGATCCGGTTTTGGATCTTCACCAAAATCGAATCAATTTGTGGTGATGATACATGAAACCTGTTCACCAAGTTTCATCGAATCTGTCTGCAACTTTTTGAGATATCATGCTCAATATCGTTTTTGGCCCTGTCTCTCAATGTGAAGAATCACTTAAAAATTCTAGTAGTCGGATCCGGATCGCGATCTTCAACAAAATCTAATCAGTTCGTCCTTGTCACACATCCAACCTGTCCACAAATTCATCCGGATCCTTCCACAACTTTTTGAGATATCCTGTGCACAAACAAACAGGCAGAAAGGGGTGAAAACATAACCTCCTTCACCTTCGGTGGCAGAGGTAACAAGAAAAGGAGCAACCAGTGATTGCAGACACTCACCAGGACTTATTTTGTATGGTGTGTGTGTGTTGTAGTACTGTAGTTTTGTGTGGTATATTTTGCATGACGTTTGTGCACTGGTGTGTGACGTAATTAATAAGAGACATAATTAGAACTGCCACTTTATAACTGCTGGCAGTGATGACCGGCTACCAAGATGTCCCACTTTGATCGGACAACTGACCCTGACTCATGACATTTTTTATTATTATTCAATTTAATTTAGAATGGGATTAAAATAAATTCAATCAGATCAAATGGAAGACCAAATAGGTACAATCCTGCATTGGAGTAATCAGAAGGAACCCAAAACAAGCAAAAAGCAAAGATGAAGTCATTTAGAGGAACCTGGATAAGATTTCCTTTTCAGCTGCTGCTCCTCTACCCTCAAACCCAACCAGGCACAGCAAGTGAGCCTTATTCAAAAAAATTTTAAAATACAAAAAAACAAGGAATCCAGATCAAAAATTAAATAATTCCTGCTGCCAGACCACATGTCCGATCAAGTTGAAATTTAACATTTATTTCCCCATCACTACTAGATCATAATTGTGAAGTTTCTCGGCAATTGATTAAGCGGTTCCAGAGAAAACATTATTTAATATGTTTCTTAAATTCAATATGGCTACCAAACCATGTGACATCAATTATTCCTTAACAAACTTAAACAAGCATGCCTTGGGGAACATCCGTGTGAAATTTCATCCGTGTGAAGTTTCCCCTCGATCTGCCCAGTTGTTCTGGAGAAGAAGATTTTTAAAGGTTTATTCTTTTAAAAACTCAGAGCTGCCAAACCATGAGACCTATGATTCATAACAAGGAACAACAAGGAAATCCAACACAGGGAGGCCATTCAGCCCATCATGCCTGCGCGAACATTCTACATGAGTCGTCGCTTCTATGGTGAAAATTTCGTCTCAATCCGACAAGCGGTTGCGGAGAAAAAGATGAAAGTTCTGTACAGACAAACAGACAAACAAACAAACAGACAGACAAAGAAACAAACGGATCCAAATGCAATACCCTCTCCTTCGGCGAGGGTAACTGTACAAGTAGACTCACAGCAATGACCAAATACAGAAGCAAAAGTAGAAAGCTATGGCCACAACGTTACCGGAAGTATGTATGATTACAAATATATTAATATATATATATATATATATATGTAAAAAAATATATATTATATATATATATATTGTTGAGGTCCGGTGGCGAGAATGACCGCTAGGTGGGGAAAGTTACGTCGTCTCCCACCAGACTCCCGGAATTGTAGGCCATCGCTCATGGATAATTCCGTGAGGTGGTGGGTCGCTTAACCGACCGGTGACGCTAATACCTCCACCGCGTAGCGTAGGGTCTTTTTGGCTGGAACCAATTTACCTAATTAACCATGCGGTGTCATCTACCGGGGAACCACGCCCTCAGTACGTCTTGCCCGAACCGGATCACGCTACCAACTACCAACTGCCTTTCCGGTTCGGATGCAGCCGAGCGGACCCAAGAACGTACCGGCTAGGGTGAACAGATTATCGGGTATAAAAATCCGGCTAGTTGAAGACACACACACTCGGACACACACTCGGACAAAATAAACCCAGTTGAAGGCAAAGGACTTTTGTAGCCAGGGAGGGAGGAAGTTGAGGTCGCAGTTCTCGGTACCTGAGTTCCGCGAAAGGAGGCTCCGTGGTGTGGCACCTGACAATGGTCGCGCAGCTTGGCCCACAGCGCACGTGTGGAGTTCGTGTGTGTGTGGAATCCAAGGGAGCCAGGATCATTGGGTATCTCCCGCGATGAGGCTGAGTCTTTGGGTCTCTCACTCTCTCACTCTCAACGAACGACCCCAAAGAACTCCTTGGATCCTCCACAGATCTTTTCTTTAAACGATCCTGGTCTGGACAGGATTCGGGCTTCCAAGCGTCTGTTGCAGTTTCGCTTATTTTCCAGACCCCCGAAGAACTCAAGACTCCAGCACAGAATGAACTGTCTCAGCACTTCACGAACTCTCCGAACTCCAAGCACTCCACCCTGAGGATGGTGTCGTAATTTATCCATCTCCCTCAGCGGGGAGGGCCTTGGTGAAACTGACGTCACTGTTCGCCGTGATTGGACAGGGCTTCCATGGGTCCGCCCTTTCTGGGCGGGGGTTTCGGCCATACCGGGAAGCCGCCCCTCCACACGTGCGGACTCGCCAAAAAGGAACTACTGTAAGAGGATTTTGCCTCAGACAGCGAGTCGCCGGTTAGGCGAGTAGGTGAACACGCGGTTGTTCAGCCCATGCGAGAGTAGCAAGCTAGAGGAGGGCAAGCAGGCAGAGGGTACCGTGGGTTGTCGTGGATTTGCTTTTGCAATGAAATGGAGTGGGGATTTAAAGATTTATTAATCTAACTAAAAAAAACATCGCAACGCACCCCTTTAATTTTCCCACTAAACACAAGGACGGGATCTGTCTACACATATACTTAATGGAATAACTGACTTGGGACAACTTGTATGTTGTATGCATATGTTTCCTCGAACCGTAACAATATGTTGTCATATATATATATATATAATATATATATATAATATATATATATTATATATATATATATATATACATACACTGATGAGCCAAAACATTAGGACTACTGACAGGTGAAGTGAATAACATTGATTATCTTGTTACAATGGCACCTGTCAAGGGTGGGATGTATTAGGCAGCAAGTGAACGTCAGTTCTTGAAGTTGATGTGTTGGATGCAGGAGAAATGGGAGGAGTAAAGACCTGAGCGACTTTGACAAGGGCCAAATTGTTATGGCCAGATGACTGGGTCAGAGCATCTCTGACACGGCAAGGCTTGTGGGGGATTCCCAGTCAGCAGTGGTGAGTACCTACTGACAGTGGTCCGAGGAGGGACAAACCACAAACCAGCGACAGGGTGTGGGCGCCCAAGGCTCAACGATGTGCGAGGGCAACGAAGGCTATCCCGTCTGGTCCGAACCGACAAGAGGTCTACTGTGGCACAAGTCACAGAAAATTTTAATGGTGGTCATGGGAGAATGTGTCACAATCCACAGTACATCGCACAAACAAGAAGCCGCAGACCGGTCAGAGTGCCCATGATGAGCCCTGTCCACCGTTGGAAGCGCCTACAATTGGCACGTGAGCGTCGGAACTGGCCGTTGGCACAGTGCAAGAAGGTCGCTTGGTCCGATGAGTCCTGTTTTCTTTTAGATCACGTGGATGGCCGTGTATGTGTGTGCCGTTTACCTGGGGAAGTGATGGCACCAGGATGCACAGTGGGAAGATGACAAGCCGGTGGAGGGAGTGTGATGCTCTGGGCAATGTTCTGCTGGGAAACCCTGGGTCCGGCCATTCATGTAGATGTCAATTTGACACGTGTCACCTACATAAACATCGTTGCAGACCAGGTACACCCTTCATGGCAATGGTATTCCCTGGTGGCAGTGGCCTCTTTTAGCAGGATAATGCGCCCTGCCACACTGCACACATTGTTCGGGAATGGTTTGAGGACCATGAGGAAGTGTTCACGGTGTTGCCCTGGCCTCCAAATTCTCCAGATCTCAATCTGATGGAACATCTGTGGGATGTGCTGGACCGACAAGTCCGATCCACGGCGGCTCCCACTCGCAACTTACAGGACTTGAAGGATCTGCTGCTCATGTTTTGGTGCCAGATACCACAGGACACCTTCAGGGGTCTTGTAGAGTCCATGCCTCGGTGGGTCGGCACTGTTTTGGCGGCACACGGAGGACCAACAGAATATTAGGCAGGTGGTCATAATGTTTTGGCTCATCAGTGTATATATAATTAAAACCTGGCGGCTATTTCAGACAACCTCAATTGGCCAAATACAGGAGAAATTGCAATCGATGAATCCTTTTGATGAAATTTCCAGATCTGCCTCCAAAAAGCTCCTCAAGACTTGCAAGGATAAAATTATTGGCAATCAAAGGATGTAATGATATTAGAAGCCTCTTACGTTCTCTGTTCATTCAGCATGCCATCAGATTTTTTTGGGGGCATTCACATGATAAGGCAATTTCTGCCCCCCACCCCTCCTGGCAAAAGGTTTAGGGGGGGGGGGATTGCCCCTCCCTCCCATCCAGCGTCTCAGGCTGGGTTCCTTCTATTGATTTACTTTGACGCATTGCATGACTGGATGTGTCAGATCCCGGATGGTAGGTCATTGAACATTAAAAATATATGTGTTATGTGTGAAAATATTCCTCTTTAAACATTGAAAGTGACTTTTAAGCTCAAATGAATTTGCAACATAAATTGAACTTCCAGCAGAAAGTCATACCTTTCGCTATTTCCTTTTCCCACGTAATCATAGTTTAATACCATGATATTAAAAGTTTCTATTATTATGGAAGTTATGGGTGTTTAAGTGAGTGAAAGATATTATTCTCTGGGTTGTGACTTAATTTGTTTAATGGATAGACCTCGCGTCAGTTATGCCACATAATTGATAAATGTCATTTAGGTTTGGAAAAGAAAAATGTATTTAAAAAAAATAAGAATCCAAAGTTTCCAAAATAATAATTTACAGTGCAAAACAATCATTATAACACTGCAAGCTACAATGGCCAATGTCTTATGTGCTTTAATATATCATGCCGGTTGTGTCTCCGACCGCCCCAGACGCAGAAATACATCCACCAAAGATCTCGTCTGGTGACCCATCGGCATGGCGTTCAGTGTTGGTGGAATTATCGCAATTGTGTTCTTCTACTTGATCATCCTGGTGATCGGCATCTGGGCAGCACGCAGGACACGCAGTGTTGGTGCTGAAGCAGTAGACCGCAGCGAAGCCATCATGGTTGGTGGAAGAGACATCGGCATGCTTGTCGGTGTGTTCACGATGACAGGTACAGTGGGAGAAATGGAAGTCATGGGGGGAGGTTTTACATCAATTGATGTTTTTCAATCAAGGAGAATGGAAACATAGCAAAGGTAAAAGAACATGCTGGCATGCTTCTTAGAACGAGAGTGTCTTCATCAGCAAATATAACAGAAGAAGGTTGAAAAATAAATGCAGGAAAAAAAAAAACAGAAGGGAAGGAAGAGGGACTCAACAAAGTGGATGATGAAAATATAATGCCCCATGATATAAAATATTTGAGTACTTCCTTCAGATACAATGCTTTTATGAACCAATAGCAAGGAACATTGTCCCATGCTGTTCTTTCTAATCCTGTTGACATTTTGAAGAAATCAAATTTTGTTTTTTTCCTCTTTTTTTTTTGGAGGGGCCTAAAACCCTTCCCTACATCCACTAGGGAATGGGATCCGGGATCATTTAATATTACCTTTCACATCGCTACAAAGGCTTCGGCATTAATGAGTGATTTTAAAAAAAAATCCAAAAATTAAAATAAAAAATTCTATGTTCAATTTTTTGGGGCCGAAAACACTCCTCGGCACTCATTGATGAACCTCTGAAAGTTTGACGAAGTCTCTTTGGCCATCTCTGAGAAAAATGGTGAAACAGACAGACAAGACAGACTGTATTCCATACTATCTCTCTCATAGTATGGAATACAGATGATGGATCGCTTTGGAGACCAAATGCATAAATACTGAGAATAGAAAAGAAAAGTTTTATCCTGTTATATTATAGCTTACAGCAGTGACACCAGAAATGTCAGGGACAAATTTAAAGTTTGAAAACAATATTTATCTTTGCATGAGGAATGATCACTAAATCCGTGTCCTGATTATTCATGTGAAATGATTACTGATGTAAAATAACTTTTCTCTCTGTATAACTTATTAACAATTGTGTGGTGTATTGATTGTACTGACGAGCCCCAAAAATGGTGAAATCATGATCGAGGACTGTCCTTTATCTGCAGTCTTTAAAATATCGGTCTATAGACCAGACCCGAGTGTGCCCACGGAAGCCATTGGGTACAGTAGTCGATGTGGTGTGTGTGCGCATGATGTGTGCGCATGATGTGTGTGCATGATGCATGTCATGTTGCCATTATGTCAGAAGGGCCATTTCGGATCTTATTATTGTGCCTGACCGCAATTGCACATACTGTTTGCTGTGCATCAAGGTAGACACAACGTGCTTGTGTGGCGGATGACCATTGTTGCTCACAGTTCGTGCAGATTCGGCTGTTATGGGATGCAATCTGTGCCTTGTTACTCCACCAAAGCTCGGAGGTGTATTTCATGTACTATATATCCAGTGTGTGTGGGTAATATATATTATATATATATATATATTATATAAGATATATACATTATTATATATATATATATATATATATATATATATACACTAGTGGGGTATCCTTACACATTGTGTACTGTGGCATCTTTCTTTCATTGTAAACAAACAAACATTTCACCCTGACTGCAAACTAGCAGCTCAAATGGTGAATGTCACCAGGGCTGAAAAGGTAAAACTACTGACCGGTTTTGGCCTTTGTTGGGCCTCATCAGGGCAGTTATTCACATTCCCCAACAACTGAAAGTGACAATTTTTGGTTTTATACCAGTCATTGGCACCCCACTGATGGTGAGTGGAAGTCCGAAACACACCCGGGGCAGCATGAACGATCAGCCGCTCAAGCACATTATCTTTCCTCACCAGATCCCATCAGGAAGTGTTGGAGTCAGATGTATATGATATTAAGGCAGACCAAAACGGGTCGGTAGTTTCACCTTTTCAGCCACTGGTGACATTCACCATTTAAACTGCTAGCTTGCAGACACGGTGAAATGTGTTTTTAGTTTACAACGCAAGAAAGATGCCACGGCATTGAAGAGTCATGACATGCCTTTAAATTGCCTTAATATCATATACATCTGACTCCAACACTTCCTGGTGGGGTCTGCTCAGGAAATATAATGTGCTTGAGTGGCAGATAGTTCATTCTGCCCCGGGTGTGTTTCGGACCTCACCGCTCACCATCAATGGGGTGCCAATGACTGATATGCTGCATATATATATATAATATATATATATATATATAGTATAATGTATATGTATATGTATATTATATATAATATATATAATATATTATATATAATATATTATATATAATATATAATATATATAAATATATAATATATATAATATATATAATATATAATATATATATATATATATTGGGTCGTCAATCTAGTCGAAAAATAAAATTTGAGATTTTCTACCCTTATTATCAGTATTTCCATCGATATGTTGGGTCGTCGATGTAGTCGAAAAAAAAATTTTGAGATTTTTTCTACCCTTATTATCAGTATTTCCGTCGATATGTTTGTCTGTCTGTCTGTCTGTCTGTTGGGTAGTCGATCAAGTCGAAAAAAAAATTTTTGAGATTTTTTCTACCCTTATTATCAGTATTTCCGTCTATGTTTGTCTGTCTGTCTGTCTGTCTGTCTGTATGTATGTATGTCTGTTCGGTCCAGTGCTCCGTTAATACAATGGCGATTTCGATGAAACTGGTTGGTAGGTTCATACCATGACCTAGTTGTGTGCAAATGAGAACCGTTGCTATGGACCCATCTGTTGCCTAGCAACGGGACTTTGAAATTTTCAAAAAATAAATCTCAAAAATTTATTTTTTCGAAAATCAAAAATCGGGCCATGAGCGACTGTGGGCAGTACATTCAGCCATATTGTCAAAAATTTCCAGCCGGATCCTATGAAAACTGTCGGAGAAGATAGACTTTGAATGAACCCTGGTCGAAAACAATAAAAAAACGAAGTTCGTTATATCTCAGAGACTATGAGTCAGATATACATGAAACTGGTTGGTAGGTTCATGGTATGTCCTAGTTATGTGTGAGAAAGAACCGTTGCTATGGACCCCTCCGTTGCCTAGCAACGGCCGAAAAACCTCTAAATGTGGGGGTATTTTAACGAAAAAACAATCTGCAGCATTAACCCTGAAGCTCGAATCATGAATTTCTTGTGCTTAATCCTCAGGTCATTCCCATCGAACGGACCCATCGCGTCAGGTATTGGGTAGTCGACTACCCATGTCCGCCTACTGGCTTGTATATATATATATATAATATGCAGTACCAGTCAAAAGTTTGGACACACCGACTCATTCAATGGTTTTTCTGTATTTTTACTATTTTTAACATTGTAAAATAATAGTGAAGACATCAAAACTATGAAATAATACATATGGAATTATGTAGTAACCAAAAAAGTGTTAAACAAATCAAAATAATGTTTTATTATTTTAAATTCTTCAAAGTAGCCACCCTTTGCCTTGATGACAGCTTTGCACACTATTTGCATTCTCTCAACCAGCTTCATGAGGTAGTCACCTGGAATACTTTTCCATTAACAGGTGTACCTTGTCAAGTGTTAATTTGTGGAATTTCTTTCCTTCTTAATGCGTTTGAGCCAATCAGTTGTGTTGTGACAAGGTAGGGTTGTATACAGTACATAGCCCTATTGGTAAAGACCATTATTTTGTCTGTACTGTAGTAGTCCATATTATGGCAAGAACAACTCAACTAAAGGGGCTGTCACACCTTGACGATTTAGCCAGCGTATGCCGATTTATGAAAAATTTGGCTAAAACGCTGGCACACGTCCAATACGTTATGGGTACGTTATGTGTAGGTTTTGTGTACGTTAAGAGCACGCTGAAAAACATACATAGTCGTATTACGCTGGTTTAAAACGTTGTACTTTTTGGTTGTCCAAAACATTTTGCATGCTTGAAATTTTACGACTACTCGGCGTTTGGCTCACACGTTCCGCTACGCTGGCCATAAGTTGTAGGCACGTTATGCGATCGTTGACACGTTAATTGTATGTTACTCATAAGTCGAAACACGTAGAGGTAACATTCGCGTACCCGAAACTTATTTCTAACCTATGAGTAACGTTTTGTAAGCACGCTACACGAACGTTGTTCACACTTCGCAACACGCTACTTGAAAGTTCTCATACGTCGAAACACATAAAGTAATGTTTAGGGTACCCGTGACTTATTTATAACCTATGAATAACGTGCTTGGGAATTATTACGCTATGCATACGCTAGACTATCATTGGGCATAGGTTGTGGACGCCTAAAACACGATAAACAATCGTTGGTATAACTTATTTATAAGTTATCGAAGCGTTCTGTGTTCATTACTAGTACATTATGCATTTGTCAAAGTCGTTTTTAATACTTTAAAAAGTAAAACAAAGAAATATTTCATCGTGGGAATGAGGAAAAAAAATTAGCCGAAAAGAACATCGAACAATGGTGCAAAGTAGTCTCCTGTTCGTGGACGATAAGAGGATCCATATCACCCCACCCTCCCCATCACGCTCACCTACTACTACTGACATGGACCTACTACTACTACTACTACATACTACTGACATAGACATACTACTACTACTAACTACTACTGACATAGACATACTACTACTACTACTACTGACATAGACATACTACTACTACTACTACTACTGACATAGACATACTACTACTACTACTACTACTACTGACATAGACATACTACTACTACTACTACTACTGACATAGTACTACTACTACTACTACTGACATAGTACTACTACTACTACTACTGACATAGACATACTACTACTACTACTACTACTACTGACATAGACATACTACTACTACTACTATACTACTACTGACATAGACATACTACTACTACCATGCTACTACTACAACTACTACTACTATTACTACTGTCACACACACCAACTACTGCTAATAGTATTACTACTACTGATACTACTGGCATTGACATCTACTCACCATGAAGTCTGGAACAATGATGGGTTCCTCTTGTGAAGCCCATTTGTATATACCAATTCCCTTAACGCTGCCAATCCGCCATTACACGGGAGATGTAAGTTAGAAACACGTTCAGTAAGTGCTGTGGTCGTCCGAAACACGTCAATCTAATTCGTCTACATACGACAATGTGCGTTTTAGATACGTTACACATAGGTTCATAGCATGTTACTCAAAGGTTAGAGCACGTTATACTTAGGTTCAAAGCATGCTACACATAGGTTAAACGCACGTTACTCATAGGTTCATAGCACGCTAGTCATTGGTTCAAGGCAAGTTACAAATAGGTTCAATGCACGTTACTCATAGGTTTCAAGCACGTTAAACATAGGTTCAGAGCACGCTACTCATAGGTTAAAAGGACGTTACCCATTGGTTGAAAATTAGGTTGCGGGTATGTTAAATATTACCTTGACGTGTTTCGACTTATGAGTAACCTACAAGTAACGTGTGTCCGTCGTGTGTAAACGATCGCGGAGCGTGCCAGGAACTATGACAACGCATGCGGAACGTGTTAGCCATACGCCGAGTACGTCGTAAAATTTTCAGCATGCTTGAAATTTCACGACGTATTACACGTACCACGTATATGACAGCGTACTTCATTGTTTTCCAGCCTACTCTTAACGTATACACAACTTACCTATACCGTATTTGACGTGTGCCTAGCGTTTTAGACACATTTTTCATAGGCCGGCATACGCTGGCAAAATCGTCAAGTGTGGACTGCGATGATGACACTTCAAATTCTCAGGCGGTTATGATTTAAATCGGCGTGCGGCAGGTTCTTAACAGGCTACGCCACGAGTCGCGCGCAATACGTTTAGCGCGCTATGCGTAAGTTAAACTATCGTTGGGCATAGGTTGTGAACGCCGACAACAGGCTAAGCATTCGTTGGTAAAAGTTATCAATAACACAACGAAACGTTCTGTGCCCGTTACTAATATGTTATGCATACGACCAACACGTTATGGATACACCCAAAACTTTAAAAAAAACATCAAAATTTCAGCGTACGCCAACGTTTACATACATTTTTATACGTTGCCATTGCTGGTTAAAACGTCAAGGTGTGACAGGGCCCTAAGCAAAGAGAAACAACAGTCCTTCATTACTTTAAGACATGAAGGTCAGTCAATCCGGAAAATTTCAAGAACTTTGAAAGTTTCTTCAAGTGCAGTGTAAAAACCATCAAGCGCTGTGATGACACTGGCTCTCATGAGGACCGCCACAGGAAAGGAAGACCCAGAGTTACCTCTACTGCAGAGGATAAGTTTATTAGAGTTACCAGCCTCAGAAATCACCAATTAACTGCATCTCAGATTGCAGCCCAACTAAATGCTTCACAGAGTTCAAGTAACAAGACAAATCTCAAGATCAACTGTTCAGAGGAGACTGCATGAACCAAGCCTTCATGGTCGAATTGCTGCCAAGAAACCACAACTGAAGGAGACCAATAAGAAGAAGAGACTTGCTTGGGCCAAGAAATACGAGCAATGGACATTAGACCGGTGGAAATCTGTCCTTTGATCTGATGAGTCCAAAGTTGAGATTTTTGGTTCCAACCGCCGTGTCTTTGGGAGACGCAGAGAAGGTGAACGGATGATCTCTGCATGTGTGGTTCCCACCGTGAAGCATGAAGGAGGAGGTGTGATGGTTCCCATCATGTGCTGCCTTTTTGGCTGCTGGTTGCATCATTGGTTGGGGCGCAGCTATGCCGCTGAAGCAGTACCCCTATTACCAGTATACTGGTGCTCATTTCACCGACCTTGGAAGGATGACAGGCTGAGTCAACCCCATGGTGTTAATTCAGTGGAAAACGGGGCACAAACTCAGGACCCTAGGATCCCCAGCCACCACCATAACTGTGAAGCCAATACCAGACTTATGGTGTGATGGTGTGGGGGTGCTTTGCTGGTGACATTGTTGGCAATTTATTTAGAATCCAAGGCACACTTAACCAGCATGTCTACCACAGCATTCTGCAGCGATACGCCATCCCATCTGGTTTTCACTTAGTGGGACCATCATTTGTTTTTCAACAGGACAATGACCCAAAACACACCTCCAGGCTGTGTAAGGGCTATTTGACCAAGAAGGAGAGTGATGGAGTGCTGCACCAGATGACCTGGCCTCCACAATCAACTGACCAAAACCCAATTGAGATGTTTTGGGATGAGTTGGACTGCAGAGTGAAGGACAGGCAGCCAACAAGTGCTCAGCATATGTGGGAACTCCTTGAAGACTGTTAGAAAAGCATTCCAGGTGACTACCTCATGAAGCTGGTTGAGAGAATGCCAAGAGTGTGCAAAGCTGTCATCAAGGCAAAGGTTGGCTACTTTGAAGAATCTAAAATATAAAATATACTTTGATTTGTTTAGCACTTTTTTGGTTACTACATAATTCCATTTGTGTTATTTCATAGTTTTGATGTCTTCACTATTATTCTACAATGTAGAAAATAGTAAAAACAAAGAAAAACCCTTGACTGAGTAGGTGTGTCCAAACTTTTGACTGGTACTGTATATATAATTGATATTTTCTCATTTTGAAAACTGGCGAAGAACCTATCCTTATGGACAGGATAATTCCCCCTGGAATTAATGATGGGTTCATCCCCCCTGAATTGGAGTATCTTTTACGCTTGTAATACCCCCTACCACCTGTAGAGGCATTATGCCCTACATATTTACACAGAGAGAATTGGGGTCCTCTCCCCATCTTGAACCCCTGTTACTATGAAATTTTATTTACCACTAAAACCTTTCTGGGCACACAACGAATACCACCACCAGTTTTCACCACATTTGGTAAAACGGTGTCGGAGTGTATATATGTCAAACAAACAAAATAAACAGATGCTTCTTAAGTTATTGCATGATATATTTTCAAAGATAATTCTTCATTAAAATTGTCATTTTAAAATTAATTGAACCCCCTTCATTGATATATGTAAACTCCGTTGAACCACTCATTCGACAAGATGGTGCAGAGGTAGCAAACTTGCGTTTAAGCTGTCGTCTGATGGATTCAATTCTTCACCTGATTATACATAGTCAGATTGGTGTTTCACAGGCAGGGCATTGCACCATCCAGTTGATTTGTTCTCTCACAAAGAGAACCGTTCCTTGGATGGACGTTGCCACACCCTGAACAAATTTCAAATGGCTGACCTGATGATTTCTGCTGTAAAGGCAAAGGCTACACCACCTCATGTAATCCTTGCCGTGTGGTTGCTGGGAGCTCTGCATCTGCTCTTTCTGACAGTGGTGATCTGCTCTGATTTTTTTTATTTTTTAACCACTGACAGTGGTGTCTTTGGTTAGTTATGTGTCTTTGTGTTCATAATTATTTCCATTTCAGCCTCATTGTACGATCCGAACACTCTCAGCTATTCATTACCTTCTTAACGCCATCTTACCCATTTTCTGCTAAGCTGCATTTCCCTGCCTTGCGTAATAGCAGAAGATTGGAGAAGCAAAGTATAAGACACAGAAGGGAATAAAGATGGAATTCTGAGTACATCATTTTATAGACCGTTCTCCTCCACTGACTCCAGTTTCCTATCCAATTAAAGTTCTCTCGCTTGACAAGCTGATTAACGGCTGGCAGTTGTTTTAAATGACGTGACGGATATAATATCAGAGCGGATAATGAGACATTAGACATCACCATTGATTCTGTCAAGCTTTGCTGAAGAGCTTTCGATCCCGCAGCCTATATGCTGTGCTACCTTTTTGCAGCACAGTGATGCACAGCATGGAACAATTCGATTGTGCGTTGGGGGGAGGGGGGAGAGGGGGTGGAGGCAGATGGTTTAACAGAACAGCTTAGGGTCTGTGCATTTAACAAATGATTCTGAAATTCATTAATGAGTCGTGGATGAATAATTTGTAGTTTGGTGCAAGAAGGTGTCTGATCAAACTAATTTCTCTGACTCCAGTAAATGGAACTGCTGCGATTCCGATTATTCACCCGGTCCAGCAGGGATTCCTCTTCAGCGGTGATGCCATCCAGGGGTTTGGTGATGTTTATATTGTGAAGGGGGCTTGCAGGATGGCCAAACTCCTCGAGGTATGTACACTCGACTCTAAACTGTCTAGTCTGGGTTTGAATCCCGACCCGGCTATAAACTGTCATCCCGGTGTTTCGCAGGCAGGGTGGTTCATCAATGAGTGTGCCGTCCCTCGGATAGACGTTAAACTGGCGTTCCGTCTGCCAACATTACAGAAAGAGTAGGTGAGCTATTGCTGGCACCCTGAACAAATTCCAAATTCTTGTCCTAAACTATAGGGGGCACTACATCAGCGGCACAGCCGCAACCCCAGCCAATGATGCTACTCGCAGCCCCGTGCAGCATACAAAAGAAGAAGGATAGTGAAAAGGTTATTTGAGTTCCTACCAGGTGTGAAGGTGATTTCGGTTCCTACACACTTTGCAGATTACCTTGTACTGTAAATAATTATATTCTTGCTAGGTTTGTTGCATGATGGCCACAAAGAAACACATTCAATGAACTTTAACCTTTACCCAAGGGATTGCAATGTGTTCTGAGATGGGGTGAGTTTGGGTGATGCAGTATTTATATGGAGTGTATCCCGTTTACCAAGATTGAAATTATTATTATTTAATTTCAGTGGCAATGGCCTTGTGCTGTTTCAGGTTTGAAACCTAGTGGGCGTTACGGAATCGAAAATACGGAATGTGTTGAATGGGATAACCAGCCACAAATTTCAATCTCCTTCCAGAGAATTGAAATCACCAGCAGAAATAAGTCAAAACAAGAATGGCAAGAAATACCAGATTTTAAAATAATTGACCAATTTAATTAATTAAACAAGATATGAGATATTTACAGGATTGACAAACAGGCTAGATGGTCTCTGGACGTGAATCACAACACGTAACAGAGCTCGAGGTTACCAGTCACTGGACAGGTAATGTCAAGCAGTTCTTGAGCAAAGTCCAAGGTCACCAATTCTGCAGATTATTGTCCATGGTCTTCAAAACAAACAGCACAATCGTCGATTGTCACCATGTCGAATGTTGGGGGAAAAAATTTCACAGAATATGTCCACAGCAGGGAAACAACCATGGGTAGTCTGCAAGAAGACTGTCTCTACTCCGCTGCCGAGTGTAACACCTCGGGGTGACAGTCAGTATGCAGACACTGGAAATGTATCAAGCACGTGATAGACCTGACAGGTGAATGGCTTCACCATTGCAAGGTAAGCCACCTAAAACCCGAAAGTACCAACGTTGAAGAGGGAGTGGTTGCAGTTGGATAGCACAGAGAGATCCCTCTATGGCTTGGGCCACATTCTTACACTCAACTGGTCTTTCATGGCAACATTGCAGTCACCAAACCATCGATGCTCGTGTCTCAGTTTCCCACCCATTTAAAGTGGTCCGCACGAGAAATCTCTTCTCTCCAGTGCCTGGTGTAATGCCTTGCTTCAAGCTAAGACAAAACTGGGACGAGAAATGTGTACAAAACTGTGTACGAGAAATCTCTTCTCTCCAGTGCCTGGTGTAATGCCTTGCTTCAAGCTAAGACAAAACTGGTTGGTGAAAACACCCATTGAGTGAACACCGAACAACCAGTGTAAGTTGACCACTCAGTTCAATGTGGGTGTCTTACTCAAATGAACCGGCCTCAACCCATTGGTACAATAAGCTATCACCAAGTCCTTCCCAGCTCCAATCGAGGTTTGACGACCATCTCGGTAAAAAAAAAGTTTTCCCTTTTATATACCAATCACTCGTACCTTCTGGAAACGCCGCAATTTTGTGGGAGGAAAGGTGGGGGGGGGGAATCTAGATCATGTGACCACTCCCATGACAGCCATTGCTGAAATGGGTCAACCAATGAATAACAAAATTCTGTTATATAACATGGGCCTGTCTGCCTGTTTGTCTGTCTGTCTGTCTATGTGTCAATCTGTCTATCTGTCTTCTAGTCTGTTCAACCCAATTGAGAGTGGAATTGTACCATCAATGTTGGATGTACTCCTACAATGTGAACCAACTGAGGAGGACTCTTTAATTGTTTGTTTAAATCCGGGGTTCCTGGTGCATTCGAGAGAGGCTTGGAAAACTTAGACTTGCAATGAATCTTCCTGGCACGAGATATAGGCACGTTAGGGTGGCCTAAAGTATGAAAGAGTGAGACCTTCTGGTTTGCCGCAAAGGTGCCACAGCATGGACTTAAGCAAAGGAAAGGAAGCGAGTGAGAATGTTGGAAGAGCATCAGAAGATTGGGAAAGGTTCTTGGTTGGGAGTACGGTTGGAGTGGACAGACATGTTGTGGCTGGTCATGCATGGTGGCAAACATGGTTAGTAGCCACTGCTGGATAGTGATACCTGATTTATAGGCTTCTGTTAGTCTGTTCTGTTATTTTGTGCTCTGCAGTGGCCCTGTAGCCTTGGTTTGAGGTTACTTTGTCGACAGTGTGCATTGCTGCTGGTCACGTACTCCTGCTGGACCACCCTCTGTGCATTGTGCCTATGGTAGATGTTCTTCTTCCGTGGTCCTGTAGACGCATGTTGTGCCCCGGGACAGGTTCATCGGCTGTTGCAGCCATTACTGACTCTCAATATGTAGTTGTCTAAACTCGATGCAAACTATTGAAACAAGTCCCAAAATTCTCACTCCCTCTACATTGTTCTCCTTCTTCTTCTTCTTCTTCTGCTTCTTCTTCTTCTTCTTCTTCTTCATCTTCCATCCTTTTCTTGCATCTACATGCATCGGTAGATATTTCAATCCCTAGTGGTGCTATGAAATAAAATCACTTAAATAAACTTGTACAAAGTCGATGCAGTGTTGTGCTCCCCTCAATCTTTAGTGTATACGAGACGACCTGTGAACCCGTTGGGTTCCCGTTGTGACAGCGGTTGATGAAAAAAAATAATTTCAAGAAGAAAAAAAAGATAGCTCCAGCGAACTATACCACTGAGGTTGTTTGCATTGATCAAATAATCCCGAAGAGTACTTGACTGAATTGGGAATTGATTTTTTAATAATTTTTTCGTTGCCCGATTTGAACGAAACTTGATACTGCACACCGCAGGAGAATGGTGAGTAAGGTGGCCCGAAAACTTTTGCCCTGTCGTGTATCGTTTTGGCTGTATTTCGGGAACATACATACATACATACATGATGAGAGTTTTTGTAATATATAGACAGATAGATAGATTTGTGTGTTTTTATGTGTGTACTTTGAATTGTGCTGCAGTTTAACATATTGTAGATTCCTGAATTGCAAATGTCATTCATTCAATCCATACTCACATGGTGCGATTTGATGGGGGATGGGAGTGATTTTAACCTGGCTCTGGTTGTTTTGTTTTTTTTAAATCCATGGCACTGTGCTTGAAACTTGAAATTGCCATCCTCATGGGGAGGGGGGAGGAGGGGTGTGATAAATTTATCTCTCCCCCCTCCCCCCCCTCATCATCAAAAGATTTTGTATTCTTGGTGATTGAATTGTTTTAACGTCTGATATTTAAAAATGATAAATATACGTTGCATCCTTTTTCAGCATGAACTGGTTTTAAAAAGTTTGTTCTAACCACACAAACAGTACAAGAACAGCAGGACATCATGGTAAACATTATTACCCTCGCCAGAGGAGAGGGTATTGCATTTGGGTCCATTTGTTTGTTTGTTTGTTTGTTTGTCTGTCTGTTTGTCCGCACAGAACTTTAGTGTTTTTCTCTGCAACAGCTTGTTGGATTGAGACAAAATTTTCGCCATATGAGCGACTACTCATGTAGAGTGTTATGTTGATAAATACGACATTATTGGTCACGTGGTGTGGCAGCCATGTTGGAAAAACGGAAAAACTTTGGACCTCTGTATCTCTGAAACCGCACAAAGGAAAAAATTTAAACAGCACACGGCAAGTACTCCTCATGGGGAATAAGTTTGATTTTTTTTTTTAATGACATCCTAGATACCTTCGTTATGACGTCATAATTGCATATGTAGAACACTACATCTGATCAGTATGAAAAATTTTGATGGTCATCTCGGGATAAAATGGTACACAGAAATTTGATGACATCATTGGTCACATGATTCGGCAGCCATATTGTTTAAAAAAAAAAAATCTTTCTCTCTGAGGTGGCTCAACGGATAACGGCAAAACTTTACACGTATGTAAACTCTGTTCTAGTCTCATTACCTTCTTAACGCCATCAGGTCTAGTGCATGACCGCCTACCCATGAAGAAAAAAAGGTTCATACATATGACATCATAGGTCACATGGTTTGGCAGCCATACTGGATTTACCCGAAAACCTATAAAATATCTTCTTCTCCAGAACAGCCGGACAGATCGAGGAGAAACTTCATGCAAATGTTCCACAAGCCTTGGGGCCACTAATTTATTCACGAATAATTAATTGATAAGTCACGTGGTCTGGCAGCCATATTGGATTGAGCAAAAAATCTTAAATATATATGTTTCTCTTGAACCACTTAATCAATCGAAGTGGAACTTCACAATTATGATCTAGTAGTGATGGGGGAAACACGTTTCAAATTTCAATCTGATTGGATGCATGGTCTGGCAGCCAGAATTATTTAATTTTTTGATCTGGGTACTTTTTTTTTATTTTTTTTTTTTGAATAAGGCTCACTTGGCTGTGCCTGGATGGGTTTGTGGATAGAGGAGTAGCAGCTGAAATGTGAATCCTATCCAGGTTCCTCCTGATGACTTCGTCTTTGCTTTTTGCTTGTTTGGTTCCTTCTGATTACTCCAATGTAGGACTGCACCTATTTGGTCTTCCATGTGATTTGAATTGAATTTATTTTAATTCCATTCTAAATTCAATTGAATAATGAATAATAATAATGAAAAACGTCATGGGTCAAGGTCAGGTGTCCGATCAAAGCGGGACATCTTGATTCCCGGTCATCACTGCCAGCAGTTATAAAGTGGCAGTTCTAGTAATGTCTCTTATTAATGACGTAACACACCAGGACACAAACTCCACACAAAACAAGTCCTGGCGAGGGTCTGCAATCTCTGATTGCTCTTTTTCTTGATTTAAAAAATGCAATGGAGTTTAGGTTCACTGGATCTGGATCATGCTGTTCGGTTGTATAAAGTGGATCGGATGGGATTCCAGTTCCACTTATCCGTTATTATCATGTCACCAAACGCTACGTTATAAACACAGCAAGTTAACCAATGAAAATCGACTACATTACGTCATTATGTTGCTTCATTTCGATCTAACATTAAAACATCCATTATTATCCTATCAATCTTTGAATCAAGTGGCAATACGTTTGGAATCTGTACATGTAGAGCTTAAATAGTTCCAAGATTATTATTATTATATATTTTTTTGTGTGTGAGAAATCTATTAGTGATATATTTTAATTGTCCTATGACTTTTTAGCTTTGTGTGGCTATTGTTATGTGTAGCTTTGTAAGTTGTAAAAGTCAGAAATAACAAAACAAAAAAAAAACCCATGATGTCTGTTAATTCCCACCCCCACTGGACATTTTACAAATCACACCTTGTGTCATCACTGAATGATGCCTTGCTTTATAGATGAAGAGTGCAAACTAATAACACCCTAACTTCGACAGTTTTCCTTTGTACTTCAAACTTTGTGCTGTTTTGTTTTGTTTTGATCTTCATTCCCATTTGATTACTCCCTTGTTTTTGTGGTATCGGAATTTGAATGCCTCATTGCTGTGCACTTCATTATTCCCAATTCGCAGAGAATGCCAGACCGAATTATTTTTTTTCTCTAATTATTACCTCCACCACCGAAGGTGCATGAAGGTTAGGTTTTCACCCTTGTCTGTCTGTCTGTCTGTCTGTCTGTCTCTCTGTCTATGAGCAGAATATCTTTAAAATGTTATGGACGTATTTGGACGAAATTTGGTGGACAGGTTTGGTGTGTGACAAGGACGAGTTAATTTGATTTTGGTGAAGATCCGGATCCGGACACGAGAATTTTAAAGTGATTCTTCACCATTGAAAGATGGGGCCAAAAATGATATGTAGCATGATATCTCAAATAGTTATGGACGGATTATAACAAAACTTGGTGGACATGTTGGATGTGTCACAAGGACGAATTGATTCGATTTTGGTGAAGATCTGGATCTGGATACAAGAGTTTTACAAAACGTAAATTCAGCCTGGCGGAGGTATACTCTCTACCGAGTGCTGTGCTATTTCATTGTCTGCATTTATATATTTATTAGCCTGGTGTTGGCTTACTGGTTAGAGTGGGTCCTAGGGTCCTGAGTTCAAGCGCCGTTACCCGCTGAATTAATACACCAGGGGGTTGACTCAGCCTGTCATCCTTCCGAGGTCGGCGAAATGAGTACCAGTGTGTACTGGTAGAGGAGCACTGCATCAGCAACACAGTCGCGCTTCCAAGAAATGATAGCTACCCCAGCAGCTAAGCTGCCATACGCAAGAAGAAGATATATTTATTAAAATAATAAACCCAGGAAATCTGTATTTTGTAAAAATGCTCCACCCTTGCTGTCAGATGGACCAAATTGTAATTGTTCTTCACGGCCTTGTAGCATACACCTGTCTGTTGTACTGCTTGAGCATTAGCTTGCCTTTCACCAAGCCCAGATGTGCTTTAGCTAGGGTGGAGATCATATGTTCGTTATTATTGCCAAATTATATGACTATTATTATTTTTGTTAATATTATTCGTATTAATTGTTAATTTTGTTAATGACAAAAATATATGTTTTGTTACAATGTTATTGTTTTGATTTATTTTGTAATTTGAATGCCAGGACGTGGAAGGATGTATTAAGTTGCTCTATGCACCTTAACATGGCGTGCATTTAAAACATGGGAATTATTCATGGTTCTTTGTAGTTAATTAGCCTAATTGATTAGGCTAATTAATGATTAGGCAATTAGGCTTCTCACGATTAGGTGATTAGGCTACTCAGGAGATCATGACAATCATTTTGGTCTATCCACACCTCACATCAAAAAAGCTCCAGTAGAACTTCAAAAAAAATAACATCACACACACACACACACACACACACACACACACACACACACACACACACACACACACACACACACACACACACACACACACACACACACACACCTCATCCATTATAGTGGATGGTTATTGTTAGGATTATTAGCCCCAGTTGGACTTCGTCTGAAATAGGAGCTTATGGATTTGGTCTCGATTTTCGTGTGTCTGTGTGTGTGGTCTTGTGTCTGTGTGTCTGTGTCTGTGTCTGTGTGTGTGTGTGTGTGTGCGTGCATATCCGTGCGTCCGCAACCATATCTCGGGCATGTATAGACCGATTTTATTCTTACTTGGCACAATGACAACATGTGATAGTTTACATGGGCACGTCTTTTTTTTCGATATCAGATCCAAGATGGCCGACTGGTGGCCATTTTATTACTTAAATGTGTCCCCAACCATTTCTCAGACATGCGTAGTCCAATTTTGTTCAAACTTGCAACAGCGCAGTACATGATGGCATATACATGCATCTCACTTTATTTTGTAATCTGATCAAAGATGGCCGACTGGTAGACTGGCAGCCATTTTAGTTCTAGTTCTAACATTTTAGAACTAGTTCTAACATTATAACATTTTTTTTCTAGTTCCATTTTAGTTCTAACAATTCATTCTAGTTCACAACCATTTTAGTTGTGAAGATCTGGATCTGTATCTGGCTGTTAGAATTTTTTAAGCGATTCTTCACCATTGAGAGATGGAGCTAAAAATGATATATAGCCTGATATTTGAATAATTTATTGAGCCTGATACGTTCTATTGGATCAGGCATTGCGCGGCAGAGGTATGCGCTCTACTGAGCACCCTTCTAGTTATTCCTGTTCTGCCAATAGTTGTGAAACGACTTTTTAAAAAACTGTTCTAACTGGGTAGGCCAAGCTGAGCATATCTATAACTCACCTTTGGAACTTGATCCTAATGGATTTTGTTTTTTAAATTTTGTCCTGTATTGGTGGCCATCTTGGATTTTGTCCCAAACATAAAATGATCATCAGTAAATTCTGGCCATAAATTTCATTATGGAACCATAACTGCCCAGCACATTATCATGAGTCGATTGCAACGAGCCTTGATCTATTGACTCTATGACGGGGAGAAACAATGGATATATTGTGAAAGAGTGTATTTTTCCACAGCCACATGGGTCGGCGGTGGTTACATCAATGGCACGGCTGAGGCGGTATACCTGACTGGATCCGGCCTCGCCTGGGCACAAGCACCATTTGGATATGCATGTAGCCTCATCATTGGTGAGTCACAATCCTTGTGCATTTCCTATTCCTCTGATATTCTAATTAGCTTTCCAAGCCAACAGGTGGGCAGCCTATTGTTCTTATAAGGATTATTATTCTAGTTATGCTAATTTTTATGAATATGACTTTTGGAAAAACTGTTGCAACTGGATATGCCAAGATGACCATGTTTATAGCACATCCTTGGAACTTGATCCTGATGGATTTTGTTTTTTGAATTTTATCCTGTGTTGGTGGCCATCTTGGATTTTGTCCCAAACATAAAACAATTTTCTTCTCCAGAACTACTAAAACGTTTGCCGTGAAATTTGGCAAACAGCTTAATAAGCACCCCCAGGTGGTATCGAAGTGTGAGTTTGAAGCTTCTGCTCTAAAAAGCAATCTGGAAGCTTGTTTTTGATCGAATATGTTACATGATCACAAAACACTGAAATTTCACAAAAGAAGTAGCTTGCCATATGTAATTTGGGCTGCTGATGCTGAACGGGCCACAGAAGTATCGTACTTTACATACTTTTTTTTTTCCTGATGATAATTGATTTCATCTCCATTTTCCCACAAAATGTACGAATAGATTCCATGTGGGTGGCAGATTCAGACTGCTTGGAAACCGACACCATGGCTCGCAGTTCTTTTTATTGTTATTATTATCCTCGCCGAAGGATTTTGAGAGGGTATTGCATCTGGGTCCGTTTGTTTGTTTGTCTGTCTGTCTGTTTGTTTGTCTGCACAGAACTTTCGTGTTTTTCTCCGCAAATGCTTGTCAGATTGAGACGAGTTTTTCACCATTGGTGCGACTACTCATGTAGAATGTTTCAATTATAATTATGATGCCATAGGTCACGTGGAGTGGCAGCCATATTGGAAAAACAGAAAAAAACTTTAGACCTCTGTATCTCTGAAACCGCATGGAAGAAAAATTTAAACTTGGCATACGGCAAGTACCCCTCATGGGGAATGAGTGTGATTTTTTATGACATCGTAGGTGCCCTCGTTATGACGTCATAATTGCATATTTAGAACACCACATCCGATCAGTATTAAAATTTTTGATGGTCATCTAGGGATAAAATGGTCCGCAGAAAAAAAAATTCATGACATTATCGGTCACGTGATTCGGCAGCCATATTGTTGTTTTTTTTAAACCTTCAAAAATCTCCTCTGAAGTGGCTGAACAGATCGAGGGAAAACTTTACATGTATGACTGCCTGTCCATGAGGAAAAGGTTCACACATATGATGTCATTGGTCACATGGTTTGGCAGCCATATTGGGTTTACCCTAAAACCTATAAAAATCTTCTCCAGAACGGCTGGACAAATCGTGTGGAAACTTCACACAAGTGTTCCCCAAGCCATGGGTGCACATGTGGCACATAGCAAGCATTCCTCATTGGGAATGAGTGTGGTATTTTTATAACGTCATAGGTGCTTGCCTTTGTTATGATGTCATAATTGTATATATACCTTTTGACTAAATTATTAATTTGTATTCTCCATATTCTCATAAAAAAAGTTTTGTTGAAAATGTGATAACAAAAGCTCAAATGATAATTAATTAACATTTTTGGGCAATTGGATGAAAATTGAGATGATTTTATGTGATGCTGACCTTTGACCTTTTGACCAAATTATTAATTTGACTTTTCCGTATTCTCATAATAAAAGTTTGTTGAAAATTTGATAACAAAAGCTCAAATGGTAAAAACGTTATGGCCCGGACAGACACACAGACAGACACACACAGACAGACACAGAATTGATTGCAAAACCCCATCTCCCGCTGCGCTAATGAATAGGAATGCAGAGAAAGGATTCTTTCTTTCAGCATGAACTGGTTTTAATATCAGCTGGCCCATTATAACTGTCCCATTGTATGGAGATTCTGTGGCACAGAACCACAAAATAGGTAAGAGGAAAATATTCAACACTAGTAATGAAGCATGAATATGGGATAATTACGACAAGTCTGAGAACAGTTGGGACTGATCCCGAAAGGTGTGAAAAGGAATCCTCGCAGCTCGAGGACCATAACTCTTTTCTGATGCCACATCTCTATGAGTAGGTTTGTGCTGCACCTGCATGGTTCTCGGAACTTCTTCACTCATCATTGTTCAGCTCGGCCCAATCAAAATCACACCCCCAACAAACCCAATGGATCAGACTTGTTAAGCTGGATTGGGAGCTCTGTTACTTCGTTTTGTAATGGTGCTATCAAATTTACTTCTCGAACAGGATCACCCATCTTGCTGCTATGATGGTCATGTTGGTAGAATCATCCTAAAATATGCAATTTGGTGTCTGTCTGTCTGTCTTTTGGAGCATAAAACATTCGGTCATGACTTATCCAATCTCAATCAAACTTTCCAAGTGGATAACGGGTCACACAATAAAGTTTGTAGTGACTTCATTTACCCGTCTAACTTGATACCCAAGTTGTGTTGTTTTGCAAATACCACTTGAAATTCACAGCCCTAAAAAATTTTATAATTAAGCAACAGGGAACCATGCGACCGTAAACAATGCAGCACGCAAAGGGTTAATCAAACGTGGTAAAAACGCTGTTCGATATGTTGACTGGTCAGTAATGATAAAGAAGTTCCAAATAAGCAACATACACGCGTAACATTTCTCAAACAAAGAACATTCTCAAAGTTTTATTTACTTTTTTCATTTCCAGTTGTCACCTGTGATGCATGACGTCACATTTACTGCAAATAGTGTCCCCATAATAAAGAGCAGTGTTGCCTGGTGTAATGAAAGACCGAGTGATGATAAATGGTGATGAATATGATATGATGATCTTGACAAATCCTGACAACAAAACTTTGAGAAATGTTTGTTCCTTCGCAAGAATCAAACGGCATCTCTGCATCCCATTTCATTCATTTTTATATTACAGTTTTAATTTGGAACGGTAATTTGTGGACACCCTGGAAACAAATGAGAAAAATCCGAATTGAATCTTACTATTCAAAATACAAGAAAGTACTGATAAATATCACAGTAAGAAGTCGAAGAGCGAATTGGAAAGCAAATAGGCCTAGTGATTGATTTGGGTTGATGACAAATGGTGGACAAGAGGACGTGATGATGCATACCCGATGAGGATTGAAGGAATTGGTCGGTTGGGTAAAGCTCATGACATCACCCAGCCAATCGAGTCAGATGAGAGCAGTACCTTGCACATCAGATTGAGATCGCGACAGATCTCTCACGCTGTGTGTGAATCCATGTGAGTGGAATGAAAGCTAAACATTGAGTTTTTGAGATTGTTTGTACTTTCCATCCAATACGGGTTTTAATGATATGAAAACAGGTCCGTGGGTTTAAAGAAAGAAAACGGGTCAAACCCGCAAAATACGGGACACTCGTTATGTAAGCATTCTATGCTTATTGTGTCCCCCCCCCAGACTAACGGACTCGAACCATCTCGACTGGCTCGGCCTCCGGGTTGGCCGTTAGCTCGGCCACTATGATCTTTAGCTGATACAGGTGCTTAAATGAGTCTTAACGCATGAATAATGTATCCCATTGCCTGTCCGATTTTTCTAGCCATCAGATTATATGTGGACAGCTGTATATGGATTGTTTATAACCTACCTATATCTTGAGGCCTCTTATGCATGCATGGAAAGCTGGAGGTGATGAAAAACGGGTTGGTAAAAGAATTGAAAACTGGGTTTGTTTATTTATTTATTTGGACCTGATCGGAAGTGAACTGATACTGTGTGCGGAATTCTGGAGGGTGGTGACATGGCCTTCGATGAGGGAAAGCTCATAACGTTACACAGCCAATTAACTAGAGTGATACCTTGCGTTTGGGCTGCAGGTCTATGAGTCTGTGTCATTCCTTGCGAGGGGAATGGAAGCTAAACATTGCATTTTAAACAATCATAATGGCATTATAATAATACTAACATCATTACAAAGTAATAATATTCATAATAACAGTATTAACAATAAAAAAATATTAATATTTAAATAATCAGAATAATCACATGGCCGAGTCGAAAGCATCATGGGCTAAGCAGGAGTGAAAATGTATAATTAAGACGAAAAGGACTTTGAATACAAATATGTAACTTAACTATGGAGATATGCACTTAAACATATGACAGCCCTCCCCACCCCCCATCCCCCTTGCTGCTTCTGCATGGAGCTCGAGTTACACAACGAGGAATAACAAGGATCTTTGGCGCAGTAGGAGGCCATTCGGCCCACCGTGCCTGTACACCACACTAACATCAGATACCATCACCCATCCACACACAAGCTGCATACAAGTCCTGCCAAAATCTCCGCACCCCTCTATCTCCAATGTATCTAGGTCCCTATACAATTCCAATTTGAACCTATCTACTCTTTCTGCTGCCACTACCTTTCTCGAGAGACCATTATTCCATGAATTAACGACTCTGACTGAAAGACTCCTGCCTTGTTACTTTCTTAACTCCCCTCTTCTTTACTCTCAGGCTACATCATCTCGTCCTATCACTGTCTATTCTGCTGAATAACTCTTCTGCACTCGCTTTGTTTATACCTTTCATTATCTTAAACTTCTCAATCAAATCCACTCATTGCCTCCTTTCTCATGTACAAGTCCTGCGTCCTTCAGCCGCTCCTCATAGCTTAGTCTAGCTTGTTCCGGAACAAATATAGTAGCCCTACACTGAACCGTCTACGACAGCTGTATAATTCTTCAGATGTGGTGACCAAAATGGAACACCATATTCAAATGCTTTCTGAAATGCCCAGATAGACTACGTCGACTGCACTTCCATTATCTACCCAGTCAGAAAGTTCCTCATAAAACTCCAATAAATTTGTTAAACATTATACCTCCCTTAAGTAAATCTGTGCTGAATATCTTGATTAGTTTGGAATTATTTAAATGGTTCCCCATCCGATTCTTAACGAACATCTCCAATACCTTCCCTGCAACTGAAGCAAAGCCAATAGGGTTTAGCGCGGCAGTAAAGATGTCTGAAACATTCGGATTCCAAGTCAATTCTTTATTAAATCACAAGGGTAAAAACTCTCCAAAAAAAACCCTGCTGGAAAACCCCGTTAAACCAAAACTAATTCACATATTACAGAAAAAAAGGCAAAATGATGATGTTACACAACTCCCCCTCCATGTGCGTCGATCGAATGAAAGGAACAAACAAAATACAATATGGTGTAGTAGAAGGGATGTTGACTGTCCATGTAAAAAAAACAAAAAAGTCACAGTAAAGAGAAATGGTCAACAAACAAAATGTACTCTCATAAACATCGTGCTGAGAAGTGAACATGACGTCCAGAGTTAGTTGTGTACAACAGTAAGGGTATTGTTGTCGTCCTTTAGTTGTCGACCAATTGGTCAATGGGAGGGTTGGCTCTGGTGCTGCGTCAAGAAAAGTTAGCCTCATCGATCTATGGAGAGTGCATCATGACCACCGTTAATATTGAGTATGATGGTCTTCTCGGAGCATTGCAGGACTTTGTAAGATCCGTCATAACGTTGCTGCAAGGGTTTCCAGAGAGTGTCACACTGTACGAATATGTGGGTGCACGTAGGAAATCCCTGGGGAATAAAAAGCTCCACCGTACCAGTTGCTGTTCCATGGGAAGTAGTGGTTCGCACATGGTCGGTACTCAAGAGTTGTGTCAGCTCGCGAAATAGAGCCGATTGGTACTGGCTACCACATTCCGCAGCGATGTTTGATGGAACACCAAAACGTGCAATCCAGGTGTGGACAAAGGCGCTGGTGATGGTAGGTGCGGTGATGTCAGCTATCGGTGTTGCCTCCGGCCAATGGGTGAAGCGGTCAACACAAGTCATTAAGTAGTGGTGCTCATTTGAAGGTGGTAGGGGACCGACAATATCTACATGGACCCTGTCAAAATGCCTTTCTGGTGTTGAAAAGCTAACAAGTGGTGTGACAATATGATGTTGGATCTTGGAGCGTTGACATTGAAAACACTACTTGGCCCAATGGCGGACGTGAGCATTGATGCATGGCCAGATGTAGTGCGTGGTGATTAGTCGCTGGGTTGCTCGAATACCTGGGTGCGAGAGTGAGTGAAAAGTGTCGAAGACTGCATGACGGAATGTTCCAGGAACGAAAGGGCATGACTGTCCTGTCAATGTATCACACATGAAAATCTAGACGGTGGAGCTCCGTGTCCTCCTGTTGTGCTGCTGTAAGTGCATTAAACTTGATGGCCGGTGTGTTGGTAGAAGACAACGCCAACACCTTGATGTGTGAGAGAGCATCGGCCGCCAAGTTCACGATTCCTTTGATGTGCCGGATGATGTCGTTCGTAAATTGTGAGATATAACCGAGTTGGCGAAGTGTGCGAGGAAAGTGAGAATCCGAATGGGTGGATAAAGCAAAAGTTTAAGGTTGGTGGTCAGTCAGGACAGAGAATGATCTGGCCTCCAAGGATTGACGGAATTGCTTGATGGTGAGGAATACAGTGAGTAATTCTCAATCAAAAGCACTGTACTTGCGCTCTGTTGGTTTCAGTGTTTCAGAGAAGGCCAGTGGATGCCAGTTGGCATCGATGAACTGGTGAAGGGCCGCACCCACCTCGACCTCAGACACATCTACCATCAGGCTTGTTGGTGCCTCTGGCTTCAGATGAATCAGGAGTGAGGGGTTGGCCAGTGCGTCTTTGATGGTGCGGAAGGTTGACAAAGTTGGCTTCGACCATCGGTACATTTCAGCGTTCTTACCAGTTGTGAGTAACTCGTTCAGTGGCTGCAGTGTTGTGGCTGTGTTTGGAATAAATTGAGGGTAAAAGTTGACGTGGCCCAAAAACTCTCACAGGTTGCGTTGTGATGACGGAAGTGGGAAATCCTGAGTAATCTGCACCTTCTCCTCAAGAGGATTAATACCTGAGCGGTTAACACAGTGGCCGAGGAATTTCAACTCCAGAATGCCGAATATGCATTTTGTGGGATTGATGACGATGCTGAAGTCCTGCAAACGGGTGAAGAGAAGATGTCGGTGTTCAGGATGTTTTTCTGCAGTTGAATATCAAATCTGTATACACATAGCAGAAGTGTAATCCCCACAGAACCTGATCAATAAAATGTTGAAAAGTTTTGCTGCATTGTCTTGGCCAAATGGCATCCGAAGGAATTTGAACAGGCCGAAAGGCGTGTTGACTGCTGCTTTCGGTATGCCATCTGGATCCACAGGAATCTGATGGTACGCATGAATGTGGTTGACCTTGGAGAAAATTGAAGTGCCATGGAGTCTAGTGGTAAAATCCTGAATGTGTGGAATGGGGTACCAGTCTGGAACTGCCGTAATTGTCCACATCCTCCGCACCACTCATGGCACCCACACCTTCTGTACCTCCAATGCCACCCATACCCCCACCAGCATGTGCACCTGTTGTAGACCCATCCAACAAACACGTCGGACGCCCTTAAACCGGTCCTTCTGACAAATCCAGCAAAGATATTAACCCTTTTCTCAGTTTACCTTACAAAGCTCTTAAATGAGCCACCTCCAAGCATTTACAACAGGAAAGACCTCCCACAGTTTCCACCAACTCGAACTTCGCCCATATACAACACCCAATGCACTATTTACAACTGCTCATGCATTTTCCCCAACCTTGCACTTATCCAGTAACATCTGCTTCCTCTTGTCCTCTTCTTTTCAAGGCTTATTCCCCTTGGTGTCACTATCGGTCGTGGATTGATCGCCATCACGGTCAGTAGACTCGGCATTTGAATGATCCACCTCTCCGATGTCATTCCTTGGGGAACCCCGGTTGTGAGATCCATTATGTCCACACTTGTCCTCCAGCCTCAGGCCAATGTCAAATATATTTGCATGGTTGAACCCCTGCCCACATGCTCATCCACTTTGGGAGCCACCATGACTCCCAGGAGGCCTCCAGTCCATGTCAGTCGGGAGCACTGTGGACCCATCAACCTTGTCTTCAGTGCAGCACTTGACGGTCCGAAAATCAGGGTGGGACCCAAAAACTGCCTGATCTGGCCATCCAACTTGCCAGTTTGGACGAGAGCCAGATCACCACCCCCGGTGACTCTCAGAAAAGATGCGCGCTCAGACTCGCTGTTGGGTCCAAAGGGAATCCCCATTGAAGCAACAGATATGTGCAGGCCAGACAGGCTAGACTGCTGACAAACATTCTGCCAACCCTCCCTCCGAAGACCAACCGGCAGGCATAAGCTGAATCGGCGGCGCAGCTCTGCGATTGGACTTGGCAGAGATGGGTTATTATTCCTTGGAGGCTGCTTTTCCACTGCCGCTGCCTTGTTCGTCATTCTGGATCCCTTCTTGGCCTTCACAGCCTTTATGGTATCGAGCGGATCCAACTCGTCATCCACTAAATGGTTGAATCAGTTCACAATGGTGCAGACAAAGCCCTCTTGCATATTTCCCAGCATGATGCCTCACTCAAGCACTGGATTTCATTGTGCCGGAAAACGTGGGGGTCTTGATTTGATGTCGCACGGTGACCTTAGGGCGTCCCTGCGGCGGCCATATAATTTCAAGGCAGACGCAAGGTAGCCTCAAGTGCGCCGCAAGGCGACCGCAGGGGGGCCCTAAGGCGAACGTGGAAATAGTGCGGCCGCCGTAATTTTTTGGGGGTGGCAAAATTCATTTTTCATTGATAAGAGCCTATAGAAAACGCACGAATAACGCAAGCCCACCGTACGCCCTACGTACGGTCGACGTGGAACACATCTACGTCATGGCTACGGCTTGTCGAATTGCTACGGCCAACCTAGAAATGAAAAAAAGTTATAACTCCGCGCTTTAATTCCACGGAGACCCCTACGACCTGTAAAAGATAGCCATACGGCGTAGGGCAACCCTGAGGGCCACCTCAGAAACTCTGCGGCCGCCGCACGTTTCTGTCAATTCAGGGGGGTACGGCCGCCGTATCCTAGCCATAGAGCAAATGTGACTCATGCTTTAGAGAAATATAAAATGCAATCTTATTTCCATTGATTTGAGGAGCTTTTCAATGAATGGGTCTTCCTTTGTTTTGATTTTTTTCCTTTTGCCAATTCTCCAAACATGAATCTCTGGTGGCCACATTTTGTAAGTTGGCAGATTATTTAAAAGCCAAGTTGACAAACAGAAGCAGTAAGGTGTTGACAAGAAAGGACAAAAAAAAAAACATTCAACAAGAAGGTGACGTCAAATGATTTACCGCAAAACGGCAGTAAAAAGAGCTCGTGCATTTAATCAAGTGTTCGGTGAAATAAAATGTGAATGGATGACCTGTCTGCCATTCTTATTCCCCAGGTCCGAGTACTTTACTTTAACAAAACAATGTACTCACTTTGAAAACAACACACATCTCAATTGTGCAATAGCTTCTAATGCTTAGGCAATGTGACATACAGTTCTTCCAGTAACCCCCTCCAAGGTCAAAATCCCAAAATCCAGGCTTTTTGCACATCTACACTCTTTTGTTCCTCTTTGGTCCCGTTTGTGAAACACCCTCCCTGAGGCTTTTTAATCCCACTCTTATCTGGAGGATTTCAACATTCGAGTGGTGGACTACCTGCGGGTGTGATTATTTCTACTCTCTTGACTGTTTTGCCAACTGTGGACCACTGCTCCACTGTCGCACAATGCCATTTCACCATCTGTCTCTTTGCTCTTCCAGAGCCGACGATTGAACACAAAAAAAATTCAAGCAAACACTCCCACCATATTTACAAAACTTCAAGGATATTGCTGAGATAAGAGAAGAAAAGACACATTCAGTGAATGAACAATTACACAGTGGAACAAGCTCCCCAGAGCGTGATTGACAGCTTGACCATAAACCAGTTTGTCTCATAGGTAAACGTGCTGGTAAGATGACCTAGGGAAGTACAACCTAACAAACACCATGTAGCCACAATTGAAACGACAGTGGATAGGAACAACAGTCAGATGACTCAAAAATCCTGGATAAAGTGATTCAAGACATTCAAGATATCATCAAATCAACCTCAAAACCCCGAACCTCTCTCTGTTCTATTCACCCTCTCATTTGCTCAAGGTCATCTGCCATCTGCTTGGAAATCAGCAAACATTACTGCCCTGCATAAAAAAGGTGCAAAAACAGATCCCTGCAACTACAGACCAGTCAGTCTTTCCCAAACATCAGCAAGGTTATGGAATCCATTGTCGCTTCAGACATTAAATCCTTCCTCTTCTCCAATGGCTTGATTTCCGATCATCAATTTGGTTTCAGACCAGGTCACTCTACCCTGGATATGCTGCTTCTGCTTTCCCAACAATGGATGGAGGTCCTCAATGCCGGATATGAAATAAGAGCCATATCCCAAGACATATCGTGAGCTTTTGATGCAGTCTCTCATCCAGCACTGCTCACCAAGCTCTATTCTTATGGTATCCAAGGCAATCTCCACTCATGGCTCACAGACTTCCTCTCCTGTCGCAGCCGTGTGACCCTTAATGGAGTTCTCTCATCCCCTCTTCCTGTCCAGGCTGGAGTTCCTCAAGGCAACGTTCTGGGCCCTGTTCTTTTTCTGGTTTTCATCATTGATCTCTCTGACTCTGGAAAACCCTTTATTATCTTTATCTCTTTGCTTATGACTCCACCTCTGCCATACCATCTCTCATCCCTCAGATTGGCAAACAGCAGCTTCTTCACTCTCTGCAGATATGAATAAAATCACAAGCTGTCCAACATGTGGAACAGGTCTTACAATCCTGACAAATCTCACACCCTCACCATGTCTCTCCGAAAGGACCATCTGGAAAAAACCACACCCCCATCTACTTTCTCAACAATCCTGGAAGAAGTCCTTTCATTCGAGCTTCTGGTTTCACTATCTGCCATGATCTTTCCTGGAAAAGCCAACTTCCAACCTGACCTCCAAAGCCAATCACCCACTGGGAAAAGTCCTTCCTCGCCCACCTGAGCTCCTGACCACATACAAAGCTTTCGTCCACAGCCTTATGGAGTACTGCACTCCCTCTGTGCTGGTGATCCTGCTCTCACCTTTCTCGGCTTCACGCTGTGGAAACCAAGGCATTAGGATTATTGGTATCTCCCTGATGAGGCTGAGTCTCTGAGCCTCTCACTCTCTCACCGCAAGCAGGTCGTAGTCTTTCTGTCCTCTACCGTCTCCTCTCCGGTCTCGCCCCCCCCCCCCCATGCTCTGTCTGCGGCATGCCCCCCCCCCCATATTTCCGCAGGACACTTAAGGTCCGCCAGCATCCCCTTCTGGTACAACTACCAAAATCACGAATCACTGCTCACATTCACTCTCTCATTCCTCTTTTCTCACTGCCTTTGGAATGAACTCCCACACTCTCTTCAATCCCATTCTTCCCTCCAGATCTTAAAAACAGATGTTCACCACCATCTCTTATCTTCCCCATCAAAACCATGACCTTTTCTATCCCCATTAATCCACCCCAAACCCACCTCCTTCAATTCCCTGCCTTCCTTCCCAAAAGTTCCGTCATGTATGGTCTTGAAAGTCCTGTGGTGTCCATCTTGTTATCCCAATGTTCCCCGCCCCATCCCTCTCCCTTCCACAGATCTCCTAGTGTCTCTGTTCCCCACTGTTTTGTCCTTCCCTCTCCCGCCCCTCTCGTCTCTTGCCCCCCCCCCCCTTGTTGTGCATTGTGTGTTCGCTCTCATATGAGCCTCGACAATGTGTACGAAAAAAAACTGTTACTGCTGTGTGATTAAAGAGAGGGACGAGTCAAACGCGCCG
>CM068968.1:22627559-22674315 GCA_035128595.1 Eptatretus atami
ACACGAGCATATAGCACGTTAGGGTGGCCTAAAGTAGAAAGAGTTGAGGACCTTCTGGTTTGGCCGCAAAGGTGCCACAGCATGGACTTAAGCAAAGGAAAGGAAGCGAGTGAAAGTTGGAGAGCATCAGAAGATTGCGGGAAAGGTTCTTGGTGGGAGCTACGGTTGTAGTGGACAGACATGTTGTGGCTGGTCATGCATGGTTGGCAAACATGTTAGTAGCCACGCTGGATTTAGTGATACCTGATTTATAGGCTTCTGTTAGTCTGTCTGTTATTTTTGGCTCTTGCAGTGGCCCTGTAGCCTTGGTTTGAGGTTACTTGTCGGACCAGTGTGCATTGCTGCTGGTCACGTACTCCTGCTGGGACCACCCTCTGGCATTGTGCCTATGGAATGTTCTTCTATTCCTGGCGGTCCTGTAGACGCATGTTGTGGCCCCGGACAGGCATCATCGGCTGTTGCAGCCATTACTGACTCTCAATATGTTAGTGTTCTAAACTCGATTGCAAACTATTGAAACAAGTCCCAAATTCTCACCCCTCTACTTGTTCTCCTTCTTCTTCTTCTTCTTCTGCTTCTCTTCTTCTTCTTCTTCTTCACTTCCATCCTTTTCTTGCATCTACATGCATCGGTAGATGTATTTCAATCCCTAGTGGTGCTATGAAATAAATATCACTTAAATAAACTGTACAAAGTCGATCAGTGTTGTGCTCCCCTCAATCTTTAGTTATAACGAGACGACCTTGTGACCCGTTGGCGTTCCCGGTTGTGTGACAGCGGTTTGATGAAAAAAATAATTTCAAGAAGAAAAAAAAGATACTCCAGCGAACTATACCATGAGGTTGTTTGCATTGATCAAATAATCCCGAAGAGTACTTGACTGAATTTGGAATTGCATTTTTCTAATAATTTTTGCGTTGCCCGATTTGAACGAAACTTGATGACTCCAACACCGCAGGAGAATGGTGAAGTGTGAAGGGGCCGAAAACTTTTGCCTGTCGTGTTCGTTTGGCTTATTTCGGGAACATTACATACATACTACATGAGATGAAGTTTTGTAATATATACGACAGGATAGATAGATTTCGTGTTTTTTTTTTTGTTTTTTTTGTTTTTTTGTTGTTGTTTTTTTTCTTGTAATTTTTTTTTTTTTTGTTTTTGTTTTTTTTTTTTTTATGTGTGCAGTTGCCAGTTTAACATATTGAGATTCCTGAATTGCAAATGTCATTCATTCAAATCCCATACTCACATGGTGCATTTGATGGGGATGGAGTGATTTAACCTGGCTCTGGTTGTTTTGTTTTTTTTAAATCCATGGCACTGTGGCTTGTAAACATTGAAATTGCCATCCTCATTGGAGGGGGGATGAGAGGGTGTGATAAATTTATCTCTCCCCCCTCGCCCCCCTCATCATCAAAAGATTTTGTATTCTTAGGTGATTGAATTGTTTTAACGTCTGATATTTAAAAATGATAAATATCGTTGCTCCTTTTTCAGCATAAATTCACGGGTTTTCAAAAAGTTTGCTTCTAACCACACAAACAGTACAAGCAAACAGCAGCATCATGGCTTAAACCATTATTACCCCGCCAGAGGAGAGGGTATTGCATTGTGGGTCCATTTATTTGTTTGTTGTTTGTTTGTTTTCTGTTTGTTTGTCCGCACGAGAACTTTAGTGTTTTTCTCTGCAACATCGCTTGTTTGGGAATTGAGACAAAATTTTCGACCATATGGAGCGATCTACTCATGTAGAGTGTTATCGTTGATAAATAAGCAGCATTATTGGTCACGTGGTGTGGCAGCCATGTTGGAAAAACGGAAAAACTGTGGACCTCGTATCTTGAAACCGCCACAAAGGAAAACATTTAAACAGCACACGGCAAGTGACTCTCATGGGGAATTAAGTTTGATTTTTTTTTAATGACATCCTGAGATACTCGATTAGACGTCATAATTGCATATGTGAAGAACACTACACTGATCAGTAATGACAAATTTTTGACTGGTCATCTGGGCATAAAATGGTACAACAGAATTTGATGACATCATCCATGATTGGACTAACACACCCGCATTGATGTCCCGGCCTCCAAACTCTTCCTTGGCCACTGTGGGGTGTTTCTTCGCCGGTTCTTCGCACATATGTTTAAAAAAAAAAAAATCTTTCTCTCTGAGGTGGCTCAACACGGATAACGGGCAAAACTTTAGCACGTATGTAAACTCTGTTCTAGTCTCATACCTTCTTAACGCATCAGGTCTAGGTGGCATGACCGCCTACCCATGAATGAAAAAAGGTTCATACATATACATTCATCAAGTCACATGGTTTGGCAGCCATACTGGATTTACCGCAACCTATAAAATGTCTTCTGTCTCCAGAACAAGCGGACAGGATTCCGGGAGGAGAAACTTCATGCAAATGTTTCCACAAGCCTTTGGGGCGCAACTATTTATTCACGAATAATTATTGAATAAGTCACGTGGTCTGACTGCAGCCATAATTGAGTTAGCGAAAAAACTCTTAAAATATATATGTTTTCTCTTGAACACTTAATCATCGAAGTGGAACTTCACATATGATCTAGTTAGTGATGCGGGAAAACACGTTTCAATTTCAACTGATGGATATGCCATGGTCTGGCAGCCAGGAATTATTCTAATTTTTGATCTGGGTACTTTTTTTTTTTTTTTTTTGAATAAGGCTCACTTGGCTGTGCCTGCGATGGTTTGTGAGGTAGAGGAGGCAGCTGAAATGGAATCCTATCCAGGTTCCCCTGATGACTTCGTCTTTGCTTTTTGCTGTTTGCGTTCCTTCTGAATTACTCATGTAGGACCTGACCCATTTGGTCTTCCCATGTGATGTTGGAATTCGAAATTATTTAATTCCATTCTAAATTCAATTGATAATGCAAATAATAATAATGAAAACGTCATGGGTCAAGGTCAGTGTGTCCGATCAAAGCGGCACATCTTTGAATTCCCGGTCAATACACTGCCAGCAGTATAAGTGGCAGTTCTGAGTAATGTCTCTTATTAATGACGTGTAACACTACCAGGACAAAAACTCCACACAAAACACAGTCCTGGCGAGGGTCTGCTAATCTCATGATTGCTCTTTTCTTGATTTAAAATGCAATGGAGTTTAGGTTCACTGGATCTGGATCATGCTGTTGGTTGTATAAAGTGGATCGGAATGGGATTCCAGTTCCATTATCCTTATTATCTCATGTCACCGGAGCTGCAACGCTACGTTATAAACACAGCAAGTGTAACCAATGATAAATCGACTAACATTACGTTCATTATTGTTGCTTCCATTTCGATCTAACATTAAAAACATCCATTATTTCCTATCAATCTTTTGAATCAAGTGGCAAGTACGTTTTGGTAATCTGTACATGCTAGAGCTTAATATGTTCCAAAGATTATTTTATTTATTTCTTTTTTTAGTGTGAGAAATTCATTAGTGAATATATCTTTTAATTGTCCTATGACTTTTTTAGCTTTGTTGGCTATTGTTATGTGTAGCTTGTAAAGTTGTAAAAAGTTCAGAAATAACAAATACAAAAAAAAAACCATATTCTGTTATTTCCACCCCCACTGGACATTTTACAAATCAGCACCTTGGTGTATCATCGATGATGGCCTTGCTTTATAGATTGAAGAGTGCAAACTAATACACACCTAACATTCGAACAGTTTTCCCCTTTGTACTTCAAACTTTGTGCTGTTTTGTTTGTTTGAATCTTGAATTCCCATTTGATTCTCCACTTGTGTTTTGTGGTATCGGAATTGAATGCTCATTGCTGTGCCACTTCATTGTTCCCAATCGCAGGAGATGCCAGACCGAATTATTTTTTTTCTCTAATTATTACTCACCACCGAAGGTGCATGAAGGTTAGGTTTTCCCACCCTGTCTGTCTCTGTCTGTCTGTCTGTCTCTCTGTCTATGGAGCAGAATATCTTTAAATTTATGTTTTTGAGGCAAAATTTGGTGGACAGGGCTTTGGTGTGTGACAAGGACGAGTTAAATTGATTTGGTCGAAGATCGTGATCCGGACACGAAGAATTTAAAGTGATTCTCACCATTGAAGATGCGGGGCCAAAAATGATATTAGCATCATATCTAATAGTTATCGGACAGGATTATAACAAAACTCTGGTGGACATGTTGGATGTGTCACAAGAACGATTGATTCGATTTTGGTGAAGATTCTGGATCTGGATACAAAGTTTTACAAAACTAAATTCAGCCTGGCGGAGGTATTACTCTCTACGAGTGCTGTGCTATTTCATTGTCTGCATTTATATATTTATTAGCCTGGTGTTGGCTTACTGGTTAGGAGTGGGTCCTAGGTCCTGAGTTCAAGCGCCGTTTACCCGCTGAATTAATACACCAGGGGGTTGACTCAGCCTGTCATCCTTCGAGGTCGGCGAAATGAGTACCAGTGTGTACTGGTTAGAGGAGCACTGCATCAGCAACACAGTCGCGCTCAAGAAATGTAAGCTACCCCAGCAGCTAAGCTGCCATACGCAAGAAGAAGATATATTTATTAAAATAATAAACCCAGGAAATCTGTATTTTGTAAAAATGCTCCACCCTTGCTGTCAGATGGACCAATTGTAATTGTCTTCACGGCCTTGTAGCATAACCTGTCTGTTGTACTGCTTGAGCATTAGCTGCTTCCATTTCACAGCCCGATGTGCTTTAGCTAGGGTGGAGATCATATGTTCGTTATTATGCCGAATTATATGACTATTATTATTTTTGTTAATATTATTCGTATTAATTGTTAATTTTGTTAATGACAAAATATATGTTTGTTACAATGTTATTGTTTTGATTTATTTTGTAATTTGAATGCCAGGACGTGAAGGATGTATTAGTTGCTCTATGCACCTTAACATGGCGTGCATTTAAAACATGGGAATATTCATGGTTCTGTAGTTAATTAGCCTAATTGATTAGAGCTAATTAATGATTAGGCAATTAGGCTTCTCACGATTAGGTGATTAGGCTACTCAGGAGATCATGACAATCATTTTGGTCTATCACACCTCACATCAAAAAAGCTCCCAGTAGAACTTCAAAAAAATAACATCCACACACAACACACACACACACACACACACACACACACACACACACACACACACACACACACACACACACACACACCACACACCACACACTCATCCATTATAGTGGATGGTTATTGTTAGGATATTAGCCCCAGTTGGACTTCGTCTGAAATAGGAGCTTATGGATTTGGTCTCGATTTCGTGTGTCTGTGTGTGTCTGGTCTTGTGTCTGTTGTTCTTGTGTCTGGTGTCTGTGTGTGTGTGTGTGTGTGCGTGCATATCCGTGCGTCCGCAACCATATCTCGCGGCATGTATAGACCGATTTTATTTCTTACTTGGCACAATGACAACATGTGATAGTTTACATGGGCACGTCTTTTTTTTCGATATCAGATCCAAGATGGCCGACTGGTGGCCATTTTATATACTTAAATGTGTCCCCAACCAATTTCTCAGACATGCCGTAGTCATTTTGTTCAAACTTGGCACACAGCGCAGTACATGATGGCATACATGCATTCTCACTTTATTTTGTAATCTGATCAAAGATGGCCGACGGTAGACTGCAGCCATTTTAGTTCTAGTTCTTAAACATTTAGAACTAGTTCTAACATTATAACATTTTTTTCTAGTTCCATTTTAGTTCTAACAATTCATTCTAGTTCACAACCATTTTAGTTGTGAAGATCTGGATCATGTATCTGGCTGTTAGAATTTTTTAAGCGATTCTTCACCATTGAGAGATGGAGCTAAATGATATATAGCCTGATATTTGAATAATTTATTGAGCCTGATACGTTCTATTGGATCAGCATTGCGCGGCAAGGGTATGCGCTCTACTGAGCACCCCTCTAGTTATTCCTTTCTGCCAATAGTTGTGAAACGACTTTTTAAAAAACTGTTCTAACTGGGTAGGCCAAGCTGAGCATATCTATAACTCACCTTTGGAATTGATCCTATGGATTTTGTTTTAAATTTTGTCCTGTATTGGTGGCCATCTTGGATTTTGTCCCAAACATAAAATGATCATCAGTAAATTCTGGCCATAAATTTCATTATGGAACCATAACTGCCCAGCACATTATCATGAGTCGATTGCAACGAGCCTTGATCTATTGACTCTATGACGGGGAGAAACAATGGATATATTGTGAAAGAGTGTATTTTTCCACAGCACATGGGTCGGCGGTGGTTACATCAATGGCACGGCTGAGGCGTATACCTGACTGGATCCGGCCTCGCCTGGGCACAAGCACCATTTGGATATGCATGTAGCCTCATCATTGGTGAGTCACAATCCTTGTGCATTTCCTATTCCTCTGATATTTCTAATATAGCTTTCAAGCAACAGGTGGCAGCCTATGTTCTTATAAGGATTATTATTCTAGTTATGCTAATTTTTATGAATATGACTTTTGGAAAAACTGTTGCAACTGGATATGCCAAGATGACCATGTTTATAGCACATCCTTGGAACTTGATCCTGATGGATTTTGTTTTTTGAATTTTATCCTGTGTTGGTGGCCATCTTGGATTTTGTCCCAAACATAAAACAATTTTCTTCTCCAGAACTACTAAAACGTTTGCCGTGAAATTTGGCAAAACAGCTTAATAAGCACCCCCAGGTGGTATCGAAGTGTGAGTTTGAAGCTTCTGCTCTAAAAAGCAATCTGGAAGCTTGTTTTTGATCGAATATGTTACATGATCACAAAAACACTGAAATTTCACAAAAGAAGTAGCTTGCCATATGTAATTTGGGCTTGCGATGCTGAACGGGCCACAGAAGTATCGTACTTTACATACTTTTTTTTTCCTGATGATAATTGATTTCATCTCCATTTTCCCACAAAATGTACGAATAGATTCCATGTGGGTGGCAGATTCAGACTGCTTGGAAACCGACACCATGGCTCGCAGTTCTTTTTATTGTTATTATTATCCTCGCCGAAGGATTTTGAGAGGGTATTGCATCTGGGGTCCGTTTGTTTGTTTGTCTGTCTGTCTTTGTTTGTCTGCACAGAACTTTCGTGTTTTTCTCCGACAAATGCTGTCAGATTGAGACGAGTTTTTCACCATTGGTGCGACTACTCATGTAGAATGTTTCAATTATAATTATGATGCCATAGGTCACGTGGAGTGGCAGCCATATTGGAAAAACAGAAAAAAACTTTAGACCTCTGTATCTCTGAAACCGCATGGAAGAAAATTTAAACTTGGCACGGCAAGTACCCCTCAGGGGATGAGTGTTTATTTTTTATGACATCGTAGGTGCCCTCGTATGACGTCATAATTGCATATTTAGAACACCACATCCGATCAGTATTAAAATTTTTGATGGTCATCTAGGGATAAAATGGTCCGCAGAAAAAAATTCATGACATTATCGGTCACGTGATTCGGCAGCCATATTGTTGTTTTTTTTAAACCTTCAAAAATCTCCTCTGAAGTGGCTGAACAGATCGAGGGAAACTTTACATGTATGACTGCTGTCCATGAGGAAAAGGTTCACACATATGATGTCATTGGTCACATGGTTTGGCAGCCATATTGGATTTACCTAAAACCTATAAAAAATCTTCTCCAGAACGGCTGGACAAATCGTTGTGGAAACTTCACACAAAGTGTTCCCCAAGCATGGGTGCACATGTGGCACATAGCAAGCATTCCTCATTGGGAATGAGTGTGGTATTTTATAACGTCATAGGTGCTTGCCTTTTGTATGATGTCATAATTGTAATATACTTTTGACTAAATTATTAATTTGTATTCTCCCATATTCTCATAAAAAAGTTTTGTTGAAAATGTGATAACAAAAGCTCAAATGATAATTAATTAACATTTTTGGGCAATTGGATGAAATTGAGATGATTTTATGTGATGCTGACCTTTGACCTTTTGACCAAATTATTAATTTGACTTTTCCGTATTCTCATAATAAAAGTTTGTTGAAAATTGATAACAAAAGCTCAAATGTAAAAACGTTATGGCCCGGACAGACACACAGACAGACACACACAGACGACACAGAATTGATTGCAAACCCACTCTCCCGCTGCGCTAATGAATAGGAATGCAGAGAAAGGATTCTTTTCTTTCAGCATGAACTGGTTTTTAATATCAGCTGGCCCATTATAACTGTCCCATTGTATGGAGATTCTGTGGCACAGAACACAAAATAGGGTAAGAGGAAAATATTCAACACTAGATGAAGCATGAATATGGGATAATTACGACAAGTCTGAGAACAGTTGGGACTGATCCCGAAAGGTGTAAAAGGAATCCTCGCAGCTCGAGGACCATAACTCTTTCTGATGCCACATCTCTATGAGTAGGTTGTGCTGCACCTGCATGGTTCTCGGAACTTCTTCACTCATCATTGTTCAGCTCGGCCAATCAAAATCACACCCCAACAAACCCAATGGATCAGACTTGTTAAGCTGGATTGGGAGCTCTGTTACTTCGTTTTGTAAGGTGCTTTCAAATTTACTTCTCGAACAGGATCACCCATCTTGCTGCTATGATGGTCATGTTGGTAGAATCATCCTAAAATATGCAATTTGGTGTCTGTCTGTCTGTCTTTTTGGAGCATAAAACATTCGGTCATGACTTATCCAATCTCAATCAAACTTTCCAAGTGGATAACGGGTCACACAATAAAGTTTGTAGTGACTTCATTTACCCGTCTAACTTGATACCCAAGTTGTGTTGTTTTGCAAATACCACTTGAAATTCACAGCCCTAAAAAATTTTATAATTAAGCAACAGGGAACCATGCGACCGTAAACAATGCAGCACGCAAAGGGTTAATCAAACGTGGTAAAAACGCTGTTCGATATGTTGACTGGTCAGTAATGATAAAGAAGTTCCAAATAAGCAACATACACGCGTAACATTTCTCAAACAAAGAACATTCCAAAGTTTTATTTACTTTTTCATTTCCAGTTGTCACCTGTGATGCATGACGTCACATTACTGCAAATAGTGTCCCCATAATAAAGAGCAGTGTTGCCTGGTGTAATGAAAGACCGAGTGATGAAAAATGGTGATGAATATGATATGATGATCTTGACAAATCCTGACAACAAAACTTTGAGAAATGTTTGTTCCTTCGCAAGAATCAAACGGCATCTCTGCATCCCATTTCATTCATTTTTATATTACAGTTTTAATTTGGAACTAATTTGTGGACACCCTGGAAACAAATGAGAAAAATCCGAATGAATCTTACTATTCAAATACAAGAAAGTACTGATAAATATCACAGTAAGAAGTCGAAGAGCGAATTGGAAAGCAAATAGGCCTAGTGATTGATTTGGGTGATGACAAATGGTGGACAAGAGGACGTGATGATGCATACCCGATGAGGATTGAAGGAATTGGTCGGTGGGTAAAGCTCATGACATCACCCAGCCAATCGAGTCAGATGAGAGCAGTACCTTGCACATCAGATTGAGATCGCGACAGATCTCTCACGCTGTGTGTGAATCCATGTGAGTGGAATGAAAGCTAAACATTGAGTTTTTGAGATTGTTTGTATACTTCCATCCAATACGGGTTTTAATGATATGAAAACAGGTCCGTGGGTTTAAAGAAAGAAAACGGGTCAAACCCGCAAAATACGGGACACTCGTTATGTAAGCATTCTATGCTTATTGCGTCCCCCCCAGACTAACGGACTCGAACCATCTCGACTGGCTCGGCCTCCGGGTTGGCCGTTAGCTCGGCCACTATGATCTTTAGCTGATACAGGTGCTTAAATGAGTCTTAACGCATGAATAATGTATCCCATTGCCTGTCCGATTTTTCTAGCCATCAGATTATATGTGGACAGCTGTATATGATTGTTTAACCTACCTATATCTTGAGGCCTCTTATGCATGCATGGAAAGCTGGAGGTGATTGAAAAACGGGTTGGTAAAAGAATTGAAAACTGGTTTGTTTATTTATTTATTTGGACCTGATCGGAAGTGAACTGATACTGTGTGCGGAATTCTGGAGGGTGGTGACATGGCCTTCGATGAGGGAAAGCTCATAACGTTACACAGCCAATAATAGAGTGATACCTTGCGTTTGGGCTGCAGGTCTATGAGTCTGTGTCATTCCTTGCGAGGGGAATGGAAGCTAAACATTGCATTTTAAACAATCATAATGGCATTATAATATACTAACATCATTACAAAGTAATAATATTCATAATAACAGTATAACAATAAAAAAATATTAATATTTAAATAATCAGAATAATCACATGGCCGAGTCGAAAGCATCATGGGCTAAGCAGGAGTGAAAATGTATAATTAAGACGAAAAGGACTTGAATACAAATATGTAACTTAACTATGGAGATATGCACTTAAACATATGACAGCCCTCCCCACCCCCATCCCCCTTGCTGCTTCTGCATGGAGCTCGAGTTACACAACGAGGAATAACAAGGATCTTTGGCGCAGTAGGAGGCCATTCGGCCCACCGTGCCTGTACACCACACTAACATCAGATACCATCACCCATCCACACACAAGCTGCATACAAGTCCTGCAAAATCTCCGCACCCCTCTATCTCCAATGTATCTAGGTCCCTATACAATTCCAATTTGAACCTATCTACTCTTTCTGCTGCCACTACCTTTCTCGAGAGACCATTATTCCATGAATTAACGACTCTGACTGAAAGACTCCTGCCTTGTTACTTTCTTAACTCCCCTCTTCTTTACTCTCAGGCTACATCATCTCGTCTATCACTGTCTATTCTGCTGAATAACTCTTCTGCACTCGCTTTGTTTATACCTTTTCATTATCTTAAACTTCTCAATCAAATCCACTCATTGCCTCCTTTCTCATGTACAAGTCCTGCGTCCTTCAGCCGCTCCTCATAGCTTAGTCTAGCTTGTTCCGGAACAAATATAGTAGCCCTACACTGAACCGTCTACGACAGCTGTATAATTCTTCAGATGTGGTGACCAAAATGGAACACCATATTCAAATGCTTTCTGAAATGCCCAGATAGACTACGTCGCTGCACTTCCATTATCTACCCAGTCAGAAATTCCTCATAAAACTCCAATAAATTGTTAAACATTATACCTCCCTTAAGTAAATCTGTGCTGAATATCTTGATTAGTTTGGAATTATTTAAATGGTTCCCCATCCGATTCTTAACGAACATCTCCAATACCTTCCCTGCAACTGAAGCAAAGCCAATAGGGTTTAGCGCGGCAGTAAAGATGTCTGAAACATTCGGATTCCAAGTCAATTCTTTATTAAATCACAAGGGTAAAACTCTCCAAAAAAAACCCTGCTGAAAACCCGTTAAACCAAAACTAATTCACATATTACAGAAAAAAAGGCAAAATGATGATGTTACACAACTCCCCTCCATGTGCGTCGATCGAATGAAAGGAACAAACAAAATACAATATGGTGTAGTAGAAGGGATGTTGACTGTCCATGTAAAAAAAACAAAAAAGTCACAGTAAAGAGAAATGGTCAACAAACAAAATGTACTCTCATAAACATCGTGCTGAGAAGTGAACATGACGTCCAGAGTTAGTTGTGTACAACAGTAAGGTATTGTTGTCGTCTTTAGTTTGTCGACCAATTGGTCAATGGGAGGGTTGGCTCTGGTGCTGCGTCAAGAAAAGTTAGCCTCATCGATCTATGGAGAGTGCATCATGACCACCGTTAATATTGAGTATGATGGTCTTCTCGGAGCATTGCAGGACTTTGTAAGATCCGTCATAACGTTGCTGCAAGGGTTTCCAGAGAGTGTCACACTGTACGAATATGTGGTGTGCACGTAGGAAATCCCTGGGGAATAAAAAGCTCCACCGTACCAGTTGCTGTTCCATGGGAAGTAGTGGTTCGCACATGGTCGGTACTCAAGAGTTGTGTCAGCTCGCGAAATAGAGCCGATTGGTACTGGCTACCACATTCCGCAGCGATGTTTGATGGAACACCAAAACGTGCACAAACAGGTGTGGACAAAGGCGCTGGTGATGGTAGGTGCGGTGATGTCAGCTATCGGTGTTGCCTCGCCCAATGGGTGAAGCGGTCAACACAAGTCATTAAGTAGTGGTGCTCATTTGAAGGTGGTAGGGGACCGACAATATCTACATGGACCCTGTCAAAATGCCTTTCTGGTGTTGAAAAGCTAACAAGTGGGTGACAATATGATGTTGGATCTTGGAGCGTTGACATTGAAAACACTACTTGGCCCAATGGCGGACGTGAGCATTGATGCATGGCCAGATGTAGTGCGTGGTGATTAGTCGCTGGGTTGCTCGAATACCTGGGTGCGAGAGTGAGTGAAAAGTGTCGAAGACTGCATGACGGAATGTTCCAGGAACGAAGGCATGACTGTCCTGTCAATGTATCACACATGAAATCTAGACGGTGGAGCTCCGTGTCCTCCTGTTGTGCTGCTGTAAGTGCATTAAACTTGATGGCCGGTGTGTTGTAGAAGACAACGCCAACACCTTGATGTGTGAGAGAGCATCGGCCGCCAAGTTCACGATTCCTTTGATGTGCCGGATGATGTCGTTCGTAAATTGTGAGATATAACCGAGTGGCGAAGTGTGCGAGGAAAGTGAGAATCCGAATGGGTGGATAAAGCAAAAGTTTAAGGTTGGTGGTCAGTCAGGACAGAGAATGATCTGGCCTCCAAGGATTGACGGAATTGCTTGATGGTGAGGAATACAGTGAGTAATTCTCAATCAAAAGCACTGTACTTGCGCTCTGTTGGTTTCATGTGTTTCGAGAGAAGGCCAGTGGATGCCAGTTGGCATCGATGAACTGGTGAAGGGCCGCACCCACTCGACCTCAGACACATCTACCATCAGGCTTGTTGGTGCCTCTGGCTTCAGATGAATCAGGAGTGAGGGGTTGGCCAGTGCGTCTTTGATGGTGCGGAAGGTTGACAAAGTTGGCTTCGACCATCGGTACATTTCAGCGTTCTTACCAGTTGTGAGTAACTCGTTCAGTGGCTGCAGTGTTGTGGCTGTGTTTGGAATAAATTGAGGGTAAAAGTTGACGTGGCCCAAAAACTCTCACAGGTTGCGTTGTGATGACGGAAGTGGGAAATCCTGAGTAATCTGCACCTTCTCCTCAAGAGGATTATACCTGAGCGGTTAACACAGTGGCCGAGGAATTTCAACTCCAGAATGCCGAATATGCATTTTGTGGGATTGATGACGATGCTGAAGTCCTCAAACGGGTGAAGAGAAGATGTCGGTGTTCAGGATGTTTTTCTGCAGTTGAATATCAAATCTGTATACACATAGCAGAAGTGTAATCCCCACAGAACCTGATCAATAAAATGTTGAAAAGTTTTGCTGCATTGTCTTGGCCAAATGGCATCCGAAGGAATTTGAACAGGCCGAAAGGCGTGTTGACTGCTGCTTTCGGTATGCCATCTGGATCCACAGGAATCTGATGGTACGCATGAATGTGGTTGACCTTGGAGAAAATTGAAGTGCCATGGAGTCTAGTGGTAAAATCCTGAATGTGTGGAATGGGTACCAGTCTGGAACTGCCGTAATTGTCCACATCCTCCGCACCACTCATGGCACCCACACCTTCTGTACCTCCAATGCACCCATACCCCCCCAGCATGTGCACCTGTTGTAGACCCATCAACAAACACGTCGGACGCCCTTAAACCGGTCCTTCTGACAAATCCAGCAAAGATATTAACCCTTTTCTCAGTTTACCTTACAAAGCTCTTAAATGAGCCACCTCCAAGCATTTACAACAGGAAAGACCTCCCACAGTTTCCACCAACTCGAACTTCGCCCATATACAACAACCAATGCACTATTTACAACTGCTCATGCATTTTCCCCAACCTTGCACTTATCCAGTAACATCTGCTTCCTCTTGTCCTCTTCTTTTCAAGGCTTATTCCCCTTGGTGTCACTATCGGTCGTTATTGATCGCCATCACGGTCAGTAGACTCGGCATTTGAATGATCCACCTCTCGATGTCATTCCTTGGGGAACCCCGGTTGTGAGATCCATTATGTCCACACTTGTCCTCCAGCCTCAGGCCAATGTCAATATATTTGCATGGTTGAACCCCTGCCCACATGCTCATCCACTTTGGGAGCCACCATGACTCCCAGGAGGCCTCCAGTCCATGTCAGTCGGGAGCACTGTGGACCCATCAACCTTGTCTTCAGTGCAGCACTTGACGGTCCGAAAATCAGGGTGGGACCCAAAAACTGCCTGATCTGGCCATCCAACTTGCCAGTTTGGACGAGAGCCAGATCACCACCCCCGGTGCTCTCAGAAAAGATGCGCGCTCAGACTCGCTGTTGGGTCCAAAGGGAATCCCCATTGAAGCAACAGATATGTGCAGGCCAGACAGGCTAGACTGCTGACAAAACATTCTGCCAACCCTCCTCCGAAGACCAACCGGCAGGCATAAGCTGAATCGGCGGCGCAGCTCTGCGATTGGACTTGGCAGAGATGGGTTATTATTCCTTGGAGGCTGCTTTTCCACTGCGCTGCCTTGTTCGTCATTCTGGATCCTTCTTGGCCTTCACAGCCTTTATGGTATCGAGCGGATCCAACTCGTCATCCACTAAATGGTTGAATCAGTTCACAATGGTGCAGACAAAGCCCTCTTGCATATTTCCCAGCATGATGCCTCACTCAAGCACTGATTTCATTGTGCCGGCGCGCTTGACTCGTGCCTCTCTTTAATCACACAGCAGTAACAGTTTTTTTTCGTACACATTGTCGAGGCTCATATGAGAGCGAACACACAATGCACAACAAGGGGGGGGGGGGGCAAGAGACGAGAGGGGCGGGAGAGGGAAGGACAAAACAGTGGGGAACAGAGACACTAGGAGATCTGTGGAAGGGAGAGGGATGGGGCGGGGAACATTGGGTATACAAGATGGACACCACAGGGACTTTCAAGACCATACATGACGGAACTTTTGGGAAGGAAGGCAGGGAATTGAAGGAGGTGGGTTTGGGGTGGATTAATGGGGATAGAAAAGGTCATGGTTTTGATGGGGGAAGATAAGAGATGGTGGTGAAATCTTTTTTTAAGATCTGGAGGGAAGAATGGGATTGAAGAGAGTGTGGGAGTTCATTCCAAAGGCAGTGAGAAGAGGAATGAGAGAGTGAATGTGAGCAGTGATTCGTGATTTTGGTAGTTGTACCAGAAGGGGGATGCTGGCGGACCTTAAGTGTCCTGCGAAATATGGGGGGACATGCCGCAGACAGAGCATGGGGGGGGGGGGCGAGACCGGAGAGGAGACGGTAGAGGACAGAAAGACTACGCCTGCTTGCGGTGAGAGAGTGAGAGGCTCAGAGACTCAGCCTCATCACGGGAGATACCAATAATCCTAAATGCCTTGGTTTCCACAGCGTGAAGCCGAGAAAGGTGAGAGGCGGATCACCAGCACAGAGGGGAGTGCAGTACTCCATAAGGCTGTGGACGAAAGCTTTGTATGTGGTCAGGAGCTCAGGTGGGCCGAGGAAGGACTTTTCCAGTGGGTGATTGGCTTTGGAGGTCAGGTTGGAAGTGTGGCTTTTCCCAGGAAAGATCATGGCAGATAGTGAAACCCAGAAGCTCGAATGAAAGGACTTCTTCCAGGGATGTTGAGAAAGTAGATGGGGGTGTGGTTTTTTCCAGATGGTCCTTTCGGAGAGACATGGTGAGGGTGTGAGATTTGTCAGGATTGTAAGACCTGTTCCACATGTTGGACCAGCTTGTGATTTTATTCATATCTGCAGAGAGTGAAGAAGCTGCTGTTTGCCAATCTGAGGGATGAGAGATGGTATGGCAGAGGTGGAGTCATAAGCAAAGAGATAAAGATAATAAAGGGTTTTCCAGAGTCAGAGAGATCAATGATGAAAACCAGAAAAAGACAGGGCCCAGAACGTTGCCTTGAGGAACTCCAGCCTGGACAGGAAGAGGGGATGAGAGAACTCCATTAAGGGTCACACGGCTGCGACAGGAGAGGAAGTCTGTGAGCCATGAGTGGAGATTGCCTTGGATACCATAAGAAAGAGCTTGGTGAGCAGTGCTGGATGAGAGACTGCATCAAAAGCTCACGATATGTCTTGGGATATGGCTCTTATTCATATCCGGCATTGAGGACCTCCATCCATTGTTGGGAAAGCAGAAGCAGCATATCCAGGGTAGAGTGACCTGGTCTGAAACCAAATTGATGATCGGAAATCAAGCCATTGGAGAAGAGGAAGGATTTAATGTCTGAAGCGACAATTGGATTCCATAACCTTGCTGATGTTTGGGAAAGACTGACTGGTCTGTAGTTGCAGGGATCTTGTTTTTGCACCTTTTTTATGCAGGGCAGTAATGTTTGCTTTTGCTGATTTCCAAGCAGATGGCAGATGACCTTGAGCAAATGAGAGGGTGAATAGAACAGAGAGAGGTTCGGGGTTTTGAGGTTGATTTGATGATATCTTGAATGTCTTGAATCACTTTATCCAGGATTTTTGAGTCATCTGACTGTTGTTCCTATCCACTGTCGTTTCAATTGTGGCTACATGGTGTTTGTTAGGTTGTACTTCCCTAGGTCATCTTACCAGCACGTTTACCTATGAGACAAACTGGTTTATGGTCAAGCTGTCAATCACGTCTCTGGGGAGCTTGTTCCACTGTGTAATTGTTCATTCACTGAATGTGTCTTTTCTTCTCTTATCTCAGCAATATCCCTTGAAGTTTTGTAAATATGGTGGGAGTGTTTGCTTGAATTTTTTTTGTGTTCAATCGTCGGCTCATGGAAGAGCAAAGAGACAGATGGTGAAATGGCATTGTGCCGACAGTGGAGCAGTGGGTCCACAGTTGGACAAAACAGTCAAGAGAGTAGAAATAATCACACCCGCAGGTAGTCCACCACTCGAATGTTGAAATCCTCCAGATAAGAGTGGGATTAAAAAGCCTCAGGGAGGGTGTTTCACAAACGGGACCAAAGAGGAACAAAAGAGTGTAGATGTGCAAAAAGCCTGGATTTTGGGATTTTGACCTTGGAGGGGGTTACTGGAAGAACTGTATGTCACATTGCCTAAGCATTAGAAGCTATTGCACAATTGAGATGTGTGTTGTTTTCAAAGTGAGTACATTGTTTTGTTAAAGTAAAGTACTCGGACCTGGGGAATAAGAATGGCAGACAGGTCATCCATTCACATTTTATTTCACCGAACACTTGATTAAATGCACGAGCTCTTTTTACTGCCGTTTTGCGGTAAACTCAAGTACGTTCACCTCTTTGGTTGAAGTTTTTTTTTTTGCTCCTATCTTTCAACACCTTACGCTTCTGCTTTATCTCAACTGCTTTTAAATAATCTGCCAACTTACAAAATGTGGCCATCCAGAGATTCATGTTTGGAGAATTGGCAAAAGGAAAAAAATCAAAACAAAGGAAGACCCATTCATTGAAAAGCTCCTCAAATCAATGGAAAATAAGATTGCATTTTATATTTCTCTAAAGCATGAGTCACATTTGCTCTATGGCTAGGATACGGCGGCCGTACCCCCCCTGAATTGACGAACGTCGGCGGCCGCAAGTTCTGAGGTGGCCTCAGGGTTGCCCTACCCGTATGGCTATCTTTTACAGGTCGTAGGGGTCTCCGTGGAATTAAAGCGCGGAGTTATAACTTTTTTCATTTCTAGGTTGGCCGTAGCAATTCGACAAGCCGTAGCCATGACGTAGTGTGTTCCACGTCGACCGTACGTAGGGCGTACGGTGGGCTTGCGTTATTCGTGCGTTTTCTATAGGCTCTTATCAATGAAAAATGAATTTTGCCAACCCCAAAAAATTACGGCGGCCGCACTATTTCCACGTTCGCCTTAGGCCCCCCTGCGGTCGCCTTGCGGGCACCTTGAGGCTACCTTGCGTCTGCCTTGAAAATTATATGGCCCGCAGGGACGCCCTAAGGTCACCGTGCGACATCAAATCAAAGACCCCACTTTTTCGGTCTCCACAATTTTAAATACGCCTGCGGCTACCCAAAAATAAAAACATATGTGACTGCTACATTGTGTGACGTGGAAATACTGCGACCACCCTATAATTGCTAGTGGCCGTAGATTTTTTAGACCCTAGCCGCCGAGCCAAATGTGACTGAAGCATAAGGCTCGTAGGGGAGTTTATAGAGATAATAGTGGGGTATGCTTACATATTGTGTAAGCATACGAACCGTGCTTCCCCATTGTCTCGGGTCTCTCACTTTCGTTTGATTTTTCATTTATTTATTTTTATTTATTTATTTTTCCATTTATTTATATTTTCATTTACAGATGCTTTCTGATGGTTTTGTGATTTTTTTCCTGGTGTATTGGCTTTGATGTCCATTGACATGCAAAAGTACCGTGCTTCCATTGTCTCGGGTCTCTCACTTGCATTTGATTTTTCATTTATTTATTTTTCCATTTATTTATATTTTCATTTACGGATGCCTTCTGATGATTCTATGATTTTTTTTTTCCCGGTGGATAAGTTTCGATGTAAATCGACATGAAAAATTTCAGCTTTCTACGTCACACGGAAGGTATCGATCTTTTATATCAGTCAGTGAGTAAGTCAGTATACTTGCTGTTGGCTTAATGGTTCGGGTGGTGGGCTTGGGAATCTAAGATCCTGAGTTCAAATCCTGCTTGGCTGTTGAGTTACTACCAGGTGGGGTTGATTCAGCCTGTCATCCTTCTGAGGTTGGCAAAATGATTACCAGCTTGCTGGGATGATTGAGCCTTTTGAGAATTCTGTGTCGGAGTGGTGACCTGTCCAGGATTGTGCCCAATAGCCCAGGGGACTGTTTTGGCAGCACCAACACTTTGTACAGAGTATGGTTTCAATGGATTGATAGATGTTCAGCCAGTGAGTTAAGGTTAGAAAGAGATTTATATATTCGATTTCATGCAGGACAAAGATTTTAGGAGATATCATTCTACTTTTGCATGAATGAATTACAAGGACATCAGAGGATAATGGACAAATCAAAACAGTTTGTGGGATTTGAGCCGAAGATCACAGCATCATGAGGTAAGTGCTCAGATGGTAATGCTCAATGGTACATCCTGAGACGTACAAGTGATGCTAATGACATCATTATTTAAGGTTCACCATAATTTTTCAGTCCAAATGCTGCACAGGTTACCCTGTCAATTTTGTACGATAGGTGCTTGAAAAATCACACAACCTCAATAAACTGCTTCTCTTTGGGTAGAACCTTTTGGCAGATTTAATGATCCTCAAATGGGGGTGAAGATGTTCTTTTTGCTGAAATGTTTATTTGTTGGTGTCCTTGCAGGAGGCATGTTTTTCGCGAAGCCCATGCGCTCCAGGGGCTATGTGACTATGTTGGACCCATTCCAACAGCAGTACGGGAGACGGATGGGTGGTCTCCTCTTCCTGCCTGCAGTCTTTGGTGAAATGTTCTGGTCCGGAGCGATTCTATCTGCCCTAGGTACCTTGTACTTTCTTTAACATTTGGGATTGTCTTCATTAATTTTTTTTCCTTAGTTTATATATTCTGATTTGTTAGCGTTGTTTACTGACTCTATGTCGAAACAAACAACTGTAGTGTTCACAGGGAGTTGATGCTGAAGCCATATCTACATACATATTTTGAACTATTTCTGGGTGTGTTTGTGTGTTTGTCCGTTATTCTTTCACGGACGAACCGTAGCACATGGAGGCCCCCAAATTTTGGATGTAGGGACTTCAGAATCTGGGCAAGGTTTTTAGCTACCACACATTGGCCTTGACATCTGTTTTGAGGCCACCAAAGGCTGCTATAAAGTATATATTGGGATGTGGGGTCAGGCACTATTTCTGCCGGCCCACAGGCAAAAGAAAACCACCATAACGTCAACAACTCCACAGCTTTTCATTGTCCAACACGTCCTGAAACCACCGCCGGGAAAAGCTCACCCAGTCAGATAGCGTCAGGTATCCACCTCCCTCCTGGCAGCACTGGGTATATCCCCTGCTTGGTTTCAATAATTTTGCACTAAACTTGATTGACTCAATTTACAAGATTTAAAAAAAAAAAAAAATGTGAATGATGTTCTTTTACTTATAAGGGCAAATTCTGAACAGTAAACACAATGAATAACCCAAATGAACAGGGAAATTTTACAATTGTCTGCAATGTGCCAAACGTGGTCTACATGTTTTGCCAAGAAGAGGTTGTTGATTAAATGTGTAAACTGTGTGGTGCTGATATTATACAATAAAGCCTCAATACATATAACGAATGGGCCCATTGTATGGACTGGTTGTTCTGTTGAAAAGTTGTGGTACTTGGGCTCCATCACCATACAAAATAAATAATAATTGGTATCTCCAATTGTTGAGAGCACGTACTAGCAGGACTTCCTGCCACGATAAATAATAATTATATACTTCGCGCCTTTCGGGTTTGACCTGCAGGTTTCATTTGGCCATAATAGAGTCTTTTCTCATTTATCTGCAATGGCTCAATGGCTTTTGATAATTTCTTATTTAAAAAAAGAAAAATTGAAAAATGAATACTGTAATTGATTTTTCATTGTATTAAGTTGAAATTTGTTTCTTAAAATGGGATTACCCACTAAAGGTTTTATTCATTATAATGAAACTTGCTAAATTGAGAGTTCCATTTCACATGACTGTTGTGCCAAATTTAGTGGGGACTGGCAGGATGACTGAGAGGTACGCACACTCGCCTCTGAACTGTCTAGCCTGGGTTTGAATCTTGGCCTAGCTACAAACTGTCATCCTGGTGTCTCGCAGGCACGGCGAGGCATCGATGCGTTTGCCATCCTTCGAATGGCCATAAAACTGGGCATCCGTCTGCCAACATTAATTGGTGGATATTAAAGACCCCGTGGTGTCCTCCACGAAGAGTGTGCAAGTTATCACCGGCAACCTGACCAAATTACAAACTCCTGCCCTAACATACAGGGGGCCCTGCATCAGTGGCACAGCTGCGCTCCCAGCAATGATGCAACCAGCAGCCATGGGCTGCATACGATAGAAATGAATGAATCAAATGTACGACTGCAATAATTCATTCATTCTTTAATTTGTTTAAGAGGATCTTCAGCACAAATTAGATTATGATAGCTCATTTTTCTTGCGGAAAAAAATGTGAAAGAACTTTATAAAACTTTTCTGATATTTTTGAGCATTACTCCAAAGCAAGTTTTCATCTTATGGCAGCAATTTGTAATGCATTAAGGGAAGAATCAAACAAAGCTTTCCTTGTGTGGCTACATGATAGTCACCAGTTTGTTTGTTTATCCGGGCATATTAGTCCCCACAGGAATGTTTTTCTTCGCTACGTGCCAATTACTCTTGTGTTTGTGTTGAGAATTTTTTTTTTTCAAATGCTGCTGCATACACTCAATCATTGCAGATATGCACTTATTACAAGGTGTATTAACATCGTACCTTTATATTCACATAACACTTAAAATGATATCATTGGGCTTTTGTTGGTGGCCCATTCTACTCGCATAACTACCGTACAAATGATTCAAACCAATGTGTCACAGTGTCTGGAGGGAAAAGGTGATATTTATCTTATTAAATGGCCGGCAGTGTTTCCAAGTGTAATAGTTTCATAATGAAGATTTTCTTTGCAAGAGATCTCATATAGAGTGGGTGAGGGGAAATGAGAGAACGTATGACATAGAATTCGCATTTCAGCTGCTACTCCTCCACCCTCAAACCCATCCAAGCACAGCCAAGTGAACCTTATTCAAAAAATTTAAAATATAAAAATCATAATAGATTTAAGTTTATAGAATTTGCTTCATATCTTTGTTGAGGATTATAACATTCTAGCGGGGTATTGCTTGCACATTGTGTAAGCATACGAACCGCGTTTCCTCATTGTCTCGGATCGTTCACCTGCATTTGATTTTTCATTTATTATTTTCATTTATTTATATTTTCATTTACAGATGCTTTCCGATGGTTCTGTGATTTCTTTTCTGGTGTATCGGCTTCGATGTCCATCGGCACACAAAATTACAGTGCTTCCCCATGGTCTTGGATCGCTCACCTGCATTTTTTTCTTTATTTTTTTTCATTAATTTTTTTCATTTATTTATATTTTCATTTATGGATCTTGTCCGACGATTCTGTGATTTTTTTTTCCCGGTGTATCGGCTTCAATTCCCATTGGCACGCAAAATTTCAACTTTCTACGTCACCCGGAAGGTGCTGATCTTTAATATCAGTGAGTGAGTCAGACAGTGGTGAGAAAGAGCTTTATGTATGAGCCTAGTTTCATCAGCATTATCTTTTGTCTGGATATTACCATTTGGTTACTGAAAACGAATGTCAAAGATGTAACAATTATTCCATTTTTCTCTCGTAGCTGTGTAAACTGTCCTAAAAAGAAAGCCATTGAGGTTCGATTGCGGAGAGCTGCAGATATTGTATCTGAAGAGATGGCTTAGAGGGAGCTCATTTACCTTTGAGCTTTTTGGCCTGACTATGCACTCTCGGAATGGTGCTTCACAGGCAGGGTGTTGTATCACAACGTGTGCAGTAACCCAGATGTATGTATGTTAAGTTGGGTTGAGACTTAGGCCAAAAACATTCTCCGACCAATCCCACAATAAGCTGGGAATACTTGGAGCCATTAACGAAGTAGCAAATGTTGGATTGGATGAGTGAATGTGAAAACACAGCAATGGTTGAAGTTGTGATTTCTGACACATCAAACGTGAGCTCAAAACCAAGTGGTGAGAAGAAGGGATTAAAAAGTCAGATTTTGTTCATGAAAACCCATCAAAGTGATAAACTTTGAGAATACTGTCGTGGGGGTGGCCGGCCCAGATTAACCCCCCAACCCAAAATTGTGGTGATGGGCGGTTAACACTGCCAGCCCCGGGACGGTCGAGCAGTTCCTTTTTAATAGGAGGTGGACACGTTGATCCTCGTAGATTATAACACATGCAAGAGGGGCAGGGCACAATGGCGCCCTGGACACATGCCCTTAAAAGGGACACATTTAATGGAAATAAACAAATATTTACAAATGACAATAATTCAAAAGGGTAATGATAATAATGTGAAATAAATAAATCCTAAAGTCGAGGCACCTCCTCACACAGACTCAAATACAGACAACGGGAAAACAAAAGAAAACACTTCCTTTCAACTATTCTTGTACTTAGCTTGGCCCAGAGCTGGTCTTTGTGGAACTTGGAATCGAGGCGCTTCTATCCATTGCAGATGCGCACAACAAAATGGCGCTTCTCTCGTAGCGGGACAAACGCACACCAGGCAATCCACGAGCGGCACTCCACACCAAATCCAGAGACCCAGTGCAACAGCTTCGTGCGCCGATCGTCCTCACCGACCCAACCAAGAGCCAAAGGTCAGCGTCTTGCTTCACCACGCGAGCCAAATCACCTCAACACGAATACAAAGTCATGTCGCCCCCCCCTCCCTCAGCGTGTGCTCACCTTCCACTCTCGCCTTTCCAAAATCCGCAACCCCCTTCCTCTTTGATCACGGCTCTCCAAAAATGCACCAGCCAACCTTCCTCTTGATCACGGTATATATATCCTCTGCCTCTGGGGCTCAGCTAGCTTCTGACGTCCGCCCATCAATCATCAGCCTTGGGGGGGGGGGGGGGCGTGACTTCACCTGTTGTCACCCTTTGAAGGTGGGGCTTTCTGCCCACTTGTAGTTGTTTTAGGGACGTGTTCCCCACCTTTATTGCAAATCTTGAAATATAAAAACATGGGAAAAATCATACTGGGGAAAGTTATTCTTAAACCGGAGCTAATTAACACGACACCACCTCCTCGTGTGGTGACACATAACACTTAAGCTCACAGGTTCCCTACTTAATAACATCGAGATGCCTCCTACACGTTCACGGACCAAGCAACTCTACACAATGCTGTATTCCCTTTTAAATTCTTCCATCTACCCCCACAACCGTAACAATATCTTATCTTAAATGAATAATTTTTGTGAATCATTGGCCATTGAGAGTGTTGGCACCATGTAATAAAGCACAGTCAAACTGCAGACTCGTGAAGAGACAGAAATGCAACCGAATAACAACCACCACTTCATACCCATGTAGGACTGAATACATGCCACTAGGCCCATGGCTACTAGATAAACCAACTCCAAAAGTTGGGCCTGTATCCTCTCCTTTGTCTTGATTGTACTGTTGCTCACTGTTCAACACTCTCTGAATTTCCTTGAATAGGTAGCTGTCAGTGGTATCTCCCCTTTAATGCACTCCCATTTCCCCACCTTCACTCCCTCTTTGAACCAACATACCAATCATACTGCGTACGCAAGCAACGCTGAGTTTGAACGAACCAGAGCGAGTGGACTTGAGAATGCATGTCCAAGCATTCTGCCCACCCATAGGCTTGCATTCAGCACTAGTGTTGAGAAAAAGTATACAATAAAGTAATTATGGATTACAAAACAAAATATCATCTGAAGACTGTCTCACGATTACTCTGTGTTGCCAAATAATTTGAAATGTACATTTCAAACTGAATTTCCTTGCTCGTTGCATCCACCAGTTGCCCCACTTTTACGTTGCCTTTTTGCCCTTCGTCACCTCACTTTTCCACGAGCCTATAATTTGTATTTTGAAACAATGATCATAATGAAAATCTCAAAGTAATGCACAACTTCATTTAATTAACTACAGACTGAATGTAAAGATAATTGGGCAATAGAAAATTCCTCAAAATATAAACAATTAATCAAGGACACCATGTAGCTGTTTGTTGGGGAAATGTCCATGTGTGACATCAGAGTAATGCTGGATGTCCGAGGACTCGGGTCACAATATCTTTAATAAGATATTGTGGTCACAATCAATACCTTTAATAATAATCTCCTGCAATAAATAGAGTTTATGTGGCTGTAGCTATGTCAGTAATACTCACTCGTCGATTGGTCGTGGCACTGACCAATCAGGTGTGCCCGGTTTTCCCTTCACTCATCCATTGGTCGTGGCGCCAAGGTGATTGCAATATTGATGATTACGGTGCGGTGTGTTTATCACACACTCTCCTCTCCTCGTGACGCATCCTGGTGATTACTATATTGATCCCGGTGCTATCTTTGACAATTTAACATTTCTTTGACTCCCTGGACATGAAGCGGCCATCCCTGTTTGGTGGGCCGACGCTGGTGCTCTCGCCCGAAGGGCGTGAGTGCCCACTAGTTTTCGTAATTGCTCGAGATGTATGCACACGGTCGCTTAATAATTGGCGTAAACGCTATTCAATCTCACTATTCCTGATCGACACTATTTCATTGATGTAAAACAATCACATCAAGGGCATTTTACAAAGAAACATTTGAAGGATATATTAAAGGTAATACTTGTTGCTCATATTGCGTGGGCAAATTAAAGAAAATCTATAATTAATATGAATAGAAATTCCAAACGCCACACACTATGTCGCTTCCTTTTTGTTTTTTTTTATCCCTGGAGATTCCAACGACAGCTGTTGCAGATAAACCTTTTTATATTGCAATCCATAATTATGAATGATCAGGAAGTTTGATCGTGGTATTTATTAGTTAAGTTGTGCTGCAGTAATCCCTGTGAATGTGCTTTCGAAATGTATTTAACTGCTTTAATGTTTTAGCTTTTTATTTATTTATCAAGAACACGCAATTACAAAAAGATTCGATGATTAACTCTGCCACCAAAAGTGGATGGAGGTTATGTTTTCACCCCTGTCTGTTTGTCTAATTGTTACTTGCGGAAATCGAAGCTTTTTCAAGTGTATAGGTTTGTCGCGTGTGTTATTCTATGTGTTTGTTGCTTGCAAAATCAAAGATTTGCAAGTATATAGATTGGTCGACTTTGTAATTCTGTCTGTCTGTCTTTTTTTTCTTTCTGTCAATCGCCTACAGGTCACAATTCTAAACCGATCATTATGAAGCTTTACCAAGTCGTAGAGGTCGTCACAACTGAGAAGCCTATTAGTTTTGAGGTCAAACGTCATCTTGGGGTGGAATTTCTAAAATCGTAATTGTTCATCAAATCCACTTAAAAATTGAACAGGATTTGCATATTGGGTCACTGAATTGGGAAATCAAAAGGTCAACTCAAGGTCAAACTTCTAAAATCATCAAATTGCACCTGAAAAATAACAAATGTTCATCCGATTGACCTGAGCTTTGATTAAGATCGTCAATTTTAATCTTAAGAAATGGACAATTTGATGTATCTATGGTAACTGTTTTTTTGGAGGAAGGGGGGTTGATTTTTTTAAGTATCGTGCTAAGTACAATATGGATCTTGTTTGTCACTTGCGAAAATCGAAGATTTTTCAAGTATATTGGTCGGTCGCGTGTGTTATTTTGGCTGTTTGTTTGTATGTCAATCGCCTACAGGTCACAATTTTTAAAGTGATCTGTATGAAACTTCACGAAATGTTACAGTTGGTCAAAAGCAAGAAGCCTATTGATTTTGAGGTCAAAATGTCTACAAAGGCCAAATTTCTAAAATCATCAATTTTCATCTGATTTACTTGAAATTTGGACAGGGTTTGCATAGTCCGTTACTGAATTGGTAAACCAACTATTTTTTTACTGTCAAAGGGTCAAAGGTCAACTCAAGATTAAACTTCTAAAATCATCAAATTTCATCTGAAAAATCGTTAATTTTCATCCTATTAACAGCATTCCACAGTGCATCACTCAATTGGGAAAGCAACTATTTTTAAGGTGAAAATGTCAAAGGTCAACTTTACAAAATCAATTTTCATCTGAAAAATAATCAATTTTTACCCGATTGACCTGGACGGTGATTAAGATCATCAATTTTAATCTTAATGAAATGGACAATTTGATGTATCCATGGCAATATTTTTTTTGGGGGGGGATGGGGGGGGTTGGATTTTGCCAGTGTCATTCTCAGCACGACGTGGATCTTGTTTGTTTGTCTGTGAACAGGATTTCTGAAAGAGTTGTGGATGGATTTGGATGAAACTTGGTGAATGAATTTATGAGATTTTGGTGAAGACCTCAATCCAAATCTGTTTTTGCCAACTTTTTTTAAATCACAAGTAATTCTTCACCGTTGAAAGATGGGGCCAAAAACGATATATACCATATTTCAAAAAGTTGTGAACGGATTATGACAAAACTAGGTGGATGAGTTGGGTAGGTGACAAGAACAAGCTGATTCGATTTTGGTTAATGTCCGGATGCAGATCTCACCTATCAGTGGGATACAATACAATCTACCAAGTGCCGTTCCAGTTCCTCGTGCAATGTGATGCCATTCTCATCTGATTTCTCTCAAATCTCGTGAGAAATGCAGAGGAATTCTCCGAAATTCATGAGTCAAAGTGACTTGCACATAGAATGTTATGTTCTTATTCTTCGCTTTCCTTTAACCACAATGGCTGATGTATTTAATCACCAAGAGATTAAAGTAACCACTCACAAGTAAATGTTTAACACAAGTCATCCTGAGAGTGCTTTACAGTAAACGTGATTATTTATCTCTACCTTTTCTTATTCTGCATTTGGTCATTTTCTTTTTCTGTCCCTTCCCTTTTTGCAGCGATTTTTTTTACCACTATTTGTAACGATTTTATTGTTTGTGAATGCAATATCTCCAGGGACCACACTTAGTGTTGTTGTGGACATCGGCGTAAATGCGGCGGTGATCATCTCAGCCTGCATCGCGGTGTTTTACACACTCATCGGGGGCCTTTATAGTGTGGCCTACACCGACGTGGTCCAACTCATCTGCATCTTCCTTGGCCTAGTGAGTTTTTTTCTTGCTATGCAAAGTATTGTGGAGTAAGTATCATGCACTGCAAAAAACTGGGAAAATTTCACCATAACTCTGGAAATAGGATACACACCTTTATTTTAAGTTTTGGACCGGCGAAGGAAATATTCCTTAGGCTCATGAACTCGATTGCAGTTTTAAGGCAGTAGTGAAACCACTGTATGTCTATCACATGGGCTCCGCAAGTGCCGTAACTTTTCAGCTGAATGCAACTGAGATGCTACATCTGTATCGTTGTGATGATTGATTAACCAATAAGTTCAGAGATGGAAGAAACCAATTACAAACAAATGGTATAGTAGGTAGCAAATTGAGTAGATTGAAACAGAGAACTTGAAGAGAGGATGATTTTTTTATATATACATTGCAAAAGAAACAATCCTGGTTAAAAATCCTGGACCTGATAATGACCAACTTTCCATTTCCCGTTCCATCTCTGCCCCTCTTGTCTTCTCTGGTCATTTTCTTGTCCAAGCCCAAATATCTCTCTAGTTATTGTTCGAGAGTGACCTCAATACTGTAGAATCTGGGTGATTGCAAATGCCAACTGGCAGGCAATTTCACAAAAGGTTTTGGCTGCCATCTTCACAGCATCCGAGAGTGATTCCACCTGGGAATGCAGGAGGTCCTTGCCGTTTGTGGGGTTCCCCTTCACAGATTCGCTCTATCGCAATTAATTTACTGAGGCAATGTTTTCAGATTGCGGTCAATGGGCTCAAATAATCACGGGTTTGTGAACTATTTTCCACATTTATTCATCTAATTAACATGGGCTGTCCACACAATAACCCACGCAAACCTTCTAACATCATCATCGCCATCATCTCCATCAACTCATCTTTATCGTCGCCATCATCAACATCGCCATTGCATTCTTGGATCAAGTTCATCATCTTTATTATTAAAGGCAAGTTTCATGATCTTAATAACTCTTTTATTCATGAAAATAAATATCACAAAAACAACCCTCAAACATGTTAATTTAGGGTACATTTTGGCAAAAAGGAGTGACAATTTTTAAAGGTGAACGCCCTCACCCTATTTTCTCCATTACCCCTGAAGTTTGTGCATTGCAGATTTGTGGTTCATGGGGATTTTTCAAGAACGTAACCTCCAAAAAAAACAATCCAACATTCTCTCATGTACTGGTACAGGTTTATCCATCTGTGACTATCCTCTCAGCCATGTAACACTGAATCCTCTGGCGAGGCAGTTGCATCTCCTCTCTCTCTGCTCTCTTCAGCCTGACTTTCTCTTTTGGTTGCCTCCTGTCTGCCTAGAACTCAGCAAACATCACACAAAAAGGCTGAAAAAATAGATCCTCTCACATAAAGGCCAGTAAGTACCGAAATTTATATGAAAAGTCATGGAATCCATCACCCCTGCTCACATCAGCTTTCCTCTTTTCAAACATCCTGAACGCTGACCATCAGTTTGGATTCCATCCCAGTCACTCAATGATGCACATAAGCCTGGTCTTGGCTTAACGGTTATGGTGGCTGTCTTTAGGTCTTCGGATCTTGAGTTTGAGGTCTTGGCGTGCCATGAGATAACACCAGGTGAGTTGACTCAGCCTGTCATCCTTCTGAGGTTGGCAAAATGAGTAACAGGTTATTGGAAACAGGAGGCACTCCATCAGTGGCACAGCCGTACTCCCAACAATGATGCAACCAGAAGCCAAAGGCTGCATGCAAAATAGTCAAAACTATGCACATTCTCCCGCTTCTCTCTCAACAGTGGTCAGAAGCCTTAAATCTCAAACTAGAGTTCAGGACCATCTCCTTGGACATCTCAGACTTTAGGCATGATTTGGTATCCTGCTCTGGTTGCCAAGCTCTCTATCTACAGCATACAAGGCTGCCTTCATACATGGCTCTCGAGCTTCCTCAATTCACGCATTAAGGCCGAAACACAGGTTTCTTCCTCTCATATCACAGTCAGGTCAATGGACTCTCTTTTTTTATGCCACCTCTCCCCAAGTCTAGCTCCTCCTGCTGTCAGTCTTCAAACCCTCCACAGCTCCTCCAGGAGTTGAAATGTTCTTTCACTAACCCCCTCAAAATCCAGACTTTCCTCCCACATCTGCTCTTTTGTTCCTCTTTTCCTCATTTTGTGGAAGCTGTCTGGTCTACCAGAGGTGATTCAATCACACTCTTCTCTCTAGAACTTCATGCATGTGGTACACAACCATCTCATGTCATCTCCCATCCTCAATCTTTTCTACTCTCATTAATTATTCCGAACCCAACCATCTTACTTGTCGGTTACTGTGACCTTCCACCCTCACCTCTCCCCCTCCTCTCTCTTTCCCATTTGTTCATTCACTTGCTTGTTTTTACCTCGACTACAGAAGGCAGATGAAGGTTATATTTTCACCCTTGTCTGTTTGTCTGTGTGTCTGTGAGCAGGATATCTCAAATTCGGCCGAACCTTGGTGGACAGGTTTGTGTGTGACAAGGCCGAATTGATTCGATTTTGGTGGAGATCCGGATCCGTATGCTACAATTTTTTAAGTGCTTATTCACCATTGAGAGATATGGCTGTAGAGCACGATGTTTCAAAATGGACGGATGAGTTGTGGATGGATTATGACAAAACTTGGTGGATGAGTTGGGTAGGTGAGAAGGTGAAGCTGGTTAGATTTTGGTTAAAGTCTGGATGCATATCCAGTCTATCAGTGGGATACAAAACCGAAATTGTTCAGCCTGGCGGAGGTATGTGCTCTACGGAATGCTGTTTTAGTTTTCCACTTGTGGCCACACTGCAAAGTTAAAAAACAGACATGTCACCACATCCATCACTCTTCCCATTCCTGTGGGATTTTATGGAGGTTTTAAAAAATTTTCTTGGAATAAATATTTGATGATTAATAAGGAGATATATGCTGGTATTGGTGGTTAGCTTTACCTGGTGCAATGTGGAGACTGGTGCGGGGTTAGACCACAGAGTATTTGCTTTGGACATATCCACAAGTTTGTATAATGTGCAGAGTGGTCAGGGACAGTACATCTTGCTGGGATGATCGAGCCATTCGAGTATCCTGTGTCGGAGTGGCGACCCATCCACGATTGTGCCCAATAGCCCAGGAGACTGCTTCGGCAGCACCGACGCTCTGTACAGAGTTTGGTCCCAATGGATGGATTGGATGTGGTCAGGGATCAGTGTCCATTGTCGGTTGCTCCGGTGTTCCAGTTCTCTTCTGAATTTATTTTGTATCGGATTTTGAAGAACAAGTTAAGCAAAGAAAGACATGTTTCCCACATAATCATGGCTCTCCTGTAAGTCCTGGTTGGTCTTAAATATAACTCGAAAGCTACCTCCCTTACAGCATGTTACTACGGCTTCTCATGACATCTATTGTAAATCTGATCAAAATTTCATCCTATCTCATGGAAGACTTTTATTTCTATCCCCCTCCTTCTCCACCCTCTGGGCCCCTTCCATGTCTTTCATGTCTATGGCCCAATCAATACCATACGCAAATCTAGAGAGGAGCTCCAGGGGGTCTGGACCTCCCCTTTTTTCAAGGCAAAAAATAAGAATGACAAAAGAAAGGAACAAGAAGATCAGGAGGCACCAAAAGGGGAAAAACCCAAAAACTAAAACAAAAAAGACCTGATAGTAGGGTATCTATTATATGGTTTCCACTTTCTTCAGAAAATATAAGATAGAGAGAAGGTCTTCTCATCTTATCTCTGTTCATGCTATGTCCTACAACTCAATGAGCTAAATGTCCCTTTTCTAAATTTAAAGACCTGCTGATGAATCCTTCATTGGTTTCTCAAAAACATCAATCCAAACTATCCTCCAGGGAATTCCCTTTTCTCTTTCTGAGTAAACTTGCCTTTTATTTTCCTCTCAACCATCTCCAAATTCTCAATCAACCATAACCATCCACCATCCCCTCCATATGGTTTGTCCTTTTTCAACTCTCCACACTCTCCCGACTCAGCACATTTTGCACTCTATTGGCAAAGGAATGTTGGCAGTTTTTTTTTTTGTGAATGTGGTCCATTGTCCAAAATAAAAAAGTGGTCCACTGTTATCATGTTTTGGTAACCATCATCGCTTCAGAAATTAAATTCTTCCTCTTCTCCAATGGCCTCATTTCCGATCATCAATTTGGTTTCAGACAGGTCACTCTGCCCTGGATATGCTGCTTCTGCTCTCCCAACAATGGATGGAGGTACTCAATGCCAGACAGGAAATCAGAGCCATATCCCTAGACATATCGCGTGCTTTCGACACAGTCTGGCACCCTGCCCTGCTCACCAAACTCTCTTCCTATGGTATCCAAGGCCATCTCCACTCATGGATCGCAGACTTCCTCTCCTGTCTCAGCCAACGTGTGGCCCTAATGGAGTTCTTTCATCCCCTCTTCCTGTCCAGACTGGAGTTCCTCAAGGCAGCGTTCTGGGCCCTGTTCTTTTTCTAGTTTTCATCAATGATCTCTCCGACTCTCTGGAAAATCCTCTATATTTCTTTGCTGATGACTCCACCCTCTGCCGTATCATCTGTCATCGCTCAGACCGGCAAGCAGCAGCTTCTTTGCTCACTGCAGATCTGGGTAAAATCACAAACTGGTCCAACACGTGGAACATGTCTTTCAATCCGGACAAATCTCACACTCTCACTATGTCTCTTCGAAAGGAACGTTTGGAACCCCCCCCCCCACTTTCTCAACAATCCTCTGGAAGAAGTCCTTTCTTTCAAGCTTCTGGGTCTCACTATCTGCCACGATCTTTCCTGGGAAAGCCACATTTCCAACCTGGCCTCCAAAGCCAGTCGCCGACTGGGAATCCTCCATCGTGAAAAGTCTTCCTCGCCCACCTGAGCTCCTGACCACATACAAAGCTTTCGTCTGCAGCCTGATGGAGTACTGCTCTCCCCTCTGGGCTGGTGCTCCTGCCTCCCACCTTTCTCAGCTTCACACTGTGGAAACCAAGGCATTTCGGATCATTGGTATCTCCGCGATGAGGCTGAGTCTTTGGGCCTCTCACTCTCTCACCGCAGGCAGGTCGGTGGTCTTTCTGTCTTCTACATCTCCTCTCCGGTCTCGCCCCCCCCCTACTGTGTCTGCGATTTGTCCCACCATATTTCGGCAGGGTGCTCAAGGTCCGCCAACAACCCCCTTCTCGTAAAACTACCAAAATCACGAATCACTGCTCACCTTCACTCTTTCATTCCTCTTTTTTCCCGCCTTTGGAATAAACTCCCTCACTCTGTTCAATCATTCTTCCTCAGGCCTTCAAAACAGCTGTTCACCACCACCTCTTATCATTCCCCATCCAATCCTCGATCTTTTCTACCCTGTTAATCCACCCAAGCCCACCTCCTTCAAATTCCCTGCTTTCCTTCCTGAAAGTCCCTGTAATGTCCATCTTCTATTCCCATGTTCCCCGTCCCATCCCTCTCCCTTCCACAGATCTCCTAATGTCTCTGTCCCCACTGTTTAGTCCTTCCCACTCCCACCCCTCTTGTCTCATGCCCCCTTGCTGTGCGTTGTGTGTTAGCTCTCATACGAGTCTCGACAAGGTATACAAAAATAATAATAATACTAATAATAATTGTACTTGATTGGCAAGGTGCTGCACATTTTTACAATGCGATATGCCTCACAGATACTAGTTCCCTGCATTCATGACCATGGCTTGTTGTTTTATATCTGAGGCAACATTGCATCTTTCCAGGATAGAAGACATACCTCGGTATTATGTAGCTGTCATCACATTCACCAAATGCCTGTAACTAACTGAATAATCAAGCAGAGTAGGTTAAAGATGCAACCTAACCTTAACTTTTCATCAATTCTTAAATCCTGTTTATAAACATGGACTGGATTAGTCAAAGGATGCAAACATAAGATGTTTTGTCTTAATATCTTCATTTCTGACCATCTCTTCATGAAAGGCATTGTACAGCCTGATGTTGGCTTAGTGGTTAGCGTGGCTGGCTTGGGATATTAGGGTCCTGAGGTTGAGCCCCTTGGCCACTGAATTAACACCAGTTACGGTTGACTTAGCCTGTCATCCTTCTGAGGTTGGCAAAATGAGTACCAGTGTACTGGTATAGGGGCATAGCATCAGCGGCATAGTCGTGCCCCACAAAATTATAGCTACCTGGCACCCATACTGCCATACATAAGAAGAATAAGAAAGGCATTGTGCACCCAGCGAATCCCAGGCTCTGCCTACCATGCAGCACAATTACTTGTCTTCTCTTCCCAGGTTTGCAATAGTGCAGTAACGCCACTTTATGAGGGAAAAATTATGTCAACCTTGCTACTCATTGGCAGAGCAAGTAGAAAATTAATTTGCGAAGAACTAAATGTAAACTTCAGAAATACCACCAAAGTAACAAACTGCCTCCTCATCAGTGTTGTATCCACTACAATCTCATCTATACCAAAACATCCCTGCAAAGGATAGCCACATTGTTGTCATATTATTTGTAACACCCCAGTCTTTCATCAAAGTTCTTGACTGAGGGCTCCAAACCTAATGTCCAATTATTCACCTTCACATGTTCTGTCCTTCCCATATCCCAATTGAACCCACAGAGTTGCCATATTCCCAGTTTGATTTGGGGAGTCGGGGAGAAAAAGGGGAGGGGAGTGTTCATGGCCGTCCATCCATCTGTCTTATCAGTTTATGATCGAGGAACAACTTATTTAAATTGAATGTTCTATTTTGAACGTGAATCAGAACATGAACAGGAAGACAATTAAGTCTGCTGTTTTGCAGTAGTTTAGCTTTGAATTTGTTCCAATCGCGAATGCGCAGAGAGGAGTGAGATAACATTTTTACTCTGTCTGCCTGCCTGGCAGTCAAACAAAATTGAAAATCATTCCAAAAAAGAAACATTGTTTTTAAGGATGTCATAATGGACATAAACAACAGGCACGAAGAACTAATGTAACGTGTTAAATAAGGTCGTGTAATCGACACTGGGTAAAACGGCGGTAAAACCCAGAATTAATTTATTTTTATGCCTTACAACCTCTTTAACCTTTATTTAAATTGAATTATAAACTTGAACAATGTAGAACACAAATCATCTTCATAATACTTCCAGGAACCATCCTATTATTGCTATATATCGATATATAGCATGAGTGGGCGTGGCCTGTGGAGGGTGCATATCGGGCTGAAGAAAATGATTGACGCTGCGTTCTATGGTGATCCATAAAGCCTTCATCTCCTAAACTATGATTTAACGTCGGTCGTCTTATTACAGTGTATAAGGGTGATATACAAGACTGCTTCAGTAGTGCTAAACTTCTGGATTAAAAAATAATCTTTAAAATCATTATTTTATTAAAATTGAAATATATACTTGAACAGTGCACAGGGTATCATGTTCTATGAACTCTCTAATTGATTTCTGTGCCATCTACAGCTCTCACTATTTTGGCATTTCCTCAACGAGGCCATAGACCAAGGCCTATTGCTCTCAAATCATCATACTTTACCTATCTCTATCCTTGCCCCATCTCCTTGAGAAACACAATTATACATATTACTGTACATGATGTATTCGATATTAATGTATGGTCATAATCAAATAATAATCATAAAAACATATCTGTTTTGCAATGCTGAAGTAGAATCTAACTCCATTTGCATCGATATCATGTGAACCACCTCAATAACGTAGATTATACCGGAATAGTCTGCTTGCAAAGTTGACCATTTTGCCCCATGTGCATTGTTTGGACAATGTGAAAGTCCAATATCTGTTTTGCAGTGGCTGACTATCCCATTTGCAATGACCAACGTGGCAGTGGTGGACATCACAAAGACAGCACGTGAAAAGGTCTTCCAGCCCCCGTGGCTGGGCGGCATTGCAGAAAAGGACATCTCTATGTGGCTTGATAATTACCTGCTGTTGGTATGTTCATCACTGATAACAAATGTAGGGGGTTGCATATATCTACACAATAAGACAGAAACGCCAAATTTTGGTGCCAATTTGCGGTGCCAAATCACATCGTAGCCTCCGGACAATTGGCAGGTATTTACTTTACTATCTGGAAGGGGACTTAATGTAATTTTTGTGGTGAATTGATGCTTATCTTTCATGAAATTCAGGGGTGAAAATGAGCGTCCATGTACCCTGCCAGTCACAGATAAAGAGGCATAAAACTTCCAAAGACCTATTTAGTTAGGAAGCAGATAATATATATGTATATATATATATATATATATTTATATATATATATACAGGGGGCTGCAAAAGTAGGTATACAGTAATGAAAAACAAAACGTATTTTATTGATTATACAAGCATATCAATAATAACATACCAATAATAAACATATCAATAATAAACATATTAATTCCTCAAATGTTCAAATTTATTGAATTCTAGTATTAAATGAATCCTACCACCACTATTATAATACTGGTAATACTGGTATAATCCTTACTGTATATCTACTTTTGCAGCCCCCTGTATATATATATATATATATATATATATATATATATATATATATATATATATATATATATATATATATATATATATATATATATATATCAAGGAAAAGCATGTTGGAGGATATTGTGACATTCAGTTGATTTACGCAGAGGCAGCATAAGGTAACAATCGACATACCTCAAAAGCTCTTAATAAAGTTTAAATTCTCAAAAAGATTTTACTTTTTGGGGTGATTATTCGACAGTGCATGGTATTAGCAAAAGTAATTAGACAGTCAAGAAATGTGCCGGGTTATTATTTCAATCACTTATTTCACATCTAATTGGCTGTGGGTCTGTCTTAAATAAAGAGTCGATGTTATTGCAGCATCATTTTGCCTTCGATTTTATAATCTAATATATAAAGCTCATTCTAACCACTGACTCACTGATTCACTCACTCACTGACTCACTGACTCACTGATTCACTCACTCACTGACTCACTGACTCACTGACTCACTGACTGATATTAAAGATCGGTATTTTCCAGGTGCCAGAGAAAGATGAAATTTTGCGCGCCGATGAATACCTAAGCCGATACACCGTGAAAAATCAAAGAACCATCGGACAACATCCATAAATGAAAATATAAGTAAATTTTTTTTAAAAAATTATGAAAAATCAAATGCAGGTGAGCGACCCGAGACAATGGGGAAGCATGGTTTGTTATTGCTTTCAATGTGTAAGCATACCCCGCGAGTATGTAAATATGCCTAAACTCTGGTTTATCCGAACGTCTCGTACATCTTTTCTTCAATGCAACATGAATGCCTGTGTGAGACTTAATAACTCAGCCACTAAAGCTAATAAAATGCTTAAACAGAAACAAAATTTTAACTTCAAAACTGAGAGTAAGTAAATCAGATCAGTCAATCATTCATGTGTTTGGAGCACCTGGCTGCTGGTTTGCATTATTTATAGCAGCATAGCAGTGCCCCCAGATCATGACAGGTGGCAAGAGTGCAGGAATCCAAAAGCCTATTGTTTTCATTATATATTGTGGGATATTTAGCATCCAAAAGCAAATGCTCACAGATGGGAAAGCCCACTTGACAACCACTCCGAAGGACCACTTACTCATTGACTATCACCCTGCCTGTGAAGAGAATGACAATGTATAGTTGGGCTGGGAATCAAATCCAGACTCGACAGTTCAAATATAAGTCTGCAACCTCTGAGCTCTCCTGTCATCCTTACCTGATCATTAACTGAATTTATCACTTTGTATCTTCTTGAGGGGGGAAAAAAATGCACCATAAGGCAGAAAACTCAACTGAATGAATTATAGTCATGTCTTACACAAGGATACACAAGGAACTTTGATGCAAGAGGAGGCCATTTGGCCCATCATGCCTGCCCCACATCAACACCATATTCGTCCAATCTATCAATCTGTTGACAAATTTACTGGAGGGGGATGGGTAGGGGTCGCAGAAGTGGAGATTAGAACAGTGGGGCAAGTATAGACATCGCTGAGGTGATGTACATAGGAATATGTTGACAGGATGGCCGAGAGGTACGCATACTCGCCTCTAAGCTGTCTAACCTGGGTTTTAATCCCAACCCAGCGATAAACTCTCATCCTGGTCAGTGTTTCACAGGCAGGGTGATTCACCAATGTGTGTGCCATCCCTCGGATAGACGTTTAACTGGGCGTCCTGTCTGCCAGCATTTGTTAAACATCCTTCGGTGTCCTGCATGAAGAGAAGGCGAGCTATCGCCAGCACCTGGGCCAAATTCCAAATTCCTGCCCTAACTACTGCTGGGAGAGGGATGGCAACCCACCCAGCATGACCCTAAACTGCACAGTATAAAACACATGGATTGGTATAAAACTGTAAGGTTTCAGTCACAAGTGGATGGAAACTTGCTATGTTGCCCTGATGATGCCCTGAAGGCAAAACCGGTCGGTAACTGCATTTTCATTCACTTGTGACAGTTCTGACATTATGGACATTACATTTAACATTGTAATTTGCGCTGCAAGAAGGTTTTCCGGGACCCAAAGACTTAACCGGTGACGCATTGCATTTGGCTCAGATCGGAGAACGGGTTTACATGACCAAAGACTGTTGTGTTCAGCAGTAGCGAAAATTAATTGAAGAGTGCAACATGGAAATGACGGGCCAAATGGTGCTGACCCTGCGTACCCCCAACACGTATGCAAAGTTTGGTGGAGATTGGCCCAGTGGTATGGAATTGTATTGAAATCAAACAAAAGGCTTCACAACACACACCACACACACACAACACCACACACACACACACACACACACACACACACGCAAAAATATTTTTCTAAATTATTAAATAATTTGAGGGAGGGTAGGGGGACGTGAATGCAGTTGTAACGTATGGACGTTCCCTGATTGATATAACCAGATGCATTCTGCCCTTTAACCCTGAACTGCATCAACGAAAGAATATTCCGAGAGGCAGTACTTACTGCTTGTATTGGCAGTGTTAGTTGGTTCAGGAACTGTTTATGATCTTATAAACAGTGTCTTCATGCACCCAGTGTGAACAAATGTCTGTGGTCAAATGATATGCACATTGGAGACAAATCAGATAAGAGATTGGCTAATATTTTTGAGACACAAATGATATTTTGCAGTCACATTATACGTCACGAAACTTAATTGGTGATGATTTTATTGGAATAAGTGTATGTATTTTAAAATCTTTTGTGCACAGATGCTGGGCGGAATTCCATGGCAGGTGTATTTCCAGCGTGTGCTGTCCGCCTCATCCGCTACATATGCACGGCTCCTTTCATACCTCGCGGCAATCGGCTGCATCATCATGGCTATTCCTTGTGTTCTCATTGGAGCTGTGGGTGCCTCAACAGGTACTACTCATGCCCCTTCTTCCTCGTTTTCTAGAATGTATTTTTCTGCAGCTCAACTTCCCACTATTTTTTTCTTGGCATCTTTTGTACTGTCACGCCTCCTGTATTACTGTCTGTCTGGCTGCTTATATGCTTTTCTACTGGCTATTATACACGAGACATCAAATGAGGTTTTTGTTTGCCCTTTGTATAAATATTTTCTAAGTTACTTGTTGCAAAGAAGGTTTCCTTTTCCATCTCAATGTATCTCCTGGTGGTGCAGACTGGAATCTCACGAGCTATGGCTATCCTGGACCAGAAGCACGCAACAAAAGTGAAATGATATTACCCATAGTTATGCAGAACCTTTGTCCAGACTTTGTTGCGTACTTTGGCCTTGGAGCTGTTTCAGCAGCTGTTATGTCTTCTGCTGACTCTTCTATCCTTTCTGCCAGCTCCATGTTTGCCAGGAACATCTACCAGGTTACCTTCCGGCAACAGGTATGCTTACGGTAACAATATTGCTGTTATCCTTCCCTCTGCATCCTCTCAATTATTGACTGAATAAAACCAGATTTTAATTGACGATTGACATATTCTACAGACTCAAAATGGCATAATTTTATCCTCTCCCACAACTTTATGTCCAGTGTTCTCCAAAACGACCTCTACCCTCACTCCTCTCCATTTCCTACTCAAAATTAATTTCGTCCTTATACTTCGATCACTCTTTGATCTGTCCCCAAAGTTATGCTCCATCCATTCATTGTCATTATGCACAACTGTTCACCTTTTTTTTCCATGATACCAATTTTCAGGAAACCATAGCCATGTAAAATGAGCAGACATGGATATGGATAAGGCATTCCACAAATATGGTGTTGTGTCAACGGCAACCTCCAGACAGGATGCAACCACTCCAATGCGGTTACCATTATGCTGAAGTTGACATTTCAAAAATAGGCAAACTAAAACAAGCCAATGCTGAGTGGTTGTTGCTGTCCTATAATCCAGCAGAGCATATTACCACACTGGTTAGAAAACAGATTAGAATATATTTAACCCTCCAGAGATCCCAAACAAGCCAAATCATTGGTGCGTCAAAATTGCGGCAACACGAGGCAAGCCGTTCATTAATAAATAAATAATTAATTGCACAAGACACGGCATAAACACAATCCCAAGCACAAAAACACAAACTCCTATCCTCCCCCGTGGTGCTACACACACATAATCAAGCAGTCATACAAGAACAAGGTGAGACAGTGGGAAAGACACATGCTGAAGAGCACATGCTGGAACAGACCATGCATGGTGCTGCCTCATTTTCCCCAGGGTAAGAACAAGACAGCAGGCCGGAGTTAGGACAAGCCAGCAGCTAGAGGGAGGGAGGTAATCAGTGTCGGCTTGTCCAGGCCAAAATGCGTGAGCTGGTGAAAGTGAGCATCAGAGATAGACCGAGCCAGGAGATCGGCAGAGAACTGTCTGAGTAAAGGGAGCTACTTCCTGTCTGGACAGGGGTTTTATACCCAATCCTGCCGCCCCATAAGCCCGCCGATCACATCCTCCCTAGGTTCACCACTGATGGTCCACAAAGGTCTCTGTCACAAGAGTTTCCACCAGTGAGACCCTCGGGGTTTCAGCAATCGCAGTCTGCAGCCCTCAGGGATCCCCGTTAGGAGGCCTCCACATCACCGTAGTAGGGTGAATATACTGATTCTGGCTCACTTTCCCCCATGTTAATGAATGGGGGATTCTCAGCGATTTAGATTCGGTTTTAATTTCAGATATCTATTATTTTATTTATGCAATATCTTGTGTTGATATTTCCCTGAAAATCACATCCATGAATAATATATAACAACAATCCTTTGAACATTTCTCTAATATGTTCAGTTTCTTCCCTTGTAAGGAAATGTGTGTTATCACCCTCATACTTTACATTCATTTCTGTAATCAATCTTGTAAAGTAATTCATTTTGGTGTAAATCTAAAAGAATTATTTCCTTTTTATATTATTTATTATCATTAATTAGAAGATAATCACAGAATATACATTGTTTATAGGCTTTTGACTCTGTGTTTAATCCAACTCTATCACATGCAGGACAATTCTCAAATTTGTCATATGGAGAATCAGGGAAGTCTAGCATATTTATAAAGTAAAACTTTACTTAAACTAAAGTTCATCTTCAGAATCATCTATGAAACTATCATAATCACTCTCATAATCTTCAAATCTTCAGTTGAATATTGACTCATATTTAATTAGTAGAAACAACATTACTATTGATATCTATATACTTTTTTTCATTACCAGATTCAACTACAACATTTTTTTATATTAAAGGTAATTTTAAAATGATCCTTAACTACTATTGAACGAAATGTCATTTCACCTGATATATTAACATCCTTATTTCATCAGGATTTACATCTTTAGGGTTGTTGAAAAAAATACAAATTTCTCCTGCATATTACAGATGGTCTTATCTTTTCTTTCTAAAGCTTCATCCATAAGGTTTTATTTTTGATACTTTTTCTTGTTTCATTGCTTTTTCTAGTTTTGAATATATTACCAGAAGGAGAGGAGAAACTTTTGTTAGAGATACTTTAATTGATGTTCTTCCAGGTATACTAAAAGCCCTTCCACTGAAGTAATTGAAGAACTCATCTTATCCACCATAATGTTTTTATCCAATAGGTTTATATTATCTTTGTTCAATTTTACATCCTTGACATATTTCTCAGTATCTTTTACAAATGAAGAGGTTGATTGAAACTTGTCTTTTTGTGCTTGAAACATTGTATTTATTAAGTGAAAAAAGTTGGAGGATAAAATGGTTTTAAGCACAGATTCACCTATAAATTAAACGAAATTTTCATCAAGAAAATTTTAGTTCAAGCAAAGTTTTATTATATAAATATGGTGAATACAACGTACTGCGATGTGTGTAATCACGAATATAAACATTATAGAAAACACCTCCGAACCAACAAACACACATTTAATCTATTTCATCAAATATCTCCTCTTGAGTTGGAAAGTAAACATTGTGATATCTGCTCAAAGGATGTTTTGAAGAGTAGTTATAACAGACATCTTGAATCACAAAAACACAGAAAAATGAGTTTAAAGTAAAGGAGACTATTATATTGAAAACACTGATGGGGCATTTAAAGGACATATAAAAATAAGGATTTTTCAATTAGGAGAACCCGGTCCATCATCAATAACTGAATCAATTGAAATAGTGAAACCTGATGTTGAAAAAGTTATTAAAAGACATAAAAGAAATGAAAACTTTAAAGTTTTATATGGGAGTGAAAATGAATATGAAAAGACAAGATGAACAAACTCCTTATATGAGAACAGACTGATCTTCATTTTATAACATCATTTCAAGATTTTTTGAATAGTGGGGTTTATGAAGAACTATCAAGACAAGAGGAGGATGTTGATAATACAGTGGTAGGAAGTGGATTTAATATTTTAAAAATCATCTTTTTAGATATACACATTCTAAAATCAAACCCTCTTAAAGCTTCTTCTTATATTGAATGACCAAAAGAAATAAAACTAAAGAAGGCAGTTGTTAATATTAAGAACAATGATAATAAATGTTTTCTCTGGTCTGTTCTTGCTCACTTACATCCACCAAATTGTAATTCAGAAAGAGTAAAACAATATATGAAATATGAGAATACCTTGGACATAAAAGATTTAAATTCCCCATGCCACTAACAGATATTCCTAAATTTGAGAAAAAGAATAGTCTTTCTATTAATGTATATGGATTAACGGATACAAACAAAGTTCAAATATTAAAAATTTCAAACAACTATAAAAATGAAGAAACACACATTGATCTTTTATATTTTAGTGTTGGAAGAATTACATTATACATACATCAATAATTTATTAAGATTAATCTCTTCTCAGGTATTCAGAACAGCAAACAAAATATAACCTTGTAAGCGATGCTTAATTCATTTCATACAAAAGTACGATTAGAACAACATTCAAAATATTGTAGTAATCATAAATCAGATGTAATTAAAATGCCTAAACCTGGTGAAAAGATTTCTTTTGAAGATTATAATAAATCTATCATGCACCCATTTGTGATATACGCTGATTTTGAATGTATGCTAAAAAAAAGATAAATACTGCTTCTCCTAATCCAAAATAATCATATACAAATAAATATCAAAAACATATTCCTTGTGCTTTCTGTTATTATATCAATCATCTGTTGAGAAAAAGTATAATAAACTTGAACCTTATAGTGGAAAAAAAGCTTCACAAGAGTTTTTAAAACGATTAGAAAAGGATTGTATAAGACTAACTAAATTAATGAAAGAAACAAATGAACCGATGAAATTAACCGAAGAAGAAAATTAGAATTTAGAAAGAACAATATCTGTCATATTTGTGAGGAGAAAATTGAGGAGTCTACAGTTAGGGATCATTGTCATCTTACTGGTAAATATAGAGGTCCCGCTCATTCCTGTTGTAATCTTAATTATAAATTACCTTCTTTTATTCCAGTCTTTCTTCCACACAGCGCCAACTATGATACACATACTATTATAAATGAACTTTCAAAAACACCGGGAATATTTCTGCCATAACAAACACAAGTCAAAAGTATATTTCATTTACAAAATGATATTCACAAACCTTTAACTCGTATTAGGTTTCTAGATTCTTACAAGTTTATGGGAACACCACTAGCCTACCTAGCATCAAATCTAAGCTCCACGGGTCTTTTCCAAATCTTAATTCATTCTTTCCAAAAGAGGAAATTCTAACTAAAGAGGAAATTCAGATTAAAGAGAGAATTCAAAGTAAAGAGGAAATTCTAATTAATGAGGAAATAATGAAGAAATTCTAACTGAAGATGAAATTCTAATTCTAAAGAAAATTCAAACAATGAATGAAATTCTAACTAAAGAGGAAATTCTGATTAAAGATGAAATTCTGATTAAAGAGGGAATTCTAACTGGAGAGGAAATTCAAACAAGGAATGAAATTCAAAGTAAAGAGAAAATTCTTACAAGTAAGGGAATTTATCCTTATGATTATATGGATTCATTTATGAGATTTAAAGAAACACAACTTCCTTCAAAAGAAAGTTTCTATAATAACCTTATGAAGAAGAGATAAGTGATAAGGAATATAAACACACACAAGAAATTTGGAAAATATTCAAGATAAAGAACCTTGGAGAATATCATGATTTGTATCTAAGAACATGTTTTATTGTTTGCTGATGTGTTTGAGCTTTTAGATCACTCTGTCATCATAAAAATTGTTATGGATTAGATCCTGCCCACTATTTCACAGCTCCTGGTTTAGCTTGGAGTGCAATGTTGAAAATGACAAAACAAGATATGATTTAATCAGTGATGTAGATATGCTTTTGATGATTGAGAAGTCTAAGAGAGGTGGAATATCACAAGTATGTTCAAAAAGATATGCTAAAGCAAATATTAAATATCTTCCAAATTATGATAGTGAAAAGAATAGTAATTATTTGATGTATTTTGATGCTAATAATTTGTATGGATGGGCAATGTCTCAATCTCTGCCTTATGGTAAATTAGAGTGGGTGGAAGAAAGGATTATGAAAAGGCTTTGATGAATATTGTTATTTCTTCTCGAGAGGAATTGAATGAGGAAGAGAAGGTTATTATTTTGAAGTTGATTTGAGGTACCCGAGTGATCTTCATAATAAGCATAAGCATAAAGACCTTCCTTTTGCATGTGAGAAAGAAACCCCAAAGAAAGAATGGTTAAGTGATTATCAAAAAGTTTTAATATTAAAGGCAAATCAACAGAAAAGTTATTAACAACATTCTATGATAAAGAGGGATATGTTTTGCATCAGAGAAGCTTGAAACAGTTTTGGGAGAAGGATTGAGAGAAGCTAAAATTCATAGAGTTTTAAAATTTAAACAAAGTCCTTGGATGAAAAAGTATATTAAATTCAATACAGATATGAGAACAAATACAGAAGTAAAATTTGAAGGGGAATTCTATAAATTGATGAATAATGTTGTCTTTGGAAAGACAATGGAGAATGTTAGAAACAGGCAAAACATGAGATTTGCAACATCTTGGAAAGAAGCTTCTAGATTGATAAATAAACCAAGTTTTAAGAGAGAAGAGGTTTTTTCAGAGAACTTTTCTGCTATTCATATGGAAAAGGAAAGTATTGTAATGGATAAACCAATTTATATTGGAACAGCAGTTCTTGATTTATCAAAGATATTGATGTATGATTATTTGTATAATGGCTTAAAGAAAGAGTATGGTGAAAATGTTTCATTGTTGTATATGGACACTGATAGTTTTATCCTAGATATAAAAACTGATGATGTTTATAAAGATATGAAGAAAAATATTGGAGTATATGATACAAGTAATTTTAGTAAGAAGAGTGAGTTATTTTCCAAAAAGAATGAAAAGGTTATGGTAAGTTTAAGGATGAGTTGGGTGGAAAAGTAATGAGTGAGTTTATTGGATTGAGAGCAAAGGCATATGCTTATAAGTATGGTGATCAGATTGATAAGAGGTTAAAGGAATAAAGAAATATGTAATAAAGAAATCAATAACTTTTAGAAATCATTATAATTGTTTGATGAATAAGAAAGAAGAATAAGGAAAATGAATACAATAAGAAGTTATAAACATAAGATATATAGTGAAGAAGTAAATAAAAGGCATTAGGAGCCTTTGATGATAAGATATTTATTTTAGATAATGGAATAGATTGTGTTCCATATGGATATTGTATGATAGAGTGTATAGAATAGATTGTGTTTTAACGATGGGAAGGTGGTTAGGGTTTTTAAGGGCGACCGCCGCGTTTTTTCACAATAATAAATGGTCAAACCAAGTATTAATCAAACTAAAGAGTGGAGAAAATCTCAGTCTTGGTATATAAATGGAAAACATAATGAATGTGAAAAATATCAAATAAGTCTTATTGAAAAAATAACTAAGAACAAAGGTAAATAAAACAAATAAGCGAATCAATTTAAAAACTAGTAAGTTAGAGGATGTAAAAAAAAAAAAAAAATCCTTGAATGGACTGAAAACTTTGATGGTTATCAATTGAACAATGAAAAACAATTTACTATAATCTCAAAATGATATGTGGCTCAGGAGGTGGTCAAACAAGAGCATTAAGAGAAGTTTATCATTTCGTAATGGCACAAAAGGGGTATCTTAAAAAATATATATAAAGATTCAAATGTTTATTTTTAAATATTTTAGATGGGGATTATTGTGCAAAGAAAATTAAACTATTGAAGGAATTTGAGAATGAACAAATCTTTATAGGTTCAATGAGTGAGATAAACAATATGCATTGGTTATTTGAAAAAGAGTGCCCTAGGCTTACATGTTTCAGATATTTCTTTAGAATCACCTTTAACAAATCACATTACTACATAACTACTTGAACAAATCTTTATCTTATTGCATTGGTTATTTGAAAAGAGTGCCCTAGGTTAAAAGGGGAGACAAATAAATATACCTTGGGATAAAAGGGGGGTTTATTTTTTAGGGGAAAAAAATG
>CM068968.1:22696821-22707437 GCA_035128595.1 Eptatretus atami
TTCGTGATCAGCGTGAAAAATGGCCATAAAAACATACTCCTTTCAACGGGACAACAGAGAAAAAGTCGATGTGTGCCCAACCCTACTCTCAACGGAATCTTTTCAATCTCCTCTCCCTTTCAAGGCTAGAAATACCCCAAGACAATGTCTTGGCACCATCCTATTCTGAATCTTCATCAACAGTCTTTTCAACTCTCTAGAAAATCCTCTTTATCCTTTACTGATGACTCCACCCTCTGCTGTGACATCCCTCATCCTTTAGGTAGACAGGCAGCAGCCGATCTTCCCTCTCTTCAGACCTTGACAAAATCAACAACTGGTTAAACACTTGGAACATGTCTTTTAATACTGACAGTATATCTCTCTGTGTCTCTGTTTCTCTCTCTCTGTCTCTGTCTCTGTCTCTGTCTCTGTCTCTGTCTCTCTCTCTCTCTCTCTGTCTATCTCTCTCTCCCTCTCTCACTCTCTCACTCCAAAAGGACCATGCAGCAAACCCTCCCATATACTTTCTTTAAAATCTTCTTGAGGAGGTTCAGTCATTCAAACTCCTGGGTTTCACTATTCGCCATGATCTTTCTTGAGCAAACCACATTTCAATGTTGGCCTCCAAAGCCAGTCACTGACTGGGCATCCTTTGTGGTGCAAAGTCCTTCGTCTGCACATCTGATCTCTTCTCCACCTACAAGGCTTTCATCCACAGCTTGATAGTCTCCCCTCTGGGCTAACACCCCTGCCTCACACCTTGCTCAGCTTGATGCCATGGAAACCAAGGGCTTCAAGATCATTGGAATCTTCCATGATGAAGCTGACTCTATGGGCCTATCGCTTTGCCATCACTGGAGGTCGGTGTCTCCTCTGTCTTCTTCCACCTCCTTTCTAGTCTTGCTTCCTCTGACCTCTCTGTGCTTCCCCCCCCCCCCACCTAGGTATAGCAGGGTGCATATGGTCTACCATCAACCCCCTCTGGCGACTCCCAAAATCCAGAATCACTGCTCACTCACATCATTTGTTCATCTTTTTTCCACACCTGCTGTGAGCAAACTGCACCCATTAAACACCTCAATAATCCCCTCCCAGAAATTTTCCTTCTGTATCCATCTCATACACCCCTGCATTCATCCCTACCCCTCAACCTTACCCATGTATCCCTTTTTGTCCATCCCCATTTATTTTGTCCCTCCACCCTGCTGTTGGAGTTTCTGTCGTCTCTTCTGTTATGTTGCATCATGATGCATTTTGTGTTGGAGCTCTTCCTTGACTCGAGCCTTGCCTCAAAACAAAAAAATGAAGGTGTGAGCCTTTATGGTGAGGGTGTACTCTCATGTTGTACTGTATCCAAAAGGATGATTGACCTTAAACATTGCTGTGAGTCACTTAAGATGGCCGCAAGCCAGGACGGCCTACGGGTGCAACCAACCTACAAACGTTTGTCCAGATTGAGCCTTTAATTATGGTGGATCACCACGTTAAGGTCAGCAAAATATCTACAGAACTAATATTTCTCAAAGTGGTGTTTTCATCATCGTTCATGAACACTTGGATGTGTCCTAAATGTTAGCAAGATCAGTCCCTTGAAACATTAGTACTAACAAGCGACAGGAATGGCTGGAATCATGTCGCGAGCTTGTCTAACTATTCAATGCAGATCCATCTGACGTCATCGCTCTTCTGGTAATTTATAACAATGTTGCTTCACCATGAGGGTGCTGAAACCAAATTGGAATTGATGCAATAGTTGCCAAAATATCCACAGAACTTGGGATTTCTCAACGCGGCGTTTTCATCATCGTCCATGAACACTTGGACATGTCTACAAGGGATCAGCGCCACCAAAGAAATTTCACACCCAACCTTTAGCGGACAATATTGTAATCTCAATTTTTGGGGGACACCGAGGGAATCGTGCCGATTGACTACATCCCTGACAAAAGTACAATCATTATCCCGTGTATAGCGCAAAGCGGGTTTAACCAATTGGTTCCCTCTGTCTGACAGACGTCAGTTAATGATCGAGGAACTACTTAGTTTCATTTGAATTCTATGTTTTGAACACCGTCGAATACGAATCAGAACATAACCTGCAGTTTAGCAGTACTTTGGCTCTGAATTTGGCAAATTGTACAGAGTCTCATCCCGAGCACACATGCACACGGCGGGGTAAAGCATTTGCTTCAGTCTGTCTGTCAGTCAAACAAAACTGAAAATCATTCCAAGCAGTTTCCAAACTTCCTGTCCATCACATAAAGGACACAAACAACAGGCACAAATAACAAATTTAAGGTGGTGTAAAAGAGGGTGCATCAACAGCGGTAAACTTCCGATTCAATGTTGTTGTTTTTTTTGCAACTTCTATTTTATTTCAATTTAATTATATACTTGAACACCAAAGAAGACAAATCTTTATTTGCACGAACAAAAACCTACAGTTTAGCAGTACTTGGGCAAAGTTTTAGGCTGTCTCAACCAATCAAATTTGCGACATGCTCTGAGGGCGGAATAACAGCGAGATTCAGACAAAAATGGCGGCGCCTCGCAACGCAACCACAGAGCTAACTTTATCCAAAAGAAGTTTGTGTCGTGCATCTGTTATTCAAAGATCGTTCCAAAATCGACAGTTTCTCTGGGAAGAGTGGGCAGAACACTCAACTCGAGCTAGACTGTTCCATTTGACCCATCAGCTTCATATGGTTACCATCGCGCCTGTTTTTCAAAGTTCCCAAACAAAGATAATATAAACTGTGCTTAGAAACACAAAGCAAGAGTTAACAAGACCCTTCCCATGTCCTTTTTGTCAATACCGGGTAAGGTGTTCTATGAACTTTCTAGTTGGAGAATATTTTATCGGCCTAATGCAAAAAAAAAGTGAGAATGTGAGGCCATCAAGGATATATGCTGAAGGATGTTGACCAAAGGTGTGCTCCTCCTTCATGATCATGTCTGTGCATAAGACCCATGTGGCATGGACCACCATTCGAGAATGTGACTGAGCAACCACATCACTCCCCTCCCCTACTGCCCCCCAATACAACCCACATCAGGCTACTCTTAACTCTTATCTGTTTTTGTCCGCCACCCCACCGAGTTCCGACAAGGAGGGAGATGGTGGACATTAAAATGAGCCGTCCGACCGACCATCCGTCCATGTACTTTTGCGTACACGATATTTCAAAATCCGTTCAAGATTTAGCTTTCATATTATACAGATCCATTCCTCATCCCACTCAAAAGACGGAAGACCTAGAGTATCATCTCCTTGTTAAATTTGAAGTCCCACCTACCTGACCACCTATTCACTGACGATGTTAAATTGACTGAAGCAACGAAGATGCGTCTCCAGTAGCAATCTGAAAACTTTCTATTTTACTGGCATAGACAGCTTAAAAGACAAATGTAACAAGTGCATTGAAGGGATGGGACAATAAATTGAAAAGAAGAACGGAGTTGGCATATCCTTGACAACTATATCTCGTTCCATGATCTCTTTCAATAAGCGCCACTCCTAAAGTGGGGACTGTCTTCGGGTCTCTTTTGGAACAGCTGAAATCTTTTTGGTTTGCCTTGTGCAGCGTCAGATGTCCTGTTGTACAGGTGAGGTGTTGTCGTGACTGTGTGGAAGCTGCGGCAGAGTCGCATCGCCGACACCCAAGCTACACCTGGCACCAATTGTACAAAACCATCATGAGTAACCATGTGCAGCTCATCAACAACAGGATCCATGGTCCATGGAGAGCCAATGGCAAGTGCATTGATGCTATACCATCACGTACAGCGGCACACGTGATGAATGCAAACGGAGGTAAGACATTCAAAATTATTTCATTAAAGTCATTTAACGAATTCTTATAATTATTATTTTTCAATATATTTTGTCTGATGTCTAATGCAGAGGTTTATGCTTTTATTTTAATTGCTTCACATTGTTCATGTGTTTCATAAACTGAATAGTATGCGTGCCGATTTGGTCAAACAATTATGTTTAGTTTGCTCAGAATGAATTGCAAACACAAAACACGAGTAGGGAGTGGAGGGGTTTGGGGGGAGAGTGAGGGTTAAAGTGAGTGGTGAGGAAATGAGGAAATTGTCTCCATAGAAACATTTGCTCTTAAATATTGTCTTTATTTATTTATTTCCATTCTTTGTTTTGTTTCACAAACAATGTTTTCAAAGTCTGCGAGGTCAGCGGGTCAAACCCCGGCTGAGTCATACAAAAGACTTTGTCATACCTGAAAAGGGAGCTCATATGATTACAATATTTATTGAAATTATTCACAATAATCTGTTTGTGACTTTTAAGTGCTGAGCTTGGTGTCGGCTTAATGGTGAGGTGGCTGGCTTAAGATCCTAGGGTCTTGAGGTCAAGCCCCTGTTGGGTTGTTGAATCAACACCAGGTAGGGTTGACACAGCTTGTCATCCTTCTGAGGTTGGCAAAATGAGTACCAGCTTATTGGAAATGGGGGCACTGCATCGGTGGTTAGAGCACAGCTGTGCTCCCAGCAATGATGCAACCAGCAGCTACAGGCTGAATATGAAATAATAATAATTTTAAAGTGCTGTTCATCTATTAATGCCTTTACTTTCTAAACATTTTTCACAGCAGCAATTAATTAATCCACTGCTACTACTACTACTACTACTATGGCTCCAATTATTCCCACTTTCTTGTACAGATCTTTCACGAACGGGATGACCAGGTAGGAGCTTTGACTGAAGGTCACAGGGATTTGGTAATTTGTTCATTGCCAACAATGACTCGACTGGCAAACGGGACACCGAGGTTAACGTCCATCCGAGGGATGGCACACACACACACACACACACACACACACACACACACACACACACTGATGGCTCGCCGTGCCATCGGAATGATAGTTTCGAGCTGGGACGAGATTCAAACCTCGGCTGAACACCTTAGAGGTGAGTGTGTGCACCTCTGGGACCTCTAGCCTATCCCATCAACCCATGCAATTTAAAGTTCTTTGAGAAGAAAACCCACATGGTATTGTAATGTAATAAAAAAAATTAGAGTCGAATCATCCTTGTCAGCAGAAAGCAAAAGAAAATGTTTTTTTGGTATACAAAGTCGAGGCTCATGGAAGAGAGATGTGTGGAAGGCCACACACAGAGTGTGGCAGTGTTACACGTCAACGCGACAAGGAGATGAGTGGATAGGAGGATGTGAGAAAAGAGGAAAGGAAAAACAACAACCTGCAAATAAACGTGCGGGAGGGTGGAGGGTTAATGATCATGGGTAGGGATAATGGACAACCTGATGTGATGGTGAGCTGTTAACTTGAAGCCATGCAGGGAATAGTTGAACTATACAATGAGTAAGAATGTTCCAGAAGTGGAAGAGAGGGATGAAGAAGTGGAGGTGAAGCATGAGGCTGTATTTTGTAAATTTCTCGAGGAGGTCAGGTATGGGAGCATGCGTTGGAGCAGCACGTCGCTACATCCACTTTCTGCCAGTACTCCAGGGGTCTCCGTCTGGCAATCCCCAGACAGATGCCTGGCTCATCCCCATCTACTTGAGATGCCGAAGGAGGGGGTTTCTCGAAGAGCAGTTTGTGACCAAGAGGGACTGGGGAGGGATGGAGATGTGGAATAGCAGAATGAGCAAGACTTGAGGAGAGGTTTACAAGAAAACATTTAAAAGCCCACCATGGTACAACTCTATTATTGCTCCATCACCAGTATCCAGACCTAGAATGGAGTGTCAAAGATTGAGTTTAGAGTTGAGTCTGGAATCAAATACATGATCCAGCTTCCTGACTCTCGACGACATTTGTGACTCATAAAACATGTGACTCCGTCTGAGTCTCTGACTTGAGAGCGACCAAAGCACAGAGTTGAAAAGCGAGATTTCTGGCTGAATAACAAACCCAATTCTCCATTAAATACAGGAAATGCATGCTATCAGGCATAGAGTAGTAACTTATTGCCCTTTACTTTTGGTGACGCACTTGGTGGAGTTCCAGGGAAGTCATTTCTGAGATAAAAGTGTTGGAGGTAAACAATGTAATGACATTCACAAAAATATTTTTTATTTTGGTATTTTGGAGCACTCTTGCGTGCCAAAGAAATGCTTGAAGGTAAAAGTGCAATTAATTAATTAATTAATTAATTAATTAAAAAGAGCCAAATGAAAATGAAGCAACCTTTCATTGTGGTCTCGGAAATTGGTCGAAGTAGGAGTTGGCGTTGGAAAGCAGAGATGGATACTTGCTTGGGATCCATTAATGAAGAGCTACTTTGGCGTGAGAACTTTACTCATTTGACTCATTCGATGTGGACCACCATTAATCAGCCGACTGCATTTGCAGTGCACACAATCAAGCGCACACGTGTAATCCCCTTCCTAGTAAAATACAAAGAGCGATTGTAAATCTGGCATCATGGGATGGCTTATTTCCAGAAAACACCACCGAGCCTGTAATCTAACGTGCTTTGTGACATCACACGCCTAATGAATTTAATTTAACGAGGTATTTTTAAAGTTTGGCTGCACACGCCTGCATAGCGGTACTCGGACACCCTGCTCGTTAAAAATCCGTGATAATGACTTCTGAGGATGACTGATGCATATGGCACCGCCTTAGTTAATCTGCCAAATGGACCGGAGCTGCGCATGCTGCACAGGCAGTCTGATCCTTGACCGACCCTGCACACATCAATCCTGCGTGTTCCTCCACCCATGTTGCTGGTTGACCCTCTCCAATATCGATGGAACGAATTCCCCAAATCGCACTCGCTTCTTTCAGGAAAATCATAGCTTCGTTCATTCCCATCCCCAGTGGATCCTAGCTCCCACACATATATCATGCGTTCTTTTTGAATCAGGGCTGTTCCTACATAAGTTCAATCTCATTCAAATAGGAACGACTGTAGACAATGCAAACGATTCACAGCTGTCATCTCAAAAAGTCTCGTTGTCATTATTCATCGAGGTACGTGATGCAAAGCTACGGAATATAGTTAATTCAAACAAATATTCATCATTTTCAAATATATATGCATATATATGCTGGCAGGATGGCCCATTGATGCGCACACTCACCTCTCAGCTGTCGCACACTCACCTCTCAGCTGTCATATGCTGTCAGAATGGCCCATTGATGCGCACACTCAACTCTCAGCTGTCACACACTCACCTCTCAGCTGTCGCACACTCACCTCTCAGCTGTCGCACACTCACCTCTCAGCTGTCATACGCTGTCAGGATGGCCTACAGATACGCACACTCACCTCTCAGCTGTCTATAGCCCGGGTTCGAATCCCGACCCAGCTATAAACTGTCATCCCGGTGTTTCACAGGGCGGGGTGATTTATCAATGTGTGTGCCGTCCCTCGGATGGTCGTTAAACTTGGCATCCCGTTTGTCAGGATTAGTTGGTGGATGCTAAAGATCCCAGTGTCATTCACAAAGAGTAGGCGAGCTATCGTCGACTCCCTGAACAAATTCCATAATTCCTGCCCAAAATACTGCTGGGAAGGCGATAACAAGCCATCCAGTGTAACTGATGCCAATAAACTGCTTACTTTTTCTTCTCTTCTATTACTTTGGAGTCTTTTTTAAAGGATAAAGGATAGAGATAACTCTTTTCGAAGCTAATACCTGGAGTAAACCACAAACCTTCTATCAGGGATGTTACTGTGCCAGGAAACATCTGATCAAGCAATTGTGCTACTGTGGTCAACCCATTTCTGTGTTTGGTGGTGGGTGTGTGTGTGTTGTGTGTGTGTGTGTGTGTGTGTGTGTGTGTGTGGTGTTGTGTGTGTGTGTGGTGTGTGAACTAATGTTAGTATTCCCCGCCAGCCATTACTATGGTAAGAGCAAGTCAATCTTCCAACTGTTTTTAAAGGTCCTCTTCCTAGTGGCAGTTGAAGTGACAGCTGAGAGTTGCATTAAGTGAGCATTGTTATCGAAAGAAGGACCAGCCCTCAGGATCCTGTCGCATGTCAGGCCTGGCCATCCGGTTCATGGAGGACGGGCTAAATATCTCCCCGGCGACCTTACATGAAGGTGCAATCAATCTGGTCGTGGAATGAAGTAGTTGTCATCGCGTTATAGAATAAAGGCTCACATGCATCACAGATATTTATTGATTGTTGGTCGTCCACGTTTTTGTTGAATAAAAGAGAATTTATATATACATATAATATATATATTTAATTTCAATAGAAGCTCGCGAGCATGACGGGTTTGTTCAAACTCATGGATATGTATGTGTGGACCTTGAAATGATCTTCCCAGACGTTCACTTTAACACGAATAATTTTACATACTTCAGAAAAGATAACGTTACGATTACGACAGATGTATTTTGACTGAAATATAACACGAAAATTGGAAAGGGATGAGAGCAAAAAAACAAGTTCACTCAAGCTTTGTTTCTACACCATTCACCGAGGAGAGCAGTTTTATTAGTAACTAGACGACCCGTGAACCCGTTGGGTTCCCGTTGTGACTAGCGCGTTGATAAAAAAAATCATTTCAAAAAAAAGATAGTTCCAGCAAACTATACCGCTGAGGTTGTTTGCATTGATCAAATAATCCTGAAGAGTACTTGACTGAATCTGGAATTGATTTTTTAATAATTTTTTTCGTTACCCAATTTGAACGAAACTTGGTACTGCACACCGCAGGAGAATGGTGAGTAAGGTGGGCCGAAAATTTTTGTGCTATCATGTTGTGTTTTGGCTGTATTTTGGGAACATACATACATACACACAAGATGAGAGTTTTAGTAATATATAGATTTCCAGTCGAGGGGGGAAAAAAATTTCAATGACATAAAGACAGCCTTTTTGTGAGATTCAGGAGGGAATGAAAGAATTACTGCAACTGCCAGGAAAATTACTTCCGCAAATGTCCTGCAAAATTCCCATGGAATTCCCATTGGCGTCCCATAAAACCAATTTTTTCCCCATGGGGAAAAGCCATGGAGTTACTCACTTCCCCCAAAATTTCATGATTTCCTTGGAATTCCCCATGCGGAGGACGTCCCTTTTGTGAAAAACCTCACTAAATTGCCGTGCGCAGTTCCCATGGGTAGGTAGATATGTGGGATAAACAACCCGGAGTGTCAAGGGAGATAGTAAAGTAGTTAAAGATGACCTTACCGAGTATTTTAAGAGGTCTCTTGAGTCGGGAAAAATACCAGGGGATTGAAAGTGGAAAATGTAACATCAGCATTTCAGAGCGGGTCTACGGTTATCAGAATCATTGGAAAACTGCAAACTAGGATAGTTAACAATATAATTAGGGAGGGTTCAATTACAAGTAACTTCAATGCAAGTGGAGGTCATTGGGCCCATAAAAGCCTGCGCTATTATTGCCAACCTATGGTTGTTTGTCCGTATTCTATCTTTTTTAAATGCTGAGCATCAAGCAAGGAAACAGCCGCACCATTTTTAAAGCCTTTGGTATGACTCGGCCGGGTTCGAACCGCCAACCTCTCTGATTCAGAGCAGATGCTCAAACCATTACACCACTGAGTTTGGTTAAAAATCAAAACCGAGAACGAAGTCGACAGCACACCATTGCGAATCCCCACGCTTCCCATCTAAAGGGGCTGTCACACCTTGACGTTTTAGCCAGCGTATGCCGACGTATGAAAAATTTGGCGAATACGCTGCACACGTCGAATACGTTATGGGTAAGTTTTGTATACTTTAAGAGCATGCTGAAGCACGCTGAAGCACGCTGGCATATGTCGTAGTACGCCGAGCTCGTCGACAAATTTTGTGCATGCTCAAAATTTTTCGACGTATGCCAGCGTGTGACTCACACGTTCCGCGTACGCTGGCCATAAGTTGTAGGCACGTTATGCGATCGTTAAACACGCGACACACGTTACTTGTAAGTTACTCATAAGTCGAAACACGTCGAGGTAATGTCTAGCATACCCGAAACTTATTTCTAACCTATGATTAACGTGCTTTGAACCTATGTGTAACGTATCTCCACGCATATTGACACGCTGGCATATGTCGTAGTACGCCGAGCTCGTCGACAAATTTTGTGCATGCTCAAAATTTTTCGACGTATGCCAGCGTGTGACTCACACGTTCCGCATACGCTGGCCATAAGTTGTAGGCACGTTATGCGATCGTTGACACACGTCGACACACGTTACTTGTAAGTTACTCATAAGTCGAAACATGTCGAGGTAATGTCTAGCGTACCCGAAACTTATTTCTAACCTATGATTAACATGCTTTGAACCTATGTGTAACGTATCTCCAACGCATATTGACGTATGTAGACGTACTTGACGTTCTCCGGACGACCACAGAAACTTACTGAACGTGTTTCTAACTTACAGCTACCGTATAATGGCGTATTAGCAGCGTTTAGGGGAATTGGTATATAAAAATGGGCTTCACAGGAGGAACCCGTCAGGTGTCCAGACTCCATGTTTTTTTTTGTTTTTCTCGGAATGACGGTGATGGTGACACTTACGATTTCTAGTGCGGTTATGATTTGAATCGTTGAGCGGCAGCCTTTTAATAGGCTACGCCACGTGATCGTCGTCGATACGCTGCCACGCGCTATGCATAAGTTAGACTATCGTTGGGCATACGTTGTGAACGCCGACAACACACTAAGCAT
>CM068968.1:22742536-22756036 GCA_035128595.1 Eptatretus atami
CGGCATTTCTGTCTTTGTGGATTTCTAATAATATAATATGTTTATTTATTTACCGAGAACGATTCCACGACCCACACACCACCTTCAATTATTTATTTATCGAAAACAATTCCACGACCCACCCCACCTCCAATTATTTATTTATTTACCGAAAACGATTCCACGACCCACACCCTCCAATTATTATTATTTCCGAAAACGATTCCACGATCCACACTCCGCCTCCAATTATTTATTATTTACCGAAAACGATTCCACGACCCACACACCACCTCAATTATTTATTATTTACCGAAAACGATTCCACGACCCACACACCACCTCCAATTATTTATTTATTTACCGAAAACAATTCCACGACCCACCCACCTCCAATTATTTATTTATTACCAAAACGATTCCACGACCCACACTCCGCCTCCAATTATTTATTTATTTCCGTAAACGATTCCACGACCCACACTCCGCCTCCAATTATTTATTTATTTTCCGTAAACGATTCCACGATCCACACTCCGCCTCCAATTATTTATTATTTTACCGAAAACGATCCACGACCCACACCCACCTCCAATTATTTATTTATTTACCGAAAACGATTCCACGACCCACACACCACCTCCAATTATTTATTTATTACCGAAAACGATTCCACGACCCACACCCCACCTTCAATTATTTATTTATTTACCAAAACAATTCCACGACCCACACACCTCCAATTATTTATATTTACGAAAACGATTCCACGACCACACTCCGCCTCCAATTATTTAATTTTCTGTAAACGATTCCACGACCCACACTCCGCCTCCAATTATTTATTATTTTCTGTAAACGATTCCACGATCCACCACTCCGCCTCCAATTATTTATTTATTACCGAAAACGATTCCACGATCAACACTCCGCCTCCAATTATTATTTATTTACCGAAAACGATTCCACGACCCACACTCCGCCTCCAATTATTTATTATTTTTTCGTAAACGATTCACACCACACACCCGCCTCCAATTATTTATTTATTTTCTGTAAACGATTCCACGACCCACACTCCGCCTCCAATTATTATTTATTTTCTGTAAACGATTCCACGATCCACACTCCGCCTCCAATTATTTATTTATTTACCGAAAACGATTCCACGACAACACTCCGCCTCCAATTATTTATTTATTTATCGAAAACGATTCCACGACCCACACCACCCTCCAATTATTATTTATTTACCGAAAACGATTCCACGACCCACACCACCTCCAATTATTTATTTATTTACCGAAAACGATTCCACGACCCACACCACCTCCAATTATTTATTATTTACGAAAACGATTCCACGACCCACACTCCGCCTCCAATTATTTATTTATTACTGAAAACGATTCCACGACCCACACACACCTCCAATTATTTATTTATTACCGAAAACGATCCACGACCCACACACCACCTCCAATATTTATTTATTACCGAAAACGATTCCACGACCCACACACCACCTTCAATTATTTATATTTACCGAAAACAATTCCACGACCCACACCACCTCCAATTATTTATTTATTACCGAAAACGATTCCACGACCCACACTCCGCCTCCAATTATTTATTTATTTACTGAAAACGATTCCACGACCCACACACCACCTCCAATTATTTATTTATTTACCGAAAACGATTCCACGACCCACACACCACCTCCAATTATTTATTTATTTACCGGAAACGAATCCACGACCCACACCCCACTTCAATTATTTATTTATTTACCGAAAACATTCCACGACCCACACCACCTCCAATTATTTATTATTTACCGAAAACGATTCCACGACCCACCACTCCGCCTCCAATTATTTATTTATTTTCTGAACGATTCCACGACCCACACTCCGCCTCCAATTATTTATTTATTTCTGTAAACGATTCCACGATCCACACTCCGCCTCCAATTATTTATTTATTTACCGAAAACGATTCCACGATCAACACTCCGCCTCCAATTATTTATTTATTTACCGAAAACGATTCCACGACCCACACTCCGCCTCCAATTATTTATTTATTTTCCGTAAACGATTCCACGACCCACACTCCGCCTCCAATTATTTATTATTTTCTGTAAACGATTCCACGACCCACACTCCGCCTCCAATTATTATTTATTTTTCTGAAACGATTCACGACCACACTCCGCCTCCAATTATTTATTTATTTACCGAAACGATTCCACGATCAACACCCGCCTCCAATTTTTATTTATTTATCGAAAACGATTCCACGACCCACACCACCTCCAATTATTTATTTATTTACCGAAAACGATTCCACGACCCACACCACCTCCAATTATTTATTTATTTACCGAAAACGATTCCACGACCCACACCACTCCAATTATTTATTTATTTACCGAAAACGATTCCACGACCGACACTCCGCCTCCAATTATTTATTTATTTACGAAAACGATTCCACGATCCACCACACCGCCTCCAATTATTTATTTATTTACCGAAAACGATTCCACGACCCACACACCACCTCCAATTATTTATTTATTTACCGAAAACGATTCCACGACCCATACACCACCTCCAATTATTTATTATTTAAAGTGGGAGTGGCGTAGGAAAGTGGGCGTGGCTTATGAAAAATATTTGTGGCTCAGGAGGTGTGGTCAAACAAGAGCATTGAGAGAAGCTTATCGGGTTTTCCGTCTGTGTGTGCGTGTGCGTGTGCGTGTGCGTGTGCGTGTGGTGTGTGTCTGCAACGCGAGGCTCCACAGCACAAACCAGCAAACCGATTATTTTTCAATGGTAGTCCTTCAAAAATAGGGTGTCTATTTAACGTCATTTTTATGAGGAGTGCCAGTTGGCAAAATACTCAATAGGAAAAATCTTGCCAGGCAGAGGAACAATTGTATGTGAACCAATACGTCTTGACAATGAATCTCGTCAGTGGATCAGTCAGAATGAAAAAGCATCGTATCCAGCGCTTCGATCCTAGCGAATCCCTCGTCGCCTACCGGCTTGTATATCTATATATATATATTGCTCCAAAGAACAAGTGGGGCTCGAGATATGGATTTCCTTGAAGATAAAATAACCTTTAGATGGTGCGCGCAATTTCCACCTGATAAATTATGAATCGCTCCACAGCCGGTTCATTTGTTGATGTTTAAAACATTAAAATGTGACCCGTAGCCGAGCTGTGGGCCGCATAAACAGACGCCATTTTGGAGCCTTTTCATACTGGTTATGTCGAGAATGTGGAAATGAGCATCTCCTGAAGACTGAAATGGATGAGGATCGGGATTTTTGGACTGTGGTTTGTCCCTGACCTCCAAACGAGCCCACTCCATTGATTTGATTGTACAGGGTGGCCAAAATGTCTTGTCACCCTTTGCAAAAAATTAATTGTGACATTGCTTTTGTTTGTGTGCTTTTTGTTAATTCGTTTCCTTTTTTTTGTTTTTTTGTTGTTCAATCGAATGAACGTAACCATGGGTGATACAAGCAGTTACACCATTGAACTGTTAGGGAACACCTTTGTGAGGTTTTGGGGGAACGTTGGATTGGTCGTGGGTCACCAGTGCCACGGATCCAGTTGAGTGGCCACCTCAAAGCCTAGACCTGTCGACATATGATAATTCCCGATGGGGCTTCATAAAAGAGATTGTTGCACAGCAGCCCTGCAGAACCACTGGTGACCTGAAACAAGCAATGAGACCTCCTTTTAATGGTATCACCCCACAAATGCGACGGAAAATGTCCCGCACCGAACATAGCGCAAAATTATTCCATGTAATGACAATGATGGAGCGCAAATGGATCCACTGGACACTTAAGGTTTGTGTAATCTGCTGTGAAAGAGAACTATATATATATATATATGTATATATATATGTATATATATATATATGTTTGTGGTCTAACTTATAGAACCCTTCACTGTTGTCATCTAACATGATAAAAGGCAATATGTCAATTTTTTTTTTACAAGGGGTGACAAGACATTGTGGTCACCCTGTACAATTGACTCGTTTGACCGATATGACCTCACTGTGATTACTGCACCACAAGCCGCCCAAAGCGATGTAAGCTTCACAGGACCCAAACTTGAAATTATTGATTATGGCGATTGATTGTGGTTGCTATGGATACCAGTTTCAAAGATGTACTCAACTTCAAATCATTCTCAATCCTCTTAAATGCTCTTTACTCATTTGGTTAATTTTCCTGTCAACTCGCATCTTCAATCACTTACTTAATCTTTAATGTCGCTTCGACCACTGATGCACCATCTATGTAATCACTTGTGCATCATACGCTTCTCCATAGTATCTGAAGGACCACCTGAGGATGCTGAAATTTTCCTGCGGGTAAAGGGGCTCTGTTCCCCAATACCTGAGCTACATTCGACTCATGATCCATCACTTAATCCCACAGGATGCACATAATCGCGCGTGCGCATTATTTACTGCACAAGCTGCACACGAGATGTCACATGAAATTGAGTCCTTGAGGCAGATATTATGGATGTGCAGCAAGACATTCCATGAACCCAACGCACATCACCGACCGTTCTGATTGATCGTCGAGCCCAACGAGCCAGAAACTCCTTTTGACAAAATTGTTTCCTATAATGTGAAACAAGGTGCGACTATAAAGGGGCAAAGCAAGCAAATGAAGTCTTGGCAGGTTTATGTACATGGACGATGGTTAACACATGCACACTCCTTTGTACACTATAGTCTATGACGTATATCACCTTCAAACTGTTAGGAACCATGAAATGGTTCAACACTTGCTGCAAAGTGCAGGTATGTATGTGTGTTCATGTATGCATGTATGTATGTATGTGTGTATGGATGTATGTTTGTATGTATGTATGTGTGTATTTTTGTATGTATGTGTATGTGTGTATGTGTATATGTACAGTATATGTATGTGTGGATGTATGTATGTATGTGTGTATGAATGTATGTATATGTATTTGTATGTGTACAGTATATGTATATGTATGTATGTGTATGTATGTATGTATGTTTGTATGTGTATATGTGTATGTGTATGTGTATGTGCATATGTATGCATGTATATGTATGTGTGTATGTGTATGTGTATATATATATATATGTATGTGTATGTATGTGTTTGTATGTATGTATGTATGTTTTTATGTGTATATATATATATGTATGTGTATGTATGTATATTTGTATATGTGTGTATGTATGTATGTGCATTCCTATCCCTACATTGGAAGTAGCTGCAAACTCATCACAGGAGGTTCCAATTTTGCAAGTTTATTCTAAACTCACATTGTTTGCCATATCAAAATTTATTTTCCACCTGATAAATATTAAATTGAGGGTATCATGTCACTGTATTTTTCACTTTCCATTCTCAAACTGTATGCTCCATGATGCAGCAATATCGCTTTAAAATGGATTCAACTGATTGTACTTAATGTTGATGAAAACACTGTGATGTCAATTAAAAACAGTAAATTGAAGTTTACAAACAAATTGCCTTTGTGCTTGTCTTGAATCATTTTTCCTTTGTAGCAGTTTTTAGCTCGCCTGTTCGAAGAACAGAGAGCTATAGCGTACCCGCATGAGCGTGAGCGTCAGCGTCAGCGTGAGCGTGAAAATGTTAAAGTTTTGGTGCAAGTTATTTAGAAGCTTGCCATTCATTTAATATGTGTACTAGGATGCTGATATTTGGCATGGAGGTTCCTTTGGGGTATATTATTGATGTCGTGAAGTTGAAATTAAAAAAAATTCAAATGTTTAAAATTTTGACCTGTTTTGAACTTAACTTTTTGTAACACATCAACGTTAAAGTTTTTTGGTGCAAGTGTATTTAGAAGCTTGCCATTCATTTAATATGTGTACTAGGATGCTGATATTTGGCAGGGAGGTTCATTTGGGGTATACTATTGGTGTAGTGAAGTTGAAATTAACAAATGATTTAAATTTATTTTTTAATTTCAACCTAAGATGGTGTCAAAGCCACCCAATGCTCGCCTGTTTTATTATAGACGCAAGCCATTCATTTAATATGTGAATTGGGATGCAATGAAGTACAAATGAAATAAATTTTGTTGGTGCACCTTTTTCAGAGACTCAATATTTGTGAAGTCAAAACAGTACATATTACTTTTTCTTTTAGATGCATTTCTCATGGCAAGGAAAGTAGGTAATGTATTATTGCATAATGTTGATAAATACCATTGCACATGCACTGTTATAATTGTGATGCCATCATAATTACAAATAATAATGTATTATTGCATAATGTTGATAAATACCATTGCACATGCACTGTTATAATTGTGATGCCATCATAATTACAAATAAAAATGATACTGCATGGTAGTTCGACTTATTCATTAATATAGTGGGAACTAGCTAAATATAGCATAACAATTGTGCATTTTGTGAGGAAAGCACCAAATTTGGCACACTAGTAGCCTAACATATTATGAACAGATTTGGATATTGGGCCATCTCAAATTCAGCCGCTGATGGCTGTGGCAGCCATTTTTCACTGCCATCAAAATTTTTGAGATGGCCCAATATCCAAATCTGTTCATAATATGTTAGGCTACTAGTGTGCCAAATTTGGTGCTTTCCTCACAAAATGCACAATTGTTATGCTAAGTTGCCCCACTAATAATGCTGCCACTGTAACATGATGTGTCTCTGTATGTCACTTTCCATTTTCAGCATTGTATTTAATATATTTTTTGCATCCTTCTAGTTTCCTTTCTAATGTTTTTATCTACCACACTATTTTTTTTACTGATTACAAGATACAAATACATATATTGCTTTAAAATTATTTGGATCAAACTTCACTGCAATGCTTTATAAAAAAATATTTTTAGGTCATCTCTGTCATCTCAGTAGAGATGACCTAATAATAACAGTCTCGAAGTCCGTCCGTTCCGTCCGTCCGTCCACAATCAAACCGAGTGGAGACAAATAACCAATAGTGGAATGGATAGGTCGATGAGACATGCACAACGATATAACTTTCAAGGTCGTCCAAGGTCGAGGTCAACGTCACGAGGCTGTCAAAGTTGCGAAAATTGTCGATTTCAAATCGTATCTCCTCCCTCATTTACCAAGAGAGATCAAATGTTATTAGTGATTCAGATACTATGGACTATTATCTAGAACGACACGAGCCATTTTTTTGAAATTTGCTCTCGTTCCGATTTTATAGCCCTTCAAACTTCGCTCTGATTCCCCGTATGGGCCGTTCATAAAGTACATACAAAATAAAAAGTATTAAACTTAAGAACCGGAACTCTCCGTGACAAATATTACATTTGAAGCTTTTGTCAGATTTAACTAAAACGATGGAACACAAGTTTATATGCACACTTACTTTCATTTATGACATTAACATTGTCTTGAATGTCAATTTTGTACTTTTATTTTCATAAATGACGTGCTGTGATATTAAAAGAACAGGTAAATTACACCGGAGGGACTGCATCGTCATGATTACAAACACGGTTCATAAGGAACTGCTGGCTTTGCAAGCGATTAGCGATGTATGAGGGGGGTGGGTCACGTGGGTGGTTTAAAGCCCGCGTACGGGCTGCGTACAGGGGTGGGTGGTTTAAAGCCCGCGTACGGCCTGCGTACAGGGTGGGTGGGTCGTGGGTGGTTTAAAGCCCGCGTACGGCCTGCGTACAGGGGTGGGTGGGTGGTACGACGGCTGCATACATACTTTATGAAAGTGGTGTCGGACTACATGAAAGCGTATCAGAAGATGAAGGTGAGCCTGTCGTCATCGCGAGGGGAAAATATCCCCGTTCACAGGAACATTTTCGACGTGATGTTGAATCCGTGGACGTCAATAATTGTTTCCATATTACTGTATTACCGTAGTTAATAATTACTGATGCATTTGAGATAAATCTACAGGTCGTTGTAATCTTCAAGTATTGTGAATGTGATATGAGATGCATATGGGTGGGTGGTGGTGTCACGAGCCTTGCATACAGAGGGGGTGGGTGGGTGGTCCACGAGCCTGCATACAGAGGGGGGTGGGTGGGTGGTTCACGAGCCTGCATACAGAGGGGGGTGGGTGGGTGGTCACGAGCCTGCATACAGAGGGGGGTGGGTGCTTTTGAAACCCGTAAGTAGAGCGTACGTACTTTATGAACTGCCCCTATAGTGGGGAAACTTAGCATAAAATTGTGCATTTTGTGAAGAAAGCACAAATTTGGCACACTAGTAGCCTACATATTATGAACAGATTTGGATATTGGGCCATCTCAAATTCAGCCGCTGATGGCTGTGGCAGCCATTTTCCACTGCCATCAAAAATTTTGAGATGGCCCAATATCCAAATCTGTTCATAATATGATAGGCTACTAGTGTGCCAAATTTGGTGCTTTCTTCACAAAATGCACAATTGTTATGCTATATTTAGCTAAGTTGCCCCACTACTATTCCAGTCTGGCACAGAGTTACTTTCGACCTCTGGCAGAGATGACCGGCACTCCCGCTCGGGGGTATTTTTAGACTAGTCTTTTAAAAACGATAAATGTATAAACAGGGAGCATTGGGTGGCTTTGACACCAACTCTCTGGTTATTTTTACAACTGAGCAAAGGCAATGCTGGATCACTCCTCCCACCTATTCCCCTCCTCCAGACTCCCACCCCACCCTTCCCCACCTCCTCCTCCACCACACCCCTCTCTCCAGATAACCACCTACCCCTTCCCCTGCCTCTTCCTTCCCCATGCACCCCTCCAGACTCCTACGTCAGCCCTTCCCCTCCCTCCTCTTCCCACCCTCACCTCCATCGGAAAACTGCACTGAAAACGTGGGGACAAGAATACTGCACTGTAAATGGTGAAGACTTGTAATACCCTCTCACCCACCTGGAGGCAGAGCTGCACGGTACACATTTACATGGAGAATTTGCGTCCCTCTCCCTCCCCACCAAGACCACCACTGGCAAAGATAAAAACACCCCTATACACTAATTGGGATCATGCTGATCTGATGTAGCAAGTCTGGATGTAACCGAGTCGGAACTGTCGGAGTAACGCAACATACAAACAAACACACAAATACCGGTCTGTGAATTATCGTGAGGATCAGGGAAGAAAGGGGGAAGTAATTGTAAATTTAATGTTCCATCTGTATTTACTTTTAACATTGTTCTCAACAAATGGGAACAGGAACAACACAGGCATTAGAGGCTGAATGGCCTTCTAATGCACCAAAGTTCCCTGTGTATATTTGTGTGATGTTCTAAAGAACAGGAAGAAATGGGGAGGGGAGGTCAGAGAGGGGACAGAGTTGGGATCGAGGGGTTTTAGGCTTTTTGGAGGGAGGGGTGGGCAGATGGGAGTTGAGGACATTGGGTTTGTAGGAGGTTTGAGGATTTGAAGAAAGTGGGAGGGGAGCACAGAGTTTGGGTGTGGTGAGGACAGAGTCGGAAGGGGAAGGGGGGTTGAGAACTTGGGATTGTGGGGGGGTTTAGAGACCTGAAATCACATTTTACACTGTGCAGCATTTTCATGGGTCCCAGATAGTCTCGTCGGGTCTTTTGAGTCCTCCAGGTATTTTTGGTCCTCGTGGTCTTTTCGGTCCTCAGGATCTTTTGGATCCCCTGGGTCTTTTGTTGCCTCCTGATATTTTGGGTCCTCTTGGTCTTTTGTGCCCTTTGGTCATTTGGATCCTCTGGATCTTTTGGGTGTCAGGATCCTCAGAGTCTTTTGCATCCTTTGGGTATTTTGGATGCTTGGGGTCTTTTGGGTATTTAAGGGTCATCTTGGTCTTTTAGGTCCTTAAGGGTCTTTGGGGTCCATTGGGACTTCTGGGTCTTTTCGGTACTTTGGGTCTTTTTGGTATTTTGGGTCTTTGGGGTCCATTGAGTTTTTGGGTCTTTTTTAGGGTCTTTTTGGTCTTTAAAGGTCTTTGGAGTACTTTGGGTCTTTGGGATGTATTGGGTCTTCAGGGTCTTTTTAGTCATTTGGCTCCTCTGGGTACTTTCGGCTAAGTATTTCAGGTTACAATTGTGGGTGACGTCAGGTCAGCTGTCCAACCAATTGGTGAAGAGTGGATACACATACATACATGTATGTATATATGTATGTATGTATGTATGACGTATGTGTATCCGCTCTTCACTTGCTCCATTATATGTAGATTATTGTGAATGATGGATGACATGTCGAAGTTTATTAATAATTCGAGAAAATCAAAACAATACCATAATAAAATAAAATAGAACTTACAAGTCTCATGTATTTATTATTCATATCAAATTTATGTCAGCATCTTGAATAACAGTAAAATGATTCAACGTTCTTTTTGGTATATACATTTTCGGATACGCTGGAAATAATTAAATTGAAATAAAAGTAGAAAAAAAAGAAAAAAACAAATAAACCTTTGAATTGGAAGTTTACCACCGTTGATACACCCTCTCTTAAACCACCTTATTTAACACGTTAAATTAGTTATCGTACCTGTTGTCTGTGTCCTTTATGACATCCCTACAAACAGTAAGTTTCCTGTTTGGAATGATTTTCAATTTTCGTTGACTGCCAGACAGGCAGACAGATTGACAGACATAGTAAACCAATTGCTTAACCCCGCTTTACGATACACAAACGGCACACGCGGGGTACGGATCATCTCCAGCAAGTGCAGTGAATCGACTGGTAGCAGGCCACAACTCACCTGTTCGAAATGCCATTGTGACTCCGCCCTCAGAAAATATGATTGGTCGAGACGGCATCCAATTTTTGCACAACTACTGCTCAACTGAAAGTTGTTGGAAGTGCAAACAAGGTGCCAAAGTGCACGCACGTGGGGTACGGTCATCTCCAGCAAGTGCATTGAACCGACTGGAGCAGGCCACACTCACCTGTTCGAAATGCCATTGTGACTCCGCCCTCAGAAAATATGATTGGTGAGACGGCATCAATTTTTGCACAACTACTGCTCAACTGAAAGTTGTTGGAAGTGCAAACAAGTGCCAAAGTGCACGCACGTGGGGTACGGATCATCTCCAGCAAGTGCATTGAACCGACTGGTAGCAGGCCACAACTTACCTGTTCTAAATGCCATTGTTACTCCGCCCTCAGCAAAATAGATTGGTCGGAGACGGGCATTCGATTTTGCGCAAGTACTGCTTAACTGAAAGCTGTTGGAAGTGCAAACAAGGTGCCAAAGTGCACGCACGTGGGGTACGGATCATCTCCAGCAAGTGCGTTGAACCGACTGGTAGTCGGCGAAAACTCACCTGTTCCTCGTGAAAGACACCATGGGATCTTTAATATCCACCAAGCAATACTCGGGGATGCGACACCCAGTTTCACGTACATCTGAGGGACGACACCCATGTTGATGCAACAATTCGACACTTTATCGTCGGATTGCTCATCGATCCCAGATTGTCATCCTTCGGACAATGAACAATAGTATAAACGTATAGTATAACGATTAAGCACCGTTGTATTCAAATAGCAATGCAGTTTACACATTTGTAGAGTCGGTCTTTAAAATCGTTAAAAAAACAAACAAACCATGAAATGATGCGACACTACTCATTCGAGAAATGGAAGGAAAAGAAATCAAACACCTTCCGTCGTCGGATCACATCACTCTTATTGATTGTTGTGTGACTGCAGTCTGACACTTGGACGATCCATGTGAATTGTGAACACATCATCTGTAAGTGTTGCCTCCTACTTGTACGGTACATCGTACGTGGCTTCTTGTATGGTTCTCTGCAATGTATGAAAGTCAAGGGTCGTGCAATTAAACAGGAGAAGGATATCGATCAAATGCCTTCCTCGAGAACATCCCATTTCGTTTGCAGTCTCAGTACACTGAAGAGAGAAACGACAGAGGATGGAAGAAAATTACGGCAATTGCAGTGGATCAGTGGGACAATATTTCGGTGCAACAGTGGGATGGATAACACAGTAAAGAGAAGGGGGAAGAAAATGGTGCCACTGGTAAGTAGATCGGAAGAATTGGCAATGATTACTCATCCAGTGAGGATGGAAGGATGACGTGAAGTGTTGCTGTGCTGCACTGTGAACTTCAGTCCTGGAGGAAGAGTGGGATTGAACAGACTGAGTATGGAGGTCCTTTAAGCAGCAGAAGAAAGGATTAGTGAACAGTGGAGTGGAGGTGAGCAGTGGGCCTGGAATTTTGGAGTTTCACAAAAAGGGAGTTTCTGGAAGAATGCCTGGCAAGAGATGGAGAGATGAATGAGCAGTGGGACCAAGACCTGATGAGAGGTATTCCTTCCACTGTTAGGTGTGTGTGTGTGTGTGTGTGTTATTTCTGGGCTGGTTGGACAGGGTCATCCCATTGAAGGATGAAGTTGGGAGGATCATTGACAGTGAAGTTCTGTATCTCGATAAATTGCTAATCCTTCGGCAGATTGAGAAGGTCTCAAGTGCAGCCACAATATGATGGCTGACATGATCCAGAGGCTCATTCTGGCAGGCCATCAGCACACGTTAGCTTACTTTTGTGAAAAACAGAGGGAGTGTAAGTGCACCAGGAACCAATGCTGGTAAGTGGGTCCCAGCTTAACATTACCAACATTGTATCGTTGATGTAATGCCCTGCCTCCGACCCATCAGGGTGTACGTCTATCATTGGGGTCGGGGGAAGGTCGACCCCAAACTCAACAGCTAAGGAAAATTTGCTTCCTTTGTTTTATTCTGATGCCAGCCCAAAAGTTTGGTGTTGGCTTAGTGGTTAAGGTGGCTGGCTTGGGATCTTAGGGTCTTGAGTTTGAACCCCTGTTTTTCCCGTTGAATTAACACGAGGTGGGGTTGACTCAGCCTGTCATCCTTCTGAGGTCGGTGAAATGAGTTCCAACCACCTGTGGTAATTGATTAGGTGAGAGGTGATTTGTTAATCCTTTAAATTACAGGTGAGAGATGTGATTGGGCCTTTAGTACTTACATGTTGAGTGGTATTGATATTGGGCATGCATGGCACATGCTTGGAAGCCTCGGTGGTGCGCATTTCTATGCTGTCGCTGAGGACTCGCAAACAATTGATGAAACTTGTGCAGCGGCTGAGGTTGGGCGTGTAGCATTGGGATTCTCACGTATGTACTACTTGTGAATGTCTACAGCAGGCTGTAGAGGAACTCGGGTGGAGTCTGAAACAGCAAAGGGCTTACCTTGTGCAGTGTTTCTTGGTTGCTTCATGCAGCTTTCTTCAGATAGAAGTGTATGGGAGGAGTTAACATATTGGTTCATGAGTCAGTAAGGCCTAGGTCACATTTGCTGCTACGGCGAACGTAGAAATAAAAAAAAGTTATAACTCCGCGCTATAATTCCACGGCGCCCCTACGGCCTGTAAAATATAGCCAAACGGCGTAGGGCCTCCCTGAGGCCACCTCAGTTTCTCTGCGGCCGCCGCACGTTTCTGTCAATTCAGAGGGCGTACGGCCGCCGTATCCTCGCCGTAGAGCA
>CM068968.1:22759909-22790453 GCA_035128595.1 Eptatretus atami
CACCCACCACGTCACTCAACACGTCTGCATACTATGTAACAAATATACAACGTGAACCAGTTGAAATCTCTCGGAGTTAGTAGTGTCGGAAGGCACGGATGGAAACATGCATCTGCTTGCATGCGCAACACTTTAGATACGAACGTATTGTCACTGACACACGCTCTCCACAGTCCTGTACCTATGTACAAATATGAAACGGAAAGTTGAAATTTGGGATTATGAGTGCGGACAGGAAGGATGGAAAACAGCATCCTGGTTGCCATGGCAAGCCACTTAGATGACGAACGTATGTACGACACAACCGTCTCCACAGTCACTGTAACACTATTACCGAAATATGAAAAGCGTGAGAAGTTGAAAACTTTTGGAGTTAGAGTGCGGTACAGGAACGCGGATTGGAAAAACAGGCATCCTGGTGCCCCCCATGGAAACCATTTGTAGATACGAACGTATGTCACGACACAAACGCATCCACAAGTCTGTACACTATGTACGCAAATTGAAACGTGAAAGTTGAAAACTTGGAGAGTGAACGATGGACAGATGTGCCGCCTTTGATGCAGGCTAACAGCTACATCCTTGTATAGACGAAAGCGGAAAGGAACAGTAGATGCGACAGAGCCACGGACAGAGACGGACGCAGGTTCCACACTAGACACGCCCGATATATATAATATATAACGGGTGTATAAGAAATAGTGTGGTAGATAAAACATTAGAAGGAACTAGAGGGGGAGCACTCGGAAGAGGTGAAACCTCCGCCGGCCAATACTGCTGGGTCACTTCAAACGTGAACTTGTATCTTATTTCATTAATATGATGTCAACAGTGCTGACAAGAGTTATAGTCTTCTTTTCTCCAACATTTTTTTTGGGGGGGGCGGCGAGGCGGTTGGAAATACTTAAAAAATGTAGAATGCAAAAAAACAAATCGATAATTTTGTTGAAAAAAGTGGCAAAAAAATTTTTTCTTTCCATAAACAATTTTTTTTTGGGGGGGGGGTTGGATCACTTAAAACGCATGTAGAAATGCAAAAAACAATTTTTTTTGGGGGGGGGCGGTTTGGGGGTTGGAAATCACTGCTAAAAATGTAGAGAATGGCAAAAAAAAAAAAAATTTTTTTTTCTCACAACATTTTCTTTTTGGAGGGGGGGGGGGTTTGGCGAATACTTAGAACCATGTAGAAAGCAAAAAAAAAAAATTTTTTTTCTCAATTTTTTTTTGGGGGGGGGGGGGGGGTTGGAATCAACTTAAAACATGTAGAATATGCAAAAAAAAAATTTCTCTGAACAATTTTTTTTTGGGGGTGGGGGTTTGAAATCACTTAAAACATGTAATAAAAAAAAAAATTCCTGACACAATTTTTTTTGGGGGGGGGCGGGGGGACAGTATCAAATCTATGCATGATCCTTGGCCATAACCTAACCCCCCCACCAAGTTTCGTCGAATCCGTCGAGGAGTTTTTCCGTAAACAAAAAATTACATTTTCCACGTCACAGCTCACCACCTGACGGCTCACACGCTCACGAACTAGCCGGGGTATCGCTATACCGCTCTCTGTTCTTCGAACAGGCGAGCTAAAAATCGAAATTTTTTGAAAAAAAAGTTGCAAATTTTTCTGGTTTTTTTCTCTAACAATTTTTTTCGGGGGGGGGGCGGGGGTGGGGTTGGAAATACAGCTTAAAACATGTGAGAATGCAAAAACAACAGAATTCAAATATTTTTCAAAATGGCGCGCCATAGCGGGCCATATTGGACTTTGGACAAGTCAAATCTAACGGCATGATCCTTGGACCATACCTATCCCCAGAAGTTTCGTCGAAATCCGTCGGGGTTTTTCCGTAATACTGTCACGGAAACCAACAAACAAACAGACAGGGGTGAAACAGTAACTCGTCCATCTCGATGTGGAGGTTAAAATAATAAAGATCAAATGTTTATTTTTTAATATTTAGATGGGGATTAGTTGTGCAAAGAAAATTAAACTATTAAGGGATTTGGAATCGAACAAATCTTTATGGTTCAATGAGTGAGCTAAAACAATATGCATGGTTATTTCAAAAAGAGTGCCCTAAGCTTACATGTTCGATATTTCTTTTAATGCACTTTAACAAATCAAATTACTATTTACTCATTGAAACAATTTTATCTTTATTGCATTGGTTATTTGAAGAGTGCCCCTAGGTTAAAAGGGAGACAGAAAAATATACCTTGGGATAGCAAAGGGGTTTATTTAGGGGAAAAAAAAATGAATCGCTGAAATCCCCCATTCACTTAACATGGGGAAAACGTGAGCCAAATCAGTATATTCACCCTACTCTGTGGACCGCATCCGTTGCTAAGCAACGGACTCCTTTGAAATTTTCAAAAAAAATCTTCAATTATTTTTTCGAAAAAAAATGGGCCACGATGCGACTGTGGCAGTACCATTCAGCATATTGTCAAATTCATAGGCGGCATCCTATGAAAACTGTCGGAGCAAGATAACTTTGAATAACCCTGGTCGAAACATAAAAAAACAGAAGTTCGTTATCATTCAGAGACTATGTGGCAGAATATACATGAAAACTGGTTATGGTAGGTCGCATCGGTATGCTCGCTAGTTATGTGTGGAAAGACACCGTGTGTATGGACGCTTTGTTGGCTGTAACGGTGCTGAAAACTGACTAAATTCGACTTGAGGATCGACTACCATGTTCGCTACCGCTTGGATATGTTATTGGTGTTGTGTGTCTGTTAGGTTACAGTCAACTGTAGGTTTACGCCTTATTATCAGATGATTTTCTCGATATGTTTGTCTGTTGGGTAGTCAACTGTAGTCCACCCTTTATCAAGTAATTTTCGTCGATAAATGCTTTGTCTGTCTGTCTGTGGTAGTCGATCTAGTCGAAAAAAAAAATTTCAATTTTTTTTTTGAGATTTTGTTTACCCTTATATCAGATATTTCCTGTCGAATGTTTGTTGGGTAAGTACGATTCTAGTCGAAAAAACAAAAAAATTCAATAATCCTCTTTTTGAGATTTGTTCTATCCTTATTATCAGTGTTTAAAATGCGATTTCATGTTAATACACATGGCGATTTCGATGAAACTTGGTTGGTAGGTTCCATACCATGACTAGTTGTGTGCCAAATGAGAACAGCGTCTGCTATGGAACCCACGTGCCTGCAAGGGACCTTTGAAATTTTTGAAAATCTAATAAAAATTATTTTTCGAAATCAAAATCCGGGCCACGAGCGACTTGTGGCGAACATTTCCCAGCCCCATGTTCGTCATAAAATTCCAGCCGGGATCCTATGAACTGTCGGAGAAGGATAGACTTTGAATAACCCTGGCGAAAACAATATAAAAAACGAAGTTCGCTTATTAATCTCAGAGACTGAGTCAGATATACATGAACTGGTGTGGTAGGTTTCATGGTATGTCCTAGTTATGTGTGAAAGAACCATTGCACATGGACCCCTCGTTGCTAGCAACGCCCGACTACCCATGTCTGCCTACTGCTTGGTCTGTCTGTCTGTTCTAATGCTGTCTGTCCCGAGTGCAATAGCTCCGTGGGTTTTGATCGGCGATCCTGATAAAATTTTGGTGGAGGTTTTAATATCATGAATCTAGTTGTGTTTTCCATGAGAATGGGCATGGTGTGCGCATTATGGGCTGAGCACGCCAAAAAACAATGTGTTTAGGGTAGCCGATTTCAATTTACTATCTCTCTGAGGGGTTTGGCGAATCTGGCAGGGTTTCGGTATTTGGTTAGCCAATGACACCTGCATAGCCCATGGAAACAGCTCGATTTTTCATTTCTCATCCCCAAGGTCAAAGTCAATAAGGTCATAACTTAGAAAATTGCGAATTTTGACATAAAAATCATACGACCCGCCAAACTTTGACAGGCGGGATGACAATATTTTTTTATGCATAATCTTGAGGTCATTCCCGCAACGCTAAAGTCTTGACCAAATTATTGCTCTATTGAACACCGCCTTGCCTGTGGCGCCCCATTCAGTTTGTTTTACAGCGGCGGATTTCATGAGTATGGTATCCGAGGAGAGCGAAATCCATTATACGCCTATATGAGTTATATTGTTTCTGGAATGTTTCGAGGAGTTTTGCACGCAAGGTCATAATCCTGACCTTTGACTTCTTAAAGTTCACAAAGGTCCAAATTTTCCAAGTTGTGGGAATTGAACGCGGTTTTCACCTTCTTCGGACTGAATCTAACTCAATACCTATTAGCAGTGATCCTGTTTCCTTATTTTAATGTCCACAACATTGTTTTGTTGACTTTTAAGTGTTATGCAAAACGGGTCAGAATTTTGAAAGTTTGAACGAACCGGGGTTTCGAGACATTCTTGCAGCTAATAACCTGTCACTCGTCACCCACATCAATGTTGATCATTTTATAAGCTATGGGTCAAAAAATTATCACATTGTCTGCATCCTTGACTTCTGAAAACAGTCTACATCGTCAAATACCCGCTCGTGAAACCATTGCCGTTCTGCCAGACTTGTCCATCTCTTATAAATATTTCAAATTTTGAGTTTGTGTGTTCGTACATTATTCTTTCACGGCCGAACCGTAGCACCGAAAGGCACCAAATTTTGGGGGCAAGTACTTCAGAATCTGTCCAACATTTTAAGATAACACACTTCAGCCTTGATGACCATTTTGAGGCCACCACAGGCCAATATAAAGTGTATATTGAGATGTGGGTCAGGCAGTGCTGCTGCCAGCACACAGGCAAAAGGTAACCATTGTGAGGCCAATAACTCCATTGCTTTTCAATGTCTAACACGTCCCAAAACCACTGCCTGGAAATGGTCTTCTTCTTCTTCTTCTTCTTTTTTGCGTATGGCAGCTTGGCTGCTGGGTAGCGATCATTTTGTTGGGGCTGCGCCCCTGTACCAGTACACTGGTATTCATTTCGATGTCATCGGAAGGATGACATGCTGAGTCAACCCCACCTGGTGTTAATTCAGCAGCCAACGGGGCTCAAACTCAGGACCTGAAGATTGGAAAAGGTCTGCGCCCAGCCTATATATTGTTACGAATTTCGGTCCGCCCAGTGTGCGATCGGTCACGTAACTCAAATCGCGACCGCGTCGCCCACCGGAAGCGGAAAATTTTCAGTCGTGACCCTCCTTGGAACTACCGCCAGGAGCTAGTCACAGGTGGGTCTTTCGACCACACCACAATCGTGCCAATCGGCCACCCGCGCAGGATAGGGTTGTTCGCCAAACTCGACCTACCTAAGTACCTGCGCGGGTAGTTAACCGGGCGATCATACCTCGCCGTGGCCGGCCTCGGACACGAACCGCTTAAGCGGTCCGTTCCGTGCTTCAGTGATAACCGAGGCGAGTTATCGCAGCGCCCGACGGACGTGATTATTTACCGGGTGCTTACACCCCTCTACAATTCCTTCCGTGATGCAAGATGGAACTTTCAAACAAAGGAAAGGACGCAACGAAACAGGAAACAGTTCGACAAGTACATTTATTCCACACTCAGACAAGGCAAGCACGTATTCACAGCCATACAGTAGGAATGCAATTTACAAGCAAGTTACAACCGAATAAAGCAAGGTTTATTTACATGCACTTAAACAGTTTCTACTTTACAAGACACGGCGCCACAACACGCATTCACACAAAAGCAAAGAAAGACCCCCTCAAAGGCAAGGGAGTCAGACTGGGCCCGTGGGCCTAATGCGCGTGGAACCTGGATTAGCGGCCAGGTCCACGAGACCGAAGGGTCCTACCCGCGCCCTCATGGCGCGATGGCGGGCAAGCCGCAATGTCAGCGTAGCTGCGCCTGGCTTCGTGCCCCTGGCGTGGTCGGCGAGCTCTCTCCGGCGCTCCCCGTCTGCCTTTCCCGTCGGCTTCGAGCTCCGTCTCCTGACTCGACTGCCCTGCCGACACTGCAGACTTGACTTCTTCTGCCGACACTCCGCCGCTGCCACTCCACTGCTCCCACTTGGTCTCTGCCGATGTACTGCGCAACTTTCCGCCGACGTACTGCACACTCTCTTCTTCCGCGAGCTCGCACTTATATAGTCCGGGGAAGGGGCGTATATGTAAATTTCTGGATCACAGCGGTTCGGAGGCGGGGCTATGCCAACCGATGCTCAGTCATTGGATGGATGAAAAGGGGCGTGAAGCATTCCTGATCCGCTTTTTTGAGGCGAGGAACGCATTCACAGCCCATGGCATGACGTGTGGTAGAAAGGCGGAGGTGGTGGGAGTTTGGTTGTTGGCGGGCGTTGTTTGAGATTGGCGGTGAAGCGATGTTTGTGGGATGGAGTTGTGGAGGTAAAGAGGCAAAGGTGGTGTGTTTGAGTTGTTGGGGGATTATTGGTCCAAAATAATGACAGAGAAAAGAAAAACGGCTAACTCAAAGGATCGCAGCCCGGTGAACACGGAAATTCCCTTTAAACAACGGTGGGGAAATCTAACTACACAATTACTTATCGTCATAACTGATCTAAGGACCCTTTATGGTGTATTGCGAATTTCCACAGCCGTAACAATATATATATATATATATATATATATATATATATATATATAATATATATATATACATATATACACATGGTGTGCAAAAGTCTAAAACACATTCAGGAGTTACAATATATGGACTTTATGAGCATCAACACTTTACTCAAACCTCCACTAGTAGTGTTTTACTCGTATTTTTAGGTCATCTCTATCATCTCAGTAGAGACAACCTAATAATAACAGTCTCAAAGTCCGTCCGCCCGTCGCCCTCCGTACGTCTGTACGTACGTCCGTCCATCCACATCAAACCGAGTGGAGACAAATAACCAATAGTGGAATGGATAGGTCGATGAGACATGCACAACGATGTAACTTTCAAGGTCGTCCAAGGTCGAGGTCAACGTCACGAGGCTGTCAAAGTTGCGAAAATCGTCGATTTCAAATCGTATCTCCTCCCTCATTTATCAAGAGAGATCAAATGTTATTAGTGATTCAGATACTACGGACTATTATCTAGAACAACACGAGCCATTTTTTTGAAATTTGCTCTCGTTCCGATTTTATAGCCCTTCAAACTTCGCTCTGATTCCACGTATGGGCCGTTCATAAAGTACATACAAAAAAAAAGTATTAACCTTAAGAACCGGAACTCTCCGAGACAAATATTACATTTGAAGCTTTTGTCAGATTTAACTAAAACAATGGAACACAGTTTATATGCACACTTACTTTCATTTAATGACATTAACATTGTCTTGAATGTCAATTGTACTTTTATTTTCATAAATGACGTGCTGTGATATTAAAAGAAACAGGTAAATTACATCGCTAGGGACTGCATCGTCATGACTTACAAACATCGGTTCCTAAGGAACTGCTGGCTTTGCAAGCGATTAGCGATGTTGAGGGGGGTGGGTGGTTTAAAGCCCGCGTACGGGCTGCGTACAGGGGTGGGTGGGTGGTACGACGGCTGCATACAGAGGGGGTGGGTGGTTTAAAGCCCGCGTACGAGCTGCGTACAGGGGTGGGTGGGTGTACGACGGCTGCATACATACTTTATGAAATTGGTGTCGGACTGCATGAAAGCGTATCAGAAGATGAAGGTGAGCCTGTCGTCATCGCGAGGGGGGAAAATATCCCCGTTCACAGGAACATTTTCGACGTGATGTTGAATCCGTGGACGTCAATAATTGTTCCATATTACTGTATTACCGTAGTTAATAATTACTGATGCATTTGAGATAAATCTACAGTTCGTTGTAATCTTCAAGTATTGTGATGTGATATGAGATGCATATGGGGTGGGTGGGTGGTCACGAGCCTGCATACAGAGGGGGGTGGGTGCTTTTGAAACCCGGAAGTAGAGCGTACGTACTTTATGAACTGCCCCACTAGTGGGCAATTAGCATAACAATTGTGCATTTTGTGAGGAAAGCACCAAATTTGGCACACTAGTAGCCTAACATATTATGAACAGATTTGGATATTGGGCCATCTCAAATTCAGCCATTTTCCACTGCCATCAAAAATTTTGAGATGGCCCAATATCCAAATCTGTTCATAATATGATAGGCTACTAGTGTGCAAATTTGGTGCTTTCCTCACAAAATGCACAATTGTTATGCTATATTTAGCTAAGTTGCCCCACTACTATTCCTGTCTGGCACAGAGTTACTTTCGACCTCTGGCAGAGATGACCGGCACTCCCGCTCGGGGGTATTTTATACTATTATAACTAGTAATAGCAGAGTACCCGCCCTCTGGGTGGATTCGAGATTGTGCATTAATGTATGAAAAAAAAGTATTGTGTGTGCTTTACAAAAAAACGTGTTAATTACGATTCATACCGTCTCATCAATATGATTCTGTATAGAATAACAGTGAAGATGGAAACAAAATAATGTCTGAAATCCATTTTCTCCCGGACATGCGATAAACACGGCTCAGAGACGGCAAAAAACTAAACACGGCTCAGAGACAAACACCGCCCAGACACGTCCGGAGACAAAACCCACCGGACGCATCTTGAGACAAATAATGCCCAGACACAAACACTGCCCGACATAAACACTGCCCGGAGATAAACATCGCCCAGACATATCCGGAGACAAATACTGCCTGGACATAAACACCACCCAACATAAACATCGCTCAGAGATGAACATTGCCTGAACACGTCTAGAGACAAATGCTGTTTGGAGACAACCACCGTCCGGACATATCCGGAGATAACCACCATCCGGACACGTCCTGAGACAAAAAAAACTCCCTAGATAAGTGTAAGCATCAGTGTTCTTCAGTTGTTGGCTGTCCACAAAGATACACAGCTCAACACCTTCTGAACTAGGTGGGGGCTGACACATAACCTCAGTCTTTTTAATGCTAATTGTGAGTCCAAAGTGTTTCGCTGCAGTAGAAAAAGTGTCCATGAATGACTGAAGCTTCTCTTTGCTGTGGGCAAATAGGTCACAGTCATCGGTGAACAGGAGGTCACGGATTAGTTGTTGGTGGACTTTGGTTTTTGCACGAAGCCTCAAAATATTGAAAATACCGCTATATGTTCTAAACTTAATGTAAATTCCGTCACCGCAATTGTGCAAGGCCTCATTTCGCATCACAGAGAAGACCAAAATGAACAGATTTGGGGCAATCACATCAGTCATTATAAGGAAGTGTTTGGAGAACTGTCTATCTGTACACACACGTCCATGCATGCCATCATGTAGGTGCTTCAGTACATTGACAAATTTGTCTGGTACTCCCTGCTTAGTCAGGATTTTCCAAAGGGCTTCTCAAGACACAGTGTTGAAAGCTTTTCTTAGATCAACAAATGCTGTGTGTAGACTGACATTTTGCTCGATACATTTTTCTTGAAGCTGCCTGGCCGTGAGCACCACGTCGATAGTCCCACGGTTACTTCTAAAGCCACATTACGATTCAGACTACATTTTTGACAACAGCGTCCACAAGGCGATACTGCATTGCCTTGGTCGAAATCTTGGCTGCGATGGACAGATTTGGCTTTTACCTCCCTTGGACAAGTCAATTAACGAAGCATGTGCAGAAGACCAAGGAAGCACACGAGAACCATAGCTCTTGTAAAAGCAATGGGTTTATTTCCGAACAAATAAATAACCAGGGGATGATGAAACACAATGGAGGAGTAAGATGACGAGTTTGGGGTGGGGAAGGGGTGGGGGGGGGGGGAAGATGGAACATGGTATCGATAATAAATAGTTATGTGCAAGAGGAATAAAATCTAAGTGCCACACACAGACTTGTTCAGAGATGGGGATAGGGAACGAGAATCAGGTGGGCCTTAGCTCTGCTGGTGGACGAGGAGGGAGCAGGTCCACAGGCAGGAGAGATGAACAGGCGATGAGGCAAGGCGACGAAACACCCAGGCAGGGTAACACAGCTGCAAGGGCAGGACCAGGGACGATGAAGCAGGCACAGGGAAAAGGCAGAAACAAAGAAGGCAGCAGGCAGGCAACGGACAAAGAAAGGACAGCGTCCAAAAAAAAACAAAAAACGCTTCCTCTCCAGGTCATAGACTAACATCCTTTTTTCTCTCTCCACTTTAATCCATGTCTCGCTCCTCCCCTCCGGGAAGACAACTCCACCCCTTCAGAGGCATCTCAAACTCTGCCCTCGGAGGCGATCCAAGTCTCGCCCTCAGGAGGCGACAAAAGCTCCGTCTCTCTTCTTCTCTCTCTCTCTCTCTCTCTCTCTCTCTCTCTCTCTTCCTCGTCTCTCTGTCTCTCTTCTCTTGGACAACGTTGCCCCTTTTAAAGCTCCAAATCTCTCTTTGCTTTGGCCTCACCTCAGTGCCTGACCCGGGGGATTACAAGGGATTGCACGTAAGATTCCGTCTTAACGATACACATAACTATTTCCATGCACCATCCCGTTTGGTGCACATTGAAACAAGACAATCCTAAAGCTAACTTTTCCCTTCTTAATCGCATCGATGTGCGCTAACTACTCGCACATGACCATTACTACTCCATACATTTCCCACTACTCCATACATTTCCATCTGTTCTAAGATACTATCTCCACCCCCTCACCCCCCCCCTACAAACATAGCAATATAGTATACCCATATATCACAAACATGATGTTTTAAACACACTCTCATCAACCATTTCATACAGAGCACTTCCCATCCAATCCCACATTTTCCACAGTTTGCTTGTTGCCTGCAGTGTTTACATCTTCATTTTATTTTTTAATCATTTGCTGTTATGAAAGGCAAATCAGGAAAAGCCCTTTCAAGTAAGAACTGTTTAAACCCCATGCAGCCACTTTTGACCCCCATGTTAATATAATATAATGTAATTAGTTCCCCTCAAGGAACCCACTCAGGGACACGTGCTGGGCAGATGCATCTTCGCTTAATGATTCATTGGCAAATCGGGACCTGCAGTGATGACCCACAGAGTTCCCTTTAATGAAGAGATGAGGAATTCAGTGAGATCTTGGGATTTGTGAGAGGTGGGAATAGCTGCAATATGGACGACGGCACGTCTGTTTGTCTTATTTTTGTATATATATATTGTATATCTCCCAGCCAGAGATGCCCCATGAAATATTTATACAATGTCTGCATACTTGTGAATTGTTGTGACAGCAATGACGACCTCAAACGAACCTCAGTAGGTTGACTGGACATTATTGCCTGGTGTTGGCTTTGCGGCTAGGGTGGCTCTCTCTGTCTCTCTCTGGGATCTTAAGGTCCTGAATTTGAGCCGCCTCGTTTGCCACTGAATAAACACCAGGTGGGGTTGACTCAGCTTGTCATCCTTCTGAAGTTGGTGGAATAAGAATCAGTGTACTGATATAGGGGCACAACATCAGTAGCACAGCTGAACCCTCAGCCAATGATTCAACCAGCAGTCTCAAGGGTGTGTGTGTGTGTGTGTGTGTGTGTGTGTGACTCGACATTGACTTACAATACCAACTAAAATAACCTACATCCTTTGTTGTTTTGTTATTTCTATCTTACCGTTTACATGAAGTGTTCAATCTATACCTATAAAAGGCAGAAGTCTCTCTCTCTGTTTGTGGGTGTTCCATGCACGGCCACATCTTTTAAGTTACAAACTCCAAACGTTTCTTCAATTTCTCTGAAAAACTCGACATATTTTGTCTGTACCCTTCATTATCTAAAACATCTCGATATCAGATCTTCTCACAATCCCCTCGTTTCTAATTTATAATGTTCTGATGTACTGAATATCAAGCTACTTCAGTGATGTGGACATGACCCCATGGGATGGTGCGGATTTTGTAAATCCCCATTTCACCGGTCAGTTCGGATTAAATTGAGCAAAATGATTTCAGGAATGGGAATGTGTGGAATTATTGGGGGAACTCGATGCGTGCCTTTAACGTGCCCACATTTACTGGTTTAGCGAAACTACACTGGAAAGGCAATGGCAAGCTCTCCAGCATAACCCTTACCATATGAGACGACATCGGCAGCAGCGACACTGTCCAGAGAGAGAGAGAGAGAGAGACAGAAGACAGAGACAGAGACAGAGCAGAGACATGTTCCAAGTGTTTGACCAGTTTTGTGATTTTGTCAAGGTCTGAAGAGAGGGAAGATCGGCTGCTGCCCGTCTACCTAAAGGATGAGGGATGTCACAGCAGAGGGTGGAGTCATCAGTAAGGGATAAAGAGGATTTTTAGAGTTGAAAAGACTGTTGATGAAGATTCAGAATAGGATGGTGCCAAGAACATTGTCTTGGGTATTCTAGCCTTGAAAGGAGAGGAGATGAAAAGATTCCGTTGAGAGTAGGGTTGGGCACACATGGACTTTTTCTCTGTTGTCCCGTTGAAAGGAGTGTTTTTTATGGCCATTTTTCACGCTGATCACGAATCCGTTGAAATTTTGACCGAGGATGATGTCTTACTAAGACGTCTTACTAAGATGATGTCTTACTAAGACATCATCCTAGGTCAAAAATTTCAACTGATTCGTGATCAGCGGTGAAAAATGGCCATAAAAAACTCCTTTTAACGGGACACAAGAGAAAAGTCGGGTGTGCCCAACCCTAATATACATGCCCGAGGAAGCCATAATTATCAAATTTTACCTGAAAAGTGGGTAAATTTGGCGGCCATTTTGAATTTTTGCATTTTACCAACCTAAGACATCATCCATGTCAAAAAGTTCAACGGATTCGTGATCAGCGTGAAATTTGGCCATGAAAAACACTCCTTTCAAAAAAAGTATGGTTGTATGCCCAACCCTATGAGAGCCACATGCTGGCTATGAGAGTGGAGGAAGTCACTAATTCAAGAGTGGGTTGACCTTTGATGCCATAGACAAAGAGTTTGGAGAGCATGGTGGATGACAGACTGTATTGAAAGCTCGAGACATGTCCAGAGACGCACTGATCTCATTCTGATATTGAGGGCCTCCAACCAATGTTAGGAGATAGAAGCCGCATGGCCAAGGTAAAGGGCACCTCTTCTGAATCTAAATGATGATCTGAGATGAGGATGTTGGAGAAAGGAATTATTTTACGTCATCTGCAATGATGGATTTCATGACCTTGCTAATGAATGAAGTGAGTTGATAGATCTGGAGTTGAGGGGATCAGTTTTGCACATTGTTTATGTAATACAGTGATGTTGGGCTGACTTCCAAAAAGATGGAATATGCCAAGGACAAATATAGGGTGAAGTGGTAGAGAGAGAGAGAGGGAGAGTGGGAGAGTGGGAGGAGAGAGGGAGAGTGAGTGGGAGAGGGAGAGTGGGAGAGTGAGAGAGTGCGAGAGTGGAAGAGGAGAGAGGGAGAGAGGGGGAGAAGTGGAGAGAGTGGGAGAGAGAGGGAGTGTGAGAGAGTGAGAGAGGGAAAGAGGGGGAGAGAGGAGAGTGGAGAGTGAGAGTGGGAGAGAGTGGGAGAGAGAAGAGGGGGGAGGGAGGGAAGAGTGGGAGAGAAGAGGGGGGGAGAGGAGAGAGTGAGAGTGGGAGGAGAGAGGAGAGTGGAGAGATGAGAAGAGAGGGGGAGGGAGGGAGAGTGGAGAGGAGAGAGGGGGGAGAGGAGAGAGTGAAGAGAGGAGAGGGTGAAGAGAGAGTGGGAGAGAGTGGAGAGTGGAGAGTGACAGAGTGGAGAGAGTGGGAGAGAGGGAGTGTGGAGAGAGTGGGAAGAGTGAGAGAGTGGGAGTGGGGAGAGGGAGTGGGGAGAGGAAAGAGGGGAGAGAGAGGGAGAAGTGGAGAGTGACAGTGGGGAGAGGAGAGAGAGGGAGAGATGAGTGAGAGAGTGGGAGAGAGGCAGAGAGAGGGAGAGTGGGAAGGAGAGAGGGGGGAGAGAGGAGAGAGGGAGAATGAGAGTTGGAGAGTGAGGGAGAGTGGAGAGTGGGAGAGTGAGGGAGAGTGGGAGAGAGAGAGAGTGGAGTGGGAGAGAGAGAGAGTGTGAGAGTGGAGAGGGTGAGGAGGGAGAGTGGGAGAGGAAAGAGGGAGGGAGAGAGGAGAGTGGAGAGTGACAGTGAGAGAGTGGGGAGAGTGGGGAGAGGAGTGAGAGTGAGAAGAGGAGGGAGATGAGGAGAGGAGAGAGAGTGGGAGAGAGTGGGAGAGAGGAGAGTGAGTAGAGGAGAGTGGGAGAGAGTAAGAGTGGGAGAGAGTGAGGGAGAGTGAGAGAGAGAGAGTGGGGCAGAGAGATTGGGAGAGTGGGAGAGGAGAGAGGGGGAGAGAGGAGAGAGAGGAGAGAGAGAGAGAGTGGAGAGTGGGAGAGGAAAGAGGGGAGAGAGAGGGAGAAGTGGGAGAGTGACATGAGAGAGTGAGAGAGAGTGGGCGAGAGTGAGAGAGGCAGAGAGAGGGAGAGTGGGAGAGGAGAGAGGGGGGGGAGAGGAGAAGAGGGGAGAGAGGAGAGAGTGGGAGAGAGGGAGAGAGTGGGAGAGAGGGGAGTGGGAGAGGGAGAGAGTGAGAGAGTGGGAGAGAAGAGGGAGGAGAGTGAGAGAAGAGTGGGGCAGAGAGAATTGGGAGAGTGGAGAGATGGGAGAGGAGAGAGGGAGAGAGTGGGAGAGAGGAGGAGTGGGAGAGAGAGAGAGTGGAGAGAGGAGAGGAGAGAGGGAGGGAGAGAGAGGAGGGTGGGAGAGAGGGAGAGAGAGAGAGAAGAGTGGGAAGGGTGATTGCCAGCACACTCTGCCGGTGCCACATCTGAGCCGCATGTACTTGAAAGGTTCTCAGAGTTCAAGACGACTTTCCCGATGTGTTCACGGACTTGGCAGGGAGACAGCTTTGTGACGCACGGCGGAGGAGCGGGATAAAGGTCACGGGAGTTTGACAGACATCCCGACAGCGTGTGGGTTTGGATGCACATTGATGATGTTATTGGACTGCACGTGCTCACACGTCACAAAGGGTTCTTCTGTCTTTATCTCAAAGTGCTGGGATGAGCTGGACACCACTATTCATATCAACTGCTTCGTATATGTAAACTACATAGAAAAACCAACTACAGCATTCTCTTTTCCTTGTTAAAATGAGGAATACCTTGGCACCGAAATTACACGAATTCCAACGACATTTAGTCGGAGGCCATCTATGTATTAGGTACACACGGTGGGGAGTTAAATTCGGTGAAATATTCAAAGAAAGGAAGGTAACGGAAGAAGGGAGGGTGATGGCATTGGGGGAGTGAAGGGAGGTTAGTGGTGCACTGGAGAAAGAGGAGACAATGTGGAAGGGATTTCAGAGGAGCTGGAGGGAAGCGAAGGTGATGCACGGAGCTATCAGTTTTAAGGATCTTGGTTCTACAAACGACTCTTGGGGGGGACTGCCACGTCACGATTGGATTGTCCGTATAAACGAGCCGGCTCATTATATGACCCACTCATTGTGGTCGACTTATTCCATTCCGTTGTTACCTCTGCCACCGAAGGTAGACGGAGGTTGTTTTCACCCCTGTCTGTTTGTTTATCTGTGTCTGTGAGTAGTATATCTGAAAAAGTTGTGGATAAATTCGGACGAAAGTTGGTGGACAGGTTGCGTGTGTGACAGGGACGAATTTATTCGATTTTGATGAGGATCAGATTCGGACACGAGAATTTTAAGTGATTCTTCACCATCGATATCCATACTTCACCATCACCATCTTCACCTTCTTCACCATGTGGCCAAAACCTATACATATCATGATATCCCAAAAAGTTTTGGACGAGTTGTGACAAAACTTGGTGAATGAGTTGGGTAGGTGACAAGAATAAGCCGATTCGGTTTTGGGTCAAGTCCGAATCCAGATCCGGCCAATCAGTGGGATACAAAACGTAAACTGTTCAGGCTGGTGGAGGAATGCGCTCTACCGTGTATCATTGTCGTTACCAGTTGCTCTTCCACGAGCAGAGACAGTGTAGAAGAAAAAAGGGGGGAAAAAAATTTAAAAATACAAAATGAGTTCTACCATTGTGTAATTTACACTTAAAAGAAAAGGTGTGTGTGTGTGTGTGTGTGTGTGTGTGTGTGAGATAGCATCCGAATAAGAACGTACGTTGTTTTGCATACCTTCGTTGTGTTGACCATTACATTCCCAGTCAGTTTTGTGAAGAATCAGTTCATCTCAGGAACATATTCTTGACTGATACAAAACATGTAAAAATTAACCAGTTCATTGGTGACATCAAGAAGGTATAAATTAATCATACATACTGCATGCCTGGTGTTGGCTTAATGGTTAGGGTAGCAGGCTTGGGATCCTAGGGTCCTGAGTTCAAATCCTGCTCAGCTGTTGAATTAATACCAGGTGGGGTTGACTCGGCCTGTCATCCTTCCGAGGTCGGCAAAATGAGTGACAGCATACTGGTACACTGTATCAGAGTGGCGACCCGTCCAGGATTGTACCCAATAGCCAAGGAGACTGCTTAGGCAGCACCAATGCTCTGCACAGAGTATGGTCCTAATAGATGGATGGATGGATACTGTACCTGTGTGGATGTTACATGAACAAAACCATTCTCTCAGCATCGACCCTCCAGACTTCCCAACAGGAATTTAGGAGAATCAAAAATAAATGAATAAAATTGAAGGGAGTATTGTTTGCTTATAAAGATGTTTTTACACCTTTCTTTTTAGATTCTGGGAATTTAATAATTTTCAAAGACTTGCTTTCATCTTGAGTATCAACCACTCTCTCAAAGTTTAAACATGTTTTCGAAAAAGAGAATATTTTATAACGAGCAGGGACCCGCAGAACATCTCCGCAATGTAAAATGTGTCTACATGTCAACTCTCACCCACCCCATCACAAACCCCAAGTCCTCAACCCTCAACCTCTCCTTCCCAACTCCAAGGCATCAGTACCCTCCCCACTCAAAGCCTCAAACCCCCTCCTCAAACCACACCACCTCCTACCAAGCTTCAACCTCCCCCTCCCAATTCCATCCCATCTTTGCTCTCTCCTCCTCACCCCCCACCTGTCATCAACACCCCCTCGCCCGCCCGACCACAACTCCTCAATCCGCCCCCCTTCCCCTCACTAAAAGTCCTTAACTTCTCAACCCTGTCCCATGTTTGCTCCCTCGTACCAACCCCAAATCTGTTCGTACAACCCAATCGTACCAACCCCATCCATGCTGAACTTCTCAAGGCTGGTGGAAATGCTGCATTCATGTCATTGCATGCAGTTGTGTGCTCTGCCTGGAACACAGGCATATCCCAACTGACTGGAAGAGGGGCCTTGTTGTCCCTCTCTGGAAAGGGAAGGTTGATCGCCAAGACCGCAACAACTACCGAAAGGTGACGCTGCTCTCAGTGCCTGGCACGGTCTTTGCTCGGATAATTCTTGATAGGGTTCGCCACCATCTGTTTGAGAACCAGCGTCGAGAACAATCAGGCTTTGCACCAAAGAGGTCAACGATTGACCGTATCCTTGCTCTTTGGGTCCTCACCGAATGCAGAGGAGAGTTTAAGCAGGTGTTGCTCGCAACCTATGTTCATCTCCGCAAAGCGTTAGATTCAGTGAATCGGGATGCCCTCTGGAGAATTCTCGGTCTTCGTGGGGTGCCAACAAAACTGATCAATCTGATTTCTGAACTATACTCTGGAACTGAGAGTGCTGTTAGGTATGGTGGTTCCTTCTCCGACTTATTTCCAGTTGTTACTGGAGTTTGTCAGGGGTGTGTGCTGGCCCTCACACTTTTCAAAGCTTGTCTGGACTAGATTCTGGGGAGAATGTCAGAGAGATCAAGCTGCGGTGCATAGTTGGGAAAGGTCAAGATCACCGATTTCACCAATGATTCAGTCATCTTTGCGGAGATGCTGGATATCCTTATGGAGGCCCTTGAGGCGCTGAATGAGGAGTCGGAGCCGCTGGGATTACGAGTTTACTGGGTTAAAACAAAGATCCAGGCTTTCAATGACATCTTGGATGCTGCTATCTTGTTGGTACACGTTTGTGGTGAGGATGTTGAGGTCACAGAGATATTTACTTACCTTTGCAGTGATATTCATGTCTCCGCATGTTGTGAGCCTGAGGTCAATAGACGTCTGGGTCGGGCCTGGGGAGTCATGGATTCACTGGATAATGGGGTGTGGCGTTGTCGGTACCTAGGTTGGAGGACGAAAGTCCGAGTCTAATTCCTTGGTGCTTCCAATCTTGCTCTACGGATGTGAGACTTGGACTCTGACCCCAAGGAGCTGAGAGGAAGACTTAACTCCTTCGGTACCAGGTCTCTTTGGAGAATCCTTGGCTATCGCTGTTCAGACTTTGTGTCTAACGAGTGATTGCTGAGAGACTCAGATGAGATTTGTTACCTGTATAATCCCTCAGCATCAGCTGCAGCTGTATGGACATGTGACTCGTTTTCCTGATGCTGATCCTGCTCACCAGATTCTCTCAACGAGGGAGCCTCACATGCCTTGTGGTTGCAGCAGGTTGATCGGCATCTTAAGGAGATGAGCATGGGCCAGGTATCTGTCTGGGGGATGGCCAGACGGAGGCCCCTAGATTACTGATGGAAAGTGGACGTGGCAACGAGCGGTTCCGGCACACGATCCCACTCCTGACCTGACCTCCTTCCCGTCCCTTCTTCCCTTCATCCTTTCTCCAGTCACGTATCCCTCTGTCGCCTTCCTCTACCAAGCAGTAGGATGCGTTTCCCCCTCTTTCCACTGGGTTATTTCTGTTCTGTGTTATAGCTCATCCATCACACCTCAACTTTGTATTCCGTACTGTATACAACAAAACTCAATCCCAGCATATTACACAGAAAATTCTGCAATTAATATCTCCTTGAATTGAGTGTTGTGGCTGTAAACACAGATTATATAAGCACCAGGTTGAATCCTGATAAGTTGACAGTTACAAGCAGGTGAAATATTATTTTATTAATCACAACACAGACAGTCGGACAAGGACAAATGAATTGTAATGTAATTCCTCTAATAACTTAAAAATATATCAAGGTCTCCAATTGTAATTTACTTCATAAAAGCACAGTGATAAAGTCTGAAAGTTTACACCTTAGGCCTGGAGATTTAAAGAAGTGAAAAGGTATCACAGCAGGGAATAGAAGAAAAAAACAAACAAAAAACAAAGGTCTCAGTGTACATGCTATGTTTCTGTCTCAATGCAGCCCAGTCCAGCTGGACAAATAGGACACCCATGTTCCTCCTGCCAGTCCTCCTTCATCAGTTCCTGCAAAACAAGCAAATGCTCCATTATCAATCAACACATTTTGTAATCTGTAGCATCTTCAAGTTCCGATTATTTTTGTATGTACTTTTCAATATCTTCCAAGATTTCATTCCCTTTGAATGGATATAATGACTCGTACAACAAATGCCTGTGGAAGGGCTTTGGCCAGGGTATTGGACCTTATGACTACTCTTTGAAAGATCTGTCAGATAGTCAAAACTCACAAACGAGAGTGAAGTCGATGGTACCACATCGCAAATCCCCATGCTTCCCACCGAGAGCAAATTTGAAAGATGACAAGTTCCACCAGGAATGACCCAATATCAAATTTGGAGTTAAAAAAAAAATCTTCTGTTCTGTTTTGACCCCTGTAATTCGAAGTCCCCGCCCCCTGGGGCATGAACCCGGAGTCAAATACAAAAAATCATTACATATGCCATGCGTCTGCCAATGTTGATTGAAAGTACAAAGTTTTATTAACAAGCTCAAATGAGCTAAGATCCTCGTCCTCTTAATGATGACGTCATAAAAACGAATATGGACGTCATTGTGATGCATCAGGTTGCGATAAATTATCTGTGCTAATGCCCGGCTTGATTCCCGCACAAAAATTCAAACAGCTTGCTAGTTTTGGAGATAATGGTGTAGGCGATTTCCATTAGCGGCGATATTATGACGTCAACTTTTTTCCTAGGATAATTTCCAAAATCGGAGATGGTTACTGCCTGCGCGTGGGCTTTCTGCATATACATGGCAAGTTTCACGAATATCCGATGAAAACTCTGTGTTGTGAAACAAAAAATGTCAAAAAAATAGGAATGACGTCATAAAATTAATATGACGTCATAGTGATGTATCATATGTGCGGTAATTCATCTGCTAATGCCCTGTTCGATTCCCGCAAACAGAATTCAAAAAGCTTGCCTAGTTTCGGAGATAATTTTTTAGGCGATTTCCATTAGCGGAGATATTTGACGTCTAAACTTTTTTTCTAGGAGGAATTTTCAAAATCGGAGATGGTTACTGTCTGCGCAGGGTATTTTTACATATACAGTATATGCCAAGTTTCAGGGAGTTTCGATGAAAACTGTAGGCCTATGAAACAAAAAAGTCCACAAGAAGAAGATGAAGAACAACAACGTGAGTAAGACTTAGAGATCTCCACGAGGATCTAAAAAGTGTGAAAGTGTGCCTGTAATTGCATTTCTTTGTTATTTGATCTTTTGATCTCATCCCAGGGGGCAGGGCCAAAAGTGACACTGCTCTTGCACCTTTGTGCCATGTGGTGATCATAACTACCAAGTTTGGTGAATTTCTGCCGAACCATTTAGGAGGAGATAGCATGACGGACAGACAGACAGACAGACAGACAGAGCTGTTTACAATATCCTCCCATGTTTTTTCAAACATTGTAGGGATAATGAATGCATAAGCAGAAATGGAAATGAGCTTTAAGTACTTTTCAAAACACAGCAAGATTCTCAATGAAGAACTTCCTGCTTGGACCAAGTCACAGCCGTTTTAATGGGATGTGATTGCCTCAAGAATTGAACTCTTAACCACACGGTTCAACATCTAATTTATGACATCAATGAGATCATAAAGTATGGAGAATGCCAATTGCATATCCCACTCTTTATTTATTTTTTCTTTCTTAGTCAAAGGCTTATGGAAGAGCTTTCAGTGCACAAGTCTCTCTCTCGCACGCACGCGCACATGCACACACCCAAACAGCCGATGCCTTTGAGGGAAGTGACATAACTTCTCAGGTTGCTCTGGGACATCTTGTATTATCATTGCTTTTCTTTCTTCGGTCACAGCAGGACAAGGAGAAATCCCATGCCCTACCACTCTCCACGTCCCCGCATGATAGGCCGACCCACAGGGTTTGTCTGTGCTTTATGATCAAAATGCTGAGCGTCAAGCGTGGAAGCAGCACAAATCATTTGTAGTGAATGGGATGACTCTGTCAGGGTCAGAATTGAATCACTTACCTGCCAAACTCTGGATGCTCTAACCATAATGCCAATGAATACGTCACTTTTCTTCCTGAAATTGACAATTTCTTTCACCATGGATATTGACTACAGTTAATTTCAAGCACAACCATTTCTGATAATGAATGGACACTTTTAGCTGACAATCAATATCTCAACAAGAAGAAGAGAAGAAAATCATTGACTAGGTATACATGCATTATCTTATCATCTTCTACTCAACAAAAAATGGATGTTATTACAGAGAAACTCCAATCGTGGAGGAGCTAGAACACAGAACGGATTAGGACATGACATAATTAAAAGAACAGCAGAAAGAGAGGGTGGACGATTACGACGACACAAACAGCAGGGCAAAATCGAGGGAGACTTGGAGAAATAAGGGATGTGGGGAAAAATGAGAGCAAAAGGAGGATACGTGGGTGAACAAGATGGAAACAGAAGCAAACTCTCAATCGCAGAAGTGGAGGGAACTGGAAACTCAGGAGGTGGGCTTGGTCGGGGGGGGGGGGGGGGGGGGGGTGATAGGAGTAGCAAATAACATGTTTTTGGATGGGGGGTGACCTGAGATAGTGATGAACAACTGTCTTGAAGCCCTGAGTTGGTTCCAGAGGTGGAGAAAAAAGGAACAATTAAGTGGAGGTGAGCATTGAGTCAGTTTTGAGAGTTTCATCAGAAGGGAGTTACAGAGTACACCCTGCAGAAACCTGGGGGAGGAGGACAGGGTACAGAAAGGGCAGAGGGTGCAAGACCACAAAGGAGGTGTTAGAAGACAAAAAGACCACCAACCTGTCTGTGATGAGAAAATGATAGGCCCAGAGACTCAGCTTCATCACGGGAGATTCCAATGGTTTTTTAGGCTTTGGTTTCTATGGTGTCAAGCGGAGCAAGGTGTGAGGCAGGAGCACCAGCCCAGAGGAGAGGGTAGTACTCCACAAAGCTGTGGATTAAGGCCTTGTAGGTAGATAAGAGTTCCGATGTGCCAAAGGAAGACTTTGCATGACAGAAGATGCCCAGTCAGCAACTGCCCTTGGAAGCCAACATAGGAATGTGGTTTGGCCAATAAATATCATGGCTGGTAGTGAGGCCTAAACGTTTGAGTGACTGTACTTCTTCAAGAGGACTGTTCAGGAAGTAGATGAGAGGGTTTGCCAGATGGTCTTTTCAGAGAGAACGAGTGAAAATGTGACATTTGTTCAGCTCGAAAGACATTGTATTCCAAGTGGAATGTCCAGCCAGTGAACCAATGGGACAACAGTTTATAGCTGGATCCTACCAGGACCATTTTGACTCAAACTCAGAACAGACAAATCAAAGGCAAGTATACTACTACATCAAACATGGCACACAACACCCCTAAAATACTCGTGTACAAATGCAAGTTGTCACGTGATCAGGGGTTCAGCTAGGCCTACAGGACATTCAAAAGGCCAAGCAATGCAGCATAAAGATGATGCGAACGATAAATGATGAAAGACCTATCGGAGCCTCTGCTGTTCCAAAGACCATCAGGCATAGCAGCGTGCTCCAATGGTAGAGGTTTCACAACCACTCATGGTTGTAAGATGGTAGCAGGTTGTACATCAAAGCCAGTCACATAAAATCACATGCCACAGTCCACTGGCTCATGATTCACAAAACTCTAACCATGTTTTGGCTGTCTGCCACTCCCACCTATGCCATATGGCATATTAAAGACTTAGACTGGAACCTGGGCATTCATAATACAGAAGGTCTGTCGTGTGAATATTGAAAAACACAGGTGTGATGTCTGTGACATCTGGTAAATCGTGGGCGATTTGCTCAGTGAGTTGAGCGTGTTCCACTCAGCACAGGTGACATGACATTTGAGTAAAACAAGTTATTAGAAATTATTGCTGGAAATTATTTGGAACACCCTGCACCCAAACCTCATAATTTAACTTTTTAATTAAATTGGAAGTAACAAAACTCAACTTTAACCAGATTAGAAAGCAGTTTGTGGTAAAAGAGAAGATGGAAAACCCAACATTTTTGTGCGTGTTGGTACAAACTGAGAACTTCAACACAAAGTCTGACACACAACAAAGCCCTGGCTTGAAAGACATGCACAAAAATAACGCTTGCAAAAAATCCACCATGGTAAACCTGATAATCATTTTCCCAGAATCCATTGCAACAACACTCAACAAATACCTATTTTCGGGGCGCAACCCCCGTAGACCACGATAAGGCCCGATTTTATTTTTAATGCCGCAAACAAACTTTGGTACATACAAAGTGATGAAGGTTGTGGTAAAGTTTCATCGAAATTGTGTGTGTAGTTTCAGAGAGGTTGCAAGTATTTGTGGACGGACTGATGGACGGATGACGCGCCATACCATCCCATAAGCTCCCCGGAACTACGTTCCAGGTGAGCCAAAAAGCTTAATCACAGGAATGAAAACTTGAAGCAAATGCAAGCATGATGATTAGTGCCTGCGCCAACCACTAAACACAATTCTCTCTTACCCGAGGCAACGGTGGTAAGGCGGGTGCGCTCTTCGGAGCTCAAATGCAGCAATTTGTGCAGCACGGGGATCAGAGCACAGCGGTCGCTGCCCGGTGCCAACACAAAGAAGCGCATCAACACATTCTTCAAGTATTCTAGGTTCTCTCCTGCACATAGCCTCTCTTCATTCCTCTCTAGACGTCGCAACTCACTCTTCAACACCTGAGGATGGGGGAGAATACTACTGATGAGCACAAAGAATCAGAGGCTACCTTAACCAACATGACCATGACACCTCTTACAACCAACAACCATGTTTGAGTTGTAGTTGTTGGAAACAGATGACGCAACAAGGTCGTCAGAGTAATTACCTCCGCCACCGAAGATGGATGGAGGTTATGTTTTCAACAATGAACATTTGGGGGGGGGGGGGGGGGATCATCGAAAGACTTGTAGCAATATGTCAAGTATGCATGTTGTGGATGGGAAGGAATATTCTGTCCATAACAATTTGCAATGGAGAATTTGAAAATGAAGGGTGAGGTTGGGAATGAACCTCCAAGGCAAAATTTAAGACAATTATGCAAATGATTTTAAACGTCGACTCAATGTCGTTCTTGGGGAAAGGTCACATCTTAACAGAATCTAAAGATATACTAAAGCGTTGGAAACAATCCTGTGAATCACATTATGTAAATAAAGAAAATCCCCCCAAAAATCAAGGGAAGGAATCAAGTCAAGATATAAAATAGGAACCACATATTCTTCGCCATGAAGGTCGTACAATGATCAACCACCTGAAAAATAACAAATCTCCTGGAATTGAGCAGGAGATCTAATCAACGACATATCCTAATAATGCACAGACTTTGCAATAAGATGTGGGAAACTGGACAGTGACCAACGTAATCATGGCAACAAGGAGCTGATAGACGAGGTCCCCCACCCTTTTGGGTGGTATGAGGAATACATCTGTGTAATATGAAAGCTAAATGTTCAACGTTATTTGAAATATTGCGTACACAAGCGAAATTACCATGCCATGACAACATAATTCAGCCAATCACGGCCGTGATCTAATCAGGTTGAGATAGTGTCATGAGGAATAGATATCTGCAATATCAAAGGTAAATGTTCAACGGTTTTTGAAATACTGCATACACAAAAAGTACCATGGACAGATGATCGGTCGGTCAGTCGATCAGAGCTCATTTTAAGCTCCCCCATATCCCACCTTGTCGGAAGAGTGGGGGACAGCAATAGATATATATATATATATATATATATATATATATATATATATATATATATCCATCGTATTGCTGCAAAAAGGTGACATCGGAGTATATGAAAAATGATAACGATACTCTTCGACGTTGCGACGTCAACAGATATGCCTCCACCCACATTACTACATCTTCATAATACTTGTACCAAGTTTGATTTAAATCTCTTCAGCTGTTCTTAAATATCACATATTTTTACCTGACATGACCTTTGACCTCTTGACTCCATAATCGAATCAGTTTATTTAAACATCATTATACACGTTTGTACAAAGTTTGACTTAGATCCCTTCAGCCGTTCTTAAGTTATCGCAGTAACACAGACCTTTGACCTATTGATGCCACCATCTAATCAGTTCATCTTTGCATCACACTGTATACTTATACCAAGTTTGGTCATAGTTTGGTATACTTATACCCACCACTGGTTCACAAGTTAGCACAGTAACATAATTACCTAGTATGACCTCTGACCTTTTGACCCCAAAATCGAATCTGTTCATCTACACATCATTATCCATACTTGTACCAAGTTTGACTTAAATCCCTTCAAGCGTTCTTAAGTTATCGCGACAACGAAAAACCTATCACGGACGGACGGACAGCCGGATGGACAACCTGAAAACATAATGCCTCCAGCAACTTCGTCAGCACAGGCATAAAAATAGAACCATCGCACTGATTTCATGAGCTAGAAAGGTCCTCCTCAAAATTATTCAACAACAAGAGAACTTCCTGTTGAACAAGCTGGATTCAAAAAAGGACATGGCACTTGCGACCAGGTAGCCAATCTTTGACATGTTATTGAAAGCTGTGGAGGATTTAAAAGGAAGCGTGTCATCTGTTTTTTACATGGCAACAAAGCCTCCGATTGTGATCGTGTATGGAAGATAATGGCAGAAATGGCAATCCTATAACTGAAGTAGGAAATTCAGACTGGTTTGAAGTTTCGAGAGGCGTGAGACAAGGATGCATGCGTCCTATCCACTATATTTAACAACTAAGCTGAATACATCATGAGAAGAGCACTCAATAATTGGACTGGTGACATTGCAGTTAGTGGTACAAAGATTATGCCTGGTGTTGGCTTCATGGTTAGGGTGGTGGGCTTGGGATCCTAGGATCCTGAGTTCAAATCCCACTCGGCTGTTGAATTAATACCAGGTGGGATTGACTCTGCCTGTCATCCTTCCGAGGTCAGCAAAATGAGTGCCAGCTTGCTGGTATACTGTGTTGGAGCGACGACCTGTCCAGGATTGTGTCCAATAGCCAAGGAGACTGCTTAAGCAGTGCCAACGCTCTGCACAGAGTATGGTCCCAATGGATGGATGGATGGTACAAAGATTAATAACATCAGATGTGCGGACGAAACAACTCTGCTCGCTGAGTCTGTCATTGAAATAAAAAGGCTTCTCTACAAAATCAAAGAGGAAAGTGAAATAGCAAGCTTATTCATCAATACCAGAAAGACTGAAGTAATGACAACAGGTGAAGAAAAAAGAAACTACCGACAGACGTTAAATCTTTAGAAATAGAAGAGATCTTAAACTTTTTCGGAGTTTTGGTCAGTAATGATGGAAGTTGTAAAAAGGAAATGAGACTACGACTCGGGTTGGGAAGAACAGCATTGAGTGACTTGAACAAGGTCCGGTCCAATCGTAGCATCAGCAAACACATGAATGTCCACCTTTTCAAAGCTCTCGGATTTCCCATCCCATCTGGATGCTGGAATATGACCAAAAGAGATAGGCAATGTCTGGAGGCTTTACAGAAGAGTGATATGGGTGTCGTGGAAAGAGAAGGAACATTTGTGAAAGAAGTGTTAATAACACCAATTTACCTAAGTGTCCAAAGTCATTCATTCGTTGTCGTATTTTTGTGACTTTGGCAGCATTTGCCGAAGAAATGGCAAAATTTAGCATTTCTTTCTTGCATGTTGGCTCGGGTGGATGGCAAAAGAGGAAATGGGCGTCTGAAAGCCAGATGGTTTGATCAAATCAAGAAACTGTGTGGGACCACTCTAACGAACCTTCTCGATGCTGCTCAAATCGCGGAACCTGGTAGAACATAGTGAGGGTTCATGAAAACAGAGAAAATCCTTTGTTCGTGTCTGAAACTGTGGTAGGATGGTGAAGGCATCTTCTTATTGTTTTGTCAGATATTGAGTTTGCTTTTGCCAGAAAACCAGACGCACTTCGAGTCTACAGGTTTTTCTTCTTGTAGGTTTTGAATCGTAAAGTCACATTGAGCAACTGCATATCCCATGAAAGAAAAATAACTGCATCCATTTTTAAAAAAGAAAAGAAAAGATTTTTCACCTGAATTATATTTAAAGTCACAATGTACGAGTGCCTCCATTATTACCTCTGTCACCGAAGGTAGACGGAGGTTTTTTCACCCGTCTGTCTTTATCTGTATGTTTGTCTGTGAACAGGATATCTCAAAAGGTTATGGTCAAATTCGGACGAAACTTGGTGGACAGGTTGGGTGTGTGACAATGACAAATCCATTAGATTTTGGTGAAGATCTGGATCCAGATTTGTTTCTTGCGTTATTTTTTAAAAGTGATTCTTCACCATTGAGAGAAAGAGCCACAAGCGATATATAGCATGATATTTCAAAAGGTTGTGAACAGATTACGACAAAACTAGGTTGACGAGTTGGTTAGGCGACAAGAACAAGCTGATTAGATTTTGGTTCAGGTCTAGATGCAGATCTGGCCTATCAATGGGATACAAAACGTAAACTGTTCAACCTGGCAGAGGTATGCACTCCACCACGTTACGTTCTAGTGTCGAGTATTTGATGTGAACATTCAACCAATAACAGTGGAGTTTAAAAGTAAGAAACAAATGGCATTGAGCAAGACATTTCAGTATTATCTTTTTCTCTACAAGAGGCTGATGGAAGAGCAAGGTTAAATTGACAGTGGGGTAACAGCGAAACAATTGTGCACAATCAGAGAAGGAATAAATAAACAGGAAAGGAAGAGGGAGAGTGACAGAGAGAAAGGGAGGGTACACTGAAATCAGCAAGCACAATGGTTGGGTTAAGGGCTAATGGGGGGTAATAAAGATCATGCTTCAGGATGGGGGATGACAAGGTAGCGGTGCATTGCCTGCTTGAAGCCCTGGAAGGAAGAGTGGGAAAGAACGGCCAATGGAAGGAGGTTCCATAGACATGAGAAACGAGGAACAAAGGAGTTGTGTTCGCCTGGATTTTGGAAGTTTAACTAGAAGAGGGTTACTGGAAGAACGCATAAATCTTTGATTTGTTGGAGAGGGCCTGAGTACAGATGGAGCAAAGGGATAAATATTGGAGAAGACAAGGTAAAGCGCAGAGTCTGCGACGTGAAAGCAGCAGACATTGTGCTTTGGCCTCATCACAAGAGATTCCAATAACATGGAGAGTTAGGTTCCACAGAATCTAGGAGCGACAGATGTGATGCTGGGGCACTAGCCACTTGGGGAAAGCAGTACTCTATTGAGCTATGGATAAAGGTCTTGTAGAGTGTAGACCGACAGTTGCTCTGGTTTTCGAAGGAAGGACTTGGGATCTACAGAGGATGCCCAGTCTGCGGCTGGCTTTGGAGACCAGATTTGCTGTGTGGTTGACCCAGGAAAGGTCATCACTGATGATGAGGCCGAGAGGTTCAAGAACCTGAACCTCTTTCAGGGGCTCGCCATGGTAATAAACATGTGAAGACCACAAGGGGAAAACCAGAGATGTCACTTTTTATAAATTTCAGGGTTATTGCACCTGCCAATAGTTGGCAATATAAGGTTTCCTCTCACAATATTACTTTAACAAATAACCAGGGGTGTCACATAATTTATATGGTATAAAGTTTAGCCGTGCAATGAAAAAACAAGTGTTGTCAAAGCTGAATAAGTAGAAACCCAGAGTTGTCAGTACTTTACTCCTGGTTATCTCCCTTTCATTCATGTTAACTGTTCCAACATAATATTCAGAGTTGATGAAAGGTTGTAAAACTTTCACAGCATAAACTCTGAGCACGACAATGGCCTATTTGGTTATATCATGGGTTCCGTAGTTGGTGCATATCATGGTTCAAGCCTGGTCACACCTTTATTGTGACATTTATGGGACCCACGCCGTGGCTTAATGGTTAGCGCGTCTGAGTACCCATCCTCATTCGATGTACCCACCGCCCAATCAACCTGCTTAGGTATATGAGGGAGTCACATGAGGTGACTTCGGCTATCGCGGGGGTGGTTTATCCTTGGTTTCCTCCCGGTTTTCCATCATATTAAGTAGTACGGAGTAAGAAATGGAGAATCCGTCGTCATATAAGCGAAATACCCTTGAGTATGGCGTTGAACACCAATCAAACAAAAAAACAATGACCGTTTAATGTTGAAAAAAATAATCTGTGATCAACAAAGTCATGTAATGTATGCTAATAACCAACAAGCATGAATTTGCTACACATCCTGGGTTAAAATTGCATGGCAATTATTAAACAAGGGAATAACCAGTGATGTCAGTTTGCAACATTGATTCGTTCTTTGCTCTTAAATTAAATAACACAGAAGCTTGGCAAATGCTACATGCTTAATTTGGTCGGCCAATGATCACTCTTCCTTTTACTGGAAAATAAATCTATATGACAGTTATTAAACAGTCCACCAAAGTCTTGAAACTTTGTTTTTCAGTTTCTTCAAAATTGACTTATCCTGACATCTCTGGTTTTCCCCTTGTGGTCTTCATGTAGGTCAGTTTGACAATCCTTTTGGAACGACAGGGTAAGACTGAGATATTCCAGGATTGAAGGACATGTTTCATTCATCAGACTGGCATCTAATCAATAGTGTGACAAAGTTGCAGTCTGCCAAGCAGTGGGGTGGGGTAGCATGTGACACAATGTAGAGACATCTGCAAAAAGGAAGAGGAGGTTTTCCACAGCATCAGAGAGGTCATGTGTAGACATGTGGACCAAGACTGACCCAAACAATTAATTTGACCGTCTCAAACTGACCCAAACCAGTCACAACATAACAATAAATTTAAACCTTAGTGTAACCAAATGGGTAATGGCAAAAACAAAACATGTGATCCATCAAACCAGTATTCAGAAATAAATAATTTGAGATTGCCACAAGAACAAAGAACTTCCAATCCTCTCATGGATCTTCTTCCTCCAATATTAATGGCAAGGAGAGGTGACCATGGCTCTTTGTATGGATTCTTCTTCCTCCAGTTGACGCTTATCGATAAACATGAGGTGGCTGCAAAGTGCGAATGCTGAGGATACAAGACCTTAGTACAGTGAACAAGGAAGTCGTACGTCCACTGACCGAAGCAATCATTGTGCACAATGACCTGCCAGCCATGATAAATACGAATTCACAACAACAAAAGCAGAATAAATTGACGTAAGTTACGAAAAGAATGGTAATGGGTGTTGTCGCTCCGCAATTCAACCATTTGTGCGTAATTGCAGAAGAAACCAGTAAAAAAACAAAAGCTTTTCTTCCACAGACAATCTGCATTAGTTTGCACATATTAGTCGACATTAAAAACTCCTTCATGGGCTTCAGCCACATTCACAAAGGAACATCAAGATGAAACCTCGAGATCCCTTCCTTAATCTCAATTGATATGGTTAACAAAGCCAGCCACAACCC
>CM068968.1:22790463-22813446 GCA_035128595.1 Eptatretus atami
CCCCAACCTCATTCTCTCTCAATGCCCAATGCCTCCACCCCTCCCCCACCAATACAGCACTCCCACAATTACCCTCCCATCTCCATGCCTTATTTTGCTCAGTCAGCAGAACAGTCGAAGCCTCGGTCTCTCGAAGTAGCTGGTTAACGTGGTCAGTGCGACGTTCTGCCTCGGCCAGTCGTCTCATCGTTTCGCTCAGAGAAAAATCCTCACGCCATGGTGCTGCATCTTCTAAAATGGACCAGGGATGCAATGAGATCAAACCTTTTCTCGGCATATGGACAGAGAGCATGTAGCAGAGCAATAGTACATGAAAGTACATTTTGCTCTTCATTTCACAGCCGTGAAGAACCTTAGCCTGTTGAGCAATTGAACAACATGTGCCAATAAAAATAAATTGTCAAAAAATATACAATTGTCCTGGACCACAGCACTCAGGTAACCAATTTCAAATCATGCTGAAAGCACGAATTCATCTGAAAGCTGGAATATGACCAAAATATAAATATGCGAATGCGGGAAGTGGTGGTATTGGTGCTGCATGGAGTGGTTGGGGTGTCGCAGGTACGGGTGATAGTGGCAGTGTGGCGAGTGCGTGAAGTGGTGGGGTTAGGATAAAGATTGGTAGGAAAGAGACCAGGGAGGTGTTTTTTGTCAGTGATGAAACTATTAAATATGTAGATTGTTCATTTTGCAGGAAGGATCAGAGACAGAATATTGGGTGGTTTTGAAGGAATGCTGGGTGGCATTGTGTCGGGTCATCGCAGGAAGACATTTGTTGTGGCATGTGGAGGAACAACTGATGTAAGGAAAGTTTAGCAGAGGATTTAAAAAATAGGTACAGGGGGTTGGGTAGATGAATGAGAGAAAAATGTTGTGATGTAATTACCTCTGCCACAAATGTGGACAGACGTTATGTTTTCACCCCAGTTTGCCTGTGAGCAAGATCTCTCAAAAATTTATGGACGGATTCAAAACAAAATTGGTGGACAGGTTGAGTGTGTGACAAGGAGGAATTTGGTTCGATTTTGGTGACGATCAAGATATGGATCCGATAATAAATTTTTTAATTACCTCCGCCACATGGTTATGGTTTTTTTTATTGTTTTTTTTTAAAATGATTCTTCACCATTGAGGGAAAGGGCGAAAAAACGAGATACACCAGGGCCCCAACATTCACGGGGGATACGTTCCGTAAAAACCACACGAATGTTGGAACTGCGAATGTGGGGGTATTGTTTCAATGGGAAATGGATGGAAAGGTTCTGGGGATTTCCTGACGGATTAAGACCCGAGTGTCGGGGTAAAATCCGCGAGTGTCGGGGTAAAAATCCGCGAGTGTCGGGGTAAAATCCGCGAGTGTCGGGTAAAATCCGCGAGTGTCCGGGTAAAATCCGCGAGTGTCGGGGTAAAATCCGCGAGTGTCGGGGTAAAATCCGCGAGTGTCCGGGTAAAATCCGCGAGTGTCGGGGTAAAATCCGCGAGTGTCCGGGTAAATCCGCGAGTGTCGGGGTAAAATCCGCGAGTGTCGGGTAAAATCCCGAGTGTCGGGGTAAAATCCGCGAGTGTCGGGGTAAAATCCGCGAGTGTTCGGGGTAAAATCCGCGAGTGCGGGGTAAAATCCGCGAGTGTCGGGTAAAATCCGCGAGTGTCGGGGTAAAATCCGCGAGTGTCCGGGTAAATCGCGAGTGTCGGTAAAATCCGCGAGTGTCCGGGTAAAATCCTCGAGTGTCCGGTAAATCCTCGAGTGTCGGGGTAAAATCCGCGAGGTCCGGGTAAATCCCGAGGCGGGTAAACCGCGAGGTCCGGGTAAAATCCGCGAGGGTCCGGGTAAAATCGCGAGGGTCCGGGGTAAAATCCGCGAGGGTCGGGGTAAAATCCGCGAGTGTCGGGTAAAATCCGCGTGTCGGGTAAAATCCGCGAGTGTCGGGTAAAATCCGCGAGTGTCGGGGTAAAATCCGCGAGTGTCCGGGTAAAATCCGCGAGTGTCGGGGTTAAAATCCTCGAGTGTCGGGGTAAAATCCGCGAGTGTCCGGGTAAAATTCTCGAGTGTCCGGGTAAAATCCTCGAGTGTCGGGGTAAAATCCGCGAGTGTCCGGGTAAAATCCGCGAGGGTCCGGGTAAAATCCGCGAGGGTCCGGGTAAAATCCGCGAGGGTCGGGGTAAAATCCGCGAGTGTCGGGTAAAATCCTCGAGTGTCGGGGTAAAATCCGCGAGTGTCCGGTAAAAATCCGCGAGGGTCCGGGTAAAATCCGCGAGGGTCGGGGTAAAATCCGCGAGGGTCGGGGTAAATCGCGAGGTGGGGTAAAATCGCGAGTGTCGGGTAAAATCCGCGAGTGTCGGGGTAAAATCCGCGATGTCGGGTAAAATCCGCGAGTGTCGGGGTAAAATCCTCGAGTGTCAGGGTAAAATCCGCGAGTGTCCGGGTAAAATCCGCGAGTGTCCGGTAAAATCCGCGAGTGTCCGGGTAAAATCCGCGAGGGTCGGGTAAAATCCGCGAGGGTCGTGGTAATATCCGCGAGGCGGTCGGTAAATCGCGAGGGTCGGTCGTAAAATCCGTGAGTGTCGGGTAAAATCGCGAGTGTCGGTAAAATCCGCGAGTGTCGGGGTAAAATCCCGGTTCGGGGTAAAATCCTGCGGAGTGTCGGGGTAAAATCCGCGAGTGTCGGGTAAAATCCGCGAGTGTCGGGGTAAAATCCGCGAGTGTCGGGGTAAAATCGCGAGTGTCGGGGTAAAATCCGCGAGTGTCGGGGTAAAATCCGCGAGTGTCGGGGTAAAATCCGGCGAGTGTCGGGGGTAAAATCCGCGAGTGTCGGGGTAAAATCCCGAGTGTCGGGGTAAAATCCGCGAGTGTCGGGTAAATCGGGGTCGGGGTAAATCCGCGAGTGTTTGTCATTGTTTACAATGGAGACAAGGAGGATAACGTAATTGGTTCGCGGCAGTTCATGGTTCATGAAAAAGGCCGCAAATGGTGACACCACCAATGTCGGAGAATTGGTACAATGGGGACAAGGGAGATAACGTTATCAGTTCGTGGCGGTTCCTAGTTCAAAGGGGAAAGTTTCGAAAGCAGTAATTCTCAACCAGGGGTAAAATTTACATGGCAGGGGGTAAATATATCATACCTGAAAATTATGTTATGACGATTTTTTTAGCAACTTCAGACAAAATCAATAACAATGTTATCGTTGTCATGTGAGCAGACAACGCATAATCTCTATTATAATACCAAGCTTGCACACTAAAAACTCGGCTCGCCGTCACACGATCCCTATGAAATTACTGTGGCACTTAGCGGACATGCCGACAATGTTTGGAAGTCTTGGCGTTCAATAGTACCACTTGCATTTTGCACAATGCGTATTTTTGTCATTCCCCATGTACGGTCTGTCGTCTGCTACCAGCTATGTTGTACTTGCTATCCCGTGCATGTGCACAGGTATCGCTAGTAGTCCTGCAGTGAAATGCTGTTTTGGGGTCAACCTTGCACTTGCGTTCCTATAAAGTTTTTTTGCGTTTTTATATCTTTGAAGGGTGCTGAACAAGAATCCAAGTGATAACATCCTGTCAGGTTTGGGCAATTTGCATAATATGCAAATGAAGTCGGCCATTACCGAAATTCAGTTTTTTTGCTATATCTATGGCTATATATGGAATAGGATGGAAATAATGTGTGTCTAAACCTAGGTTTTCATGGTCAAGGAATATAATAATACCAGTTACAAGTGTCATGGATGGCGGCCATCTTGGATTCCAAGATGGCCACACAGTGTTTGGCTATATCTATGGCTATATATGGGATAGGATGGAAATAATGATTCTAAACCGAGGGTTTAAGGGTCTAGCGGTAATGGGTAAGGATAATGAATGCCTTGAATGGGTCCATGATTACGGGGTGGGGGGGGGTGTTCCTATATCGTTTGGCATGTATTGACCAATATCATTTTCTCATTTCAGACACCAGAGTGAGATTATGAGCCAATGCTTATTCCATCCATGTAAAGGCAACTTTACAAACAAGCCTTGTCAACATCTGGTGCAGACCGTATTCGAACATCATCCGGGCAAGTAAGATCTATAAAGATGATCTCCATGTGTGTCTTTGGAGAAAATGCTTGCTGAAGATGAAAACCCATCTGTCCAGTGTCACCGACAATGTGTATCAATTTATACATCGCAGGTGTCTATAAAACGATTTCTGAAACATAATGATACTGAAAACGCATCACCAGCTCCAAAGCGATCTCGTCGTTCTGATTCGCAAGGAACGACATTTAACTTCCGAGAGCACTGCATATTTCTGTGGTGCATTATGTATCATGGATCGCGATCCAAAACATCCAGATCGGTGGAGAAAGTCACTTTGTGCCATACGGCCGATCGTGCTGCCGATCGCACCTACAAGCAAAAGATATTGGACACTTGTTTCGAGCGTCAAGACAACTGGGCAAAGGATGTTGAAATCCGTGTTGTTGGAGCAGTGAGTGATCTACATGCGGCGGATGCAAGATACCACATCGACTGTAGGGACGCATTCATGATAGATCGTGCTATAGCAGCAGCTGTCAGAAGCAGCCTTGATCCGAGTCAAATATCTTTGGACTCTTCTTTCCAATCAACTGTATCCGAAATGAAAGCAGACATGACAAAAATATGGAACTCTGTAGATGTTTATAACCTGTATCTTGAAAACGGTGGACAGAAGTTGTCCGTAGAGCCTTAGTTTCTCATCTGTCAGACCATTTTGGGCCTGATTTACTCATTTTAAGTGGTTCAGGTGTTGCCAGCCTTTTGGTATTTTCAGAGTGAGGCATCAGGCCTGTTACATCTGGTAAATGATGAAGACGAATTCCATTGTGTATTAGAAAGGGTTGCCAAAACGCATTGTCCATGAGACGCAGAGGTTACAAGCTGATAGGAAAGTATACCAAGCTAGTGTAGACATTGATATTGCACTGGACTCTGTCAGTGAAACACTTCGCTCACTGTTAGTTAAAATGTCTGACAAAATGAACTACACTTTGTCAGCTGCTCTCATTGGCAACATTGTCACCAGCATTTTAACCAACCGATCCACCCCTCTTCAGATTGCACTAGGTGTTGTCCTCAATCAGAGGTCTCTGATTGAACAGTTCTATGATTGCAGGGTAGCTTGTTCTTATGATGAAATATTGCGGTTCAAAGCTTCAGCAGCAGCAGCAGCAGCGCTCAAGAACTTCACCATCATGGGTATGACCTGTCCCAAAGATGGTATCATTCAAGCTGTTGCAGACAACTTTGACGCAATATATCCTCGCAGAACGGACTTGTTAGCACCCATTCCCTTGCCATTGTAATGACTGTTACTGACAGGTACTTGACTGAGGAATCACATCTTGAGACATTCCCTAGACTGACAGCAAATGAAATGCAGCAGCAAGTAATTGATGACATCCCTGTAGAGAGATACAAAGGCCCCAAAAACCTGACATGCCTGATACTGAGGCTAAGCGAGCTCTATTGCCATTACGTGTTCTAGCCGCACAAGTGGTATCACTTTTGAGAGCCCAATCCTCGACTTCGACTTCTTGCAAGCCATTGACTCTGATGAGGGCATACCGGAGTTCAACGGATTCAATACTAAGTTGTCAAGGGAACAGGGCCATACCATAAGACCAGCCACAAGAGCCATTTACCGCCCATTGATAGACATGAACCCAGCTGACCCCGACACAATCCTGACAGCAATGGTGAACACACAAGATCTCACCAATAGCTGCAGACAGCGCATTACCCTCTTCACTAATGACAACAACTATACAGGGTTGCTGTAGGCATAAAGTGGGTCTACCAAGACCGGTTTCTTAACTTTATACAAGACTAGGCGGAATGCACCTTCTGATGAGTTTTGTTGGATGTGTTGGATACCTAATGGCAAACACTGGTCTAGAAGAAATCATGAAAACAAGCTTTGGAGGTGTTCCGAAAATGCTTAGTGGAAAAAGTTTCCTCAAAACGTCAGAGCTTTCGGCTTGTTGTGGAGGAAGTCCAAGAGAGTATTGTTGGACAGTTGGAGAGTCACACCGAACTTCAAGAACATCTAGAAGTATTGTCACAAAGAGCAGGACGACACGACTCTGGATGACTGTCTAATCAAGCCAGTTTTTCTTATGATGCTCTTTGTGCGAGCTGAACGTGAGGCCGACTGGCCACTACATCTATATGCAGTCAAAGAAATGATGCCGTATTTCTTTGCTGCGGGACATCACACTATGCCCGTTACGGCCTTATTACCTGAGGTCGATGGAACATCTCCCCGGTGACATCTTGCATCGTTTCCTGAAAGGGGACCATGTGATGAGGCATAAACCGGTCTCTGGAACGGTATCTGGTCAGAATGTTTATAGAGAGCACCTTTATGCGATACGGCCACGGTGCTAGAGGCATCATAGGGATCACTCTCAAGCCGTCTGCACTTAAACGATGGGCTCTGAGTATGCATGCATGCACCAAGATTGTCAAAGGTGTTGCACACATGCTAGAGGATACAAAGAGGTTGATGTCACGAGTCATAAAGAAGAGAAACCATCTAGGATCCATGGAGACAACCAAGACAGGTCAAAGATTCGAGAAAAACTGCAATTATGCATACAGCCACTGATAATGACGACCATCCAAAAGGGCTGGTGAACATCCAAACCGGACAGATACAACCAGAGTCTGTAAATGTAGAGCACGCTGTTGACATAGGCAAGGCACAGATGATCGCTTTTGAAAGTAGTCTGCCATCTGGCTTCAATGCCCCTCTATTCCAAGAAGGTTGTCTCGATGCCGTCACGAAGAAATCCATCAAGGTTGGGGGCAAAGATGTATACGATGTCAATCTGATATACTCACGGGTGTAGGGGCTTCAACAAACACGAGACATTGACTTACTAACAGTTCTCAAACATGAACTTGCCCCCATGCCGACCTCCATGTTCAAGGAAAATGGCACCATGCGCATAGCGTCAGCAAAGTCTACACTGAGAAAAAACTCCAAGTGTTAGTTCCTCACGTATTTTTCAGAAGGCAGAAGCTGTTATAATTGACGGTTGCGCTATCCTCTGGTGTGTCCACTGGCCATTAAGGGTAAGTCAAAGACTTGTGGACAATGTGTGCAGCTTCATCATCCGTAAAATGTCGCAGGGGATGTCTATCTTGTATTTGATCGATACTTCGATTTCAGCATCAAAGGCACAACACGGACAAACGTGTGGTCAGCAAGCCAGTAGACACCATCGCCTAACCCTCCAAAGTCCTCTCCACCACAAAAGGTCGTCCTAACTATAGCGGACAACAAAGTTCAACTCATCAAGTTGATATGCACAAAACTGCTCAACAGAGGGGAAAAGATGAAGAAAGCTCGTCCTAACTGGCCAAGACCCTGTACCAATAGAAGTCAGCTGCGATGTCCTGAGAACGAGGGAAGATCTAGAGAACTTTCATGAAGAAGCAGATGTAATCATGGTTCATCAAATGTCGAAGCTGGCAGAAGAAGGTGCAACGGCCATCAACGTACTGTGCGATGATACAGACGTCTTCGTACTGCTCCTACATTTTTACCACAAACTTGATCTCACGTGCGGCCTAACAATGGAATCTACTCATTCTGAAAGACTTGGTTGACATAGCAGCATCTGCCAAAGAGCATGCTAAAATAGCTCCACAGCTTCCAGCGATGCACTGCCTTTCTGGGTGCGATACTGTTGCGCAACTGTTTGGTGTTGGCAAATCAACTGCCATCAAGATGCTTCAGGCCAGTCAAACACTCGAATGCTTGGGTGAGCTTGATGCTCCAATGTCAACTATTATAGACGAAGCTACCAAATTTATCGCGAAGTGTTATGGGTGCACGACTACTGCAGACATGTCCGACACTAGGGTACAAGTATGGTCCCGGAAAATGGGGCGAAAGAACATGACAGCAGCGCCAAAACTAAAGACACTGCCACAACAAGCCAAGCATTCGTAGAAAATGTTCGACGTGCTCATTTCCAGATGGCAATTTTGAAGGCGGCCCTTCAATCAAAGCCCCCCCAACATGAATCCAGAAGAGTACGGATGGGCGCGAGAGGAAACTTCCAAGTCTCTTCTTCCTGTTCCAATGCCACAGACGTTGCACTTGCTCCACCACAAATTTTGGAGTTAATAAGGTGTGGTTGTACTTCAGGCACCCCATGTAGAACAGCGCAGTGTGGTTGTTGTGCCGCTCATTTACCATGCACTTTCTTCTGTGCATGTCATAGAGATTCAAATATCAATTGCCATAATGAACGTACAAAACAGGTAGAACATGACATTGACAATGACGAGACCGACGAGGAGACTGCTGATGACGCCGACGATGATTGACCTCTATTACGTACTTCGTGCTTCTAGTCCTTATAATGGTACCAGCTATTATCCAAAATGTTGGTTAGAAATAGAATCCACTCCTATCTTCATAGATTCATGTTGATACAAACTGTCCTATCCCATATAGCCATAGTCCAATAAATGGAATCCAAGATGGCCGCCATCTCAGACACTTGTAACTGGTATTATTATATTCCTTGACCATGAAAACCTAGGTTTAGACACCATTATTTCCATCCTATTCATATATAGCCATAGATATAGCCAAAAAACTGAATTTCAGTAATGGCCGACTTCATTTGCATATTATGCAAATGCCCAAACCTGACAGGATGTTATCACTTGGACTCTTGTTCAGCACCCTTCAAAGATATAAAAACTGCAAAAAAACTTTATAGGAACGCAAGTGCAAGGTTATGTGGAATTCTGCAGGACTATAGTACATATTATAACATACAGACTCTCACATTCTATACAAATTATTATATACAGACTCAAAAATCAATTCCCCCCCCCCCCCTTCCAACCACAATTTTCTGCGAAATACATCAAGTCGAGGGGGTAAATTGACAGAAGAAGGGTTGAGAATCACTGTTCTAAAGTTTAAGATGTTTTGACCACGAAAGCACGATTACAGTTTCATTAAAGATGCTTACAAATTAAAAACAAGAGCTCAAGTGAGCACAATATACGCCCGAACAAAAGGTATATACAGAATTGTGCTACTACATGGAAAACAGCATCCTGGTTGCCATGGCAACCACTTTAGATGACGAACGTATGTCGCGACACACCGTCTCCACAGTCTGTACCTATGTACCAATATGAAACGTGAAAGTTGAAAACTTTGGGAGTTAGAGTGCAGACAGGAACGGACGGACGGACGGACGACCGGTATCACATAATACGCCCCGATATAATATATCGGGCGTATAAAAACACGACAACACCAATTACCATTTCCAATGTATTGAAGAATGCATTTTAAAGTCCCTTAAACATACCGTACCGTACCGCGAAATGAAAAAACAACTTCAATTGTGGAAGATATGTTATTTTTGCATACCGACAGTATTTTACTGTATGTACATCCAGCGGCTTTGTGCATGGCTCGTGGAAGATATGTTTTATAACTGTTATGCTTGCGGGTTCGTGAAAATAAATAAATAAATTAATTGCCACGAAAACCGCAAGTACATGGGCCAATTTCCTGTAGAAAATTGGTCAAAAAAAAGAAAAAGAAAAAAGGTAGGCCAAAAAATACGTCGGAGGATGTCACAAATTATCAACTGCGAATACGTGGAACCCGCAAATCTTGGAACAGCAAATGTCGGGGTCTGGGTGTATAGCATGATATCTCAAAAAGTCGTGGACTGATTTGGACAAAATGTGGTGAACAGGTTGCGTGTGTGACAAGGAAGAATCGATTCAATTTTGGTGAAGATTCAGATTCGGATCTGGATTTGAGAATTATTTAAGTGATTCTTCACCATTGAGGGATTGGGCCAAAAACAATATATAGCACAACATCTCAAAAAAGTTGTGGACGGATTCAGACGAAACTTGGTGGATGGGTTGTGGAGGTGACAAAAACAAGCGGATTAGAATTTTGGTTCAGGTCCAGATGCAGATCTGACCTATCAGTGGGAAACAAAATGTAAACTGTTCAGCTTGGCGGAGGTAAGCGCTCTACCGAGTGCCGTTCTGGTTTATTCTGGTATTGTTCCAAGAATAGGAAAGGGAACAAAATTTATGAGTAGAGCAACAGATGTCAACCTATGATTGGAATACAGTGGCAGTGCAAGCAGCAAGGTTTTGGGTTTCAGAAGCAATGGGAATCTTCTTGCAGTTTATGGGAGTTTTTTCGGATTGATCACCATCTGCTAAACAGAACCTTTACATAGGTCCTTGTGACAGAAACAGTCCTTGTAAAATGAACATCCAGATAAAATATACAAGGACTGAAAAAAACAAAAACGATAGAATACGAGGCAGCAGTATCAACTCTTATTCTGTCATTCAGACCTGACCATGCTAATCTTCCGCCTCCTTGAGCACAAGTGAAATTTCAACTCTTGAACTACACTCACCAGTTTTATCAACACTGGAGTTCAACAAGATATCCAATGATGGAGGAGCTATGGAGGAAGAAGAAACAGATTCCACATCTGTGTCCACTCCTTCATGGTCTTCCCTTGGATTATGTGAGAGTGCATATTGGCCAGGTGTTTGAGAATTATGCCGCACGTGCCTTCTGATATCTGCTGAAAGCTGGCCTGGTGTACTGGCTGCGGAAATGAATCATAAAAAAGCAATTGTTATATACAACAGCAAATGCATTAAAACAGGCAAACTCAATGCCGTCAGTCAACCTGTCACCCACCTGCCTGCTCAGCCTGCAGCTGTGCCAGCTGGGACTCTAGCGCAACTACTTTTGAACGCAAGGCCTGCTCATTCCGCACCACTGACTCTTCTTCACTTTCCGATTTCCCTACATCCTCTCGAGCTTTGTACAGATGCTGCTGCAGGCTTCTCACTTCAGACGTGCTTTCTACGAGTCTGCATTCAACTTCTTCGAGCTTTAGACGCTGCTCGCTTGCCTCGTTGTATGCAGAACACAATCTTTGGGAAAGGAAAGAGCAACCAGAAGGTGAATTAAAATTATGAATAATGTTTTGAATTGGTCTTACACAGCATTAAGCTTCTCAATTTACCAAAGCAACAGCTTTTTCCATAAACAACAAATCTACTGCTGAATTACATTCACTAAAAACACCTGCTCCCTCTTGGCAGGGGTCAGTAAAGCACTCACTCACACGATGCCACATGTGCAGTGCAAAATTGCAAGTCATCTGCACAGCTGACTCGTAATACCCTCTTCCACCACCACCGGGTGGCGCTATATGGTACACATTTACACAGAGAAATTGCGTCACCCCTCTCTTCCCCCACTGCCGAACCTCGGTGACTGAATATTACTTTCACACCTAAAACCTTCACCGACATACCCCAAGTACAACCACCAAACTTCAACTCATTCTGTCCAGCGATTTGTGAGTGCATGCGAGTCAAACAAACACACAAGCCAAATTGTATATAATCGCATGATTTAAATAACACAAATTGCCTGGGTGCTTGAAAAGCATAATAAGGCATTGTTTGTCAAACCAAATCATCAGGAGAAAACCTATGAAGTGTTTTCAGGACAATCAACACAAATTCACTGTGAGAACGCAATGGTAACCGACCTTTGACGGAGGTCAGATTCTCGCTCTGTTCCTTCATGAGTGCTTTGCTGCAATTGCTGCTGTAGAGCACCCCGCTCGGACTGCAGGCTGGCTACTTCCTCTTGCAAGCCTTCAACCTCGGCTTGTGCTGCAACGAGCTTCTCCTTGGATTGCCCAAGTTGCTTCTGCAGGTGCTCCAACTGCTGCTCCATCCTTTCCCTGGGCGATGGCAAGAAGTCATTGAAGATGAGAATTCTCCTAATCTTGCGTAGGACAAATTACAGCCTACAGATCTAAGTCTAAGTTGGACAGCCAAGTGACAGCACTGTCTATTCGGCGGATTTCCCGAAATCCTTCATGACTGGAATTGATATGATGCCATAGATGGGCAATGCATGTACTATATTAAAGAACCCAACAATTTAACCACTATAATACAGGTATCCATTTCATCATAGAACATAATTGATGCCAAATTGAATTAGTAACTGGAAAAACAGAGTTTAGTGCGAGTGTAAAAAAGGCAACCTATTTCAATCCTTTTGATTAGCCAAGCAAACCTTTCCTCTGGAGTTGCCTCTGATTCTGATTGGACAACAGACCGACCCTTCTGCTGCTTCAGCACCGAGTGCACTCGCACCTTATAAGCTTCAAACTCTGTCTTGCATGCTTCCAGCTCTGTCTGACTCATCCAAGAGCATACACAGCATTTGCAGTTTTGTCCTTTTCTTCGAGAGAAATGTATACACGCACGCACACACACAACTTGGGTCACTTGATCAATGTTAGGTTATTTAGACTTTCACAAAACATCAAGAAGATTGTTGTTAGCTAACTTGAAGTCATAAATAAACAGTCATAATTACATGAGCACAGTGGTAAGGAGGGAAGCACACCAACAGTGGGTTAGAGGGACACAACAGAGGGACACTTGGAGGAAAAATGGGAGACGGGAAGAAACAAGCAGAAAATAACGTCTGAGCCCACAAATGGATGTTTTACACCTGCAGCAGAAATTAACTCAGGAGTGCAACACAGCAATGATGGGTCAAATCAAATCGTTATTTCCTTGATTAAGGTCATACAGGACCGTGCAACAACTCGTAAGACTCAGTGTCGTCCTGGAGAGACTGTGGACCTTTTGTACATTCATTTCCAATCTGCAAAAAGAAAACCAATACCATATTTAAATGCTTTAGGTTTGATTCCAACAGAACCTTGACCGTCAAACATTCATATGCAGTCGAAGTTGCAACCTCTCTGCCGACCGAGGGAGTGATGCTCCACCGGCCGAGCCAACGTGAGACAAGGGGCGGACATACGACTTATAACGCTCGCTTGCTGAAAGTGCCATTATTTCATGTTCTTACATCAATTTTATTCAGAACCAGCAAATACAACCCATCGCTTCGCTGACGGGTAATTAAGGGGGGGGGGGGGTAAAAAGGAGGGGAGGAAAAGAGGAGGGATGGAGATCGAGGAGGGAGGAGGAAGAAAGGTGGAGTGAGGAGGGTGGGGGAGTGAGGTAGGAAGGGGGAGTGAGGAAGGAGGGGAGGGGTGCAAAAAGGGAAGGTGGCATTAGGAGGGTAGGGAAGGCAGCGTGAGAGAGGGCAAGGGAAGCGGCGTGAGGGGAGGGCAAGGGAAGGCAGCGTGAGGGGAGGGCAAGGGAAGGCAGCGTGAGGGGAGGCAAGGGAAGGCAGCGTGAGGGGAGGGCAAGGGAAGCAGCGTGAGGGAGGGCAAGGGAAGTCAGCGTGAGGGGAGGGCAAGTGAAGGCAGCGTGAGGGAGGGGCAAGGGAAGGCAGTGCGAGGGGAGCGCAAGGTAAGGCAGTGTGAGGGGAGGGTCCTTCCGGATACGTCCAGAGATGACCACCGTCCAGATACGTCAAGGTAAGGCAGTGTGAGGACAGGGTCCGTCCAGACATACCACCATCCGGACGACGGGTATACGAAGAGGGTGGGGAGAAAAGAGGGGAGAGAGAGGGTGGAGGAGCAAGGAGGTAGGAGACCGGGAAGGGGTGGGGGGAGTGAAGAGGGGAGGGGAAGGAAGGCACCGTAAGGGAGGGTAAGGGAAGGCAGTGTGAGGGGAGGGTCCATTTGGAGATAAACACCGTCCAGACACGTCTGGAGATAAACACCGTCCAGACACGTCTGGAGAATAAACACCGTCCAGTCACGTCTGGAGATAACCACCGTCCAGTCACGTTTGGAGATAACCACCGTCCAGTCACGTCTGGAGATAACCACCGTCCAGTCACGTCTGGAGATAACCACCGTTCCAGTCACGTCTGGAGATAACCACCGTCAGACACGTCTGGAGATAACCACTACAGACATGTCTGGAGATAACCACCGTACAGACATGTCTGGAGATAACCACCGTACAGACACGTCTGGAGATAATCACCATCCGGGCATAACCACCATCCAGATACATTCGGAGACAGAAAGAGGGAGGTGTGGGAGGATGCTGTACTGTATCAGGATGGGGTGGAGCAAGGATGGGACAAAGAGAGATAGGGGTAGGGGTAGTGGGAAATGGAGTAGGGGAGTTAGCAGAGAATATGTTATGCTTTATGAAACACACACACACACACACACACACACACACACACACACACACACACACACACACACACACACACACACTGGAGAGTCTAAATTACAGATCCAAATATACCCATAAAAATATACCTCCACCTTGTAGCAACTGCCAACTGTACATCCTGATCGGGACACGAACAGTGCCACCGTCGACTGTTGGGCGCGAGGCAAGCGGCTTAAGCACTCAAGCAAGCACTCCAATTAAATGGTTGGCAAGCGATAGCTATGTTCGAATGTCCAAACTATGTCCGAATTAGACAAATGAACACTTTTTTTTTAGCAGTCGGATCTGCTACCAAGTTCAGTTCTAGAGCTTAATATTTGTAATTCGGCTTAGTTTAGAAGATTCCTGAGGTTATGACGTGTGCGGAAAGGAAATAAAGCCACAAACACTGGCGTCTCCGGGCGTTTATATTGCAATATATCCATTATACATTTGATGATCAGGCATTTGATAATATGAGTGAGGAGAGTGAAAAAAAAAATTTTTTTTGTTAAAAAATCATTGCGGCCTGTTCCAAGTCAAGGCATGGTTGAGCAGGCCAAAAAACATGGCAGCTTCAGACCCCAGAAAGGTAACCCAGGATGTGCCATTGCGACGTTGACCTTCCGCGTGTGATCGTAATATAGTACGGCAAAATTTGGGGAAATTGGTGCAGGCGTTTGGAAACGTTTAAGGAAGAAGCAAACAAACAGATGAACAGATTCACTTTCATCTATAGATAATTATATATTCACAAAGAAAGGAATGTGTAAAAATTGTTTTAAAGACCACCAAAATGATTTCAAGCAAAAAGGAATGTTATAGAGAACAGCAAAGTGTTACTGTTAAGAACAAGAGCTGCAAGTAATGAAATATTTTCACGAAAGACACCATCACATTACAAGGAGAACATAACCGTTCATACCACCATCTGGTGGTTTTCCTCCTGTAGTTCCACCAAGCATTGGCGATGAGTCTGTGCTGCTCGCTGATGCTGTTCGGCTGCCTGTCGCTGCTGCCCTTGAATCCGATGCCGGTCAGCACTCAAATCCGCCACTTGCAACTGCAACCAAATCAGTCACACATTGCGTTACGTGATGAGTACAATACTGCAATGTGATTGTGAGATGTTCAGTGCTGTGGAGAGAAAATCAGAGGCCTCAGGTCTTACTTTGAGCTCCTCAAGCTTCTGATTGGTTATTTCCAGTTGATCCTGCAGAGCACGGGAGGCTGACAATTGTTCTGCTTCCTGTATGTAAAGCAGCCAATGAACAAAAAACAGTGAGGAGGAAAAAAAATTACAGGTGCATAACAAACTGGCTTCCAAAAAGTCGACACATTGAGATATTTAAAATTTACTTCAAAACCAAAAGTTATTAGGAATGATCGCTAAGAATATATTTAAGGAAATAAGTGTTTCAATGCATGTGCCTACCTTGTCCCTAACAACTTCTTGTTTTGCTTGACTCTCCATTTTCACTTGAACTGCACTCTTCCATGAGTTTTGACTTCTGTTAAAAAGTCAGTTTTTACCTCTGCCACCAAAGGTGGGCAGAGGCTATGTTTTCACCCCTGTCTGTTTGTCTGTGAGCAGGATATCTCAAAACATTATGGACACATTTGGATGAAACTTGGTGGACAGGTTGGGTGTGTGGGCCGAATTGATTCGATTTTGGTGAGTATACTTGAATTTTTGATTTTTTTTAAAGTGATTCTTCATCATTTAGAGATGGGGCCAAAAATGACATACAACATGACACCTCAAATATTTATGGATGGATTCAGAAGAAACTTAGTGGAGAGGTTGGGTGTGTGACAAGGAAGAATCGATTCGATTTTTGGAGAAGATCTGGATCTGGCCTATCAGTGGGATTCAAAACTTTCCACTGAGTGCCATTCTCGTTACGAAGTCCGTCTAAAAAGTAATGAGTAAAGTAAGTACCGAGCCTGCTGTGTGCTCCACTTACACAACTTGAATGAACGGGTTGCGTCACAGTCTTTCGCAACATTCCAGCAATATATATATATGATTGGTGATGGTTGACCGCTCATTGTGTGATTTTTTACAGGTCGTGCTTTACACGTTGTCTCGTCTGAGTCGTCATGCTACGAGTCGTGAGCAGAGAGCCAATCTGAAGTTTCTTGCAAAGCTTGGCAAAACACCTTCCGAATCCTTCGCAATGCTGCAGCAAGTATACGGGGAAGAAACGATGTCATGTACACATACATTTGAATGGCACAAGAGGTTCAAAGAGGGATTAGAGGAGGTTGAAGACGATCCACGGTCTGGAAGAACTTTAACGAGCAGAACGGCGGACAACATCGAGCATGTGAAGCAGACGGTGCGCGCAGATAGTCGACTCACGGTGCAGATGATTGCTGAGGAACTTTCCATCAACAAGGACACTGTCTGGAGCATCATCACTGAAAATCTCGAAATGCGCAAGGTGTGCGCAAAGATGGTCCCCAAGCTGTTGTCCGAGGACCAGAAACAGCAAAGAGTCACTGTCTGTCAAGACATTATCGAGCGCCTCGAGGACGATCCAGATCTGCTCGGGAGAGTCATTACTGGCGATGAATCGTGGATATTCGAATACGATCCCTAGACCAAACGGCAGAGTCGTCAGTGGAAAAGTCCGGCATCACCAAGACCAAAGAAAGCAAGGATGTCGAAGGTCAAGGTGATGCTCATCGCGTTTTTTGACATCAAGGGCATCGTCCACTTCCAGTTTCTACCGCAGGGTCAAACAGTGAATCAATACGTGTACAAGGAGATCCTCCGGCGCGTCATGAGATCAGTCCGGGACAAGAGGAGGGATCTGTGGGAGAACAACACCTGGGTGCTCCACCATGACAACGCCCCTGCTCACAGTGCCCTGAGCATCCGACAGTTTCTGGTGGAGAGGAACGTGCCAACTCTGGAGCAATCCCCGTATTCGCCAGACTTGGCCCCTTGTGATTTTTTTCCTATTCCCCTAGCTCAAGGGGGTGATCAAGGGGACCCGATTTCCTGATGTGGAGGCCATCAAAAGGGCCGTGACGACGGAGATCCGGAGGATTCCAGAAGAAGCCTTCCAGGGGTGTATTTAAGCGTGGAATAAGAGGATGGACAAGTGTGTGAGACTGGAGGGAAACTATTTTGAAGGGGACAAGCTGTGATTTCAATAAAATTTCTGTGAAGTCAGTCCCGTTACTTTTTCAGACGGACCTCGTATTATCATCATCCAGCAGAATCCTAATTGCAAACACAACCTCCGCCAGATATGATGATGGTGTGTTGGTTTGATGCTTAGGCTTTTCCATTCAAAAGTATGTCGATGCGTTTTAATAATGAGGAAAAAATAATTGGTTTTCCTGGAAATCTAAGGTAATTGTCAGGACTTGTGAACCCTTTTCTGTATTTACCAAGCAATTCATTCTTCAATCACAATAACATTTGAATAACAGTGCTTTCTTATCTGAACTACCAGTTAATATGGGTCTTCCAATCATTGCACTGATTAAAAGAGCAAACATTAATGGAACAGATTTTATCAAAAATATTATACTAACAACTGAACTCAAAGTCTGCAACAAACACTATAATGGACTTCATGACCAAAATTCCACTAAATATGAGCCACTTGTGCAGTGAAAAACATGTCATCAGTTGTGTACTTTGCCGTGCCAAGTGTTCTCCGCACCCTTTTGCGGACATCTACAAGCTCATTCCTGCTCTTCGCCACGAGCTGCTTCAATTTTCCACCACGTTCTTCAGCCCGGCGCAAGCTCTCCTGCACACTCACTAATGACAGAACACTTGGTATGAATAACTTTGGGAGTAATAAATGCTTCAGAGAGTGTCTGTCTGTCTGTCTTTTTTTTAAACCAACATTATTGCAAGACTAGTTGCATTCCTACACAGCTATCCGATGGTTTCCGTTCTGATGCACCATAATCTGTGTTAGAGAGCATTGGTCCTGCCGAAGCCGTTTCTAGGCCAGGGGCCATTTGCAATACCTCTTCCAGCAGTAGTTAGGGCAGGAATTTGAAATGTGTTAAGGGTGCCGGCGATAGCTCGCCTACTGTTAGCGAAGGACACCATGGGATCTCTAACATCCACCAACTAATGCCGACAGACGGGACGGCCAGTTTAACATCCTCCTGAGGGACAGCACACACATTGATGCCTCACACTGCATGTGAAACACCGGGATGACAATTTATAGCTAGGCCGAGATTCAAACTACAGCTTAGAGGTGAGTGTGCGTACCTCTAGGGAGTCTAGGGCATCTTGCCAGCTGCCTATTGTTTAAATAGAAAATAAAATGTCCAAGAGACACTTTTCACCTTATCCCTACTCCCATCTACTAGTCACTAGTGTATAGTCCTGTGTGCTTCCCCCTCAAACACTGGTCCACTCATATCAGAGGTCTGTATTCCAAAATCAGAGATCTGTCCATCCAAACTGCTGAAACTATCTGATATTGGATGTCTCGTGGAAATATTTTGCTCACATGATATTTTGGACGACTTCTGAGCATCTTCCTGGTTATTGTTTCCTCTGCTCTGACAGGCCTGATTCTGCACTGGTGGTGGTGTCATTACGTATGTTCATCCCTGCTTCCCACACAACCCATGTCCCTCACTATTCATCCGCAACCATGTGAAATGCATTTTGTTTTGTGCACTTCTTTATAACAATGTATTGTGTAAATCATGTCCGAAACTACTCTGATGAATCCTTATAAGAGACTTTCTCCGCAAACATTGCTCCTGGTGTTGTTGTTGTTGTTGTTGTTGTTGTGTTGCCACGGTCAGTTCTGCTTGAACAAGCCAGCAGCACAGAGGTAGCCGCCGATCGATCTCCCAGGAGAGACCCAGAGGACCTCCACATCTATGATGTTGTGCTCTTGTCTAAGAGGAGCCAGGACCACACAGTCTTCCACACTGTGTTTTGTTGTTGCTACTGGTGTTTTTGTATACAGTGTCGTGGCTCATGGACGAGCTCAAACACAGAATGGTCCAGGACGTAACAGAATGAAAAGAAAAGTAGAAAGAGAGGAAAAAGTGGGGAGGGGGGGACACAACAGCGGGATTGACGGATCAAATAGAAGGAAACTTGGAGGGATAAGAGACGTGAGGAAGAATGAAACCAAGACGAGGACACAAGGGGCAAACAAGATGGATACAGCCACAAATTCTCAATGACAAAAGTGGAAGGAAAAACTGGAAATGCAGAAAGAGGTGGGTAGGGTTAATGGGGGTAGAAGAGATCATGGTTGTGGATGGGAGATGACCTGAGATGGTGGTGAACAGCTGTCCTGAAGCCCTGGAAGGAAGCATGAGATTGAAGAGGATGTAGATGTTGGTTCCACAGGTGGGATAAAGGAGGAACAAATAAGTCTGGATTTTGTGAGTCACCAGAGGGGGGTTACTGGCAGACTGCGTGTCACAGATTTTGGACCCTTCTGGCTTCTACCTCCTCTGTAACACTTTATTTACTGAATTTCACTAGTTTGACAAATTCAAGGTGGTCTGACATTTTTCTTTTCCAGAAACTTAATTAGACAGTGATACCAGCCAACAAATACAAATGAAACACGATTGTCGTCATCTTGGAGATAACTTGAATCGTATTTACACAGCACTTTCCAAATGCCATCACTCATCACTACACAAATACTCAGCAATCCATAAATATTTTAAGATTATCCAGAACAAAAAGTGGAGATTAAACTTGAAGCACCCTCATATTTAACATTTACAAACCAACATTGACAAAAGGTTATCATTATATGGCGAGCTCATCGCTACAAGGTTAACAGATACCGAGATAATCCACCCACAAAACCATGAGACCATTTCTGGATTACAAAATCCATGCAGATTCAAACCCACTGATCCTAACTTGAGACGACAAACAAACTAGCTTCATGTCCTACCAGTGAGAGTTAAAAGGTACAACTCGTGTCCACAGACTGAAGTGCAAAAAGGCACCTATCTCATCCTCGAGCGCCTTGTGTCGATCTTTAGCCTCGCGCAGCTGGCTCTCCAATTCCGCAGTCCAAACCTCACGCTCCTTCATGCGCTCATGCAGATCGGCCACTGTCCTCTCAAAGTCTGCAATCTCCATGTCCATCACCGTACTCTTCTGGGCATCCTACAGACGGATGTGTTACTTAGGCGAACCATTGGTGGCAAAAAGATCCACATTCTTGTTCAAAATGCATCTACAAACAATTTATCCAACGAAAACAGCAATTATTTTCTGCAGTGTCTCAGGCTCATGGTAGAGATTCAACAGAAGAACATGCTCTCTGTGAAACTCAAAGAAATTAGGATATGCTAGCGATACCCGTGCACATGCACGGGATAGCAGTACAACAAAGCTGGTAGCAGACGACAGACCCTACACGGGGAATGACAAAAATACGCATTGTGCAAAATGCAAGTGGTACTATGGAACGCCAAGACTTCCCAAACATTGTCGGCATGTCCGCTAAGTGCCACAGCAATTTCATAGGGATCGTGTGACGGCGAGCCGAGTTTTTAGTGTGCAAGCTTGGTATTATAATAGAGATCATTGAACCATCACATGGATTACTAGGACATTCATCGACAATGGACGAATCAACAAGGTATCTTGGATTCAAAACCAGAGTCCTCAACATCATGAGCTATGTGATCAGATAATGAGATAGGTAAGTCAAACACACCAATTCACACAAAGCAATCAAATAAAAAACTTGAGCGATTAACATAAAGCTGCTTTACAATACAATTGCAATATAATGCATTTGATAATCCAAATACAGTACACTCTACAACATTGAAACTGTGTCGAAGTGATGCTTTCATTCCCAAATTGACCGTGCTATCATGGTGATTAGATATACTGTCCTGGCCAAAAATATTGGTGCCCTTGCACTTTTTTCAAAGAATGCACCATTTCTTCCAGAAAATTGTTGAAATGAAAAATATGTTTTGGCATCCACATATGTATGTCTTTGATTTGCAGTGGAACAAAACAAACAAGAGTGCAAGTGAGCACAATATACGCCCGAAAAAGTCTCTGTGACACACACACACACACACGTGCGCGCACGCATACACGCACGCACGCACGCACACACACAATTACATATTCAAACACGTCAATTTAAGAACAAGAAATTATATACAGAATTGTGCTACTACATGGAAAACAGCATCCTGGTTGCCATGGCAACCACTTTAGATGACGAACGTATGTCGCGACACACCGTCTCCACAGTCTGTACCTATGTACCAAATATGAAACGTGAAAGTTTAAAACTTTGGGAGTTAGAGTGCGGACAGGAACGGACGGACGGACGGACGACCGGTATCACATAATACGCCCCGATATATATATTGGGCGTATAAAAAAGCTGAAAAAACTATTAATCTTAGCTTATTCCACACAGAAACCCTAAAACGGCCTGGGCAATATTATTGGCACCTTTGAGAAGTTGTTAGAAATCATTAGATTCCAAGCAGGTGATTCTCCCTTACTTTGGAATTGAACTCACCGTGGTGAGTTACAGGTGCCTGCAATATGAAAACAAGAACAAATGTGTCCAAGAGCCGCGTCCTAAAGGTTTTGTCTTCACCAGAAGATGTCTTCACCAGAAAGAAGAACAAGAACAAGAAGAAAAAAAACAAAACAAAAAAAACAACTTCGATATTTCGTCACGTGCCTTGACGGAGCCAATAGCGAGACCCGTCATGGGCGATCGTCGTCATGACGAGAAAATAGTGTATTTACGAAATTACAATACATTAAGTGGAATATCTTTAAATAGTAACGTGAACTTTTCGAAACTTTAAAGCAAATGTCCGAATATATATAAAAGTTCATGATAGACGCTCTCAAAAGGCACCCTCAATGCGAGGAGTGTACAGGTGTTTAGTATTTAAGGAGATCCGGATCCTGTATATAAAAGAGCCGAGTCCTAAAGGTTTTGTCTTCACAAGAAGAACAAGAAGAAGAAGAACATTTAGAGCCCTCGCTTCGCGAGACGCGGCTAAAAACTCATCCAACCAGTTTTAATAGAGAAAAGGAGTCATTCTACTGTTTTGTGTCACTGTGTGTACCACAATGAGCATGGAGAAAAGAAAGAAAACCAGAGAATTGAGGAGGTCAGACACAAGATTGTCGCCAAGCATGGACAATCTCAAGGCTACAAGTCCATCTCCAGAGACCTTGATGTTCCTGTATCCACCATATGCACTGTTATCAGGCAGTTTAAGGCCCATGGCACTGTGGCCAACCTCCCTGGACGTGGCCACAAGAGAAAACTTGATCGAAGATTGCATGAAGGATTGTTTGAATGGTGGAGAAAGCAGCACTGCAAAACAGATTCAAGCTGACCTTCAGATATAAGGTACGGCAGTTTCAACTCGCACCATCTCGCACGTCGCCAACTCAATGAAAGGGGGCTCAATGGTAGGAGACCCAGGAGGAGCCCACTGCTGAGAGAGACATAAGAAAGCCCGACTAGAGTTTGCCAAAACACACCTGAAAAACCAAAATCCTCCTGGGAGAATGTCCGAAGGACAGATGAGATCAAATTAGAGCTTTTTGGTGAAGCACATCATCTCTATGTTTACAGAAAACAAAATGAAGCCCTCAATGAAAAGAACACCTTCCCTACAGTCAAACATGGAGGGGGTTCAGTGATGTTTTGGATTTGCTGTGCTGCCTCTGGCACCGGGTTCCTTGAATGTGTGAATGGCATCATGAAATCAGGAGATTACCAAGGCATTTTGGAGCGCAATGTTCAACCCAGTGTC
>CM068968.1:22832138-22876024 GCA_035128595.1 Eptatretus atami
TATGGAGCCACCCGAGATTGTGCCTTGGTCAGCTTCGGCGACCATTTTCCAAAATGGCCGCCATGCTACTTTAGCGAAATTGGCTACATGCTCTTATTACCTTCGCAAACTTTGTGGCGAAGGTTATGTTTTGATCGCTGAGTATTTATTTATTTATTTGTGAATATGTGTGTTTGTTTGTTTGTTTGTTTGTTATTCACATAACTCCAACCGTTATTGAACTGAATCGCAGCAAATTTGGTGGGATGATTGGTTATTATCCGAGGACCATTTGATTAGATTTTGGGAGCGATCGGGTCAAAGGTCAATGTCAAGGTCATGAAAAGGTCAAAATCGTCTTTTTCCATAGCGCGGTCAATTTGTATCAATTTGCATGCAACTAATGCCAAAATGTTCAGAATTCAATGCCCCATCTTGTGATATGTGACATGACACAATGACGTAATAACCCTTATTAGGGCGTTGGGAGTAAGGTCAGGGGGGTGACGACATTGCAAAATGTGCGGTTTTAGTCATAACACGGTCAATTCTTATCGATTTGCATGAAACCAACACCAAAATGTTGACTGTTCTGTTCCCCACATCTTAATACCTATTACAAAATTAAGAGTAACAAGGTCAAGGTCGAGGTCATGAAAAGGTCAAAACGTCATTTTGCCATGTCGGGTCGATTTTTATCCGTTTGCATGCACCAATGCCAAAATGTTGTGAATTCAATGCCCAATCTTGTGATATACGATATGACACAGGAAATTTAATGTTTTTAAGCATCATAACACATATGAGATGGCAGATGTGGTATGGGATTAATAACCTCACAATCAACGGTTCTTGGGGGGGGGGGGCAAAATGTAGCGTTGGCGAAGGTATGCGCTCTACTGAGTGCCCGTTCTAGTTTTCTTATTGTATTGGTGTAGATATAAGGAAAGTGTAAAATTCAGTAAATTGACCATGAAAAGGCGTTTCAAAATATATGAGCCAGTATTTTCGTAAAAAAGCCATTATTTGATTTGTAATTGCTGCTCTCCTGAAACTTTTCGCTGAAAAGTACCATTTTGCCTGGAGAACAAGAGTCAAATGATATTCATCACATTCAATGGTTTGGATAACCAAAAATTGCATTAAATTACATACTTACTCTATTTTGAAAAGGAGGAGACTGATAATGGTGATAATGACAAACCTAGAAAATGTAGTCAAATTATTGCACACTTCACTTTGAAGTGGCTACGGTTTACTGTCTATACCATTCTACCAGAGACACATGGTACACGCAATACATAGTCTAGTACAATATGAGTTTCTTAGCTCAAGTGTACTGGCTGGCAAGAAGACAACACTTTTACAAGCAAGTGACTTTGCATTTGCACATTCTAAGCTAGGCCGATATCTCAGTCTGTGTCTACTGCGTCTGTCTACTGGCATTTCCTTCACAAGCACACAGTCCAGTGCATGCAGATTAGCCTTCTTGCATTTGCAGCAGTTTCTACAGCCTTTTTCTGCGCGCACGACATGCGTCGAAGCAGCTTTTTGAAGCCTCAGGGAGTTTGGTCCAGAGCGGTTCGTAGGACCCATCCTCTGTTTGCGCAGCCAGCCCAGCTTGTTGGTGATGAAGCACGGGTTGAGGGACCAGACCTGCCCCAGACATAGCCACCCTGGAAGACTGATCTCTTCACATGCTGTTCCAAGCATCGTAGGTAGGTGGGATGCGCTGGACGGAGTTCCTCTTGGCGAAGAGTTTCTTTCTGGCCGCCAATGGCCATTTTGGAAATGGCCGCCAAAGCTGACCAAGGCAAAATCTCGAGTGGCTCCATATCCAGAATTGTTCAGAATACATTAGTCATCATATGTACCAATTTTGGTGCTTTTTATGAAAGTCGAACAATTGGTTTGCTATGCTGCAGTACTAGTTGTAGGAAGCTCATTCATGGCTATAGGAAGTGCTTGATGCATTATTTTGTCCAAAGGCTGTGATACCAAATATTAAGTCGAGGGTGTCAATAATTTTGTCAACGCCATTACATTTTATTTTCTGATTTAAAAGGATCTATTAAGTTCTGAATCAAAAACAAAGGTTCTGTAATGTTAACAGTGAAACAAAGAATTGTGGAGACCAAATACTTTTGTCAATTTAAACATATTTTTCGTGAAAATTGTGAATTATTTGAAAAAAAGTGCAAGGGTGCCAATATTTTTGGCCACGACTGTACGGTCTCTAATAAACTGCGTGTGAAAACAATGACTAGTGGCATACCTTTCGAGCTTGATCAAGTTCTTTTGTGCAGGTATGCAGCTGCTCCCTCTCACGAGCCAGTTCTTTCTGAAGCTCCGCAGCCTCCTGCCGAAGCAATGGAAATCAGATGTTATGTGCTCATACTTGGGGATGCCTATTGCCTAAGCATCAAAGGGTGAAACATGATGCAGGTGAGCAGGTAGACTAAAATAAACAACTCCAGCACATGAGCTATATTACAACATAATAATAACTTCATATTGGGCCAATGTTTCCCACAAGTCCAGCCTGATGGCGAAAGAGCACTCAAAAACAACAGTGTTGCTCGGCGTTGGATGTTCTTACAGGAGCTACAAGTGCACGTACACCTCCTGTATCTGCTGAGCAGGGATAATTTTGCAGCATAAACAATAGGTACGAAGGACAGTGGGAAAATAGCAGAATCATTGTTCAAATTGTAAATGACAATAGAGCAAAGATTATTACCTCCGCTACCGAAGGTGGACAGAGGTTATGTTTTCACCCCTGTCTGTAAACAGACTATCTCAAAACGTTGTGAACACATTGGGACGAAATTTGGTGATGAGGTTGGGTGTATGACAAGGATGAAATGATTAGATGTTGGTGAAGATCTGGATCTGGATACTAGAATTTTAAAAGTTATTCTTCACCACCGAGAGATTGGGCCAAAAATGAAATGTAGCACGATGTCAAACAAAGTTATGGATGGATTTGGACGAAACTTGGTGGACAGGTTGGGTGTGTGACAATAATGAATTGATTCGATTTTGATGAAGATCTGAATATGAGAATTTTTTCATTTTTAAAGTGATTCTTCACCATTGAGATATGGGCCAAAAATGATATACAGTAAACTCTCAAATATTGTGGGTTTTGATCAATCATGGGCAACCTATTGTGTTCTGATAGAGTTATCACGGGATTTTGTTTCGGCCAATTGTGGTTTTTGAGCTAAGACGAGTCATTGTTTGCATCCACATGTATGATTACCAACCTTTACGAGCCTTTTGTTGTTTCTCATGCACCGTTAATTGTATTAATCAAACCAGCATACGGAATGAAGCCAAGTTTAATGATGAATCATCATGGAACAGGAAATGACATCCAGAAATCCTCTAATACTATATCTACAAGATCTAGTAGCCACACAAGTTAATAATGGTGTCCAAACGTAAAACAATGGACAAAATTAATTGTGCCAAAAGGCAGAGAAAGGTTATGACATTGTGTGAAAAAATGGAGTTGTTAGATAGGTTGGAAAGAGGTCAAAGTGCAGCATCTGCAGGCTGCCATGACGGGATCAATGAATCGACTGTGCGGTGAATGTGAGTCAAATGTGTTGATATGGGATAAACCATTGTAGATTTATCTCGTTGAGAGGACTGGTGATATGGGTGAAACCATTGCGGATTTACCCTCTTGAGAGGACCGGTGATACGGGAGAAATCATTGCAGATTTACGAATGTTTCCACAAGGCACCCAGGGCCGAAGGCTCCAGTTCAATTATGGTAGACCATGATGCTGCGAAAAACTACCCACCGCAGCTCATGGAAGTAAATGAGGCGAAGGGATTTATGCCGAAGCAGGTCTTTAACGCCGAAGAGACGGGATTATTCCAGAAGAGAATGCCATCTTGTACCTTCCTGTTCAAGCAGGAAAGATCTGCTCTGGCTCAAGGTGGCTAAGGATCGTCTTACCCTTCTTCTTTGTGGTAATGCAGCAGACACCTGGTTGTGCTCCCGAGGATCCAACAGCCAATGCAAGTTCTACATACACATCTTTCTAACCTCCACCCTCTCCCCTCTAGCAGCATCATCATCTCTGAGCTAAGTCTTGTGTTTTCAATTTACGGCAGAGTACATAATACGTTTACCCTCACCCACCTCACTGTTTTGTAATAAATTTAAAAGGTACGACTCTTGGGTTTTGGTTTATTTTATACTGTATATATTTTATTTACATATTTATTTCAATGTTAACATGCATTATATATGTTTATTTAAATTGTGATGTGTTTATTTCTGGCTGCCGCCGCCCTACCTCTATATTTTCTCGAATCCCAGGAACCGAACCCCCACTTTTTCCATTGGCCCTTGGTTTCCACTATCATGGTTTTAACTATCACAGCATTTTCCAGGAAGCTAATCCCCATGACTGTATAGCATGATATTTCAAAAAGTTGTGGACGAGTTATGACAAAACTAGGTGGATGAATTGGTTCGGTGACAATAAACCGATTCGATTTTGGTTCAGGTCCAGATGCAGATCCGGCCTATCAGCGGGATACAAAACGTAAACTGTTCAGCCTGGTGGAGGTATGCACTCTACCGAGTGCTGTTCTAGTTAGTAATGTGACAATAATGTTTATATCTGTATATGGGTTGTTTACATTGCTAACAAATCACTAAACATATAACCGACCCGCAGAAAGTTTAACAATGGCTCTTTCGGCCCTCCAACTAGGAGAGCTTCCCCTCACCCTGGTTTAGGGTATAAAGGTAAAACACCTGGGACAATAAAAATTGAGAAACGTGGTACGAGACAAATTTGGAACGGGATCCTCAGCTTTGGAGGTCATTTTCCTCAGAGCAAAAAGAACCATAATAATCTGTATGTGGAGGAAGCCAGGACTGGAACCCTTGCTCGTTTTGGTTAAACTTGTTTTGTCATTTTAAAGAAGCAACATGACATACGGTACCTTAAACATTTCATTTGCTTTTAATAAAATGGCTTCGAAGTTATCTGAGAGAAAAAAAAAATTAAACTACTTCCAGTAAAGAAAATTGCATATAAAGCTACAATTGCTCGGTCTGTTTATACACAATATGTTGCCTTACAACTATACTTGCACACAATATGTCACCCTGCTGATTGAGGATTCCCTTCGAGGTTTACAAGACATGAAACGGTATACAGGATCAATTCAATAACACTTTGACATAACGTAGCTTGCCTTTTCGCTGGTTTCCCGTCTGGCAGTCTCTGCATGTAACTCGCTCTGCACTTCAGCCATGGTTACCTCCAGTTGCTGAATCTCAGCTGTGGCTGAGGCCAAGCTGCCTTGCAACGTATCATGTTCAGCATTCATTGCATCAGCCTTTGGAAGGGAAAAGTTTGAAAGGAAGGTGAACATAAGAGCAGGTGGTGATGGAATGGTGATGAGAGGTAAACAAAAACCCCCCAAAGGACTCACTTCCCGAATTGCTTCCTGCAGATGTCTAGTCAAGTCATTCACTTGATCCTCTGCCACCTCAGCACGCTCGCTGTGTAATTTCAGTTGACACTGGATGAACAATCACAATCAGGCATGGGCCCCCTATCTCCCAAACGTTTACAATCCCTGCTGTTCGTTTCCTGAATCTGTGTCTGGTTACAATCGCAAACCTTTTTGTTTCCATAATCATCATTTAACAAGATAGCTTATGATAATTCTGATTCAACTTCGTCACAGTGCTCCACAATTTGCCATTGGGTAACCAAGTGACCTCATATCATGAACAGCTGGCTTATATTCAAGCTGTACAAGTCAGATTAAAGTTCAATGCCATCATAATTCACATAAATGATTGGAGAAAAATACAACACCTCCAAAAGAGAATAAGCACATTACATTGCTTCTGAAACACAATTCATGAAACCTTGTAAATTTTGCTTTTAGAATACAACGTCTCACTTCATGATACAGTGAGATGTTACATGTCAGATAAAGAGGTCTTAGCTCAAATAAAATAAACCTTTATCCCAACTTCTAACCTTTAAGATCTCCGTCTGCTCTCTGGACTCTTCAAGAAGGTCATTCAGCTTCTCGCACTCACCTCTCACTCCTACAAGCTCCTCTGAGGCATCCTGCATCTGGAGCAGGTACAGGACAGTTTGTAGTGGTCATATAGCAATTAAACTCAATGCTTGGAAAACATGGAAACGACCATAAAACGATGATTATGATGATGATGATGATGATGATGATGATGCAACCTGTAGGTGACCAGCAATCCATCTTGGGTTCTGAGATACTTGGTTGGCTCACACCTGCTTTTTGTTGGTGTCCAGCTCCTTTCTGGCCTTCAGAGCTACATCTTTTAGCTTTCCCAACTTCTCCTCCTGTTGCTGGGCTTCACTCTCCAGTTGTGCTGTAACATTTATGTGGGAAACACAAGAACACATAACAAATTGAAACGACTTGATCCTCCCATGAAAACCCATTGTACATGGTTCATTTCTGTTGTGAAGCTTCTTCCCACCTCTCTCAACCCGGAACTAACCACCAACAAAGAACATTCTCGAAAAGGCTCAAAATGTTTGACCTCGAGTCGAGGTTAAAAATGCGTGGCCCATGATTCACATGTGCCCACAATCAGCAAATAGGTGTGGCTGGTGTTGTGACATTGTGTTCAAATTCAGGAGGGCTCAGACCTTTGTATTTTCTTGCCACTTTAATTGTACGAAGCAAATCAATTTTTTTTAATTAGATATTTCATCTTATTTCGCAAATTCGAATGGGCTTCTTTTTTTTTTTTTGGTAAATGAACACACACCCCAGGCCTATCCCACACATTGTTCAATTATAATACTTCAATTTTAATAAAATAATGATTTTAAAGATTGTTTAAAAAAAAAAATTCAAAGTTTAATGCTACTGAAGCAGTCTTGTATACCTCACCCTTATACACTGTGATAACACGACATTGAGTTGCAGTTTAGGAGATGGAGCCTTTTTTGATCACCATCAAATGCATTGTTCATCAGAATCTTCTTCACCCCGACCCTCTCGTGCTATATGGTGATATATAGCATGGATCTTGAGAGTGTTATGAAGGCGATTTGTGTTCTCGACTTAAATTATATAACCCAATTTAAATAAACATTTAAAGAGGTTTGAAGGCGTATAAATAAATAAATTCCGAGTTTTACCGCCGTCTTCCCCAGTGTCTGGTACATCTTCCTATTGAACACGTTACATTAGTTCTATGTGACTGCTGTTTGTGTCCTTTATGATGTCCTTAAAAACAGTAAGTTTCCTGTTTGGAATGATTTTAAATTTTATTTGACTGACAGATAGGCAAAGTAATTTATTTTTATCTCACTCCTCTCTGTGCATGTGCGATCGGGATGAATTCAGAGCCAAAATAAGGTAAAATGGCAGACTTGTCTTCCAATTCATGTTCAAAATATAACATTTGATTTAAATAAGTTGTTCCTCAATCATAAACTGGCAATCATAAAATGATAAGACAGACAGACGGACATGTACCAATTGCTTAACCCTGCTTTTCTCTTCGTGTGCGCGAGGTAATAACCACATCTGATCAAAATTAATCCGGAGCTTGCAGTAGCGTGAGACCTGTGCTCACGGAAAACTCAGAGCTTGACAGGCAACAGTTACAGTGTCCGATTATGATACCATTTTGCTTTGAAACTCACAAAGAGAAACAACTTGACCATTCTATAGCACATAAGATTTGTATACAAACGTACATTTCCACTGCACACACTTGCAAAATACAGCAATTTCTTCATTTCATACGATCGCTAAATATCCGAGTTGACAGCATAACCAGGTTGGACTCGGACTCGGCTCGGAAGCGCAACTCACCAAGTTCAAGTTCGGGAACTCGGTTCGGGTACAGCACTACTTTAGAGGATGGTGAGAGGATGGACAATTTGATTTGCAGGTGAACCTGATGTTGGGCTCCAAATGTTGGGATTGAGAGATATATATCGGCCTTCACCCAAATTAAACCAAATCAGCAATAGGGCTGTAATAACAGGTGTATGTACATACAGTAGATGTTTGATGACCTACAATCGCCAAAAAGGATTTTACACTTGTGTATTATTGAATGCTGAACATTACACAAATGGGAAAACTAAAAGTAGACTGAATCATCAATCACATTTCTCAGATATGACATACTCCAAAAAACAAGTTCAAAATCACTAAGCAGTGACGATTGACAAATGTAAAAATTATCCTTTTATAGCTCGATAATGGACAGTCTGGTGAAGCAATGCAATACACTTTGTAAAATGCAAGTTCTTGTACACTGGATACTTTTCATGATAAGGTGTAAGTTACCATAAATATGTTCACCTTTTAAAAACAAATAAGCAAAATAAAGAAATCAATACAAATCAGTAATTTAACTGCTGGTCAGAGCAAGTGCAATGTGTGAAAAACTAATGATGAATGTATGAGGTGCTTTATTGGTGACACTTACAAATCTGCCATTTCAAATGATCAACCAGATCCAGTTCAGCTTCATTCCTGAAATGTTTCTCTGGATTGACCACACCATCAGCATTCAGCTCTCCACCATCTGGTCCAGCTCTTTCACCCACAACTCGCATTCTCTCTTCTTCGAGGTCTTCACGAAAAGCCTCCACTGCACGCCTGCCCTCCTCCACCTCGCGCCTGCCCTCCTCCACCTCGCGCCTGCCCTCCTCCACCTCGCGCCTGCCCTCCTCACCTCAGCGCTGTCCTCCTCCACCTCGCGCCTGCCCTCCTCCACCTCGCGCCTGCCCTCCTCCACCTCGCGCCTGCCCTCCTCCGCCGCGCTCTCGCCTCCTCTCCACCTCGCGCCTGCCCTCCTCCACCTCGTGCCTGCCCTCCTCCTCCGCGCCTGCCCTTCCCACAGTCCGTGCGCTGCTCTCCTCCACCTCGCGCCTGCCCTCCTCCACTCACGCTGCCTGTCCTTCCACTCGCGCCTGCCCTCCTCCACTCACGCCTGCCCTCCTCCACCTCGTGCCTGCCCTCCTCCACATCCGCGCGTGGCCCTCCTCCACCTCGCGCGTGCCCTCCTCCACCTCGCGCCTGCCCTCCTCCACCTCGCGCGCTCTGCTCTCTCCACCTCGCGCCTGCCTCGCTCTCCACCTCGCGCCTGCCTCCTCCACTCGCGCTGCCCTCCTCCACTCGCGCCTGCCTTCCTCCACCTCAGCGCCTGCCCTCCTACATCGCGCGTGCCCTCCTCCACCTCGCGCGTGCCCTCCTCCACTCGCGCTGCCGCTCCTCTCACCTCGCGCCTGCCCTCCTCCACCTCGCGCCTCGCCTGCCTCCACTCGCCCTGCCTCCTCCACCTCGCACCTGCCTCCTCACCCCGCGACTGTCCTCCTCCACCTCGCGCGTGCACTCCTCACCTCGCGCCTGCCCCTCTCCACCTCGCGCCTGCCCTCCTCCACCTGCGCTGTGCCTCCTCACTCGCGCCTGCCCTCCTCCACCTGCGCCTGCCCTCCTCCACTCGCGCCTGCCCTCCTCCACCTCGCGCCTGCCCTCCTCCACTCGCGCCTGCCCTCCTCCACCCGTTCCTGCCCTCCACCACCCGCGCTGCCCTCCTCCACCTCCGCCTGCCCTCCTCCACCTCGCGCCTGCCCTCCTCCACCCCACAATCTCAATTTCACGCCTGTCTCCTCCACGATCTCTCTCATATTCTCCTCAATCATCTCTTTCCCACCCTCTCCACCTCCACCAATTCACCACCCTCCTACCCTCCTCTACCTCCAACCCCACCCCAGCCACTACCACCTCCACGTCTTCCAACCCCACCTCCATCTCCTTCACACACTGCTCCTCCCACCACACCACACCTCAGCCCCTCCCACTTCCTCCTCCTGCTGCTGCTGCTGCTCCACCACATCCCCCTTCTATACTCCACCCCACCCGCCTCAGTACTCTTCATCTCCACCTCCGTCCTGCCCTCCTCTCACTCTACGCCTGCCCTCCTCCACCTCGCGCCTGCCCTCCTCACCTCCGTCCTGCCATCCTCCCCTCCGTCTGCCATCTCCACTCCGTCCTGCCCTCTCCACCTCCGTCCTGCCTCTCACACTCCGTCCTGCTCCCCACCTCCCGTCCTGCCATCCTCCACCTTCCGTCCTGCCATCTCCCACCTCCCTCCTGCCATCCTCCACCTCCCTCCTGCCATCCTCACCTCCCTTGCATCCTCCACCTCCTCCTGCCATCCTCCTCCCTCCCTCCTGCATCCTCGTCCACCCTCCCTCCTGCCATCCTCCACCTCCTTCCTGCATCTACTCCTGCTCATCCCTCTCCCTCTGCCATCCTCCACCTCACTCTGCTCCTCCACCCACTCCTGCTCATCTCCTACCTCACTCCTCCACCCTCCTCCTCCTGCCACCCTCCACCTCCCTCCTGCCTCCTCCACCTCGCGCCTGCCCCTCCACCTCGCCTGCCCTCCTCCACCTCGCGCCTGCCCTCCTCCACCTCGCGCCTGCCCTCCTCCACCTCGCGCCTGCCCTCCTCCACCATCGCGCCTGCCCTCCTCCACCCGCGCTTCTGTCATCCTCGCTGCCACCCCCCGCGCCTCCTCTCCACCCCGCGACTGCCCTCCTCCACCCCGCGACTGCCCCCCTCCCTCGCGCCTGTCCTCCTCCACCTCGCGCCTGCCCTCCTCACCTCGCGCCTGCCCTCTCCACCTCGCGCCTGCCTCCTCCACCTCGCGCCTGCCCTCCTCCACCTCGCGCCTGCCCTCCTCCACCTCGCGCCTGCCTCCTCCACTCCCCCCCGCCCCTGCCCTCCTCACCTCGCGCCTGCCTCCTCCACCCCGTTTGCCCTCCTCCGTTCCTGCCCTCCTCCACCCCCACAATATCAATCTCACGCCTGTCCTCCTCTTCCACGATCTCTCTCATATTCTCCTCATCATCTCTTTCCCACCCTCCTCCACCTCCACTCCCTTCCAGCCCTCCACCAATTCCACCGCCTCCTACCCCTCTACCTCCACCCACCCCAGCCACTACCACCTCCACCTCTTCCAACTCCACCTCCATCTCCTTCACACACTGCTCCTCCACCCACACCTCACCCTCTCCCACTTCCTCCTCCTGCTGCTGCTGCTCCACCACATCCCCCATTCTATACTCCCACTCCACCCGCCTCCAGTACTCCTTCATCTCCACCGCCTCCCCTCCTGCTTCCTCCACCTCCGTCCTGCCTTCCTCCACTCCGTCCTGCCTTCCTGCCACCTCCCTCCTGCTTCCTCCACCTCCGTCCTGCCTTCCTCCACCTCCGTCCTGCTTCCTCACCTCCTTGCTCCTCCACCTCCGTCCTGCCTTCTCCACCTCCCTCCTGCCATCCTCCACCTCCTCCTGCCACCCTCCACCTCCCTCTCCATCCTCCCCCTCCTCTCTGCACCCTCCACCTCCCTCCTGCCATCCTCCCTCCCTCGCCTGCCACCCTCCACCTCCCTCCTGCCATCCTCACACTCCCTCTCACTCTGCTGACAATGCAAGATGATCTTTGAACCACCTCCAATGCTCTATTTCCCATTGAACTTTTAAGTTCCACAACCACACCATGTGCACTCTTCAGTTCTAAAGCTTGGCTCTGAAATGCCTTTTGCAATTCTTGCACCAAAGCCTTGCTATCCTTCAACTCTTCTGTACAATTCTGTAATTGCATTTCTTGATGTTTCACCTGATTTATTTCTCCGAAGAGAGTCTTCTCATTTTTAAGTACCCTAAGTTCCTCTGCTAGACCCTCAAGCTGTCTCTCCAACACCATAACCAGCTCTCCCCTGTTTGCTGCCAACACAGTCATAGCTGCCAGTTCCTGCTGTAGTGCCTTCAGGTCCACACTGCTCATTACCTCACCAAGAAATCTTCCGGTATCTTCCTCATCATTGTCCCATTTTAAACGTAGTGATATTCTTTGAGATGGATGTTCTTTGTTGCAATCTTCTTCATCCATCATTCTCATCTCTAGATGATGATGTTCCTGAAACAACTCTTGATCTTGATCCTCCAATGTCTGCAATTCTTCCTTTGTTTCTCTGATGTCTATATCCCTTAGAAAACTCAGACTCTTGGTCATTTCTATACTAATATTCTCGTTCACATATTTTTCTTTCTCAGTCTGTTTTTCCTCCTCATTTTCCTTCTCCCAACCTGAATTCCTTTCCATTTGCATTTGGTTTTCCAACATTGCTGGAAGGTGAGATTCACGTCCATCTGGCTCCATTGTAATACCTGTTATTGTTTGATGAAGATGTTGCCCCTCTTCAAGCAATCCTACTGACTCTGATGCAAAATTGTTTTCATCCTGTTTATACACAAGATTAGAATTGCACTCTGTGACAACCAAAATATCCAGCGATTGTTGAACTTCTCCATCAGGTTTGCTTCGTTCCTCCTTCACGTGTTCTTTCCACATCTTTCTCTCCTCTTCGTGTTGCATCATCAGCTTATTAAGCTTTTCTCTTAGTTCTATCGTCTCCAATTCAGAACACAGTTTTATTTCATTCCCCACTTCCCACTGAGATCTCAGATGTTCCACTTCAGTTGAAAGAAATTCCTTTTCGACACGAGCCTTCTCCAAAAGCTCATCAATATTTTTCCACCTCGCTTCTGCAGCATCTTGCTCTTCTTTCATTCTCCTGACCTGCTCTCGTAGATCACATTCCTCTCCTTGAGCTCTCAACTCCAACTCTTGCTGAAGCTGTTTCATGTTCTCTTGGTGCTGGGCCCTTAACTCAGCAAGCTGGACTGCGTGTTTTATTGCTTGGTCCTGAACCTCTCCAGATAGCCGCTCCAACTCATCCCTCTCCTGCAGCAAGGCTTTCTCCATCTCAAACTGCAAAAGTCAGTCACATAGTTAGAGAAATTGAACAATACAACCGATTCAGATTGCACTTTTGTTTTCCTCCTCCCAACTTGTACTAGATTTTCTGCTGCCAACTCTCATTGCCAAATTAAACAACTCATGCCACAAAAATGTGAGCCTTCAGTGTGCTTTAGTGCTAAATAACTAGCTTTTCCTTCTTTTGAAGTGGCATTCCTGCAAAAGCTGTGGATTTGCAAATATTTCTGGAAAAAATGGTGCATAAAAGGATTTATCTGAATAAAATCTCAAAAACAACAAAGCAAGAAAAGCCAAGATAAACCTCTGCTTCCTGCCGGCCCCGCTTATGCTCTTCCCGAAGACGCAGTTCCAATTCTGCCTTTTCTGACAAGACTTGATTCAATCTCTCGGTTACATCCTTCAAAAAGAGATACAGAGTGGTGAAGAAGTGAGTACTGGCGTGATTACAACACTTACATCAATTAATAAAATGCATCTTAAATGGGCTTATGTATATATTGATAACTTACCAAAATTTACACTGTGATTTCATTTTTTGACAAACATTTGTTGTATTTTTGATCCCCAGTATAGTTTGCAATGGGTGGTTGAACTTGGAGTTGCAGAATCAACATCAAAGGTGCCAATCGAAAAGCAAGGACAGTGATGAATAAAAACACCAAGGTTCAATCATTAAATAATATTTTTGACATGAAAGAGTATAGCATACAAGACATATCAACTTCTTTGTCGAACAACAAACTGTTTTCTCTATTCCTTACACAGTTCAAACAGACGAAACTGAGGACATGTCCCTTGTATCATTCTCGTAATTTGTTTCACCTCATGCTAGTTCAAGCAAGATATTGAGATGTAAATGCAACATGAGTTTACCGATCAGCTTGCTTACAAAACAGCAGCAACACTTCTTGGAACAATGGTATGTCTGAATTATGAACCAGGCAGCAAATACTCACTGCTATGAGCTAAAGAGTTTACTGGTCAGTAAAAATAATGAGAGAGGATTTAGAAGGAAGGAGAGAGGGTAGTGGGATAAATATTAAAAGGAAGAAATCGTTTATTATCCATGGGGTAGCTGAGGAGTTTGTGAACAGGCTGCATGGGGATTTGCTGGGATAGGAGGGGGGGTCTGGGTGCTTTGGAGGATCCTGAAGAATTGTGAAGTGCCTTCAAGACCACCATCCTTGATGTTGCCGGTGGATGTCTTGGAACTCACCGTAGGGTGAAGAAGAACTTTGGCTCAAAAGGGATACTGGACACCATTCACCAGAGTTGCAGGGCCAGGCTGAATGGCAGGGCTGAGCTGTTCACAGGGTTGAGGCGTGAAACTGCACGTGCACCGAGGGCAGACAAGGCCTATGTGCAAGGAATCTGTGAGGGGGTAGAGCATCACCTGTGGTCAAGTGAGTCTCGTCCTGCTTACAGAGGAATTCGTGCATTGTGTTCCTCCAAGCCCATCCCTCAGTGTACTGCAGTTCGAGCAGAGGGTGATAGGCTTTTGACAGAGGAGTCGGAAGTGAAGGCCCACTGGGGCGGTTACTTTGAGCGACTGACAATGAGAAGCAGTGTAGCAGCTCCACCCTGCTAGTTTGCAGTGGGCGATTGTGTCTTTCACACACTGCAACTAAAAGCTCTCACTACCTGTCCATCAGCCATCCCACCTTTACCTGCCTTGCTGGTCAGTGTTGGTCGCCATCTGTTTTTGTGACTATGATTTCCACATGCCAGCAATTTCCATCCTGCCCACAGGACTCCCCAATGTGAGCCTGGTCAGGGGAAACTCAGCTGTCGGGGTCAATACTGAACAGTGAACTTAGGGCCACTGGATGGGAGGGAACAGCTAAAATGATGAACTCACTGTGATGAGAGAAATCAACATTTTTTTAATGTCATAAATGATCATGCCACCCTCCAACCAGTCACAATGTGTGTATATGGCCCTTGTTAGTTTAATTTTTTTTTAATGTGGGTAGCAAGCTGTCGGATTAGAACAGGCGGAGCTTATAACGTGTAATTAGGAACCGACCTCAACACCAGGTCTGGGACCGTAGAGAAAGAGAGGGGAGGGGGAGGGGCAGTATTTAGGGAACATGAATAGTGGGTGACGGGTGTAGTTAAATACCCTTAGTACATGTCCATCATAAGTATATGGTATCTGTGTGAAACGATAGGTCACGTGTCGAAGATTGTGTTAGATGATAACCGTGACCTCTCATTTATGTTTGTGTCAAAACCCCTGCGACCTCCCCTCCCCCCCCCCCCCCCCCATTCTTAAACCTCGACGTCATTCCCTTGTCATCTGTCCCCATTTCATTATAAAGAAATGGTCAACAGCCCGTTCCAAACACCGAGCGGATCCCCTCCGAAGATGAGCATGACGCACCTCACGGACACGTCGGAAGTATACAATACAGACACAATGCATTATTAAAGAAAGTACACAAAAGCAAAATCAATATGTTGGACAGTGCATTCGTATTTGCGCTGTGAGCCTTCCACTTTATATAGAGCATGACACCTCGTTTCCACACTTCCATGCAGTTCATTGGTACCTTCCACTATGAAGCTGAGTCTCTTGGCCTATCTCTTTCACACCCCAAACACGTATGTGGTCTCTCTGTCTTCTACCGCCTCCTTTTTGGTCTTGCACCCCCTGCCCTTTCCGTGCTCTGTCCCTTCCAAGTTCCTACACAGCACAAGCGATCTACCAGTAACCCCCTTCTTGTTAAACTTCCAAAATCCAACGCTCACCTCCACCCATCGGTTCCTTTTTATCCCCCGCCTGCAGAATAAACCTCCGCAGTCTCTTCAACCTCATTCTTCCATCCAGGGCTTCAAGACAGCTGTTGACAACCCCATCTACAACCATTATTTTTTCTACCCCAACAAACCCTCCCCAAGCACATCTCTTTCTGGGTTACCAGTTGTTCCTTCCACTTCTGTGATCGAGAGTTTGCGGCTGTATCCATTTTGCTCAACACGTGCCCTCCCCTTGCTCTCATTCTTCCCCACGTCCCTCATTTCTCGGTCTCATATGAGGGTACAAAAAGTAGTGTGGATTGTAAAAGGGAGTGGAAGAGGATGGGGGTGGAAAATATTCAAATTAATGATAACAAGAGATGGTTGTGCAGCACCTTCAATCGGAAGGGTGGGATAGCACAACCTCAGGAAGGTGACTCCATAGAGAGGAGAAAGGAAGAATAAAAGTGTTCAGTTGGGTGATCAGCCTGGATTTTGGGAGCTTAACCAAGGTTACTGGAGGAACACATGCATCCTAGAGTTGTTGGGGAGGGTCAAAAGGCTGAGAGAGCAGAGGGAGCTAGAGCAGAGAAGAGGTGGTTAAAAAAGAAACTGAAAGGTCACTAACCTACTCTCAATGTGAAAGGAACAGACATTGTGTTTTGGCCTCATCATGGCAAATATTTGTCGAATATCTGTTAATTGAAATGGCTGCCAAACAAATCTGTTCATTTAAAAGGTCAGGTCAGGTCAGGTATGGGAGCATGTAACAGAACAGTGCGTCGCTGCGTCCATTTCCGCCGGTACTCCAGGGGCCTCCGTCTGGCCTTCCCCCAGGCAGATGCCAGGCCCATCCCCATCTCATTGAGATGCTGGTCAACCTGCTGCAACCACGAGGCACGTGGTCGGCCCATTGGCCTCCTCACTCACGAGACTCCCTCGCTGAGAGAATCTGGTGAGCAGGATCAGCGTCAGGAAAACGAGCCACATGTCCTACAGCCGCAACTGACACTCATGGACCATGCAGGTAACAAATCTCATCCAAGTCTCTCTCAGCAACCGCTCGTTGGACACAAAATCTGACCAGCGATAGCCAAGGATTCTCGAAGAGACCTGGTACCAAAGGAATCAAGTCTCCGTCTCAGATCCTTGGTCAGAGTCCAAGTCTCGCATCCATAGAGCAAGACTGGAAGCACCAAGGACCTGAAGACTTGGACTTTCGTCCTCCCACACAGGTACCGGCAGCGCCACACCACATGATCCAGTGAATCCATGACTCCCCAGGCCCGACCCAGACGTCTATTGACCTCTGACTCACAGCCAGCAGAGACATGAATATCCTGCCAAGGTAAGTGAATCTCTCCACGACCTCAACATCCTCACCACAACAGACACATACAGGACAGCAGCATCCAAGATGTCATTGAAAGCCTGGATCTTAGTTTTGACCCAAGAAACCCGTAATCCCAGCAGCTCCGACTCCTCATTCAGCACCTCGAGGGCCCCAAAAGGATATCTAAAGTCTCCGCAAAGATGACTGCATCATCTGCGAAATCAAGGTCCAAGATCTTGACATTCCCAAACAATGCACCGCAGCTTGATCTTTCCGACATCCTCCCTAAAATCCAGTCCATACAAGTGCTGAAAAGTGTGGGGCCAGTACACACCCTGACGAACTCCAGTAACAACTGGAAATAAGTCAGAGATGGTACCCACCACACTTCACAGCACTCTCAGTACCAGAGTAGAGTTCAGACATCAGATCGATCAGTTTTGGTAGCACCCACGAAGACCAAGAATCCTCCAGAGGGCATCCGGATTCACTGAATCGAACGCTTTACAGAGATCAACATAGGCTGCAAGCAGCCCCTGCCGAAACTCTCATCTGCGTTCAGTGAGGACACGAAGAGCAAGGATACGGTCAATTGTTGACCTCTTGTGGTAAAGCCTGACTGCTCTGGACGCTGGTGCTCAAGGAGATGGTGGCGAACCTATCAAGAATAATTATCCGAGCAAAGACCTTGCCCGGCACTGAGAGCAGCGTCACCCCTCGGTAGTTGTTGCAGTCTTGGCGATCACCCTTCCCTTTCCAGAGAGGGACAACAAGGCCCCTCTTCCAATCAGTTGGGATGATGCCTGTGTTCAGGCAGAGCAAAAAACTGCATGCAACGACACGAGTGCAGCATTTCCACCAGCCTTGAGAAGTTCAGCATGGATTCCACAGATCCCTGGAGCTTTACCCCGTTTCACCGGTTCACTGCAGCCCGTGTTTCCACAAGCGAAGGTGGACCACAGTTGATTGGAGGGTCAGCAACAGGGATTGTAACTCCCTTGAAGTCCAACTCGACAGCTGGGGGATCAGCCTGGTACAACCGCTCAAAGTAACCGGCCCAGCGGGCCTTCACTACAGACTCCTCTGTCAAGAGCCACCACTCTCTGCTCTAACTGCAGTGCTCCGAGGGATGGGCTTGGATGCACGCAATGCGCGAATTCCCTGTAAGCGGGACGAGAATCACCTGTCCCAAGTGATGCTCTACCCCCTCACAGATTCCTCGCACATAGGCCTCCTTGTCCACCCTTAGTGCACGTACAGTTTTACGCCTCAGCTCCCTGAACAGCTCAGCTCTGCCATTCAGCCTGGTCCTGCGACTCTGGTCAATGGTATCCAGTGTCCCTTGAGAGAAAAAATTTTCTTTGCCCTGCGGTGAGTTCCAAGACATCCACGCAACATCAAGGACGGTGGTCTTGAAGGCACTCCACAACTCTTCAGGACCCCCAAAGCACCCAGACACCCCAAATGTCCACTCAGCTGTTCGCAAACTCCTCGGCTACTCTCTCATCCTTGAGCTTGCCAACATCCAGCGAGGCTGGGATGGTACCATTCTCCAGGATTTAAGGTGCAGCTTTAGAGTTGCTACAACAACCGGTGGTCAGTATTGAGGAACTGAGCACTCCGGTAGCCCTGCAGTTCTGGATCATCCTCCAGCGACCGTCAACGAGGACATGGTCAATCTCCTTTGCCAACCGCCAGCGTTGGAATCCCAAGTCCAGCGATGAGCTTGTGGGCGCTGAAACCATGAACCAGCCACCTAAGTCCATGACTTCTTGCAAAGTCAAGGAACTTAGTGCTATTCTGGTTCATAGTTCCTGACCCATGGGGACAACACATGTCTCATAACCATCCCTATCAGTTCCAGTCGATGCATTGAAATCCCCAAGACTAGAAGTGTATCTCGTCTGGGCACTGATCAACCAGACTCGAGCATGGCGTAGAATGTGTCCTTCACGGTGAGGTCACTCGCCTCAGTCGGAGCATAGACAGAGACCAGGGAAATGACACCTAAGGAGTGAGAATCCTTAGTCTCATAATACGCTCAATAATAATATGCTCATAATACGCTCAATTATCATTGGGTCAGCTTATTGGACACAGCTACAGCAACTCCTTGAGTATGGTAACCATCAGAGCGACCAGACCAATAGTAGGTATAACACCCACCATTACTCGCCGCAATACCGATGTCCAAACGCTTGAGCTCAGATGATAACAGAGATAGGTGATCATCCTCTCTTAGGGATAGGACATTCCAGGCACCCACCCGAAGGGACCGCCTCAGGTTGACCCAAGGAGACCGCTGTCTGGTGGACGACACCTCAGCACCACTCCGAACACTCCTCCGCAATTGACCAGGGATGTTACCCGTGGTTTCCCTCCTTTCATCAAAGATTGGGGGTCCCGAAGGCTTTGCCCAATCCCGTAATCCGGTGAGCTGCCCTGCGAAGGGAAGCTGCACAGGAGGTACTCCACGGAGTGGTTTTTCACATTTTTTTGCGTTTTTGTGTTTTGCGGAATGAAGGGTTTTACGGTGGCCGGAGTGCAAATCCTGCCACCAACCTCCTAATAAAAGTAACCCAACTGCAGGAGGACGTCCGCAGACACAGTTGGGCACTATATATGATGGCCGTTGGCTCACAAGGAGCTCCTCCACCCTTTGACAGGTTTGTTTTTAATCCTGCTGGGTGTCCATATCCAAACACCCAAAACATTTAAAAGGGGCTCTACTAAATAAAGAACCATGTGCTTTCTGTCGAGCAGTGTCTCACTCTTTTAACCGAGGAACCTATTTTTAAAGACAGTAAAGTAGAACTGCGTTAGCAACAATTTAAACTGATATATTCAAAATTGCAAGTCTTATTTGTACATCAACATATATTACAAGTACCGTATTCCTTTTGCTAAATCAACAATTGAGGACCCATTTAATCTCTCTAAAATAAGGTCACCTGTATAACCTGTGCATTTTCCAATCGGATGCTCTTCTTCTCTTCAAGCTCCTTTGTAATTTCTGCACAAAAAGAATGGCCTCGAATGTGATGGCAGAATTAAATAAGTAATGATCACTCTATAATATTATCTAAAAACATATTATATTCCCATTTTATATTTTCATTACCTCCAACAACAAAGGTGGATGGAGTTTGTTTCCACACCTGTCTGTCTGTTTGTCTGTCTGACATTTGACTGAAGGTGGCAGAAAGTTGGGAACTAGGCAGATCACCCTTGAGCCAGATCACTAAAAAGGGGGGTTTCAGTCTCATTCAAGGTGGCAAAGGTTTAAAATAATGTTTGTTTGTCTGTGAGTAGGATATCCTAAAAAATTATGGACAGATTCAGGCAAAATTTGGTTGACAGGTCAGGTTAGGTGTGTGACAAGGACAAATAGATTATATTTTGGTGAACATCCGAATACAAAAATGTAAAATTTTTAAAAAGCGATTCTTCACCATTAAAAGAATGGACCAAAACCCATATATAGGATGATATTTCAAAAGGTTGTGGATGAGCGATGACAAAACTTGGTGGATGAGCGATGACAAAACTTGGTGGATGAGTTGGTTAGGTGACAAGAACAAGGCAATTCCATTTTGGTTCAGGTCTGGCCTATCAGTGGGATACAAAACATAATCTGTTCAGCCTAGCGGGTGAAGCGCTTTCCCGAGTGCCCGTTCTAGTCTTTTTTTTATAAATTCCGAAACATATTCATGTTTTTTTAAAGCCACATAATTACATGTATTCACTGCAAAAGCACAAGAAGACTCAGGCCTGATGATAAAAGCAATAGGGCATCCTTCAACAGCATTCTACACAAGCAGGATGCAGAGATACCAAAACACTTCCGAAGGTGGGAAGAGTCATCACATGAGACATTGCTTTTGCATGCTTGCCCATCAGGATTATTGATGAGCACCTGTGATTTCATTTTAGGTGGTGTACAAGAAGTTGTGCATCAATGGCGGCAAACTTTCAATTCAACGGTTTGTCTTGTTTTTTTTTCTGCAGCCTTTAAATCTTTTATTTTATTTCAATTGAATTATACATTTGGACATTGCAGAACACAAATTGCCTTATTTGCACTTCCAAAAACCTTCAGTTTAGCGGTACTTTGGCAAAACTGTACGCCGCCTCGACCAATCAAATTTGCCTCTTGCGCTCTCCGAGCAAGGGATCTGAGATTCTTCTTCTTCTTCTTTGTCTTGAATAAACTGTTTCCGACAAAGTCCCACGTCCAAGTTCCGACAAAGTCCACGTCCAAGTTCCGACAAGTCCCGTCCAAGTTACGACAAAGTCCCACGTCCAAGTTACGACAAAGTCCCACGTCCAAGTTACGACAAAGTCCCACGTCCAAGTTACGACAAAGTCCACGTCCAAGTTCGACAAAGTCCCACGTCCAAGTTACGACAAAGTCCCAGTCCAAGTTACGACAAAGTCCACGTCCAAGTTACGACAAAGTCCCACGTCCAAGTTACGACAAAGTCCAGTCCAAGTTCCGACAAAGTCCCCGTCCAAGTTCGACAAAGTCCCACGTCCAAGTTCCGACAAAGTCCCACGTCCAAGTTCCGACAAATCCAGTCAGTTCGACAAAGTCCCACGTCCAAGTTCCGACAAAGTCCCACGTCCAAGTTCCGACAAACTCCCACGTCCAGTTCCGACAACTCCCACGTCCAAGTTCCGACAAACTCCCACGTCCAAGTTCGACAAAACTCCCACGTCCAAGTTCCGACAAAACTCCCACGTCAAGTTCCGACAAACTCCCACGTCCAAGTTCGACAAAACTTCCACGTCCAAGTTCCGACAAACTCCCACGTCCAAGTTCCGACAAACTCCACGTCACGTTCCGACAAACTCCCCGTCCAAGTTCCGACAAACTCCCACGTCCAAGTTCCGACAAACTCCCACGTCCAGTTCCGACAAACTCCCACGTCCAAGTTCCGACAAAGTTCCCACGTCCTTTTTCTCAAGACTGTGTGGGGTAAAGTGTTCTATGAACTCTCTAGTTACCATAATTTTGGTTTTCAGACGTTGCAACAGCACCATTTGCTTCTTGGCATATTTGATGAGTTCCTCCTTGGGAAGAGAATCCAACTGAATGAGAGAAAACAAAGAGAACCAGAGAGTTGGTGTCAAAGCCACCCAATGCTTGCCTGTTTATACATTTATCGTTTTTTACAAGACTAGTCTAATAATTAATATTTTTTTTTATAAAGCATTGCAGTGAAGTATAATTTTAAAGCAATATATGTATTTTATATTGTAATCCGTAACAAGAGCGCAAGTGAGCACAATATATGCCCGAACAAGAAGGTATATACAGAATGTGCTACTACATGGAAACAGCATCCTGGTTGCCATGGCAACCACTTTAGATGACGAACGTATGTCAGGACATACCGTCTCCCAGTCTGTACCTATGTACCAAATATGAAACGTGAAAGTTGAAAACTTTGGATAGAGTGCGGACATGAACGCGGGAAACAGCATCCTGGTTGCCATGGCAACCACTTTAGATGACGACGTATGTCGCGGAACCGTCTCCACAGTCTGTACCTATGTACCAAATATGAAACGTGAAAGTTGAAAACTTTGGGAGTTAGAGTGCGGACAGGAACGGACGGACGGACGGACAGACACACAGACCGACGTATCACATAATACGCCCGAAATTATTGTTGCGAATTCGCGCCGCCGGCGTGGAACGGCCACGTGACTCGAATCGCGGCACGTTTCGCCCACCGGACGGACAATTCAGTCGTGACCCTCTTGGAACTATCGCCAAGGAGCTAGTCACGGGTGGGGTTTAACCTCACCACACCCAGTCCGCATTCTACCCGCGCGAAATAGGGTGAATCGCCGAAAGTCGATATACCTAAGTACTCGCACGGGTAACCTACCGAGGGGTTGCACACGCCACAGGTCGACTCCGGACACGAACCGCTTAAGCGGCTCGTTCCGTGCTACAGGGATAACCGAGCGGAGTTATCGTCGACCTTGACGGTTCAGATTAATTATCGGGCGTATTAAGCCACGACGAACCCTTTACGTGAAGCAAGATGGAGACCCAACAAAGGAAAGGACGCAGCGAAACGGGGAACAATTCAACACAAAGCACATTTATTCCACACACACGGATAGCACACAATATACAGCACGTATTTACAGCCAAACAGTCAGAATGCACATATATCAAATAAAACCAAAGCAACGACGACGCAGAGATACTACCGACTAACGCGAACACTCGGCAACACTTATAACAGTTCTACTTTACAAGACAGGCACCTCCCACAGTCATTTGCCCAAAAACCCCAATAAAGAAGTGGCGACTTCCTTGGTGCGGCCGACGAGTCCTCCTCCCACGACCTCAACTCCGAGCTCCGTCTCCTTCGCCGTCCCTTACTGCCGACTCGACGACTCCTCACAGCTCCGCTCCACCAGCTCCACGAACAAGGGGAAAAAGACCGAGAGCTTTTGCAGTTCAGGAACATCAGGAAGCTCATTCTCAACGTTGAAGTCTTCATCATCGGTCAGCTTCTTTATTATCGCAAGTAAATCGCTCCCACATCAGCTTTTTGCACCCGGCCGTGTAGACGCAGTTCGTCGGCCCACCGGCACAGGGAAGTTAGCGCTCGTGAACAGCCTCTCTTTGAGCCTCTCCGTCGGCGTCCTTTATACCACGGAGCTCCGCCCTGTTGCTCCGCCCCGTTCTTTGCTCCACCCCCCTTCGAGAAAGGTCTCGAAGAGGGGCGTTCCTCCTCCCTGGCCGCGTCACACCGCGCGTCATCATCGGGCGCCAGCTGCCCCACCCGCTTCTGTCACACTCCTCGCGCGGGAAAGATGGCGGATGGCGAAGATGCAGTCGCGCAGATGGCGGAGGCGGCGCGGCCGCAGCGCGGTCGGCGCTGTGGTGGGGATGGCGTGGTTTGGGTTGACATGTGGTTGGTTCGAAAATAAAGAAAGAACAGAAAACGACTGACTCAAGTGTCGCAGCCGAATGAATCACATTAATTCCCTCTAAACAACGGGTTTGGGGCTAACTATACATGTACTTCAGAAATACCTCACCTACGGACCTGAATGGTGGTTGTGAATTTCACAGCCGTAACTATATATATATATTGTTGCGAATTCGCCCCGTCGGCGTGCGATCGGCCACGCGACTCGAACCGCGACGCCTCGCCCACCGGACGGACAATTCAGTCGTGACCCTCCCGGCTAACGCCGGGATCCAGTCACGGGTGGGCCTTTCGACCTCACCACAATCGTTGCAATCGGCCACCCGCGTAGGATAGGGTTGTTCGCCAAATTCGACCTACCTAAGTACCCACGCGGATGGTAAACCGGGCGATCGTACCTCGCCGCAGGTCGACTCCGGACACGAGCCGCTTGGCGGGCCGTTCCGTACTATCGGATAACCGAGCGTGTTATCGTCGACCTCGACGGTTCAGATTATTTACCGGGCGTTTTGCACCCACTACGAACCCTTTACGTGAAGCAGGATGGAGGTTCAACTAAAGAAAAGACGAAGCGAACGGGAAACAGTTCACACAATGCACATTTATTCTGTGGCACACGGATCACACCTATAGCACACGTATTTACAGTCACAATTAATGATTGCACATATATCACACTGAACAAAAGAAATGCACATATAAAAGGAGTTAAAACCGACTACACGACACACGGACCACTTATACAGTTACTACCTTACAAGACACGGCGCCACAACACGCATTCACACCGAAGCAAAGAAAAGCCCCCTCAAGGCAAGGGAGTCAGACTGGGCCCGTGGGCCTAATGCGCGTGGGACCTGGATGAGCGGCCAGGCCCACGAGACCGAAGGGTCCTACCGCGCCCTCGTGGCGAGCCGCAGAATGTCGCTGCACGGCGGTTCCGTGGGCACCTGCTGGTGTGGGTGGGAACGGGGCCCTTGTCGCACTCTCTCAGCGCGGGGGAAAAAGGGGAATTTGTGATGCTCTGGGGAGGGAGTATGGCTGGCTTGCTTGGATCCCGCGACGCGAGCCTCCAGGTCCACCTCAGCCGTTCGCCTCCGCAGCCGTCTGCCCACCGATCTCGCCTCACCGATCTCTCGAGCTCCGTCTCCAACGACCCAGCCCAACTGACTTCCTCACCGATCTGCTGCTCCACCGACACTCTGCTCGATACTGACTACTGGCTCGCCCCACGATACTGCTCGAGCTCCTCACTGAGCTCGCCTTTTTATCGGCTTCGGGAGTCACCATATGCAAATTATCGGATCCAAACGAACCTCAGGGGCGGAGCCACGCTCGCCGATTGGACGGAGAAAAAGGGGGCGTGTATCATTCCTGATCCTCAAATTTGCATATGCCGATTTTCGTCAGGCGCGTCTGGAGGCGGGGCCAAGCCGCCCCGCGCCTCCTGATTGGGTGGATCAGATGTGGGCGTGCATCATTCCTGATCCGAATTCTCCTCAGAAAACCCCGCCATCTGCACTCGCGTCTCGCGTGTCTCGCTGAAGACAGCTCGACGCTCGGCGCCCACAGGTGGTGCGGGAATGGCCGTAGGAGAAGGTGGTGGAGGGTTTTCGGCGGTGTCCGATGGCCATGGAGCTGCCTGGAATGGCGGTGATGTGAGGTTTGCGGTAGCGAGTGGTGAAGGTAGGTTTTTGCTGCTGGCGTTTGTTGTTGTTGTTGGCGTGGGTGGCTCAAAAAAAAGGTTGAACAGAAAACGCCTAACTCAAAGGATCGCAGCCCGAATAATCACATTAATTCCCTCTATACAATGGGTTTGGGCTAACTACACATGTACTTAAAAAATATATCTCACCTACGGGACCTTTTGATGTTTGCGAATTTCCAGAACCGTAACACTACCCCCTCCCCTTTTTACAGACTCGTCCCGAGTCGTCAAATTATCGTGTGCCATCATGTGTAGTTCTCCCTAGTACGTTTTACCTACGGATCCCTGAGTGCGACATTCATGGTATTCGTGTCCCCAAAATAAATAACCTGAGGGTGAGTAACTAACTAAACAAACTCACTCACACGGACGACTTAAATAAAATTGCCGGCGCTAACACATACATGCCGGGGGCGCACTCATATTTACAATACAACTTAACACTTAACTTAAAATTTTACACTAAACCATGGCCCAGGATCAATGGACTCTGCAGGAAAAAGGAGAGTCAAAAGAGAACCGGTGCACGGGCCGCCACTGCAGGCCCGTGTTGCAGCTGCCAACAGGACAGTTCCTGCAGCTTGCAAATGTTGCTTGCGGATCCTGGCGCGCATGGAAATGAACAAGGGGGACAAAGCAAAATTGAACGGGGCTGGTGAACAGGGGCAGTGGGCATGACATGGCAAAGGTAAAGGCAACATAGCCTGCAGAAAAGGCCGTTGCAGGCAAACACAGCCGGCAGACGAACTGGCCGGCACAGGCCTTGCAGTAAAACAGCCGTCGGACGATCCGGCGGCACAGGCCTTGCAGCAAAACACAGCAGACGATCCGGCCGGCACAGGCCTTGCAGAAAACAACCAGCCGATGAAGTTGGCGGCTTCTTGCCGTGCAGTGGAGGTTGGTGGAGGGAGTGCGGTGGTGCTGGCCACTGGAAGGCGGGCTCGGACCTACCTACCTGTCTCCCTCCACCTATTGCCTTTGCCTGTCACTGTCCATACCCACCCCTTAATTTGTAAAACCCAATTTAGCCCCAACTTTATTTTTTTTGTGTTTTTATTTTCACTTCTTCCCCACTATAAATCGTCCCTAACCCCTTTATCGTCTTTGTTCGGCTAACCTATCCTGTCACCTAGCCTACTCCAACCCCTACGTTCCCTTCCCGGAGGGGAATAAGGGAGAGCTAGCGTCCTGTGTCGAGGCCCAACCAAGCCTCAAGATGGCCTCCCCAGATCTCAGCGATCTAACCCAAAGTGGGTCCAGCGGCCCACAACGAGAGCGAAGGGATGGATGGTGCGGAGGGGTAACTTCCTAATCTACCCTAACCATTTAACTGTTAAACTACCCCGGGGCTTTCAACAAGCGCCTCTCGCTTAATCTATTGGTTCTAAAACCCAGATCCCGTCGCCTGTGTTGGTGTCCACTCAAGTTTCGGGCCTCGCCCTCTAATTTTCCTCCCGTGCCCTCACACGGCTTCGTGGCTGGGACGCGTGGCTCCATTTGGCAGGCACGACCCTCTGCCGATTCCCCAACGATGGCACCCCGGGCACTACACTGCCTCCGAGCCTACCAGCTCCCTAAACACCGGGGAGTGCCCCCATGGCAACTCCCCTGAAACGCACACGTGGCAGGCTGGCGCCCCGGGCCCCTTTCCGAGGGTCACCCGTGCCCACGACACTGCCCACGCGGCCAACGGCGCTCCGGGCCCCCGCACCAAGCGGGCGCACCCGTGCCCACTACGCTAACCCGGCCCCCATGGGCCCTTGGCCTACCACGGCCGACTAGCCCGGTGCCCGGGGTACCCACTCAGCGATACTCACCGTTCGCAGCCACGCTCCCAGCCCGTCAACAGGGCTCCTGCACCCCTCCAAATGGGTTCGAGCCTACACTCCACCCAACAAAACGACCTCCATTTTGTCAATTTGACTAACCCAGCTAACTCACTCTACACTGACCCCGGGGTCCCTTGGGCGGGAGTCACTCCTCCCCCCAATCACTCATCGCACCATGCATTCCACATTCGCTCCACTCACACAGACCCGCTGGCCTCACTCACACAACACGTACTCACGCAACTCACCAACTCTTCAACACACACATCGCTGAATCCTGCCATCCTTCTCTCTACCTCCCCTAACTACCTCGTGCTCCCACGTCGTCCCTTTACTATAGCACGTTCCATTTAACACTACGTAGCTAAACTAGTCCCTCTACACACTCACTGTCTGTCACTGTCCTCAAATCCTCAAATTCCATTTCCCATATTCCTAAATCTCACTAAAATCCCTCTACCTAATCCATTCCACGGGCCCCATGAGGACTTACCCCTGCCCCATGGAGCCGGTCTAACTATCACTAACCCTTCCCCCTAACTAGTTCCATCCTGTGCCCTGGGTAAGGGGGTCTTTCACCCCTTGCCAGGGATCCTGTTCACCGAAAGCGAGGCTTGCTTTCGTTAATTTTGTATTTCCAATTATGCGCAGCACCAGCGCGGCAACTCACAGCTCGCGCACTTTGCACCTTACCCGTGACGTCATGCAGCTGCACGCGTACCTCGTCCCTCTTGACGGTCATCCGGCAGGGATTCACCCTCCTGCCGGATTCCAACCCCACGTGCAGCCATGACGTCACCCTGCGCACCCCAAAAACAACCCTCGCACTCCGAGGGGCTCCCCACGCGAACACATGTGCTCTGCCCGTTGGAGCCTAACACAAGCTCGCGTGGAGAACCCATCCGGTCCAAATCCGTCTACCTGCCTAGACTTTGTCGTCCCGGGATCGGCAAATCCACCGCTGGCGTTTCCGGACCGGGCTTCACTCCCGCAAGCGAGCACGTGGGGGCCTCGTGCTTGCACAGCACGGACCGCGCGCTCGCTGCTGGGTGAACCCAGCGCGGTGCCCAAAACAGCTACAGCCGCTACCCGGCTTCTGTCCCTCTGTCGCCGTCGTCTCCGTTCCACCCACGCACACCTGCGTGTCACGACGCACAGACTCCACTCCAACACATTCACATTCACACCGGGAGACGCGGCTGCATGCTCACGCATGCCGACCGACATCTCCCTCACATACAGAGACCTCACACACACGGTCTCCCTCACACGGACCCTCTCACTCACACCCAACCTTTTCACCTGCCCAGGGGGTCTCACTCACACCATGCGTGCGGAAAGCACGCATCTCCGCCACACTCGCAAACACACACCCCTGCACAACCACACTGGGGATTCGTGTCCCCACAAGGGTTCCCGGGGCCTCTATACCCCCAAGCTGCACGTGCACCCGTCCGCAGCACTCGTCCCTTCAACTCCGCTTGGCCGACCGAACCACCTGGTCGTGATTCGCCTCAAGGGGCATACTCCCTCCCCTCGTTCCTGGAGGCAGCCATCCCGCTGCTCGCACCGGGTCTCCACACGCTCCGCGAGCTCACCCCCATTATCCTCCACTACCTCTGTGTGTGTGTGTTCTGTTCCTTTAACCCCGTCATTATCATGCAGTCTCTCCTCTATTTTCTCTATCTCCCTGGTCTCTATACATCTATTAGTTTCTGTTTCTTTCTGGAGTTTTTCCATCTCTCTGGATTTCAATTTTACTCCCTCCTTCAGTCATTAATTTCAAACTCGTATAGTTTTTGTTTTCTCTCCCACTCTTCCTCATGCTCCTCATTTTCCAATCTCATCGTTTCTCTCAATTGGCTCATTTCCTTCTGTGTTTCATTTCGCTGTTCTCTCATTACCCTTCCTTGCTTCCTCTCCTGTCTTCCTTCTCCAGTTTCATGGTTTGCTTCATTGGTTAATCTCCTTTTTGTGTTTCATTTGCTGCTGTCTCATTACTCTTCCTTGTTTCTTCTCGTGTCCTTCTTCCCAGTTTCATGGTTTGCTTCATTTGGTTAATCTCCTTCTTGTGTTTTCATTTGCTGCTGTCTCTTACTCTTCCTTGTTTCTTCCTCCTGCCTTCCTTCTCCAGTTTCGTGGTTTGCTTCATTTGGTTAATCTCTTTCTTGTGTTTCAGTTGCTGCTGTCTCATTACTCTTCCTTGTTCTTCTCTCTGTCTTTCCTTCTGCAGTTTCATGGTTTCTTCATGTGGTTAATTTCCTTTTTTGTGTTTCATTCGCTGTTCTTTGTCTTACCTCTTCGCACTCCAGCCTTGCCTTTTCTTTCAATATGGTCAACCTCGGCTTCATGTTCTTTTTGTTTCTATCCATTGTTCCTCTCGTTCTTCCCTCTCCAATCTCGTTGTGTCCTTCAATCTCCTATTTCTCCTTCCTGCTTCATTCCCTTGCTCCTTCAACTTCTCCTGTATTCCAACCTATGTTTTTCGTTTTTGTCGTTCATTTCAAATTCATACTCTTCAGTTTTTTATTCCACTGTCTTTCTTGTTCCTCGTTCTGCAATCTCGTGGTTTCCTTCCATTGATCGATTTCCTTCTTCTGTCTCATTCGTTCTTCCATCATTATCTTTCTTGCATCTCATTCTTTAATCTGGCCTTTGCTTCCAGCTGTTGGATCTGTACAGCGTGGTTCCTTAACGTTTCATTCTCCGTTCTCGTTCTTTCCTCTCTCACCATCCTCAACTCGTTTTGTAATTCCGTCTCTTCGTTCTGGTGTTCTGTAACTCAGTTTTCTTCTCCAATTCCTTTCTCATCTCCGTACATTCCGACCTTGCTTTGGCTTCTAACTTTTCTTTCCGGCTTCCCCTTGTGTTTGTCTATCCGTCTTCCCAGTTCCTCTGTCTCCGTTTTTACCTCCAGTCCCAGCTTATCAACTCTCTTCGTTCATGTCTTGCAGTCTTTTCTCACACGCCACTATTTTTATTTCCTTCGTTGCACGTCTCCGTCACCCCAATTAAATTTTTCCCTCTCGGTTACAGTCACTTTTTCCGTCACCTCCATATCTCCGCCCAAACACGTCTCCCGAATTATTTTTTTCTCACCCGCTTTCACCGCAGGCCTGACAACCATTGCCACCCCTCCCAGCTCGTTCGCTCCCACACGTGGCTCGCCATACGCACTTCGCTGTTGTTTGCCTTCATGCCCGCTGCAGCTCCGGCCCATTTGCTGCGTTTCACCCCGCACTTCCTTCATTTCCTCCTTCATTTCGTTTTTGTTTGTTTCCATTTGAGTGCGTTTCCATCCATTTTTTCGTTCAATTCGTTATTCATTTCCTTCCATTTTGAGTGCGTTTCCATCCATTTTTTCGTTCAATTCGTTATTCATTCCTTCCATTTTGAGTGCGTTTCCATCCATTTTTTCGTTCATTCCATCCATTTTGCCGTTTCATTTCATTTGCGTTTCTTTGCATCTCTGTTATTGCCTGCAGAATCCTGTCGAGTGTACTCGGTTCGACAAGGCTCGGGGGGTTTTGGTGGAGAGGGGAGGGGAGGTGTTATACACCGCGGCCTCTGCCGCCGCACCCATTTCGGGCCCTGGATTCGTTTGGGGGGGAAACTGTTTCCTGCACACCAATGTCTGCTCGGGGTCTACATCCTGGACCATGGATTCTACATCACTACACATATACATTCCTAATAACCCCCGGCTCCCGCTCGCCTTGAGACGCCATCTTATTCCACGTGAAGGGTTAATTTAATCGCTCGTAATTTAGAGGGAATCGGGGGTCGCTCCCCTCACCCCTGGACCGATTCCTATGAATTTAGCTTGGAGACGGGAGGGATTAGAATCCCACTCCTGACACCAGTGTTGCGAATTCGCCGCCCGTCGGCGTGCGATCGGCCACGCGACTCGAACCGCGACCGCCTCGCCCACCGGACGGACAATTCAGTCGTGACCCTCCCGGCTAACGCCGGGATCCAGTCACGGGTGGGCCCTTTCGACCTCACCACAATCGTGCAATCGGCCACCCGCGTAGGATAGGGTTGTTCGCCAAATTCGACCTACCTAAGTACCCACGCGGATGGTTAAACCGGGCGATCGTACCTCGCGCAGGTCGACTCCGGACACGAGCCCCTTGGGCGGGCCGTTCCGTACTATCGGGATAACCGAGCCGGTGTTATCGTCGACCTCGACGGTTCAGATTATTTACCGGGCGTTTTGCACCCACTACGAACCCTTTACGTGAAGCAGGATGGAGGTTCAACTAAAGAAAAGACGAAGCGAACGGGAAAACAGTTCACACAATGCACATTTATTCCGTGGCACACGGATCACACCTATAGCACACGTATTTACAGTCACAATTAATGATTGCACATATATCACACTGAACAAAAGAAATGCACATATAAAAGGAGTTAAACCGACTACACGACACACGGACCACTTATACAGTTCTACCTTACAAGACACGGCGCCACAACACGCATTCACACCGGAAGCAAGAAAAGACCCCCTCAAAGGCAAGGAGTCAGACTGGGCCCGTGGGCCTAATGCGCGTGGGACCTGGATGAGCGGCCAGGCCCACGAGACGAAGGGTCCTACCCGCGCCCTCGTGGCGAGCCGCAGAATGTCGCTGCACGGCGGTTCCGTGGGCACCTGCTGGTGTGGGTGGGAACGGGGCCCTTGTCGCACTCTCTCAGCGGGGAAAAAGGGGGAATTGTTGATGCTCTGGGGAGGAGTATGGCTGGCTTGCTTGGATCCCGCACGCGAGCCTCCAGGTCCACCTCAGCCGTTCGCCTCCGCAGCCGTCTGCCCCACGATCTCCTCGAGCTCCGCTCCAACGACCCAGCCAACTGACTTCCTCACCGATCTGCTGCTCCACCGACACTCTGCTCGATACTGACTACTGGCTCGCCCACGATACTGCTCGAGCTCCTCACTGAGCTCGCCTTTTTATCGGCTTCGGAGTCCACCATATGCAATTATCGATCCAACGACCTCAGGGGCGGAGCCACGCTCGCGATTGACGGAGAAAAGGGGGCGTGTATCATTCCTGATCCTCAAATTTGCATATGCCGATTTTCGTCAGGCGCGTCTGGAGGCGGGGCCAAGCCGCCCCGCGCCTCCTGATTGGGTGGATCAGATGTGGGCGTGCATCATTCCTGATCCGAATTCTCCTCAGAAAACCCCGCCATCTGCACTCGCGTCTCGCGTGTCTCGCTGAAGACAGCTCGACGCTCGGCGCCCACAGGTGGTGCGGGAATGGCCGTAGGAGAAGGTGGGTGGAGGGTTTTCGGCGGTGTCCGATGGCCATGGAGCTGCCTGGAATGGCGGTGATGTGAGGTTTGCGGGAGCGAGTGGTGAAGGTAGTTTTTGCTGCTGGCGTTGTTGTTGTTGGCGTGGGTGGCTCAAACAAAGGTAGAACAGAAAAACGCCTAACTCAAGGATCGCAGCCCGAATGAATCACATTAATTCCCTCATTACAATGGGTTTGGGCTAACTACACATGTACTTAAGAAATATATCTCACCTACGGGACCTTTATGATGTTTGCGAATTTCCAGAACCGTAACAATATTATATATAATATATATATATACATATATTCAGGCGTATAAAAAAAGTGTGGTAGATAAAAAACATTAGAAAGGAAAAAATAACTTGCATCAAAAACTTTAACATTTTCATGCTCACGCTGACGCTCACGGTGACGCTCACCCGGGGGTATCGTATAGCTCTGTTCTTGAACAGGCCGAGGCTAAAAAAAGAGGTCACCTTGTGAAATAACTATTGATATTTCTGTAAGTTGTTCAAAATAATCTGTGGTTTAGCCAGTCTTGAGTATTACAAAACTCTTCTTTGATACAAATTTAGCTGCAAAACATAACTTCAAGGACAAAGGAACAGGGGGAAGGGAAAGGGGGTGGGTGACCACACCACTATAGGGGGTTCATAAATACTCATGCGGGTTGGAGGTGGGTTACCACTTTACATTCATACTTAAATAATCTATACTATAAGAAAGCTGTTTGTGTGTGTGTTTAGTTGTCTCCATATGAGTGTTTTGGAAGGTGGAATGGAGCCTCCCAAGTCTCAAAGCTTCGTGTGTGTGTGTGTGTGTATACAATTTGTATAATATGTCATGTATAATAGTGTATAAAATAGCCTTCTCTGGTCCTGAAGCATTCATCTTCACCCCAGCAAGGAACCACAACTCATGGACTCTACATATTAGATATACTGTATGTACAGTACACACGCTATGAAGTATACCGACTTTAACATTCCTGATAACGTGTGTTATATATTTTTTAATGTTTGTTGTTAAATGAGTAGTAGTAATAATAGTAACAATAGTGTTGGTAGTAGTAGTGTAGTAGGCCTCCTCTGCCTCTGCCTTGGTGCGCTCTCTTCCTGCTGGCCTTTGGTGCCTCAGTTGCCTTGGCCTTATGGTCTGCCATCCTCGTCCTCTGCCTTTGGTGCTCCTCTCCTCTGGCCTTTGGTGCCTCCTCTCCTCTGAATCTTTTGGTTGCTCCTCTTCCTTCTGGTCTTTGGGCCTTTTCTCTTCTCGTCTGGCTTTTGCTGCTCCCTCTCCTCTGGCCTTTGGTGCATCTCTCTCTCTTTTGCCTGCTTTCCTCTTGGCTGTTTCCTCCTCTGCTCTGGCCTTGTGCCTCCCTTTCTTGGCCTTGGGCACTCCTCTCCTTGCCGTTGGTGCCCTCTGCTTGTCCCCTCTGCCTTGGCTTTGGTGCCTCTCTCTCCTGGGCCTTTGGTGCCTCCTTCTCCTCTGGCCTTTGGTGCATCCTCTCCTCTGGCCTTTGGTACCTTCAATCCTCTTGCCTTTGGTGCCTCCTCTCCTCTAGCCATTGGTGCTTCCTCTCCTCTGGCCTTTGGTGCTCACCTTGTTTCAAAGCAACCCAAATGTGAACGCGTTAAATCCAGACCTGATTTGAGAATTGGCACAGACTGTTAAAATGCCAATCATTGACGAGAAAAGACCCATCCGTATGTGAAGGCAGTGCATGAAGTGTTGTTCAACCACTGGGTCACAGACACAAAAAGTGGTGGCACATAATTGATAATATCATTCCTGACTGCCTTTGCAAATCAACGCTTTGGGCTTTGGCTGATTCTGCGACACCCGCATAATATTTGCATGGAAAGCAACACGTGCTTGTTAAAATTTGCATAGCTCAGGCCACAAATGGGGCATGAATCCGTTTCACCCCAAAAGTTAAACAGCAATAAATAGTTCGAGAGGAATATTCTCCTAAATCCAGTCCATAAAGTTGCTGAAAAGGTGGGGCAGTAAGCCCCCCTGACGAACTCCAGTAACAACGGAGAAATAATTCAGAATGTACGAAACTTCACAGCATCTCAATACCAGAGTAGAGTAGACTAAGAGGAGTAGGATTTTGGTAGCACGGGACACGAAAGACGTGGTAACAATACTCAGGCGAAGGGAGTCCGGGAGTCTGACTGAATGAACGGCTTTACAGAGATCAAATGATTGAGTGGGGGAGCATGACTAGAGCAGACCCGGGTATGCGACCGGGGAAGGCTCTATGAGTGGGATGATCGTGAATGGTTCATCGTGAGGTGATTTAGGACAGAATGGAGAAGAGCATGAACGAGGGATTAGGATACCGAGAGAGAGAGAGGATTTGACGTGAGTCAAGTTGTTGACCTTTGTTTGGTCGTAAGCCTTACTGCTCTGGAGATAGCGGTGGGTGTCCAAGGGAGATTGTGGGGAGCCTATCAAGAATAATATAATCGAGAAAAGACCTTGCCCGACTGAGAGAGCGTCACCTAGACTCTGGTGTTTTGCAGTTTGGGATCCGTTCCTGATTTTCCCATAGAGGGCCAACCAGGCCCTCTTCAATCAGGTTGGATAGCCCTGTGGTTTCAGGCAGAAAGCAAATAAACTGCTTATGCCAAACGACACGGTAGTGAGATTTCCACCAGCGCTTGAGGGAAGGTTCGCATGCTAATGGAATTTCCACAGATCGCCTGGAGGCTTACCCCCGTTTCAGACGGTTACTGCAGCCGCGTGTTTTGCACCGCGCGACGGTGGATACCACAGTATGGGATAGTTTTAAGGAGAGGTCAGCGAAACAGGGATTTCGTATACTTGCCCTTGAAGTCAACTCCGAGCTGGGGGGTCAATCCTGGGTACATGAAACTCGCATGCAATTAGTAACGCCCAGCGGCCTTCACTAAGACTCTCTGTCAAGAGCCCACACACTGCTCTATTGCAGTGCTCCGAGGGATGCGGCTTGGATGCACAACGAGGATGTCCCACTGATAACGGAAGAGAATCACCTGTCACAGGTGATGCTTCCTAGCCCCCTCACCAGATTCTCGCACATGGCTCTTGTCGCACCTCTTAGATGCACGTACAGTTTTTACCCCCGTTCTCCTGAACAGCTCAGCTTGCCATCTAGCCTGGCTCTGCGACTCTGTAAATGTTATCCAGTTGTCCCTTGAGAGAAAAAATTTATTCTTTGCCCTGCCGTTGAGTTCCAAGAATACCACTCGACATCAGGACGGTGGTGTTGAAGGCCTTCCCAACTCCTTCAGTGACCGCCCCAAACACGCAGACCCCAAATGTCCTCAGCTGATTCGCAACTCCTCGGCTACTCTCTCATCGCTGAGCTTGCAACACCAGCCGAGCTGGGAGGTAACCGATTCTCTCAGAATTTAAGGTGCAGCTGTTAGAGTTGCTACAAAAGGCGGTTGGTCAGTATTGGAGGAACCTGAGCATCTCTTTTGTCTGGTTGGTCGTGTAGATACTGCATTTGGATCTCTCGCAGCGAGCCGTCGCCAACGAGGAATGTCATTCTATTTGCACAGCGTCAAGGCGTTGGATCCAATCATAGCGATGAGCTTGTGCAGGCTGAAAAATGAACCAGCACCTATAGCGTCCATGACGTTCTTGCAAGTCAAGGAACTTAGGCTATTCTGAGTTCATAGTTTCGACCAAGGGGACAACCATGTTATAACATTCCTATCAGTTACAGTCGAGTGCCATGTAATCGTCCCAAACTAGAAGTGTATCTCGTCCTGGGGCACTGATCAAACGCAGACTCCGAGCTGGACGTAGAATGTTGTCTATCAAGGTGAGGTCATGCGCCTCAGTCGGAGCTTAAGACAGAGACAGGGCAAAATGACACTAAAGGAGTGACGAATCTTAGTTAAAATAACGTCAATAATAATATGATCATAAACGCTCAATTATATTGGGGAGCTTTATTGGGACACAGTAAGAACGTCCTGAGTATTGGTAACATCAGAGCGACGAGACCACTATAGGTATATGACACCCACTATTTATGTCGCCAGCAATACGATGTCAAACGCTTGAGCTCACATGATAAAAGAGATTAGGTGATATCCTCTTAGGATGGAATCCAGGCACCACCGAAAGGAACCGCGCAGGTTGACACAAGGAGACGCTGTCAGTGGACGACTCCGTAAAGCACCTACTTTCCGACACACCTCTCGAATATGACCTCAGGGATGTTACTCCTATATTGCCTGGGTTTTTCCCTTCATCAAAAGGATTGGGGGTCCCGAAGGCTTTGCCATCCGTAATCCGGGCTGCCTGCGAAGGGAATTTTGCACAGGAGGTTCCCAGGAAGTGGGTTTTCACCATTTTTTGTTGAACGTTTTGGTGTTGTGCGAATGAGGGTGTTGTACCGGTGGCCGGAGTGCAAATCTCTGCCACATACCTCCCTAATAAAAAAAGTAACCCAACTGCAGGAGGAGTCCGCAGACTCGTTGGGCACGTATATATGAATGGCCGTTGGCTACAATAGAGCTCCTCCCCTTTGACAGTTTGTTTGTAATCCTGTGGTGTCCCATATACAAACGACCAAGACATTTTAAAAGGGCTCCTAACTATAATAAGAAACCATGTCTTTCTGTCGAGCATGGTTCTCATCTTTAAACAGAGGAACCTATTTTAAAAAGACAGTAAAGTAAGAAACTGGTTAGCAACATATTGTATAAACTGATATATTCAAATTGCATATCTTATTTGGTCAGTACAACATATAATTTAAAAGTACGGATTCCTTTGCTAAATCAACAATTGAGGACGGCATTAATCTCTCTATAAATAAGGTATGTATAACGTGCAATTTTCCCCAATCGGAGATCTCTTCTCCTACTTAAGCTTCCCTTTGTATTCTGCACATAAAGAATGCCCTCGAATGTTATGGTAGAATAAAATAAGTAATGATCATCTATAAATGATCTAAAATAACATATTATATTCCCATTTATATATTCCAATTAACTCAACAACATGGTGGATGGAGTTTGTTTCAACCCATGTCCTGTCCTTGTTGTCTGTGCTGACATTGAACTGAAGGTGGCAGAAAGTTGGGTCACTAGCAGCATATCCCGTGAGCAGATACAAAAAGGGGGGTTTTCAGTCTCATTCCGGTGGAAAGGTTAAATATGTGTTGTTTCTGTGATAGGAATAGTCCTAAAAAAATTATGGAACAGACTTCAGGCAAAATTTGAGTTTGTACAGTCACGTTAGGTTGTGTGGACAAGGACAAATAAGATAATATTTTGGTTAACATCCAATACAAAAATGGTAAAAAAAAAATTATTTAAAAAGCGATTTCTTCACCTAAAGAATGACCAAAACGATATAAAGGAAGATATTTCAAAAGGTTGTTGGATGCGATACAAATATCTTGGTTGGAGCGAGTGAAAACTTGGTGGATGAGTTGGTTAGTACAAGAAACAGAGCATCCATTTGGTTCAGGTCTGCCTAAATCTGAAGTACAAAACATAATCTGTTCAGCCTAGCGGTGAAGACGCTTTCCGAGCGACATCTAAGCTTTTTTTTTATAAATTCGACACATAATTTCCATGTTTTTTTTAAAGCTCAATAATTAATGTATTCCGAAAAGCACAAACAGACTCAGGCCTGCTATAAAGAGCAATAGGCATCCCTTAACAGCAACTAAGCCAAGTAGATGCAGAATACTAAAACCTATGCCGAAGGTGGGAAGAGTTCATCACATGAGAATTGTTTTGCATGTTGCCATCAGAGATAGTTGATGAGCACTGTGATTTCATTTTAGGTTGGTGGTAAGAAAGTATGTCATCAATGCGGAAAACTTTCAATTCAACGGTTTTGTCTTGTTTTTTTTGTTTTCTTGCAGCTTTAATCTTGTTTTTTTATTCCAATTGAATTATCATTTGACATTTGCAGAACACAATGCTTATTCAACTCCAAAAACCTAGTCAGTTTAGCGGTTACTTTTGGCAAAACTGGATACGCCGCCTGAAACTCAAATGTGCCTCTTGGCTCTCCCCGAGCAAGGCTTCTGGATTCTCTTCTTCTTCTTTGTCTTAATAACTGGTTACACAAAGTTCCCACTCCCAATGTTAGTAAAGTCCACGTCGTTCGACAAAGATCTCAACCGTCCAGATCGACAAAGACCCGACGTCAAAGTCAACAAAGTCCACGTCCAGTTCGACAAAGTCACGTCCAAGTTTCCGACAAAGTCCCACGCGCCAAGTTCGACAAGTCCACGTCCCAGTCCCGACAAACTCCACGATATCAAGTTCCGACAAACTCCCACTCAAGTTTTCGACAAACCTCCCACGTTTCAAAGTTCGAATAACCCCACGTCCCCCAAGTTCGACAAATCACGTAAAGTTCCACAAACCCCACGTCAAGTTGTCCGACAACTGCCACAGTCCAAGTTTGCAAACATCCCACGTCCAATGTTCAAAACTCCCACGTCCAGTTCCGATAACTCCACGACCAGTTCCGACAATACCAGTCAAGTTCCGACATAATCCAACGTCAAGTCGACAACTCACGTCCAAGTTCCGAAAACTCCCTACGTCCGCAGTCCGACAACCCCTACGTCCAAGTTCCGACAAACTCCACGTCCAGTTCCGACAAATCTCCACGTCCAGTTCGCAAACTCCCAGTTCCAATTCCGACAAACCTCCCCACGTCCAAGTTCCCGACAAACTCCAGGCCAGTTCCGACAAGACTCCACGCAATTCGACAAACGCCGACGTCCATGTTCCGACAAACCCCACGTCAAGTTCCCGACACTCCCCCAGTCAAGTTCAGACAATACTCGCACGGCCAAAGTTCGAAAAGTCGCCGTCTTATTTTCAAGACTATGGGGAAATGTTCTATGAAAGCTCTCTAGATAACAAATAGATTATTGGTTTTTCAGACGTTGCACAGCACCATTTGTCTGGCATATGTGATGAGGTCTCCTGAAGATCAAACTGAAGAGAGAAAAAACCAGAGAGTGAGTGTAAAGCACCCAATGCTGCCGTGTTGATACATTTAAGTTTTTACAAGATAGCAAATAATTGAAATATATTTTTTTATAAGCATTGAATCGAAGTATAGATTGTTAAAAGCAATATATGTATTGTATATTTAACGTAACAAGAGCGAAGTGAACATATAAGCAAGAACAAGAAAGGTATATACAGAATTGTGTACTACAGGAAAGACCATCCTGGTTGCATGGCACAATTTAATGAGAACGTATGTCGCGGAACGCTCCACAGTCCTGTATGATTGTACTAATAGTGAAACGTGAAAAATTGAAAACGTTGGGTTAGAGTGCGGACAGGAACGTATATATTAACAGACACGTATCACATAATAGGCTCCGAATATATTGTTGCGAAATGTCGCGCGCCCCTGCCGCGGCGAAGCCCGTTGACTCGAATCGCGGCACTGTTCGCACCGGACGGACAATCAGTAGTACCTCTTGGTACTATGCCAAGGAGAGCACGGTGGGGGTTTAACCTCACCACACAGTCGTTCATACCCGCGCCGAACAGTAGGGGAACCGAAAGTCTGATATATCTAAGTACCGCAGACGGTAACCACCGAGGGTGGCACCACGCCACAAGGTGAACTCGGAACAAGCTAACGCTCGTTCTGCCCTTACAGGGATAAATCCTAATCGGAGTTACGTCGACTGGACGGTCAGATTAATTTCGGCTATAAGCACGACGAACCGCTTACGTAGCCAGAGTAGACCCACAAAGGAAACGGACGCAGCGAAACGGAACAATTCAACAAGCACATTTTATTCCCACCACAACAGATAGCACACATATACACAATAATTTACAGAACAGTCAAAATGCAACATAATCAAATAAAACCAAAGCACACGACGACGCAGTAGATTCACGACTAAGCGAACACTCGGGAACCTTTAACAGTTCTACTTTGAAGACAAACAGCGTCCCACATCCATTTGCCCAAAAAACCAAAGAAAAGAAGTGGCTGGACTTTCCCTTGTGGGCGACGATCTCTCCACGACTCATCGAGTTCCGCCTTCGCCGTCCATTATTGCCGATCGCGATCTCACAGCTCCGCTGCACATCTCCAACGAACCAGGAAAAAAAGACCGAGGAGTTTTTGCAGTTCAGGTTGAACATAAGAAGCTCAATTCTCCAACGTTGAAAGTCATTCATCATAAGGTCAGCTCTTTATACGCAAGTAAGAGTCGTCCCACATAGCTTTTGCACCCTGGCCGTAACTCAGCTATCGTAGGCCCACGCCACATCGGAATTAGGCTCCAGGACACCTCTTTTGAGCTCGTGGCGCCCTTTATACCACGAGCTGTCCCTGGTGCTCCGCCGTCTTGCTCCCCGTTCGGAAAGGTTCGAAGAGGGGCGTTTGCCTCCTCTGGCCGCGCAGCACAGACGCGCTTTCACCAGTCGGGCTCCAGTGCCCACCATCGCTATCTGTCAACTCCCCCTCGGCGGAAAAGAATGGCGGATTGCGGGAAGATGCAGTCGGCAGATGGGCAGGCGGTGCGGCGAGGGGTCGGACGTCGTGGGGTGATGACGTTGGTTGTGTTGCCATGTGGTTGTTCGAAATAAGGAAGAACAGAAAAGACGACTGACGCATAGTTGTCCGAGCCGAAGATCAAAATTAATTTCTTAAACACCGGTTGGCTAACACATGACTGTCAGAAAACCTCACCTACGGACTGAAATGTGTTGTGTGAAATTATCACCAGCCCGTAACTAACCATGGTATATATATAGTATAATTATAAATATATATAATATATTATAATGTAATTCATGCGTATAAAAAAATAGTGGGTAGATAAAAAATTAGAAAGGAAAAATAACTTCATCAAAAAACTTTAACATTTAGCTCACGCTGACACTACGGTGAGCTCACTGCCGGGTTCGATATAGTCTGTTCTTCAGACAGGCGGCTAAAAAGCAGTACCTGTTGTTGAAATAACTATTAGATATTTCTGTGAAGTTGTCAGAATAAGTCTGTTGGTTTGCTCACTTTGGAGTTTTACAGAAACTTTCTTTGATACAAATTTACTGCCAAATGAACATAATTCAAGACAACGGAACAGGTGGAAGGGATAAGGGGGTGGGTGAACACATATATGGGCATAAATACTCATTGCTGTGGAGTTTGGGTTACGATTTAATTCAACTTAAATAGATTATACTATAGAGAAGAGCTGTTTGTGTTGTGTTTAGTTGTCTCCATTATGAGTGTTTTTGGAAGGTGAATGGAGCTCCAAGTTCTCAACTTTAGTGTGTGTGGGTGTGTGTATAAATTTATATATGTCATGGAGATAGTGTAGTAAAATAGCTTCAATGGTCCGAAATTCAAATCTCCACCCGCAAGGAACCAAAACTCATGACTCTAATATTAGATTACTGTATGCTCAGTTAACACACGCTATGAAGTAACGACTAACATGTCAGAAGAGGCAATAATGTGTATGCTTCATGAGTTAGTAAATAAATAATATAAAATATAGTCGGGTAGTAGTAAAGTAAGTTAATTCCTCCTATCATCTGGCTCTTTGGTGCCTCCCGTCATCTGGCCTTGTGGGCCTCCTTCCTTGGCTGGTTCCTCCTCTCTCTGCCTTGATTGGTTCCTCTGGCTACTCCTCTCTCTGCTTATGGTTTCCCTCTCCTCTTGGCCTTTGGTGCTCCCTCCTCTGGCATTGGTGACTCCTATCCTTGCCTTGCCCTTCATCTCCTTGCTTTAGTGTCCTCTCTGGCCTTTGGTGCTCTCCTCCTCGGCTTTGTGCCTCCTTCTCTCTCTGGCCTTTGGTGCTCTCTCTCTGTTCCTGGGTGCCCTCCCCTGGCTTTGGTGGCTCTCTCTGGCCTTTGTGCCCTCTCCTCTGGCTTTGGTGCTCTCCTCCCCGGCTTTGTGTCCTCTCCTCTGCTTGTGCTGCCCTCTGGCTTGGCGTCCTCTCCTCTGGCTTGGTGCTCCATCTCCTCTGGCCTTGGTTCTCCTCATGGCTTGTTGTCTCTCTCCCTCTGGCCTTTTGGTCTCTCTCATTGGCTTTGGGCATCCTGCTCACTCCTGCCTTAATGTTGCATCTTCCTCTGCTTTTTGGTACTTCAATCCTCTTATTCCTGGTGCAGTCCTCTATCTAGCCATAGGTGGGTCCTCCTCTGGCCTTTGGTGCTACTGTTTTAAGCAACCAAATTGAACCGCGTTAATCCAGACCTATTCAGAGCTTGGACAGACGTGACATAGCAATCATAGACGAGAAAAGACCTACCGTATGATGAAGCAGTGAGAAGTAGGTTGTTGCAATACACTGGGTCACAGCCACAAAAAGGGTCGGCACATAATGATAATATCATCCCGATGCCTTTGCAAATCAACGCTTTTGGGCTTTGGCTGATTCTGCGACACCCGCATATATTTGCATGGAAAGCAACACGTGCTTGTTAAAATTGCATAGCTCAGGCACAAATGGGCATGAATCCGTTTCACCCCAAAAGTTAAACAGCAATAAATAGTATACACAGTCATCCCCGTTTATTGCGGGGGTTACGTTCCAAACCCCCCCCCCCCCCCGTGAGAAGTGAAAATCCGCGATGAATGACGCCTCCCCAAAAAATGCCTATTTGTTTTATAAACGCGGTGTATAAACACGATTAGTTTGATTTCTATATTGCGAATGTAAACGCTGTGCGTGTATTACACGATTGGTTGATTTATATCGAGTGAATATTTAACGCTGGGCGGTGTGTAAACACGATTGCGTTTGATTTCTCTATTGCGAATATAAACGCTGTTGCGTATAAACACGATTGGGTTTCATAGGCCCTGATGTTGGCTTGGTCCTTCTTGATGTAGCGTATGGTCGATTCATTCAAACCGTATGGCGTCCAACTGCGGCAAACCTTTTTCCTTCCCGAAGCATATCGAGCACCTTCTCCTGGAGCGTCAGGACCTTCCTCTGGCGCTTCGGTTCCTTGCCAGAAGCCTTAGAAGGTGCAGGGCGTTTGGCAGCTTCGTTGGGCTTGAGAAAAAATTCGAAGTTCACAGCGAAACTTCTCGTGCGTTGTGTGACTGGTCGAGCACCACGCGTTATAATTTTTGTCTAAATAATTTTTTTTATATATTATTACCCCGCGATATACGGGGAATCCAGAAAAAATTAGTTAGTCCAAAGGA
>CM068968.1:22876049-22887336 GCA_035128595.1 Eptatretus atami
TTCCAAGGGAAAACCCGTGATGAACCGGGGGCGCGATAGGTGAACCGCGATATAGCGGGGGATTACTGTACATTCCTTTTTTATATTCATTGCCGGGTTATTATCTCCTCCGCCGAAGATAGACAGAGGTTGTTTTCACTCATGTCTAGCTGTTTGTTTGTGTACAGAATATCTCAATAAGTTGTAGACGGCTTCGGACGAAATTTGGTGTGCAGGTTCAGTTTGTGACAAGGACGAACTGATTAGATTTTGGTGAAGATCCAGCTACAGATCCGGATATTATAATTCTTAAAGTGATTCTTCACCATTGAGAGATCGGGCCAAAAACTGAAATACAGCACGATATCTCAAAAAGTTATGGACGGATTCAGACGAAACTTGGTGGACACGTTGAGTGTGTGACAAGGACGAATCGATTCGATTTCGGTGAAGATCCGGATCCGGGCGGAGGTATGTGCTTCACCGAGTGCCTTTCTAGTTTGCAACTGTGCTGATTCCTCAGCTTTACAGAGCTTACAGAGTTACATCATGTTTGATGAAGCACCACAAACCATTAAGGAAATCAATCAGCAACTTGACAGATCACAATGGAGACCAAACAGTATGGAAATAGTTTGATGAGAGTTAAACCATGAAGATCTGCAACTCAAGACAGGCTTATAAACTTCAATGGCTTGTTGGGAATCAGCTACACGACTCGATGTGGCTAAGAGAGGACATTTTTCAAATTCCAGTGTGATGTTTCGAGGAATAGGTAAACAAGGCAATGGTGAGACGGTGAGACGTCGTGACGTGCCAAGTGAACAACGCATGACGAAGGAAAACATCTTAATGAGTGAGTGCTGCGATCAGGGCAGAAGTTCAGGGATCCTTCGTAGGCTACCTTAGACTTCCCAGGTGATGGTGTTCCCGGGCTCTCTGCCTGTGGACAGGGAAGGATGGACACACACACGCACACACGCACACACACACACACACGGATGTTACTCCAAACACTGCAAGTGAAAAGTCGACGTTTCAAGGTCTTTCATTAAACCGGTTTGGGTAGTTTCCATTTAATGATTATAAGCGCAGAATGTCAAACATGACATTATTAACTTAATACTTAAGAGAATGATAACGTTACAGTTATTATTAAGGGATTAAAATGATAACCCTACCTCCATGGTGGTCCGGTCAGTTGTTGTACCTCAGGAGGGAACGAGTTCGTACAACAAATGCTCGATAATGTAACTGAGAGAGGGATCCCACAACACGCCAGTTCCACGCACTTCCTGCTCGAGCGCTACGTGGCCATCCAAGCTCCGCCCACCTGCAATGTTATTTGCACCGCACGAACAAGCTGCGATAATTACACGCAACGTTCACACGGGTTAAAGTAGTCGTATACTACCGTAAAAGAATAATCACGGACTCAAAATAAGAATGTGTAAAAATGAAACATAAAAGAGCACGCAGAGGAAACAATGCTGCCGCTAACTACACCGCCTAATTGTCCTGCACACGTTAAAGAAAAACACATTGCAAAAAATAAATAAATAAACAATTGCGAAGAGAAACATAATACAGTAGTGGCGGTCCTCCATCATATTTACACAGTAAATATAATAGGTTGTTTAACTGTAAAATCACTTGCTTTTCTACGAATTATATTATATATTTTTTATTGTTTTAAATTTTTTTGGGTGGGGGAGGAGGGTTGTTGTTTCGTGTGTAGCCTGGAGGCTGCTGGTTGTATCATTTCTGGAAGCGCAGCTATGCCGCTGATGCAGTGCCCCCTGTTACCGGTAAACATAGGCTGTGTGCGGCAGGTAGAAAAGGAGCAAGAAATCAGTTTTCGTTCCATAACTGAGGTGGTACTACAAATCTCACATATGCAGAGACAACTATTATAATGTATACCAGCCAAACCCGCACTCCGCGTGAGGGTTCGTTAGCACGTCAGGAAATTCCAGTGTTACATGTGATTTATAGAATTTCTTTATATACAATGTTTGTTGTTACATTTTTTTGTGTCAAATGCACTCCTGAGGTAGTCAGCATGTGCAGAAGAAGTTTTACATGCAGACGCTGTTTTCTAGGAGTGGAATTAAACCTCTCAGTGGTGACGGCTGTCGACGACAGACGTAATGACGTCAGCGAATGACCGATGTGTCATTACGCCTCTCAGCGGTGACGTCATGTCGCCATGCAAATGAATGTAAAAATTAGAAAATCGCCAAAAAATTCCCAAACGCTGTCCGTCTGGCGCGATCTCACATAGCCCATGCTGTACATTAGACCACAGAGCACACGCATGCCGAAAGTGGCGACAATCCGTCCGGCAGTTTCGGAGGAATACGTCCACAAAATATGCTTAGCGTATTAATATAATAATGGACTCTGGGTAAAAAGTTCTCCATGAGATCTCTGTCCAACACGATACTGTGGGGTGGTGAAGTTGGCCGCCAGGGTCCTCTGGACTCCCACCATTCCCCTCCCTCCAGACTCCACCCTTTCCCTCCCTCCGGCTCCCACCCCTTCCTTCCCTGCCTCGCCGATGAGTGGAGTTGGTTTGAGCTTCCCACTCTCTGGGGACGTGTCCAGTGCAAAAATGCAAGTTATCTCCACAGCTGATTTGTAATACCCTCTGAGCCCACCACCGGGTGGCGCTACACGATACACATTAACATAGAGAATTTTCGTCGAACTTCCCTCCCAAACTCCCGTGACTACAGATGAAACAAAGTAGCCCTTGTTTACCGACGAGGGTCGAAACTTGGACATGAGCCAAGTTTGGGGACAAATTGGCAAGTAGTTTTGGCGTGATTGGTGTTACAAAACAGACACACACACACACACACACAACACACACACACACACAACACCTCACAACACAGAAAATGATATTAAGGGATTTTTCAATAATAATCGCAACCACCCTCGTTTTGGATACATCACAGATTCCTAACTAATCACAGTTGAGAAGTAATTATGCACACATCAAAACAACCCTATGTGAACGTCTGTCAAATTAAATATAAAGGTCTTGTAATCTATAATGGTTCTATTGTAGTTATCGTAATCAGGTACTTCAGTAAGGTAAGCAAGGCTTTAGAGAAGTGACATTTGGCATTTTTGGCCTTTTCCATGCACTCATGTCTTCAAGACTAGACAAGTTAGACAGTCGAAACTGCGGTTTCCGAGAGCTATCAGAACAGGGGTTTCAATGAGGAAGCAAGAAGGTCGATTGTCAATTACGGAGGGAATAATGATTCCTGGAGTATTGCAATTTATCCAAAGAATCATGATCTGCCTCATTTTCGATGTATCATGTCAAAAGCAGCAATCCCAGCACCAGAGATAGTACTTTTGGTTATGAGGCAGACAGCGACTAAACAACTGCTCAATTTATTATATCGGCCTCCTCATCATCGAATGCGGCATTTCCAAACGACGCGTGCATTTACTGCATCACCGCTATGACATGGCTCTCTTCATCATCTGATAAGAATCAAGGAATATGCGTTGCCTCAAGAGGTGAAGACTTTCATACAGAAGCTTCTGACACCAGATTGAGCAATTGTAATGGTGGCCAGAGATAACACCATGGATCTTTCTGGAATTGTCTGGGCTTCAAGCATCAAATCCCGCAGCCCAGCATCAGCGAAACGCTTTCCAATCACTGCGAGAAATGCCATGCAGGTGTGGAATTCCACCCATTCCAGCCACGACATTGTGAGATAACTGGTCACCACTCCGACGAATCTCCTGGACCTTCACATATATAGCCTGGTCACAGACAATGACAATGCGATTCAATTTGAGAGAGTGAGCCATCTCCACGCTTTTCAACAGGAATGTATGGATTGTTGACAAATCAGTCGGTGAAGATTCCACGACGGACAGATAATGTAGGGCAGACTTATCTAGAACCTCGTCTGCCTGAAGGATTACATGAAACCCAGTGCATCCCAGGATCAAGTGGAGCCTGGTGTCGACATATTTGCAGCAGATTTCATGAATGCCATTTCATTTGGGAATTGCACTCTTCACAACCACTTGATACTTTTCTTTTTTTGAACGAACCTTCCGATACAATGACAACATTCAAAAGGGCCTTGTCTATCTTTTTGAGTATAATACTCGATGGAACTCAACGGTGGAATTTTCAGCGACCTGTCTCCCTTCTTCAAAGATACTCTTTTGGAGCCATCTGCGAGAGCTCTCACCACCCGCTGAATCACTAGGCCATTTGTGTGGTGCGTTGTGCCATGTGCAGTTTGAGTTTCCTGCTGAAAATCAATATTATCCCAAACAATTATGATCGGGATCTTCTTTGAAAATCCAGATGTTGATAGTAAAATGTGAATTATTAGTTCAGCTGGACTAGTTTCAAGATGGACAACATTGTCTCATGATGCCCAGTGGCCATATGTGTTCATCAAATTGAACAGCTGTGATGAACTAGACAAATGCTTGATTGTCATCCCCAAATTCCGAGACTTTGGCAACTGTTTTTGACTCTTCAAAGCGAGTTGAATGATGTCTTGACAAATGGACAGCACTTTAAATTCGCCAACACCGGGAGAATCGTTTATGGGTGTGTGTCACCATTTTTCTCAGAAATGGCCAAACGGATCTTCATCAAATTTCAGAGGTTCATCAGTTCGTGTTTGGGGGTGTTTTAGGCAAAAACAAAGTTGGAAATTTTGGAAAAAATATTGTATTTTAAAAAATAAATCGCTCTATAGTGCCTCAGCCTTTGTAACGATACGGCAGGTAATAATGTATTAAATGATCCCCGACACCATTCATGAGTGATGTAAGGTGTTTTAGGCTCCCACAAAAAGAAGACTTCATCACAATTCCACAACAAAAGTAAAATGTGAAAAGATATCGTGATGCTAAACCAGAAGAGGACTGTTGTGTCATATTGTGGCATCGTAATGTGGTGTCATTCTTCATTGTTATTCTTCTTATTATTATTCTTCTCCTTCACCCATCACAATCCCACAAGAAAAGTAAAATGTGAAAATATATCGTGATGATGCGAAACCAAAAGAGGATTGTTGTGTCATATTGTGGCATCGTAATGTGGTGTCATTCTTCATTGTTGTTATTCTTTTTCTTCTTCTTCTTCTTCTTCTTCTTCTTCTTCTTCTCTTCATTCATCCTCTTCATCCATCACAATCCCACAAGAAAAGTAAAATGTCAAAATATGTTGTGATGGTAATCCACAAGAGGATTGTGGTGTTGTACTGTCTCATTGTAATGTGGTGTCATTCCTACCTTGTTTTTTTTTTTTTTAGATTTCACCCCTCTGGTGTTTTTACATTTTTAAAAAAACATGTTTTTATTTCTACTTGTTTCTGTTGTTTTTTGTTTTTTAGGGAGAATATATAAAAGAGTTGATAAAGAAAGCAAGATACGCACATACAGATCAGTGAGATAATATACAGACATCAGTTTTTATCACCTACTGAGTTGTGTATATAATTGGAGCGAACCTGCAGCAAGTGCTTCCGGGGCCGAGCAGCCGCCATATTGGAATACCCTTTCCTCGCTAGGATGCGAGAGGTAAAGGCATAGCCGAGTGTGATAAGTGCTGGACTTCATCGGGTTCCGTTGACAGATTGATTCACATTTGTGTCCACATTTCCACTTTTGTTTGTTTTCCTTCGGAGCCTTGTAGTAGAGCTACGAAGGAGACTGACAAAATTGAGAGTCTGATCTTAGTAAGTGAAAAGTGTCAAGTTGAGTTGGTTTCAGTGCAACAATAATTAAATTTCAGATCCTCAATAAAATGGAATGAAAGTAGAGGGAGGGGTGGAGGGGTGGTTTGTTGTTTAAATAACAATGTTCCTTGCAAACAAAGTCCATAACTATGTTCATTACAGAGTCCATAACGATGTTCCTCACAGACAGAGTCCAGAACGATGTTCCTCACAGTCAAAGCCTTGAATCAAAACAACAAAACACACAAACACAATGTCTCGCTATCACTGTGAATCACTTTGCTGGTGATTAAAACAACATACATTAAATGATAAATTAAACGTCGTTATAAACACTAGTGCGTGGCCGTACGTGCAAAAAAAAAAAAAAACTTTCAAACAACCACACAGCGCGTTCCTTCGCTCTCGTAAACGACGACTGGATTGGGGCATTGTGTTTTATCTATAAATGCACATAATAAATCGAGAAATTATTAGAATACATTAAGTCACCGGAAGTCCGTACGTTGTAACTCGTAATGGGGAACGCGGCTGAGGATCTCTTCCCCAACGGCCACACCTACGCAGCAACGTGTCCTGTCATTAGTAACTAAGGCACCCTTTCCCCATCGGCCATGCCTATGCAGCAACGTGTCCTGTCATTGGTTTGGTAACTGACCATAACTTGGGAAGCACTTGTCCGATTAATATCAACCTTGAAAAGGCACATACTCAGGTCCCCAGCAATATACAGTACCTGGCAAGTTTCAATTAGATCGGACCAGTGGTTGTCGAGAAACAGCGGTCACAGACACACACAGATTGCTGGAATTATAGATAGATAAACGGAATCGGCGACTGATTCGGCAAATACCGCCATCACACCATTTCAAAGCCTTTTTCCCTGAGCAGGGTCAGCTTTTTGGAGGGCTCCAATCATGGTACCCTTTCATGTGGTAATGTTTTTATGGCCGGATGCCCTTCCTGACACCAACCCTTGAATCGCCTTTGACACACAGGGATAATTACCAGTATACTGGTGCTCATTTCGCCAACCTCGGAAGGATGACAGGCTGAGTCAACCCACCTGATGTTAATTCAGTGGCCAGCAGGGCTCGAACTCAGGACCCCGAGGATCCCAAGCCACCACTCTCACCACGAAGCCAACACCAGGCTGATTAGGCAAATACTATAAGAGTTGAAATTTTACCGCCAAGAGCCAAACAACAATAAAACAACAACAATAACATCGTTAAACATTTCAAAATATTATTTGATGTAAAATTCCCTACTTGTGACAAGTGAGGTTTTTGACAGTTTATTCACAATTAATTCAACACAAAAAGGACTTGAAACTCAGAACCCAAAGGTCCCAAACAAGCCACCTAACCCATGAAGCCAACACCACGCCAAAGTGATGCTACATGTATTTTCTTAATAAAACGATTAATGTTGTTCACTGCTCCTTCCCAATTCCATATCCAGGAGATACGTACGTGACGCCATCGCCGGGTGCCGAAGGAAGAGAGGACTCGGTTTTCACTCCTTTCTTGTTTCTTTGCTTTATTTTTTCTTTTTTTTTGTATGTACAATGTCAAGGCTCATATAAGAGATAACACACAAAACGTATAACAAGAGGAGCAGGAGACAAGATGGGATGGGAGAGGGAAGCACAAAACAGTGGGGAATAGATGCTTGAGGAGATCTGTGGAAGGGAGAGGGATGGGGCGGGGTACATGGGACTTTCAGAAAGGAAAATGGAATATGAAGGAGGTGGGTTTGGGGAGGGTCAATGGGGATAGAAAAGATCATGGTTTTCGATGGAGGAAGATAAGAGATGGTGGTGAGCAGTTGTTTTGAAGACCTGGAGGGAAGAGTGGGATTGAAGAGAGTGTGGGAGTTTGTTCCAAAGGTGGGAAAAAAAAGAGGAATGAAAGAGTGAATGTGAGCAGTGATTAGTGATTTTGGTAGTTTAACCAGAAGGGGGTTGCTGTCGGACCTGAACATCCTGCGGAAATATGGGGGGTACATATCGTAGACAGAGCAGGAGAGGGGGTGAGGCCAGAGAGGAGATGCTACAAGACAGAAAGACCACCGACCTGCCTGCGGTGAGAGAGTGAGAGACCCAAAGACAACCTCATCGTGGGAGATACCGATGATCCTAAATGCCTTGGTTTCCACAGCGTGAAACCGAGAAAGGTGAAGTGGGAGCACCAGCCCAGATGGGAGAGCAGTACTCCATCAGGCTGCGGATGAAAACTTTGTATGTCATCAGGAGCTCAAGTGTGCCAAAGAAGGACTTTGCACGATGGAGGATGCCCAATCGGCGACTGGCTTTGGAGGCCAGTTTGGAAATGTTGGTTTTCCCAGGAAAGATCATGGCAGATAGTGAGACCCAGAAGCTTGAATGGAAACTTCTTCAAGAGGATTGTTGAGAAGTAGTTAGATGAGGGGGGGAGGTGGGGGGTTTCCAAACGGTCCTTTGGAGAGACTATGAGAAGTGTGAGATTTGTCGGATTGAAAGAATGTTCCACGTGTTGGACCAGTTTGTGATTTTATCCAGATCTGCAGAGAGCGAAGAAGCTGCTGCTTGCCGATCTGAGGGATGACAGATGGTACGGCTTATCAGCAAAGAGATAAAGAGGATTTTCCAGAGTCAGAGAGATCATTGATGAAAACCAGAAAAATCACAGGGCCAGAACGCTGCCTTGAGGAACATCCTTTGATGTTTGTTTGTTTGTATGGACAATATCTCAGCCATCCTTTGAGCTAGGATGCTGAAATTTGGGGACAAAAGTGAAGATGTGCTTCGGCAAAAAAGCGTTATTTTTTATTTTTTGATTAATCAATTAATTACTTCATTATAATCAATTTATTAATTACTTATTTATTTTATTTCTCATCCTGGCAAAATCTCAGGCACCTTTTGAGTGAGGAAGCTGATATTTGGACATGACAGTGACCAAGTGATTTAGCTGAAATACTATTTTTGATTTATTGATTATTTAATTAATCGATTAATTATTTTCTTTCTTTCTTGTCCGGGTGATATCTCAGCCATCCTTTGAGCTAGGAATCTAAAATTTGGGGACAAAAGTGATAATGTGCTTTGGCAAAAACGTTATTTTTATTTTTTGATTAATCAATTAATTGATTAATTATTTAAATATTATCGATTTATTAGTTACTTTTTTATTTCTCATCCTGGCAATATCTCAGGCATATTTTGGGCTATGAAGTTGAAATTTGGACATGACAGTGACCATGTGATTTGGATTTGGAGCGCCCTGAGGAAATATAGGGGGGACATATCACAGACAGAGCAGGGGGGCTTTTGGCCTATGCTGACCTTTTGGTCTTTGTTGATCTCAAAAATAATTGGCTGGTTGAATTCACTGACCTGAAGTATAAATCCTCTTCAAATTTCAAGTCAATCGGATGAAAATTGAGGATTTTAGAAATTCGGTAAGTTTGTTGACCTTTGGCCTCTGTTGACCTTTTGGCCTTTTGACCTTAAAAACAATAGGCTTCTTGCTTATGACAAACTCTACCATGTGGTGAAGTTGTATGAATATCAGTTTAAATGTGTGACCTGTAGGCGATTGACAGACATACAGACAAACAGGCAGAACAAGAAAAAGAGCAATCAGAGATTGCAGACCCTCACCAGGACTTGTTTTGTGTGTTGTGTTGTGTGGTGTTTGTGTAGTTTTGTGTGGCATTTGTGTACTGGTGTGTTATGTAATTAATAAGAGACACAATTAGAACTGCCACTTCATAACTGCTGGCAGCAATGATCAGTTAAGCCATTTCAGAGAGGAAGATTTTTGAAGGTTTAAAAAAAAAAATACAATATTGCTGCTGAATCATGTGACCGATAATGGCATCAAAAATTTTTTGTGGACTTTTATCTCTAGATGACCTTCAAAAATTTTCATATTGATCGCATGTAGCATTCTACATATGGAATTATGACGTCATAACGAAGGCACCTATGGTGTCATAAAAAAACACTCATTCCCCATGAGGAGTACTTGCTATGTGCCAAGTTTCAATTTTTTCCTTGGTGCAGTTTCAGAAATAAAGGTCAAAAGTTTTTCCATTTTTCCAACATGGCTGCCACACCACGTGACCTCTGGCGTTATAATTATCAATAAAACACTCTACATGAGTAGTTGCTCATATGGTGAAAAATTCCTCTCAATCCAACAAGTGCTTGCGGAGAAAAATACGAAAAGTTCTGTGCAGACAAACAAACAAACAGACAAGCTGGTAGGCGGACATGGGTAGTCGATCAGTCGAATTTAGTCGTTTTTCAGCCGTTACTAGCCAACACAAAGCGTCCATAGAACGGTCTTTTCCACACATAACTAGGAAATACCATGAACCTACCATACCAGTTTCATGTATATCTGACTCATAGTCTCTGAGATATAACGAACTTCGTTTTTTATTGTTTTCGACCAGGGTTCATTCAAAGTCTATCTCTCGACAGTTTTCATAGGACAGGCTGGAAATTTTTGAACAATATGGCTGAATGACTGCCCACAGTGCTCGTGGCCCGATCTTTTTTATTTCGAAAAAATTAATTTTCTATGATTTTTTCAAAAATTTCAGTCGCTTGCTAGGCAACAGTGGTGTCCATAGCAACGGTTCTCATTTTGCACACAACTCGGTCATGGTATAAACCTACCAACCAAGTTTCATCGAATGCCATGTATTAACGGAGCACTGGACCGACAGAGGACAGACAGACAGACAGACAGCCGGTAGGCAGACATGGGTAGTCGCCCTACCCAAATAGAACCTGACGCAATGGGCCCGTTCGATGGGGGAATGACCTGAGGATTAAGCACAAGAAAATTCATGATTCTAGCTTCAAGGGTTAATGCTTGCAGATTGTATTTTCGTTAAATACCCCACATTTAGAGGTTTTCGGCGTTGCTCGGCAACGGAGGGGTCCATTAGCAACGGTTTCTTTCTCAACACATAAACTAGGACATACCATGAACCTACCATACCAGTTTCATGTATATCTGACTCATAGTCTCTGAGATATAACGAACTTCGTTTTTTTGTTTTCGACCAGGCTTCATTCAAAGTCTATCTTCTCCGACAGTTTTCATAGGATCCGGCTGGAAATTTTTGACAATATGGTGAATGTACTGCCACAGTCGCTCGTGCCCGATTTTTGATTTTCGAAAAATAAATTTTTTTATGATTTTTTCAAAATTTCAAAGTCCGTTGCTAGGCAACGGTGGTGTCCATAAGCACGGTTCTCATTTGCAACAACTAGGCCATGGTATGAACCTACCAACCAAGTTTCATCGAAATCGCCATTGTATTAACTGAAATCGCCATTTTAAATACTGATATTAAGGGTAGAAACAAATCTCGAAAAAAAAAAAATTTGGAATTTTTTTTTTTTCGACTAGATCGACTACCCAACAAATGAAAAATCACTCATCGAGTGACAACTTGGCAAAACAGCACAAAGTAGAATGGCACTGGGTAGAGCGCATACCTCTGCCAGGTGGAACAGTTTACGTTTTGTATCCCACTGATGGGCTGGATCAGAGCCAAAATCCAAT
>CM068968.1:22898831-22912795 GCA_035128595.1 Eptatretus atami
ATATATATATATATATATATATATGGTCAACATCAGTTAAACATCAAACGGAGCTGCCTATCCGGATTTCGGGCTTATTTGCCCTCATCAGGACGGCATACCGATAAATATCTAACCGATGATTACCACATTAGTCGTTTAAACATCAGACGCACGTTTAAACATCATACACACCTTTATCTGTTTGACAGTGTCGCCGGGCCGAGGCCTCTGGGTTGGAGGTGACGCTTTGGTATAGGAATATGTCCAATGGAGATCGGGGGAGTGCTTGTCACACTCCACATGTTTTGATTTACCCACAAATCACTTCACGTGCCTTCTGGTTGAATCGTTTGCATTAGCGGGAACAATCTTCTGGGTGGCGCATGGACGGTTGTTCTTTGCAGATTATGCGGTTTTACCATGTGAGACATAATCCGTGGTGATACTCACCATAACAGTCAGGAGGTACGTATGATGACAATATAAATAAATGAATGAAAATACAAATATGTGTCGGACTATGTCCAATGGGGATCAGGGGAGTGCTTCTCACACTCCACATGTTTTGATTTACCCACCGATCACATCACGTGCCTTCTGGTTGAATGGTTTGCATTCGTGGGAACATTCATCTGGGTGGCAGACAGATGGTTGCTCTTTGTGGATTGGGTTGCCCATAGGAATCTCTTTGGTTGCCCATAGGAATCAGATTCGGAGTGAGCTAACCGGAAGCGTACAAAGGTCACTGTATGTGTCAGCATGCATGCAGGCAGGCCTTTTCCTGGCAGATTGTGTGGGTTTTAAATGCTCCTGCCCAGTTTTATATAGAACCAGGTGGTTAAAAAGAAAATGTTGCTGTTTGGACGCATTTTATCGCCCTTCCCTTCCCCTCCCCTCAAGCTGCTTCCCCCTCCCCTTGCACTGCCTTCCCTTCCCCTCCCCTCACACCACCTTCCCTTTCCCTCATCTGCCTTCTTTCCCTCCCTAACACCCCTTCCTTTTCCTCATCGCTGCCTTCCCTTCCCCTCCCCCAAGCTGCTGTACCCCCCTCCCCTTGCACTGCTCTTCCCCTCCCTCACAACACTCCCTTCCCTGCATTGCTCCTTATCTCCTCCCCATTCGCCTCTTCTCCTTCCTTCACACCGCATTCCTCTTCCCTGCCTCATGTTGCTTTACCGTTCCCATTGCCCCTCATGTCTGCAACCCTGTCACCTCCCCTCAACACTTACCCCCTCCCCTCTTCCACTCGCGGATTGACATCTCTCCGGTGGTGCCCACACTGCTGTATTAAGTGGTGACTTACGTAACCCATCCTTCGTTCAAGTCCTGTACTACCCCTTCTCATCACAATCCCACTACCAAACGCAAGTCCAGAACCCCTCACCTCATCGCGTGACCGTCCTCCCAAATTCCCGTCTTCTCCCCCATCCTCATTACCACCCCCCTTCCCGAGATGGATAGCGATGGTTTGGTGAGGCATCGGCTCTCTCCCACCCCCCTTCCTTGCTCCCTCTCCTCAACTCTCGTACCTCCCCCAGCCGCCTTCCTCCTCCCCCTTGTTCGCGCCTTGCTCTCTCCTCTCCTCCCTCCCGCCCATTGTTCCCCCCTTGCACCTTCCCTCTCTCTCCCTCCACTCTCATTCTTCTCCCTCCTCTTTCCCCCCTCTTAATATTCCTGTCAGTAAAGCGATGGGTTGTGTTTGCTACTATCTTTAATAAAGAGGAACAAATGTCAAAATATCTTTTAATCTCTCTCTCTCTCTATATATCTCTGTCTCTGTCTCTATATCTCTATCTCTATCTCTATCTCTATCTCTATCTCTGTCTCTGTCTCTGTCTCTATCTATCTCTATCTATCTCTCTCTATCTCTATCTCTATCTCTGTCTCTCTCTCTTTGTCTCTGTCTCTGTCTCTATCTATCTCTCTCCACCTGAAGCCGTTTGGCCATGAAGCCTGTGTTGCTTCGCAAATCAGCACAATATCTCACCATCGTGTATACAGTATATGCAAAAATGACCAAAGTTTTACTATTTAATCTCCATTATGAACATTTTCATCACACACAAACACACACGCATGCACACAATGTTTCTCTCTATCTCTGCCAATTTAAGCTCAGAGTGCTCATTTTCAAATGTACCCTTGGATATTTTCTTCTTCCTTCTTCTTCCAGCCTGTATCAATCCACTATTGGATGAAGGTCTCCCTCAATTAATGGTATACTCACCAAGTTAGCCAAGTGTGGGTTTGCAAGAAAGTCAAGAGTATGAATTTGTAAAGTCAAGAGTATGAATTTGTAAAGTCAGGAGTTTGAACTTGTAAAGTCAAGAGTTTGAATTTGGAAAGTCAAGAGTTTGAATTTGGAATTCGTGCAGGCTGCTGTCAATAACTCGCCTTATCTTCCTCGAAAGACACCGAGAGATCTTTACCGACAACCTGCAACTGACGCGAGCAGACGGGTCCCCAGGTTAATGTCCACCCGAGGGATGGTGCACTTTGTGATGTTCGCGAAACATCAATCTTCTGCGAAACATCAATCCAACGACCTATAGTTGAGTCAAAAATCAATCCCAGACTCATGCACAATCCTTTTTGACGCCCCTCTCTTGCTCAATGTTGACTAAATGGGAGGGGGACGGGACTTTACATTCTTTCAATTTCTATACAGTATTCCTCTAAACCATTTCAATCACGTGCCTGCTCAATGTCTTTTTAAAGTTGCAAACTGCATCTCACACGTATTCTTTTTTAAAGAGCAGGTTGCGGGTCACCAAACATGTTCTGAAAATTTATCAATATGATTATATGTGCATTAAATATTCGATGCAAACTTGTGGTTGCCTAACATTGGGGAAATTAATGAAATTTAACTCCAAGTTGTTATTCTTCGAGGCTGTAGGAAAAAAAACCACGCCGTGCTGCCCATATAGGATGGCGTGACGGTCACGTCTCCAAAACAAAGCGGACGCTCACCACTCATTGAATTAAGTGTCCAGTTGAGCGCACCGTTCTTCGCTTATTTTGAGCTGCAACTGTTATATTATCTTTTTATTTTGAATTATTGTAGAACAAAGTTATTATTGATAGTTGTCCATCATGCCTCCATAACGTGTGTGAAGTCATGTTTTTGCGAAATATGGCTGGAAAACGGGTAATCGCCACCGATTCCGAAAGAATCAAACATTCACGCGGCGCTGGATAGATTGTGTACAAACAAAATGGGCGAATTTCCCAAAGAAAACGGGTAAAGAGGACCTTTGGATTAGACTTGTCCATTTGTGGTGAACCATGTTCACAGACCGTAGGGATACGAAGGCAACACAATGAGTGAGCTCGGTTTCAAACAAGCTACGCGTGGCCACGATTCATCCTCCTCCTCCTCAGCTGGCTCCTGCTCATCTCTCACACTGTGTCCCTCTCAAGGGATTGGGGCATTGTGTTTATCTATTATAAAGCGCATAAGCAAATCGAGAAAATTATTAGAATACACAAGTCATCACTAGTCCGGGAAGTCCTGACGTTGTATACCCGAATGGGAAGTGCAGCGAGAATCCTTCCCCAAAGGCCCATGCCTACGCAGCAACGTGTCCCTTGGAAGATCTTGTGGAAGCACTTTGTCGATTAATATCAACTTGAACAGGCATCATACTCAGGTCCCCACGCATATACCTGGTAAGTTCAATTAGATCGGACCAGTGGTTGTCGAGATAACAGCAGCCACACACACTAGATCACAGACACAGACACAGACAACTGCTTGGATATATGGTAGAATTGCCACAACAATCCTTGAAAAGTCTGGGGTTTGTTCTAACTGTTCACGATCTTCGCTGGGGTCAAGCTCAGCTGTCAGAAGACTTCAAACGCCAAGGATAGCGGTGTATATGATATATTTGGGTCCATTATTATTCATTCTATTTCGACTCTTGAGTGAACTGGACGGGTGGGGTGGTCTATGGGCAGCTTAGCTGCCGGGTGCGTATCATTTCTGAGTGGGAGGGAACTACTGTGTCGCTGATGTAGTGCCTCCTCTACCAGTAACATCACAGCTGAACTGGTACTAGCATTTCCGCCGACCTCGGAAGGATAACAGGCTGAGGTCACCCCTCTGGTGTATGTTATTCAGCGCCGACGGGCTTGAATCAGGAACCCTAGATCCCGTCCGCGACCCTACCACTGAAGTCCAACACCAGGCTACTACGAGGTTAAAAAAATTATTATATCAAGTCCACAGACGAATCAAAACCCTTACATTATTATGGCATTGAACAAGAAAATGAAAATCTACAAAACCAAATCTGTCGGTGGAGTCTCGTCAGTGTGAACTGCCGGGACAGTCAGTCCTGCTCACTTGTACAGTACGAAATAGGCTCGTTTTCTTGCACTTGGCAGTGCTCATTAACATGGCTCAGGGCCAGAAACTCCATAGTATACTAATCCCCATCATCCTCCGCTCGTCTCGGCAATATGGAATGAAAACACTCAATTCAATCGGCCGCTGAAATCATCTCTGATTCGCATCTCGGCCATTTGTTGACGCAAGCTGTTTCCGAATCGTCCCGAAAGAGTTTTTGGAGAACGGACGTCATAGCATCTCGGTACTTCGGTCGTGTTTTGCTGATCACTGAACAAAAGTTTTGACTTCAACTAAGTTAATTTGTAGCATATTTTGAGTTTCAAATGTAAGCAAATAAATACCTCAACGTTAATTAATGTGATACACCTTCCGATCACGCCGAAGTCATCAGCGACCCAAAACCTGCTCTTTTACAGCTCATTATCACAACTATCGCAATAATTTAATTCTTCATGCTCTGAACACTGGAAACCAGCGTGTATGAAAGTCAACATGGATTGAAAATTTGGGCCTTTCTTTTGCATCGAAAATATGCTATTGAAGTGAAGCGAGTGTGTTCAGTGGGAAGAGGTTAACAGTGAAACAGTGTTGTTTTGCAAAACAACAGCTAGAACAGCAAACTTGTTTCAAAGCCCAGCACTTTATTTCCTCATTCACTTTTCAACCAAATGTGTGATTAAAACTTGGTCTTCGGTTCTCAATTAAACATCATTTCAACCTCCAGTGTCCAATGTTAAAAGATATTGAGATGTAGATTCAATTTGTATTTTGTTAATTAATTTAATTTTATTATGTTTTTCAGAATATATATGATTATATATTATTATTTAATTAATTAAAAATTGTATGATATTATTAATTAAATTATATTATTATTATTTATTCATAATATTTTTATATTTTTTGATTTAATTTTATATTATTATTTATTATTTTTTTTTTTTTTATTATAATTTATTTTTAATTATTATTATTTATTTTTATAAAATTATTAATAAATTCAATATTTATATTTAATTTCCAAGATTTATTATAATATATTTTATTATTTATTTATTTTTTAATAATTTATTTACATTTATTTTAATATTTTCAATTTTTTTTATATTATATTTTTATTATATTTTCCTATTATTATTATATTATTATTTATTTAAATTTTATTTCCAATTTATTTATTAATATTTATTTTATTTTTTTATATATCATATTTTTATTTTTAATATATTATTATTAAATATTTTTATCAATTTTTAATTTATTTTTATTATTCAATTTATTATATTTATTATTTATTTATTTTTTTTTTATTATTTTTTTTCAATTTTTTATGATAATTTATTTTTATATTATTTCAATTTATTTTTCTTAATGTATATTATATACATTTAATGCAATGCAAGTAATTACAAGGAATCTGGAATCGCCGAAGGGTCCAAATAGTGTCCATCATTCCTGCTCCACATCCACAGTCAGAACGTCAAAATAATTATATAATAGTAATTTTCCTCCTTTTCTTTCCCTAAACTCTCCTGTTTATACTGAATCAAAATAAATATTGTTTTGATTTGGAAAGGAATTAATGGAGGGGTTAATACTTGCTTAGCAATGCCAAAGTGTTCATTTTAGAAACTGCTCATTGTCTTCTGGAGTATTTAAATAAACCCAACTGCCAAACCACTAAAGAACGCAAGCTGAGCACATTAATTTAATGAGCACCAAGAGCCAAGCTGAGTCCAGCACATTAATTAATTCAACATCGTGGTTGTTTACATTTAAAGCTAAACAAAGAAGTAAAACACTTTCATCTCAAATGATTTCCTGATAAATGGTGCGCTTTTGATTGAAACCAATGTAGAGGATGTGAAGTTCGTTGCAGCTGTTTGCCTGATTGCAACACATTCAGATTTTAAATCTGATATCCATGAGCTAGAAAGGTGATGAGTGTTTCTCTCTTCATAGTCTGGTTACTTTTCATATCAGTTTCAGGGAATCCGTTTGTTTAAGAATGAGATGTTACCTGGCCCGATTTGCAGGTTCTGCAGTAGGCTACTGTTAAGCAGGCAGTTTGTTGCATTGTCCCCAGAGGAGTAGTTGTCGCGAATAATAATTTTGAGGAGTTTTTCGACTTAAATATACATATATATATATATTTTTTTTTTTTTTAATGAGATTTTGCTAACGCACGAAAACACAAGCCACTCGAGGAGGGCTACATCCAAGGAAAGATAGAGATATTTTAGAACAAAAGTAGGAACTATTGACATCTCTTGAATTGAGGTAGGTTGGATTGAAGGGGAAGTCAGGATGCGGGTAATGAACAAAGACCAGAAGGACCCGACAGAAGTACAGAGCAAAGATGGAGCATCAAGGAGGAAACGGTTCCAAAGTCAGCAGTTGCGGGAAAAACAACTAGAATAACCTCGATAGTCTTACTCCCTCGGCCAGATACATGTATGGATGGGAAAAATACCTGCAAATGCTGTCAGTACTGAATGTTAGAAAAAGCATCAACAGAAGCGACGGATGCCGAGCAGAGGTTTCTAGGGATGATGCCCAAACGTCCTGTCCACGAGAAGGCAGCACGGTCGCTGGATCTCTGTCAAGGAGAGAAGGTGAACGTCAGCTGGAGCACAGCTCAAATATGCCAATGATGACTCTCATGACAGGTTGTATAGGTGGCCTTGTATAGACGCGGAGCAGAGCAGCTTGACGGAAGGTAGGCCGAGCACAAAAAAGCAGCCAAGGTGCATTGGAGACTCTTTGAGCTGCACCAGAGATGTAGCTTTTCCGCATGAGCGTTTGAGCTGATATCCAATCCAAGCAGACGGGATACAGGAAGTTCCTGCAAGGTGAAGAATCCATCAGACAGGTTGGAAAACAAGGTGATTCTTTGAACTAGACACAGACAACAAGTGGCCTTTTTTTTGGTTGAAACTACAATGCCAGTCTTTTCCCCCCAGTTACCTCACACTCTCTAGGTCTGAGTGTGAGAGTGGTAGGCAGAATGTACATGAGGAGTGAGGAGCTAAGTTCATGGTAGGTAGTATACAGTGTGAGTCATCTGGTCATCGGGTCATATGGGCAAAAAGCCTTCGAGATTCAAAGCAACAACCCTGCTTCTTCAACGATATCAAGCCAACTTTTAACATGTTCATGAGAGGGATAAAACTACAGTAGAACCTTGACTGTTGAAGCATACTTGGATTCATATCATTAGGAGGTGTTGGGCTTCAGATGGAGTCAGGAGTTGTCACTTGATCAAGGATTCTAACACTTTGCTTAAATTGGGTAGACAGGCTAATAGGCCGATAGTTTTAGAAGGATCTCATTTCTCACTGGGAGCCTTTATAAGACAGGGACTACAGAAGCCTGATTCTCAGCTAGGTGGAAACACAGACTGTTGCGGACACAAGCGTACAATTTGGAGAGGAAGCAGAAGACAGTCAGGTAACCATCTTCAAAGAAATGGCAGGGATTGATCCTGTTCGCAAGCAATTTGAGTGTCAAGCTTTGATATAGATCTAGCAACTTTCCTAGTTGGATGATAGTGAAAGCCTGGTGTCAAGGATGAAACGGACAAATAGGCAAGGTTGTCCATGTCTTAAGTGTGGAATTGCAGCAAAATGCTCAGCGCGGAGGTTTTGATTTATCAATAGGAGAAGCAAGCTACTTCAGGGCCATTGATGAGACAAAATCGATGATTTCGATTATGGTTGAGAATGTTTGCAATTATCAAAAATCTTCGAAACCTAGCCATTTAGTTGAGATAGAATCACAAGCAGATTACCTGCATACTGTCGCCGGAGCATTCTCCTAATACTCGGCTGACATGGTGCTCGCAAGGCAAACATGATGCACTTCAGCTCGAGACAACATGACGATACTGATGTGAAAAAGTGATTATAAAATGGGATAACAGCGGAACAAGCTGGAGTGAGACATTGGCTGAGAGTGTGGTTTCACTTGTAGGTCCAAAAAGCGATAAACGTGGGTGTCATACACGGATCCACTCAGTAACGTTCCTGCAGCTTTCAGATTGTTGTTGACCAAAGTATGAGTTCCAGTGAACGAGTATATTGTGTCTGGTGTTGGCTTAATGGAAATGTGTGTCTTGGATCGCTAGCATCCTGGAGTTCAAATCCCACTTGCTGTTGAATTAATACCACTTGGGTTGACTCTGCCTTCATCCTTCTGATGTTGGCAATAGTGCAAGATTGTATGGTATCGCTGTATTGGAGTGGTGATCTGTCAGGATGTGCCAATAGCCAAGGAGACTTGCTTTAGGCAGCACCAAATGTTCGCACGAGTTTGGTTCCAATGATGAATGGAAGAGAATATTGGAAGAAAGAACACAAGGCAGCCGCAGTCAGCCTTGTTTATATTGAAGAACAGTTTCATGACAAGGGAATGAACAACGTTGATGGTGAGAGTAAAAACTGAAGGTTGATGTTGACATGATTAAGTTCTGAGAAGGGGAGAATTTTGTGTACAAACCGCTCAGGATTTGAGCACAAAAATGCATCAAGAAGATACTTGTTTCATAATTTGATGAGTGAATTCACATCAGATTTGAAATGGAATTGAGGTGAGGTATGCAACATGGCAAGAGTTAAAATGCAACTGACAACCAGGAGCCAGTCTGTCTGTGAGAGTGAAAGAACATTCGTTTTGATGAACCGTAAAGTCTCCAATAGCCATAATGTCGCAGTTGAATGTCGAAAGACAGTGCCATGAAATACTATCAGGATAGCATCAAAAATAGCACACTTGGGCAATGACTGGAAGCGATACAAAAAAGTATAGGTAGCCTAGTGCAAAAGTGCTCGCAAAAGCATGTAAATCTCTTGTGCCCGTGTCCCAGTGATGCCTCATGGCCAATGGTAGAGAGGCCTTTGCATGAATACACAGAACCATGAAGGCGAAAAAAATCAAGCCAATGAGGATGTTATAGTGGGGCGGGATATGTGAAATCGGTGTGCACTTTCTGATAAGAAGCATGAAACTTTGCCCTATGGTTTTGGTGTGCCAATTTCAAAAATTGCGGGGAAACCATCGATGTCACGCCAGCGGTTTCCGCCAAAAATTAGAGAAATTCAAATGGCCCGCCGCAAAACACATTTTTTCCCATTAAACGCTCTAATGCCGATTGCCTGAGTCTTGATGTCTATAGACCTAGTTGTTTTGAGGTCAAGGAATCATAATAATCACATGTGAAGACTCTTAACATATTCTTTAGTAAAAAAAAATTTTTAACGCCCATAGCCGCAATTCCTTCACAGTCAACATCAAAGTGAGTGAAACAAACCGTGCCATCCTTGGCACCAATACAATTTTATGAGTTTAAGGGATCCAAATTGTGTGTCTTCGTTTGTAAAGAGTCACCTATGCTACACAAACAAAATGAACATGAACAAGTTCCAAAATTACCACCAAGCGGTTACTATTGCTCCAGTAGCTCACGGCTTAACTCTGTATCTATTCAGCATGAATGATCAGGTCCACCTGTGAGTTCTTAGAATATTATTATTTTCCTCATATGCAGGAACTATAATTGACTGGAAAAACTAGGAAAACCATGTGCTAAGGGTTGAGCACATGCTGTCATTTAAAGTTGTCCGAATTACTCAACATATAGTCACTATGTACTGTAGTGGTTGTGTTCACATGGCCAGGATTCTGTCTACTCTCTGTTACATTGTCCCGAGAGATAGCACAACTGTGTTATATGGCAGATTTTGCTTTGACCACAGTGCATCTTTTAGTGCATTCTTTTTCATCCACTTTTCAAACAGTTCTTGACAACCTTTGGCTGCCTCTGGCAGAGCTAGACCAAGCATGGAGTCATGGGGAATCATCTTGTCACTCTCTCCCAGCCCCAATATATCTGGTGATGGAAATTGGCTTTCCTACAGTGATGTCCCCAGATATGCGCTGCCTATAACGCCTTTTCACATGTCTGTTCCATTGGAAAGAATTCACAAACTTGAAGTTGAGGACGGGTTGTGATCTATTGTTATGCCAGTTTCCAGTGTGAAGTAGTTGTCCTCTGAGGGTAGAAGACTAGAACAATCGCCTGCCTTCTCAAATGTCTATGTGCTTCTATTTTGCTTTCTCTGTGGACATTTGCCAAACTCTTCATAGATGATACAGACAGACCTTTCTGAAAGAGAATGTCAGATCAGTATCACGTTTTCGGTGTTCTATTATGAAATGAGTAGTGCCAAGGTACATGGATGGACATCTCTACGGTCGGAGTTGTGAACTACTGCGACAGATCTTCCTACCACGCTTAACAGCTATTGAAGACCAAATAACTGTGTAATGGATGAGGAGCGTGCTTACGTCATTGTCTCAATACTTGTTCTGGCATTTGAACTCCTAAAATCATTCCGACCAGATCAGAGAGGACATGGAGATCGTCATATTGCTCATCACGTAAGGAACCACTGAACGGTATTTTTTCTCAAAGCACTTCTTTGCGATCACTGCTTTGCTACTCCATCATCATGAGGCTATCATAGAGTATCAAGGTTGCAGCGGGAGCAAGGGCGTCACAAATATCGTCATTGAATGACAAGTACAGTACCAAAATTGCTGTGATATAGCTTCTAGTTGGAATATGTTGGTAGGAGTTCTCTGCAGTCTAGGTGGAGATGGATGTTTCCATTTGTGTAGCCACCTAATTTTTGAAGCCGCTCCACAATACAATGCTTGAGATCAGTAAGTTTGAAACATGATTCCTGGTCGCCTCCCCAATTGACCATTATCTCAATATATAGATACCGACCATCAGCAAATGAAGTGAGTCTGCGTTGATTTGGGACACTTTTCATCGAAGTCTCGTAATCTATGTTGTTATAGAATAATGTCAAGCACTTTAAAGTAATACAGTTCAATTCAATAGCGATATATCTTCCAACTGAGCAATTTTGCCAACAGTTTTGTCTTCGAGTCTGTTAGCGATATTTCGGACATGGTATCAAAGGGATATTGTTTTGGCTTTGTGAAAGTCCCCTGTTGTTTCATCACAAGAAAAAACAAGCTGATCGATGACCTTCTTCTGTTTCCATTGGACATGCTGTGAGTGGTTTGAATCTGCAATGGTGTTTTTCTAGTGGTGACGGAACTGTATTCGAACAGCCTTCTCTGCGCAGCTTCCTGCTCTCCACTTGTTTGCATTACACAGGACGTTAACATGCTTTGTGCCATTTCGCTCATGCTCACCAACGTTTTCTCCATGCGTCGCACTCAATCGGTCGTTGAAATGTTAGTGCTTTCCATGGCCACGATGGTTCAAGCTTCATTAAGGGCAGATCAATTCGTAGTCAGTGTTGCATAAACCTTTAGGAGGGTTTATGAGAATTTTCACATGTCTTGACACCGAGCACAAGGTCCCAGTTTTGTTCGGTGAACCGGTGCACGCGCATGCCGGACAAGTTTAAGTCTTTTGGACATGCAATCACTAGAGTGACATCACGCGAATTGGCAGTCACTGGTTTCTAAAAATAGGTAAAGATAACGTTGGTGAATATACTTGAGATAAATGTATTCCAGTTTCATCTCGTCATTTAGGTCGCGGATACTTTTGATATAGCTCCCTGCGACGAGAAATATCATTATCAATAATCGTGCTTTGTATTAAATCACTGAAAGAAGGCTCTGAAAGTGTGGAACTCACTGAAATGAGTGAATCAATTAAGCAGTATAATGTAACAGTTGGAAGTCACCAAGTCTCTATGTTCTGCCATTAAAATGAGAATGAGTAAAACAACAACAATCATTGGATGATAATTGTGTTTTATTACATTTATTACATTACACATTTGCTATTGCATTTATACTGACAATGGTGCATAATATACATCAAGAATGTGCTAAATCAAGCCTTACAGGTTTCTGCTCTAGTGGCAGAACACAATGTATTTATAGGATATAAGTTAGTGCAAGTTAATGCAATAATGAATATCTTTCTATGAAAATTAGTGTTATAAACACAATATCTAAAATTTTCAGCAGAAGATGTAGGTTATGAGTCTTCTAATGGTTTTAATTGGATCATTTGACCTCAAAAACATAGGTATAAGGACAAAAAAAAATAAAAAATCAAGATAACGGCAATCGGGCTACTTAGAGCCGTTTTATGGCAAAGAATGTTTTGTGCGGCGGCATTTTGATATTCTTAATGTTTTGGCAGACCGCGGAGTGAGTCGTGGTTCCGCAATTTTTGAAATCAGCATACCGAACCCCCCTCCCACCTCCACCGCCAGGGCAACGTCTGCTTCTTTCCAGAATGCACAACCCACCAAAAAATTTACTATCCGCCCATCTAGTACGCAGACAGCGGAAAATTTCAGATAACACTCTCAGGTATGGAAGATGAGTGTTCACAAAGGCAGCAATCTGGAGAGTTCACTTTCATGAAAGAGTGGAAATGGCAGAGAAATTGCCGACAAATCCTCGTGAATTAGCGTAGAGATACTTAGCGGCGTCACTTAGGTACCCTTGCTGTGGCAGGACTCGAAAAATGAGTTGAGAATGAGTTCGTCATTGGATTGAGTCATAGTTATTATAATACGTATATAGAATAAAGAATGACAAGGGACAAAAGGATCATTCGTTCACCAATGCACATGCCAAGGCCACATGAGAGAATCGCAAGAGTTTCAATCGAACTCCCTAAGTCATAGCAAGGCACCTCTGATGGCGTCGGGAAGAGCAACGCAGAAGTAGATGCAATGGCCACCCAAATCCATGAGCATGTCATGGCAGTGATCTACCCGGTTATTTTACACCATCTGATAGCATTAACCTCGCGATGCATTAACCATTGAGTTTGGGATCCTGTGCTATCATGCGGCCATGACTGGAACATGTTTTTTCGCCGTACCCTTCAGAGTAATGCAGCTCAGGATGTCAGACACAGGGCTCAATGTAACATGAAAGTAATGATTTACTAAAGTCTTTGGAAATGGAGAACACATGCTGAAACAGCAATACTATGGAAGTTTGGTATCTCACAAGGCACAAGGGCTTGGGAGGGTTGACTATCCACTTCAGACAACGAATTAGTGTCTCTACTCACATCTTTGGTTGACTGCTGACCAAGGGCTAATGAGCTCACCACCCAGTTTTTTGAAATTAGAAGTTGTGCCCTCTTACAGAGCAGATTGCCTCGGATCAGTGTTACGAGTGCCCCCTCCGGGTATGAGATCAGCAGTTTCCCTCCTGCTTAAGCAGGATAGCCTTGAATGGCAACGAGCTATACCACCCGGTTTTAAGTGCCGAACTTCCTATAACCCTCTGCCTTAAGTAAGAAACAGGTCTTAGCATGAGAGCCAGTAGGAGGATTTGGTTAGGAGAGGCTCTTGTGAGGCGCTTGCTAATATTTGGACATTTCAGAAGAGATGACGATCTCAACAACAAAGCCCAATGCCAAACATATTCCTTTTAACATGAAGTGTCAAAAATTCATGTTGTAATTTGCTTTAATATTTTAGTTCTCCACTTCAAATTAAATTGTTTATATCTCAACATCTCACCAGGTGGGCACCAATCCATATAGACAGTTTTGATTGACTGTTGCATGTACGATTACTCTTCACAGAGCGATCAGTGCCTGCCC
>CM068968.1:22921147-22932807 GCA_035128595.1 Eptatretus atami
TTACATTTTAAAGCTAAACAAAGAAGTATAAAACACTTTCATCTCAATATTTTCCTGAATAAATTTGGTGCCTTTTGATTGAAACCAAATGTTAGAGGATGTGAAGATTCGTTTGCAGCTGTGCCTGATTGCACACACCATTTTCATATTTTAAGATCTGATATTCCATGACTAGAAAGGTGATGAGTGTTTTTCTCTGTCATAGTCTGGTTACTTTTCTATTCAGTTCAGGAATCTCGTTTGTTTAAATGAGATGTTACCTGGCCCGAGTTTGCAGGTTCTGCATAGGCTACTCGTAAGCAGCATTTTTGCATTGTCCAGCAGGAGTAGTTGTCCGATAATATTTGAGGAGTTTTTCGAACTTAAAATATACATATATATATATTTTTTTTTTTTTTTAATGAGATTTTGCCACCACAAAACCAAAGGCCACTTCAAGGTGGGGCTACACAAGGAAAGTAGAGATAGTTTAAACAGAAAGTAGGAATCTATTGACATTCCTCTGAATTGAGGTAGGTTGGATTGAAAGGAAGCAGGATGCGGGTAATGAAACAGAAGACCAAGAGAACCCGAAGAAGTAAAGAGCAAAGATGGATCGGTCATCAGGAGGAAACTGTTCCAAAGTCATGCAGTGGCGGAAAAAAAAACAGAATACCTCATAGTCTTACTCCTCGGGACAGATACAATGTATGGATGGGAAAAATCCTGCCAATGTGTCAAGTGACTGAATGTGTAGAAAAAGCTCAAAGAACGACGGACCGAGAGAGGTTCTAGGCGATGATGCCAACTCCTGTCCCACGGAAATGGCAGCACGTCGCTGGATTTCTGTCAAGGAAGAGATAGGTGAACAGGCTGGAGCACCAGCTCAATATTGCCAATAATACTCCATGACAGGTTGTATAGTGCCTGTGTATAGACGGAGCAGAGCAGCTTGAGGAAGGTATGCCGGCACACAAATAAGCAGCCAAGGTGCTTGGAGACTCTTTGAGCTGCACCAGAGATGTACTTTTCCCGCATGAGGTTTGAGCTATATCCATCCAAGCAGACGGATAACAGAAGTTCCTGCAAAGGTGAAGAATCCATAGACAGGGTTGGAAAACAAGGTGATCTTGAACTTAGACACAGACAACAAGTGGGTCTTTTGGTTGAAACTAAACAAGCCAGTCTTTTCCCAGTTAATCAACACTCTCTAGGTCCTGATTGAGAGTGTAGCAGAATGTACATGAGGAAGAGGAGCTAAGGTTCATGGTAGTAGTATACAGTGTTGAGTCATCTGTCATCTGGGTCATCTGGCAAAAAGCCTTCGAGATGTCAAGAGCAACAACCCTGGCTTCTCAACGATGATCCAAACCATATTTACATGTTCAGTGATGAGGGATAAAACATCACCAGTAGACCTTGAATGTTGAAAGCCATACTGGACATCAGTTAGGAGGTTGTGGGCTTCAGATGAGTCATGAGTTGTCACTTGATCAAGGATTCTAACACTTTGCTTAAATGGATAGAAGGCTAATAGGCCGATAGTTAGAAGGATCTCATTTCTCACTGGAGCCTTTAAAGACAGGGACTACAGAAGCCTGATTCCAGCTAGGTGGAAACACAGACTTTGACGGAACAAGCGATACAATTTGGAGAGAACAGAAGACAGTTCAGGTGAACTCATCTTCAAAGAAATGGCAGGGATTCGATCTGTTCCCAGCAGATTTGAGATGTCAAGCCCTTGAATAATCTTAGCAACTTTCCTAGTTGTGATGATAGTGGAAAGCCTGGTGCAAGATGGACAGGACAAATAGGCAATGGGTGTCCATTGTCTTCAAGTGTGGAATTGCAGCAAAATGCTCAGCGAAGAGGTTGACTTTATCAATAGGAGAAGCAAGCACTTCAGGGCCATTTGATGAGGACAAGAATCGATGATCGATTATGGTTGAGAATGGCTATTAGCAATTTTATCAAATCTTGATAACCTCAGCCATTTATTTGAGATAGAATCACAAACAGATTCTGCATACTGTCGCCGAGCATTCTCTAATACTCGCTGACAGTGGTTGCTCGCAAGGCAAACAAGTGATGCACTTCACTCGAGACAACATGACGATACTGATTGAAAAAGTGATTATAAATGCGTAACAGCAGAACAAGCTGGAGTGAACATTGGCTGAGAGTGTGGTTTCACTTGGTAGGTTCCAAAAAGCGATAAAGTGGGTCATACACGGATTCCACTCAGTAACTTCCTTGGCAGCTTCAGATTGGTTGTGACAAAGGATGAGTTCCAGTGAACGAGATATGTGTCTGGTGTTGCTTAATGGTAATTGGTGGTCTTGGGATCTAGCATCCTGAGTTCAAATTCCCACTTTCGCTGTTGAATTAACCACTGGGTTGACTCTGCCTGTCATCCTTCTGATGTTGGCAAAATGAGTGCCAGATTGATGGTTATCTGTATTGGAGTGGTGACTGTCCAGGATGTGCCCAATAGCCAAGGAGACTGCTTAGGCAGCACCAATGTTCTGCACAGATTCTGGTTCAATGGATGGAATGGAAGAGAATATTGGCAAGAAAAGAAACACACAGGCAGCCCAGTCAGCCTTTTATATTGGAAGACAGTTTTCATGGACAAGGATGAACAACAGTTGATGGTGAGAGTAAGAAAATCTGAAGTTTGATGTTGACATGATTAAAGTTTCTGAGAAGGGGGAGAATTTTTGTTGTACAAACCCAGGATTTGAGCACAAAAATACATCAAGAAGATACTTGTTCAGTATTTGATGAGGAATCACATCAGGATTGAAATGATCTGAGTGAGGTCATGCAACATGGCAAAGTTTAAATGCACTGACACCAGGAGCATCTGTGCTGTAGGAGAGTGAATGAACCATTCTTTGTGATGAACTTAAAGTCTCCAAAGACCATAATGTCAGCAGTTGAATGTCGAGACAGTGCCATGACAATACTATCAGTGATAGCATCAAAAATAGCACAATTGGGCAATGATGGAAAGCGATACAAAAAATATAGGTAGCCAGTGGCAAAAGTGCTCGGCAAAAGCATGTAAACTCTTGTGCCGTGTCCTCAAGGGAGCCCTCATGGCCAAGTGGTAGAGAGGCCTTTGCATGAATACACAAACCATGAGAAGGGAAAAAAATCAAGCCAATGGAGGATAGTATTGGGGCGGATATGTGAATCGGTGTGCACTTCTGGAAAGAAGCATGAAACTTTGCCCTAGGGTTTTGGGTGTGCCAATTTCAAAAATTGCGGGAACCACGATGTCACTCCAGCGGTTCCCGCCAAAAATTAAGAAATTCAAAATGGCCGCCGCCAAACACATTTTTTCCCATAAACGGCTCTAAGTAGCCCGATTGCCTTGATCTTGATGTCTATACTATGTTTTTGAGGTCAAGGAATCCAATAAAACACATGTAAGACTCTTAACATATATCTTTATTGTAAAAAAAAATTTTAAACGCCATAGCGCAATTTCCTTCAACAGTCAACATCAAAAGTGAGTGCACCGATTGCCATCTTGGCACCAATACAATTTTTATGAGTTTAAGGGATCCAATTGTGTGTCATCGTTCTGTTAAAGAGACCCTATGCTACACAACAAAAATGACATGAACAAGTTCCAAGAATTACCACCAGCGTTACTATTGCTCCAGTAGCCAGGCTTAACTCTGTACTATTCAGCCATGGAATGATCAGGTACAACACATGTAGTTCCTTTAGATATTATGTATTTCTTCAATACTGCAGGAACTATATGATGGAAAAACTAGGGAAACCATGTGCTAAGGGTGCAGCACATGTGTCCATTTAAAATGTTGTCGATTACTCTAACATATCAGTCACTATGTCACTGTAGTGTTGTGTTAACATGGCCAGGATTTACTTCTTACTCTCGTTACATTGTCCCGAGCAGAAGCACAACTGTGTACATGGCAGATTTGCTTTGACACAAGTGCATCTTTTAGTGCATTCCTTTTTGCATCCACATTTCAACAGTTCTTGACAACCTTTGGCTGCCTCTGCAGAGTAGACCAGCATGGAGTCCATGGGGAATCATCTTTCACTCTCTCCCAGCCCCATATATCTGGTGATGGAACATTGGGCTTTCCTACAAGTGACTGTCCCCAGATATGCCCTGCCTGATAAACAGCCCTTTTCACATGCTGTTCCATGGAAAGAATCACAACTTGAAGTTGAGGACGGGTTGTGATCTATGTTATCCAGGTTTCCAGGTGTGAATAGTTTGTCTCTGAGGGTAGAAGGACAGACAATCCCTCCTTCTCATAAATGTCTATTGCTCTATTTGCTTCCTCTGTGGACAGTTGCAAAACTCTGTCATTGATACAGACAGACCTTTCTGAAAAGAATGTCAATCAGATCACGTTTCGTGTTCTATTATGAATGAGTAGGCCAAGGTACAATGGGAGGACAGTCTCACGGTCGGAGTTGTGACGTACTGCGACAGATTCTTTCCTACCACGCTTAACAGCATTGAAGACCAATAACTGTGTAATGGATGAGGCAGCTGTGCTTACTTCATTGTCATCAATAACTTGTCCTGCATTTGAACCTCCTAAAATCATTCCGACCAGATCGAGAGGGACACTGGGAGATCGTCATATTGCTCATCACGTAAGGAACCACTGAAGCGGTATTTTTTCTCAAGCACTTCTTTGCGAATCAGCTTTGCTACTCTCATCATCATGACGGCTTCATCATAGAGATCAAGGTTGCAGGCGTGGAGCAAGGCGTCACCAATATCGTCATTGAATGACAGTAACAGTACCAAAATTGCTGTGATGATTCTAGGTTTGGAATATGTTGTAGGAGTTTCTCTGCCAGTCTAGTGGAATGGATGTTTCCAGTTGTGTTACCACCTAATTTTTGAAGCCGCTCACAATACAATGCCTTGAGATCAGTAAGTTTGAAAACATGATTCTGGTCTCCTCCCAATTGACCATATTCCTCAATATAAGATACCCTCAGCAAATGCAAGTGAGTCTGCGTTGATTTGGTGACACTTTTCAATCGAATGTCTTCGTTGAGATCTATGTTTGTTATAGAATAATGTCAAAGCACTTTAAGTGATATACAGCATCAATAGCGATCATATCTCCAACTGACAATTTTGCAACAGTTTTTGTATCTCGGAGTTCTGTAGCGATATTTCGGACATGGGTATCAAGGATATTGTTTTGGCTTTGTGAAAGTCCCCTGTTGTTTCATCACAGAAAAACAAGCTGATCGATGACTCTCTTCTGTTTCATTGGACATGCTGGAGTGGTTGAACTGCAATGGTGTTTTTTCAGTGGTGACGGAACTGTATTCGAACAGGCCTTTTCTTGCAGCTTCCTGGCTCTCTCCACTTTTGTTGCATTACACAGGACGTAAATGCTTTGGTGCCATTTCGCTTCATGCTCAGCCAACGTTTTCTCCATGCCGTCGCCATCATCGAGTCGTGAAATGTTTATGCTCCATGGCACATGGTTCAGTTCATTAAGGGCAGATCAATTCGTAGCTAGTGTTGCATAACCTTTTATGGATGGGTTTATGAGATTTCCACCATGTTCTTGACACAGAAGCACAAATGTCCCAGTTTGTCGTTGAACGGTGCAGCGCATGCCCGAGGAGCAAGTTTAAGTCTTTTGGACATGGCATCAGCTAGATGATCATCACCACATGGAAGTCACTGGTTTCTGAAAAATAGGAAAGATATACTTGGTGAAAATGTATTTCCAGTTCATCTCGTCACGTTTAGGTCCGGATACTTTTGATTATACTCCTGCTGACGAGAAATATCATTATCAATAATCTGTGCTTTGTATATAAACACTGAAAGAAGCTCTGAAATGTGAAATCACTGAAATGAGTTGAATCAATTAAGCATGTATAATGTGAGACATTGGAAGTCACCAATGTCATCTGAATGTTCTGCATTAAATGATGAATGAGTAAAACAACAACATCAGATTGGATGATGAAAGTTTGTGTTTTATTACATTTATTACATTTACACAATTTGCTATGCATTTATATGACAATGGTGCATGAATAACATCAAGAATGTGCTAAATTCAAGCCTTACCAGGTTTCTGCTCTAGTGGCATGAACACAATTATTTAAGGAATTAAGGTTAGGTGCAAATCAATATGATACGTTTCTATGAAAATTAGTGTTATAACAGCAATATTTTAAAATTTTCAGCATGAAGATGTAGGTTATGAGTCTTCTAATGTGTTTTATTGGATTCATTGACCTCAAAAACATAGGTATAGACATCAAGATCAAGGCAATCGGGCTACTTAGAGCCGTTTTATGGGCAAAAATGTTTTGCGGCGGCCATTTTGAATTTCTTAATTTTTGGCCAGAACCGCTGGAGTGACGTCGTGGTTCCCGCAATTTTTGAAATCAGCATACCCAACCCCCCCCCCCCCCCCCCCCCCCCCCCCCCCCCCCAGGGCAAAGTTTCATGCTTCTTTCCAGAAGTGCACAACTCCACCAAAAAATGTTACATATCCGCCCCACTAGTAGCCAGACACTGCAAAATATTCAGATAACACCTCAGTATGGAGATGAGTTTCACAAAGAGCAAGCAAATCTGGAGAGTTCAGTTTCATGAAAGAGTGGATGGCAGAGAAATTGCCACAAATCCCTCTGATATTAGCGTAGCAGATACTTAGCGGCGTCAACTTAGGTACCCTTGGTGGCAGGACTCGAAAAATGGAGGTTGAGAATGAGTTTCATTGGATTGAATAGTCATAGTATTATAATACGTATATAGAAAAAGAAAGACAAGGGCAAAAGGATCATTCGTTCACCAATCACATGCAAGGCCACAATGAGAGATATCAAGAGTTCAAATGAATCCCTAGTCATAGCAGAGGCACCCTGATGGCGTCGGGAAAGCAACCAGAAGTAGATGCAATGGCCACCCACCATCCATGCATGTCCATGGCAGTGTATCTACCCCGGTATTTTACACCCACTGATACATTAACCTCTCGATGCATTACCATTGAGTTTGGGATCCTGTGCTATCAAGCGGCCATGACCTGGAACATGTTTTTCGCCTGTACCCTTCAGAGTAATCAGGCTCAGGTTGTCAGACACAGGGCTCAATGTACATGAATGTAATGATAAACTAAAGTTCTTTGAAATGGAACAACCAGCCCCATGCACTGAAACAAGACAAATATAGGAAGTTTGTATCTTCACAAGGCAAAAAGGGCTGGGAGGGGTTGACTAGTCCACTTCAAGACAACAATTAGTGTCTCTACTCACATCTTTGGTTGACTGCTGACCAAGGCTAATGAGCTCAACCCACCCAGTTTTGAAATTAGAGTTGTCCCTCTTCTAGACAGATTGCCGATCAAGGCTTACGAGTGCCACCTACCCGGGTATGAGATCAGAGTTGTCCCTCTCTTAAGCAGATAGCCTTGAATGGCTAACGAGCTATACCCACCCGGTTTTAAGGTGCCGGGAACTTGCCTAAACCCTCTGCCTTAAGTAAGAAACAAGGTCAGCATGAGAAGCCAGGTAGGAGGATTTGGTTAGGAGAGGCTCTTTGAGGCGCTGTGCTATATTTGGGACATTTCAGAAGAGATGGAGATGCTCAATCAACCAACCCAATCCCAAACATATTCCTTTTTACATGAAGTGTCAAAAATTCATGTTTGTAATTTGCTTTAATTTTAGTTCTCCAGCTCAAATTAGAATTGTTTATACTCAACATCCACCAGGTGGTGCAAACCAATCATATATCCAGTTTTGATTTGACGTTGATGTACGATACTCTTCACAGAGCATCAGTGCTGCCAAAGCAGTTTCCTGGCAAGGGTTATACTGGGTGATTTCCCATTGCCTTCCAAATGTTGTTTGTCTGTGCTCAATCCTTTTAAATGCTGAACATCAAGCAAGGAAGCAGCATGTACCATTTTTTAAATCTTCAGTATGACTCGACCGGTTTCGAACCACCGACCTAAACCACCGATCTCCATGACTAAGAAGGCTCGAACCATTATGCCACCAAGTCTGGTTATAGATTTCCATTATTTAAGGAACAATCATCATAACTAATGGAAATTGTGGTGGCCAGCCCCATTTTAATGACTTTTCATTTGATATAAGAAGTTGAGTGTTTTTAAAAATTAATTAATTATTTATATTATATTTTTGCTTCAAAATCTAGGCTCATGGAAGTGCGTTGTGATGCAAGGTAAAGTGGCAATGAATTGACAACAAGGCAACAGGGAAAAAGTTGGACACTGATCAAGGACATGAACGAAAGGAAAGGAGTGGAGCGTGTGACATGAGATGGTGGTGCACCGGTTGCTTGATGTCCTGGAAGGAAGTGTTATAATACCGTCTAAGAAAGGGGGTTCTACATGTGGGAGAATAGGAATAAAAGAGTTGTGCTATGCAGTAAGCCTGGAATTTTGGAGTTTAGCCACAAAGGGGTTACTGCAAGAATGTGTGCATTCTGCAACTGTTGGGGAGGGCCAGAGGACTGTGACAGAAGATGGAGTTAGACCGGAGGAGAGGCAGTAACATTGATAGACCATCGACATGTTTGCAATTTGAAAGTTGCAAGTCTTGTGCTTCTGCCTCATCATGGGAGATGTCAACACTGTTGAGTGCTATCGCCTATATATTCTGCAGAAATCACGAGAGGCAGATACAGTGTTGGCATGCGAGATTATAGTGGAGAGCAGTACTCATTGAGCTACGGACAAAGGTCTTGTGTGCTATGAGTAATTTTGTATTTTCAAGGAAAGACTTGGAACGACAGAGGATGCCCAATCTGCAACTGGTTATGAAGGCCTGCTCTGCTACATGGTCGGGTTATGCGAGGTCATGGCAGATGATAAAGCCTTGAATTTCAGGAGCCTGAAACTTTCTAGTGGCTAGCCATATAAATAGAGAGGTGGGAACATTTGATGATCTTTCTGGAACGATAGCATGAGTCTGTGAGATTTTCTGTGATTGAAGGAAAAGCTCCATTTATCGGAACAGCATCTAATCAATTCCATATCAGCGGAGTATAATGCAGTAGCTGTCTGCCTCTCATTAGGATTGGGGTGTACTACATGACATGATGTGGTTGTTGTCTGCAAAAAGGAAGAGAGGGTTTTCCTGGGTATCAGAGAGGTCATTTACATGGATGGGGAACAAGAATGGGCCCAAAACATTGCCCTGGAGCACTCTGGCATCACTGGCAGAGAGAAAAGGTTTGCATTGATAGCAACTAATGTGTTTACCTTGTGAGTAGAGGAAGTCAGAAATCCAGAGACGGTATGCCACGAGCTGATAATAATAATGGTTCCCTTACAAGGAACTACAATTGCAGGATGATGCCATTAGGCCCGGCATAGCCTGTGTAATGGTTGCCAACACATGACTATTTGTCTCCGCTCTATCTTTTTTAAATGTGAAGCATCAATCAAGATATGCCTGATGTTGGCTTAATGGTTCGGATGGTGGGCTTGGAATCCGAGGGTCCTGAGTTCAAATCTTGCTTGAAATTGAATTGATACCAGGTGAGGTTGACTCAGCCTGTCATCCTTCTGAGGTTGGCAAAATGAGTACCAGCTTGCTGGGATGATTGAGCGATTTGAGTATCCTGTGTTGGAGTGGTGACCTGTCCAGGATTGTGCCCAGGAGACTGCTTTGGCAGCACAAATGCTCTGCACAGAGAATGGTCCCAATGGATGGATGGATGGATCTCTTCACTCCTGCAAATATCAATGAAGGTGTTCAAGCCGAGGTGTAGGTTGTACTTCTCAGAAGTAGTTTCTTCAGTCAAAGAATGTTCAAGGATTGGAACAGCCTCCCAACTTCCCTGGTGGAATCCACATCTGGAACACACTTTAAAAACAACTTGGACAAATCTTGGAAAAGTGAAATCCTCACTCTGCACTGACTGCCAGCATATGTTCCTTCATGTTCCATCATTGATGATGATGATGATGATGATGATTGGTAATACTTTACTGCAACATTGGACAAAGCATTTCAGAAATACTATATTGTAAGGACATTACATGTTTTTCAAACGGGACCTGTGCACCTCTTCACCCGTCGCAATACCCCAAGAGACGAATATCGAATCCCAAAAATGTTTTTGCCTTGAAGAAAAAAACGAATCGAATTGTTGATGGTTGTATCATTAATACAATTTCAGTAAAGTGGGAAATTTCAAGCACACTGTTGGCAGATTTCTTGCTGATGGTAAAATCGTTCTCACATAATTCATGAGAGTCCAGGTCACACCATCACACACAATACCTTTTTTTTGTTAGTTGATAAGGAGAGGTGCAACGTTAACATCTCTGACTTATTTTATGAATTTTAAGTGTACTGAATGCATATTGGGCTCGCTTCAGCCTTTCACCATAACTCCGCAACTATTGGGAATGCTTCTTTGTGGTGGTTGCATCCCCCAACGCAAGAAGGGGCCAAATCTTCTCCACTCTTCCCTGCTGCCCGGATTCGGCGGAGCAGCGAGGTCATGGTCAGAGTGTCATTTGGTCCCCGTGGACCGGCCCACTCCCTATCAAGTTACACACAAACACTGAAACACCACACATCATGCTCACACATGCATCACATATCGACAACAAATGTTCTTTCTTTTTTTCTTCTCTGAGGAGTGACCTCCCTTCGGCAGTCCTCCCCTTTCTCCTCATTCTAGCTGGAGACAAAAAAACTCACATGGGATCCTGACCTCCTCAACCCTAGAAACACACACATACGCTTAATATCCTCCAATACAACACAGATGGGCTCATCAGCAAGGCCATGCAACTTAAACACTTCATTCACACAAACAACGTTCATATAGCCATCGTACAAGAAACCAAATTACATGAGAAAAACAAAACACTGACCTCCCCAACTGTGCACCGATACGCTCAGACAGACTGAAAGTCAGAGGTGGACGTCTCATCACATACATTCACAATTCAATTCGATACTCAGATATCACACAAGACACAAAAACCACTTCCACCACAGACAACACACTTGAACTTCAAGCTTTCAAAATCAAAACTGGTAACAAGCACACAAGAACATCATAAACATACATACCACCAGACAAATCCCCCACTGTACAACAAATACTCACCACAACCACCGAACCTTTACTCACTCCCAAACACCATTATCGGAGGGGGCTTCAATGCCAAAACATGGCCTGGTCACCCACCAACCATCACCACCAAACTCCGAGGTCAAACCATTGCCACACATCTAAATTCGTTATTATATTGAATGATCCAGACTAACCACACCCACACACACACACCACATCAAGCTGGTTACAATAACTCATCAACAAACATAACATTCTGTTCCCCATTACTTTGCAACACAACCACGTGGAAAACGTGCAACAACTCCTTCAGATCACCTACCTGTCATCATTACCACAAACACACCTATAGACCTTCAACGCAAACAAAAACACAATATTCACCAATTACAAAAAAGCGATGTGGGATAACTTTGTGCACGACACTGAACAAGAATTCCAACAACTCAACAATAACAATATCACCAACATTGACATCCACATAAAACAGTTCAATATGATCATCACAACCGCAACTACTGAATACATTCCAAAGGGCAACATCAAAAAAAAATACAACCCCAACTAC
>CM068968.1:22932832-22951863 GCA_035128595.1 Eptatretus atami
ATGACTGTCTGCATGATAGGTAGTTGCAAGCCAGCGTTGTTGGTGTTGTGCATTTTTGTGTTGGGTATTTTGTTTGTGAATAAGAGTTATGGGAGTGTGTCAAATGCTTTGCTGCTGTCTATTGTGGTGAGAATAGTTCGTTTTGGTGGTTTCCACTGTTGATGCTTACAAAGGTGTTTTGTGTGAGGATTTGTGAGGACAGTGGTGGTGGAGTGGTTTGGTTGAATCCGTGGTTGGGTGTATGCGAGTGGGATGTGAGGTTTGTGAGTGTCAGTATGATGCGTTCTGTAACTTTGCAGGGTGTGCATAGTAATGTGATAGGTCTGTAGGATGCTGCCCTGGTGGGATCTTTGTTTGGTGTGAGGATGGTAATGATTTTACCAATTTCAAAATTTAGGGAATTCTTGAGTGTTGGAAGGAGAAATTGTGAGGGCTGATACTCCGTGGCGTCCACAATGTTTTAAATGTAAGTAGGAAATGTTGTCAGGGCCGGAAACTGTGAGTTGTTGATATTTTTGATTATTGTTGTTTGTGTAGCGTGAATGGCGTGATGGTGGTGTCGCGTTGGCAGCTTAGTTTATGTCTCGCAATACTTCCTTCCTTTTTTCTGGGTTCTATATGACTTGTGTTGCGTCGTGGTCCATGAGGATGTTAATTTGTTGTTTCTCTGATGTATGGTTGTCGGTGGTAGTTATGGCTGATTGTGAGGGTGTTATGCCACTGTTGAGTTACCGATGCTGTTTGTGGTTTTGTACAAGTTGTTGGTATTGGTTGATGATCTCATCGTGTGCGTATAAAGGAGTGCCATTTTTGTTTGTTTTTTCCACTATTATTTTGTTGTTGATTTTGTGTTTAGTGTTTGAATCCTTTCTACTATGTCTTGTGCTTTGGGTGTTCGTGTGTTGTGTTTTAAGTTGTCTCGTTGTTTGATGAGGTGTGTGATTTCTGGCATGTAGTTGGGGTTTGTATTTTTTTTGATGTTGCCTTTGGAATGTATTCAGTAGTTGCGGTTGTGATGATCATATTGAACTGTTTTTATGTGGATGTCAATGTTGGTGATATTGTTATTGTTGAGTTGTTGGAATTCTTGTTCAGTGTCGTGCACAAGTTATCCCACATCGCTTTTTTGTAATTGGTGAATATTGTGTTTTTGTTTGCGTTGAGGTCTATAGGTGTGTTTGTGGTAATGATGACAGGTAGGTGATCTGAAGGAGTTGTTGCACCGTTTTCCACGTGGTTGTGGTGCAAAGTAATGGGGAACAGAATGTTATGTTTGTTGATGAGTTATTGTAACCAGCTTGATGTGGTGTGTGTGTGTGGGTGTGGGTTAGTCTGGATCATTCAATATAAATAACGAATTTAGATGTTGTGGCAATGGTTTGACCTCGGAGTTTGGTTGGTGATGGGTTGGTGGTGACCAGGCCATGTCTTTGCATTGAAGCCCCCTCCGATGATGGTGTTTGGAGTGAGTAAAGGTTCGGTGGTTGTGGTGAGTATTTGGTTGGTACAGTGGGGGATTTGTCTGGTGGTATGTAAAGTGTTTATGATGTTCTTGTGTGCTTTGTTTACCAGTTTTGATTTTGAAAGCTTGAAGTTCAAGTGTGTTGTCTGGTGGTGGAAGTGTTTTTTGTGTCTTGTGTGATATCTGAGTATCGAATTGAATTGTGAATGTATGTGATGAGACGTCCACCTCTGACTTTCAGTCTGTCTGAGCGTATCGTTGCACAGTTGGGGAGGTCAGTGTTTTGTTTTTCTCATGTAATTTGGTTTCTTGTACGATGGCTATATGAACGTTGTTTGTGTGAATGAAGTGTTTAAGTTGCATGGCCTTGCTGATGAGCCCATCTGTGTTGTATTGGAGGATATTAAGCGTATGTGTGTGTTTCTAGGGTTGAGGAGGTCAGGATCCCATGTGAGTTTTTTTGTCTCCAGCTAGAATGAGGAGAAAGGGAGGACTGCCGAAGGGAGGTCACTCTCAGAGAAGAAAAAAGAAAGAACATTTGTTGTCGATATGTGATGCATGTGTGACAGATGTGTGTGGTGTGTTCAGTGTTGTGTGTGTAACTTGATAGGGAGTGGGCCGGTCCACGGGGACCAAATGACACTCTGACCATGACCTCGCTGCTCCGCCGAATCCGGGCAGCAGGGAAGAGTGGAGAAATTTGGCCCTTCTTGCGTTGGGGGATGCAACCACACAAAGAAGCATTCCAATAGTTGCGGAGTATGGTGAAAGGCTGAAGCGAGCCCAATATGCATTCAGTACACTTAAATTCATAAAATAAGTCAGAGATGTTAACGTGCACCTCTCCTTATCAACTAACAAAAAAAAGGTATGTGTGGTAGGTGTGACCTGGACTCTCATGAATTATGTGAGAACGATTTACCATCAGCAAGAATTCTGCCAACAGTGTGCTTGAAATTTCCCACTTTACTGAAATTGTATTAATGATACAACCATCAACAATTCGATTCGTTTTTTTCTTCAAGGCAAAAACATTTTTGGGATTCGATATTCGTCTCTTGGGTATTGCGACGGGTAAGAGGTGCACAGGTCCGTTTGAAAAACATGTAATGTCCTTACAATATAGTATTTCTGAAATGCTTTGTCCAATGTTGCAGTAAAGTATTACCATCATCATCATCATCATCATATCAATGATGGAACATGAAGGAACATAGGCTGGCAGTCAGTGCGAGTGAGGATTCACTTTTCCAAGATTTGTCCAAGTTGTTTTTAAAGTGTGTTCCAGATGTGGATTCACCACGAGGGAAGTTGGGAGGCTGTTCCAATCCTTGAACATTCTTTGACTGAAGAACTACTTCTGAGAAGTACAACCTACACCTCGGCTTGAACACCTTCATTGATATTTGCAGGAGTGAAGAGATCCATCCATCCATCCTTGGACCATTCTCTGTGCAGAGCATTTGTGCTGCCAAAGCAGTCTCCTGGGCACAAGTCCTGGACAGGTCACCACTCCAACACAGGATACTCAAATCCGCTCAATCATCCCAGCAAGCTGGTATCATTTGCCACCTCAGAAGGATGACAGGGCTGAGTCAACCTCACCTGGTATCAATTCAATTTAAGCAAGATTTGAACTCAGGACCTCGATTCCAGCCACCATTCCGAACCATTAAGCCAACATCAGGCATATCTTGATTGATGCTTCAACATTTAAAAAAGATAGAGCGGAGACAAATAGTCATGTGTTGGCAACCATTACACAGGCTAGGCCGGCCTAATGGCATCATCCTGCAATGTAGTTCTTGTAAGGGAACCATTATTATTATCAGCTCGTGGCATATCCGTCTCTGGATTTCTGACTTCCTCTACTCACAAGGTAACAGCATTAGTTGCTATCAATGCAAACCTTTTCTCTCGCCAGTGATGCCAGAGTGCTCCAGGGCAATGTTTTGGGCCCATTCTTGTTCCCATCCATGTAAATGACCTCTCTGATACCCAGGAAAACCCTTCTTCCTTTTTTGCAGACACAACCACATCATGTCATGTAGTACACCCCAATCCTAATGAGAGGCAGACAGCTACTGCATTATACTCTGCCGCTGATATGAATTGATTAGATGCTGTTCCGATAAATGGAGCTTTTCCTTCAAATCACAGAAAATCTCACAGACTCATGCTATCGTTCCAGAAAGATCATCAAATGTTCCACCTCTCTATTTATATGGCTAGCCAATGAAAGTTTCAGGCTCCTGAATTCAAGGCTTTATCATCTGCCATGACCTCGCATAACCGACATGTAGCAGAGCAGGCTTCATAACCAGTTGCAGATTGGGCATCCTCTGTCGTTCCAAGTCTTTCCTTGAAAATACAAAATTACTCTATAGCACACAAGACCTTTGTCCGTAGCTCAATGAGTACTGCTCTCCACTATATATTCGCATGCCAACACTGTATCTGCCTCTCGTGATTTCTGCAGAATTATATGGCGATAGCACTCAACAGTGTTGAATCTCCCATGATGAGCAGAAGCACAAGACTTGCAACTTTCAAATTGCAAAATGTCGATGGTCTATCAATGTTACTGCCTCTCCTCCGGTCTAACTCCATCTTCTGTCACAGTCCTCTGCCCGTCCTCCAACGAGTTGCAGAAGTCACATTCTTGCAGTTAACCCCTTTGTGGCTAAACTCCAAATTCCAGGCTACTGCATAGCACAACTTTTTATTCCTATTTCTCCATCACATGTAGAACCCCTTTCTTAGACGGTATTATAACTTCCTTCCAGGACATAAGCACCGGTGCACCACCATCTCATGTCACACGCTCCACTCCTTTCCTTTCGTTCATGTCCTTGATCAGGTGTCCAACTTTTTCCCTGTTGCCTTGTTGTCAATTCCATTGCCACTTTACTTGCATCACAACGCACTTCCATGAGCCTAGATTTGAAGCAAAAAATAATATAAATAATTAATTAATTTTTAAAACACTCAACTTCTTATATCAAATGAAAGTCATTAAAAATGGGGCTTGGCCACCACAATTTCCATTAGTTATGATGATTGTTCTTAAATAATGGAATCTATAACCAGACTTGGTGGCATAATGGTTCGAGCCTTCTTAGTCATGGAGATCGGTGGTTTAGGTCGGTGGTTCGAACCGGTCGAGTCATACTGAAGATTTAAAAATGGTACATGCTGCTTCCTTGCTTGATGTTCAGCATTTAAAAGGATTGAGCACAGACAAACAACATTTGGAAGGCAATGGGAAATCACCCAGTATAACCCTTGCCAGGAAACTGCTTTGGCAGCACTGGCTCTGTGAAGAGTATCGTACATCAACGTCAAATCAAAACTGGATATATGATTGGTTGCACACCTGGTGGATGTTGAGTATAAACAATTCTAATTTGAGCTGGAGAACTAAAATTAAAGCAAATTACAACATGAATTTTGACACTTCATGTAAAAGGAATATGTTTGGGATTGGGTTGGTTGATTGAGCATCTCCATTCTTCTGAAATGTCCAAATATAGCACAGCGCCTCAAAGAGCCTCTCCTAACCAATACTCCTACCTGGCTTCTCATGCTGACTTTGTTTTTACTTAAGGCGAGGGTTTAGGCAAGTTCCCGGCACCTTAAAACCGGGTGGGTATAAGCTCGTTAGCCATTCAGGCTATCTGCTTAAGAGAGGGACAACTCTGATCTCATACCCGGGTAGGTGGCACTCGTAAGCCTTGATCGGCAATCTGTCTAGAAGAGGGACAACTCTAATTTCAAAACTGGGTGGTGTTAGCTCATTAGCCTTGGTCAGCAGTCAACCAAAGATGTGAGTAGAGACACTAATTGTTGTCTGAAGTGGACTAGTCAACCCCTCCCAGCCCTTTTTGCCTTGTGAAGATACAAACTTCCTATATTTGTCTTGTTTCAGTGCATGGGGCTGGTTGTTCCATTTCAAAGAACTTTAGTTTATCATTACATTCATGTACATTGAGCCCTGGTCTGACAACCTGAGCCTGATTACTCTGAAGGGACCAGGCGAAAAACACTGTTCCAGGTCATGGTCCGCTTGATAGCACAGGATCCCAAACTCAATGGTAATGCATCGAGAGGTTAATGTATCAGTGGGTGTAAAATACCGGGGTAGATACACTGCCATGGACATGCATGGATGGTGGGTGGCCATTGCATCTACTTCTGGTTGCTTTCCGACGCCATCAGGGTGCTCTGCTATGACTAGGGATTCATTTGAACTCTTGATATCTGTCATTGTGGCCTTGCATGTGATTGGTGAACGAATGATCCTTTTGCCCTTGTCTTTCTTTTTCTATATACGTATTATAAATAATTGTGTTGGGTCGTAATTTTTCACGGAAAGTTATCACACAAACAATACTTTCCTAATGGAGTCCCTCAAGGCTCAGTCCTTTCCCCTGCACTCTATAATCTGTTCATGCATGACATTGCACAACCACCCGAAGACATACAAATGGTCTCATACACGGACAATATAATCAATACCTCTACCCAAAGTAAATTAACGCCGTCACAGTGCAACTTCAACGCTTCCTCAACGCCCCACAAACCTGGCTCACCATCAACAGACTGAAAGTCGCCCCCTCAAAATCAACAGTCACTCTTTTAACAAATTACACCAAGGAACATAGTGCTGCACCACACATCACACTGAACATGCCCATCCCACACACATACCAAACAAAAATACTCAGCGTCACTTTTAACACATCCATGTCATTCTCAGATCATGTCACAAACATTAAAAAACATGCACACCCAGGCTGAACACACTTAGGACACTCACCGACTTCGGACACCACAAAGAAACAACACTAATATACAAACAGTACATAAGATCAGTCATTAACAACACCAGCTTCCCTGAAAATATCTGAGATTTCCCTGAAAATATCTGCTGTTCTTCCTCTGCTCCAATTGGTTCATCTGCCCACGTGCTTGTCAAAGTAGACATCTCTCTGGCTGTTGTTAGAGAACCACCTCGGCGCCGCCGAGTCTGGCGTTTCACTCAGGCCGACTGAAAGGGCTTCAAGCAGCCATCAAACTTCTAGGCTGGTTTCCCATCTCTACTTTCCCCGACATCAACTCGTCCTGAGAATTTCAATCCTGACAAATCTCACACTCTCATGATGTCTCTCCGAAAGGACCGTCTGAAGAACCCCCCACCCCCTCCCAACTACTTTTCTCAACAATACTCTGGAAGATGTCCTTTCTTTCAGCTTCTGGGCCTCACCATCTGCCATGATATTTCCTGGGAAAGCCACATTTCCGAGCTGGCCTCCAAAGCGAGTCACCTACTGGGAATCCTCCACCGTGCAAAGTCCTTCCTTGGCACACCTGAGCTCCTGACCACGTACAAAGCTTTCGTCCGCAGCCTGATAGAGTACGACTGTACCCCTCTGGGCTGTTGCTCCTGCCTCTCATCTTTCTCGGCTTCACACTGTGGAAACGAAGGCATTTAGGATCATTGGTATCTTCCGCCATGAGGCTGAGTCTTTGGGTTTCTCACTCTCTCACCACAGGCAGATCAGTGGTCTTTCTGTCTTCTTCCGCCTCTCTGGCATCGGTTCCATTGCTCTGTCTGCGATATGTCCCCCGCATATTTCCGCAGGGCACTCAAGGTCTGCCAGCAACCCCCTTGTGGTAAAACTACCAAATTAACAAATCACTGCTCAACTTCACTCTTTTATGCCTCTTTTTTCCTTCCTTGGGAACACATTCCCACACTCTCTTCAATCCCACTCTTCCCTCCAGGTCTTCAAAACAGCTGTTCACCACCATCTCCTATCTTCCCCCATCCAAAACCATGATCTTTTCTACCCCCACTCATCCACCCCAAACGCATCTCCTTCAAATTCCATGCTTTCCTTCCCGAAAGTTCCCTGTCGTGTAAGGACCTGAAAGTCCCTGTAATGTCGATCTTGTTTAACCCGTGTTCCCCGCCCCATCCCTCTCCCTTCCACAGATTTCCAAATGTCTCTGTTCCCCACTGTTTTGTGCTTCCCTCTGCTGCCCCTCTTGTCTCCTGCTCCCCTTGTTTTACGTTCTGTGTGTTAGCTTTTATACGAGCCTCGACAATGTATACATTTTTTAAAAGCTCATCTTGGGCCACCAGCCTATCAAACACACATCTCAACACTCTTCAGACCATGCAGAACAAAGTGCTTCGCTTCATCACAGGTTGCACATTGTGATGATCGAACAACACCCATCGAGCACCTACACACCGAAGTAAAAATTCTAAAAATCAAAGACCACTTGGACATGAGAGAAGCACAGTTCCTTGCAATGGCAAATGCCAACTCTAATCACCCTTGCCACGACATGTGCAACCACCCATAGGCCCCAAGACACATTAAAACGACACCACAAAGATACTGCAGTGACATCTTCCAAAACATCCTCCCAATGAACAACAGAATCTATAAAAAAAAACATGTCCGCACCCACATCACCATGACCATGCATCAAACAAACTAGGCTCAAACAGTATCCTGGGCAGTGAACCCCCACCCATCCATGACGCAGACCAACTACTCTCCAGGTCCGATCGTGTTCACATTGCATGCCTCCATTGCGGACACCACCCACAGCTCTTACACTACAAACACAGACTCGCAGACACCACTGACGACATCTTACAACCTCTGGCAGGCACACAATAAAACACATTATGGAAGACTGCATGATCCTGGCCATACTTAGACAAGAGCACAACATCATAGATGTGAGGGATCTCCGGGTCGCTCCTGGGAGATCGATCGGCTAACTCCGTGCTGCGGGCCTGTTCGTGCAGAACTGACCATGGCAACAACAACAATAACTCTGAAGCACATTTATCCTGAAATATCTTTTGGAGAATAACTTGCTGAAGGAAAGAAAGACATACTGTGAAGGGATTTATTCACCTTGCATGTCGATCTGCCGAACTCATCTTAACCAGATGGAACTGAGCGGCCATGACGAATGGCGATGAGCACTTGGAAATGGAGAAGCAGGATTTTGAAATTTGGCCGAAATATTGTGGCCTAAACAATGAGCTAATCTTTTTATTTCATTGGAGAAATTCGCTGATCATCCGAACTGCCTGAAGGCAATCTGCTGCATTCAAAGAATCTGCTATTCATCCGAACAATGGCCTACTCTTTGAGAAGCATCTTGAACCTGCTCTTACAAGCAGCTCATTGTCTCCTCGATAAGGGGAGCCTCCTTCATGATACAAAGACAGGCGGTGGAATTCTTCGATGCAGCCGATCGTTTTCTCAGCTCCTGCCTCTGCCCATTGTTTCCGTTGTGATATTTTTCGTGGCAACTCTCCCCATGTGGCAAAAACCCTGAGATTTTCACTCAGGGTCTCTGTTCGGTGTCAGGGTGTCGTTGGGGGTGTTTTCCTTCACATCCTTATTCATAATGTGACATTGTGATGTTTGCTTTGGAACATTCTGCCTGCTGGCAAATTCATGCTTCTGAAATTTTTTCCAAGATCTACGATACATCTGGAATTGTCCTTCCACCTGGAATGTGTAAACGAGTACAAAGAAAAGTACATTTTTCCACCCTTATTCTGTGTGCACCATCGTATGCCTGGCTCTACTCTCTGTAACATTTTGTGCAAATTCGATTCAGAGTTTACTGATGTTATGAAATATGCTCTGACTTCAGTACACGTTTAACGACTTCCGCATCCAAAAACATTAACTGCATGTTTAATCTATGGAGCAGCTTGAAGTTCCTTCATATTTAGGGTTACCACCAGGATGTGCAAATGGCCTTTTGCATTTACTTGGACAGATTTGTGGACCCATGATTTATACATTGAGCAGTGCTCATGGAAAAAGGCCTTGCTTTAAAGTAATGCAGTTCTGAGATGATGTTGTTTTTTTTGTTTTTTAAGCTAGCAAATACAACTGATGGGAATTTTGAGAGGGGCGGGAAGAGAATGGTGGGGGGGGGGATGGGTGGAGAGAGAGATAATGGAGCACAGGGGGGAGAGAAGGGAGGAAGGAAAGAGGATGGAAGGGAGAGAGAAAGGAGGAGGTAGGAAAGAAGAGAGGATGGAGTGGGAGTGAGGAGGGGGGGGTGGCTATGTGGGTGGGATGAGGGGGGAGGCGAGAGTGTGTGTGCAAGAGGGGAGCTAGGAAGTGAGAAAACATCGCCTCACCACATATTGCTATACACTCTGGGAGAGGGTGGGAGCGAAAGGATTGGGGAGAGAGGAGGGAGGGGGAAGGGGAGAGAGGAAGGGAGGGGGTTGGAGGGGTAGGGGTGTTCTGGACTTGCGTTTGGAGGGGACTTGAGTGGAAGGGGGAGGGTTTCTGGACTTGCATATGGTGGTGGGATTTGAGAAGGGTGGGGGGGGGTAGGGATTCAACTTGCATTTGGTAGGGGGAACTTTAGGGGAAGCGAGTCGGAGGGGTGGGGGGGGGGTTGGTCCAATCTGCCGGCATAGTACAGGATTAAATGAAATGGGTTACGTTAAAACAGCATGTTCAAATGAGCCATACTAAACACCACCCGGACAACGCTCAGACACCACCTGGAGACGTCCATGTGGGGTGGAGGGGAGTGGGGCATTGCGAGGAGGTAAGCATGAGAAGAAGGGAAGGAAGGTCGTTTTCCTTCAATCTTCGAAAAAGCCGTGCCAGTGTTCATGCCTTTATTTAAGTTCCGCACACATTTTACAACTAAAATGCGATAAACTCCAAAATCTCTTCAAAAATTTCAAAATTGAAAACTGGAATTGAACCAAGTAGCAGTTCTGACTGCTAAAAAAGTGTTCGTTTGTCCATTCACACATTCTTTGACACTCCTTACTCTCCTCGACCTCTGGAGAGTTATATAGTGATGGAGGGGAAATGGGAGGAGGTTATCATGAGGGGAAGGGAAGGAAGCATGAGGGGAAGGGAAGGCAGCGTGAGGGGAAGGGATGGCAGCATACTGTGGCGATACATAACTATATTAATATCATGAAAGCAGATCACAGAAAAAGGTGAAAAATGTGATCTCGTGTGAAAAAAACCCAATTTAACAACACTTTCAGCGGGCAAACCGGATGACACGAACTATGTGCGTCATACCGCGATCGACTGTAGGGTGCTTGCCAAGTGGCTTAAGCACTCAAGCAAGCACTCCAACAAAACGGTTGATAAAGATCGGCAGGCTTGGCAAGCGATTAGCGATTAGTCATACTAAGCACCACCTGGAGACGCCTGGAGTGTCAAACAATGACCGAATTGGACAAATTAACACTTTATGTTTCACAGTCGGAACTGCTGCAAAGGTCAATTCCGCAGTTAAAATTTTGAAATTCGGCTCAGGTTCAGAAATTCTCAAGCTTATCGCATGTGTGGAAATTAAATATAGGTATGAACACTGGTGTCTCCAGGCATTTATAAGCATTGCAATGTATCCAGCGATTTGTAGGTATGAAGATCAGCGATGTATACAGTGATGCGTAGGTATGAAGCTTCATCATACAGAAACCGACCTGTTCCAAGGAAAGGCACTTTTGAGCTGAACGGACAATATGGCCGATTAAGACCCCCAACCTGAGCGAGCCGAATGCAGGCTGTCCAAAGGTAAGGCTGTTCTTGTCTTCCTGTAAATTATCTTCCAAAGGGGTGATTAAATTGACCCAAACACCCAGTTTTCATTCAGGCACTCCCGTGGAGCTGCGTTAGTATGCATGCAAAGCTTCAGGTTGCTAGGTTTCATGGTTTTGGAATTATTGAGAACACACACACACACACACATTTATTATTATAGATGTATTTTTGGATGTACTTTCTTCCTGGATTGAGAAATTGAATTTGATTTGAAGAACTACATAAAACCTCTGCAACTCTCCCTTTCTTGTTTTCCATCTACACCCATTTCCTATCAGGAAGTGAAGGCAAAGCGTGTCACAAAGAGCAGCTTCATGGACAACGTTTACATATGAGTGTCCCAAAAAGTTCCATCCATGATGGTAAACTGTTCACGAGTCACCTGACACCTTCCACCAGCTCACTATCTGTGCCGCTGTCAATGCGGGACTTTCAGAATGACGTATGAATGAAATGAGCAGGGCACTTTTAAAACGCCATTGCTAGCATGAAATCTGTGAATCAAATTGTCTTTTAAACAAAATTTTCAGCATTTCGATGAAAGAGTGGCTATTTCAAGATGGTTAACCATAATTGTTGTGTCCCTGAATGAAAATCAGACTCACAGAACTATAGGAACATGAGAAATATCCACGGAAGAGAGGAGTTGGTTCATCACATTTCCTGTTAATACAATTAGCCAGTGGCGGCACTGGATATAACACACACATGAACAGACGCTTCTCCTTTCACCAATAGATGCAAAAATCGAGCATAATTTATTTTGTGGCCCTGGAACCAAACAAAAATACATACTTGTAACAGCACTCACAGCCGATACAACTCCCACTCCCAGCCCCCATACCCTCCTCCCACCATGCCTCCCAAACATGATTAATAGTATATATCATTTTAAACTTACCCTGTGCATGGAGAAGCCTCAAATATAACCTTCCCATTGGTGTTAAAAGGAAGAAAGGTTTGGTTAGACCTTGTTAGACCGCACCATCTTCGGCCTTTCATGGCACACATCGCTGGAGGTTTTTGTGTTACGGCCTGTCACATATCAACTCTTTGGACGATTTGATCAGGAAGTTCTCCAACTGTTTTGTTGTGCAGAGACACAATCCTTTCTCACAGGAATGCTTACAAGTACTTATGGCTTCTTGAAAAGATTCTTTAGTCTTTTCATTCTACAATCCTTATCTGGGAGGCATGAAAGATGTCGAAGGCTACCCCGATTTACTTTGTTACTTGGAGTTTTGTGCATGCTCGCTGAGCAATCAGTGGAGAAATACATAATATTTAAAGTCCCATCTTGCCTTTTTTGCATTTCTTGCCCAGTGTTTATGTAATGCAATTAAAAACTTAAAGCAAAGTTCACTTACATTTTTAAAGTGTAAATATGAGTTCCCTTATAAGGAACCTCAACACAGTAGGCCATAAGGCCCATCAAAGCCTGCGCAATGGCTGCCAACCTAAGGTTGTTCAACCATGCTCTACAAGTCTTTGGTATGACTTGGCCGAGGTTAAAACCACCGACCTCCCAGAATCAGAGCGGACTCTCTCACCATTACACAACCGAATCTGGTTAAACATGACTTTATGGGTATGTTTGCCAGATTCAGATTCATTGCCACAAAACTTTTGCAGTTGGGGGAGGGAGGAACATGAAAATTGAAAAACAAGTCACTCATTGAAAAAGGATAATGCAATAGCAAGAAGCCAACAAACCGTTGCCCCTTCAAATCTCCCTTTAGCCTATACTCCTCTCACATCCATCCTATAACAATATTTTTTCTCCTCTTTTACCTCCTACCTCCTCCCTTCCCTCTTTTATGAAAAAAGTCCAAAAAAACCCATAATACTTATAGGAACTATAGTTGTTAGGCTGCCTCCTCTTGTGTCGTGATGGTAGCAGTGCAAGGTAGACGGGCATTCTTACCTTTTCTGCAGTAAATTAGTTGTGGTTACACAACACAGATGATCTCTCCATTTGGTGGTCTGCCAAAGGGTAGGTTCATGTGCTGCAAAGCACTCATGGTGAGGATTACACTGTGTGGTTTGCCATTGTCTTCCCAGCAGTAGTAGTCAGGGCAGGGATTTGTAATTTGGCCAGTGTGCCAGAAACAGTCGCCTATGTTTAGCAAAAGACACCATGGGATCTTAAACCTACAACAGTAAACAATGCTGGCAGACAGGTCCTTGGCTTGGCTTCCCATTTGACTGAAGGTGCAATGATTGATGCAATGCCCTGCCTGTAAATCACCAATACACCAGTTTGTAATCGGCTCAGCAACCAAACCCAGACAAGAGACATCAAACGTGAGTGTGCAACCGCTGAGCTTTCCTGCTAACCCACAATACAGACATAATGTGCCAAATGTCCTTATGTTGTGACTGTTTCCCAGTATTGTTAGGCTGCCTTGCTTTTCTTAATTTTAAGGTAGCTTCCCAGATTTGTCAACCAGCATGGTGTCGATTTAATGGGTTTCTTAGTCACTCCCTGCATTTTGCCTTCTAGCAGTACCATCTTTTGTCCAATGTCTCTATCCCTAGATGATGTTAAAGTCCAGGTTGGAAGCTCTGGTACTACGCCGAGAGCAATCCATGTCTGGCTCATCTCCTAATGGTGAGGCCATTGAGCTGTCTCCCACAACAATCTCTCCTCATCGCAAAGGATGTCCTGGATGCAAGGTGATCCTTATCAAGCCTATATTTCACTCATGTTTGACCAAAAGTAGGATGGAATTGTAAGCTAGCAACCATGTAAATCATACTGAGCTTAAAAATGATGGGATCAGAAGCAACTTACAGACATTGATTATTTTTCCACACTTAAAATATTCTAAACATTTAAAGGAACAATCATTGTATTTTAATTTTGAACTTCCATATCTGATCACACACTCATTGATCCCTTTGTATTCGGATCTGCCAAAGTATGGTGAGGAGGGGGGTACACTAATAGGTATGAGGATATGCCAAAAGTACACTTATATTTAACAATTGGTTCAAGTACACTAATATTTACCAATTGGGTTAGGCAATTGGTTCACTTTGTCTGTCTGTCCGTTTCGAAACATCAGTTTATGAGCGAAAACAACTTAATTTCAATTGAATGTTACATTTTGAACACGAATCAGGACATGAATCGGAAAACAAACCTGTAGTTTAGCAGTAAGTTGGCTCTGAATTTGTCTCCATCGCGCATATGAAGAGAAGAGTGAGATAATTTTCTTAGTCTGTCCACCTGTCTGGCAGTCAAACAAAATTAAAAATCATTCCAAACTGGAAACTTACTGTTTTTAGCAACATCATAAAGGACACAAACAACAGGCACGAAGGACAAATGTAACGTGCTAAATAAGGTGGTGTAAAAGATGCTGCAACAACAGTGGTAAACTTCTGAGATTCTTTTTTTTTCGGCAACCTTTAAAATCTTTATTTTATTTAAATATAATTATATAATTGAACATTGTAGAACACAAATTGCCTTCTTGACATTTTCAAAAACCCGTTTATTCGCAGTACTTGACAAAATATTATGGCATTTTACATAATCTCGACCAATCATATTTGTTACTCACAGACCCCACTCATGTCAGTTTTTTTCTCGAGACAATTGTGGTGTGTTTGTGTGTGTGTGTGTGTGTGTGGTGTGTGTGTGTGTGTGTGTGTGTGTGTGTGTGTGTGTGTGTGTGTGTGGTGTGTGTGGTGTGTGTCAGTGCTGTAGTGAAGTTCACTTGGACCGAGCTCGAGTCCTTGGCATTCTGAGTCCTGTGCTGAAAGTATATTGTAAAGTGGAAAAAATAGCGAATTTATTTGTGCTTATATATTATGTAAATGAATATAATAAAATATCAAAGCCGACTAACAGTGTAACTTGTTACTTGCATCAAGATTTTATTCCATATCATGGCCATCTTACTCGAGTTTGCTCAAAAACCTACATAATAATAAAGGATAAAAATTTTAAATTGTAAGAGTGCAATTCCTGATGTCTTGATACAGTGTAAGGCCTTGTGAGGCCTTTTTAAAATCAATGAATTAATTTAATTTAACCATATAAACATTCGGGTATGGACGCTTTTGACATATAGAAATTAAACGCACATGTCAACTTCATATCTAGGGGTTAAATATTTGATTAAAAATGAAAGTTTAATGAGAAAGAAGAGAAATTTGGTTGTAATTTATCGAAAAAAATTGACGTCATTTTAAGGGCTTTATAGTCAACAAACATTACATTTTTAGTAATAGGAGAGATGGGCATATATAGTGTTACGGCTGTGGAAATTCGCAGAGCACCATATAGGTCCTTAGATCAGTTATGTCGATAGGTCTGTGTTCAGATAGATTTCCCCACCGATGTCTAAGGGAATTATTCGTGTAACCGGGCTGTGAATCTTCAGTTAGCCGTTTTTCTTTTGCTATCGTTAATTTGGACCAACCGCTCACAACAACCACCTCCACCACCAACATCGCTCTCATCAACCGCTTCACAACAACCACCTCCACCGCCAACATCGCTCTCATCAACCGCTTCACACAACCACCTCCACCGCCAACATCGCTCTCATCAACCGCTTCACAACAACCACCTCCACCACCACACCTTCTCCACAACCGCCTTCATCGTAACCACCTTCACAACAACCACAACCGCATTTCCACCTTGGCACACGGTTGCGAGAAGCCTGGCATTCATTGGGGAGAACAGACGACCCCCCCCCCCCAACGACGGACCCTGCGAGAGGATTGGAAAAGCGAGACCAGCTGTGAAAAAGGGAAAGAATGAGAAAGGCCCCGATTCGGCGAGGAAAACGCCCTTCTTCTGGAAGTTTCCCGCGCGTGCTGGAAGAGGGGGCGGAAGGGAGGGGAAAGGCGCCATGGAGATAAAAGGGCACGCTGAACGCAAGTGAGTGTGTGTGGAGGAGAGGAGAGAGTGTCGTGTCGGAGTTGTGGGTAGTTGTGTGGAGCCGCGCTGTGAGCTGAATCAGCCTAGAGTCTGGGGTCTCTGCAGTCGGTCAGGAGCTGGAGAGAGAGGAGCGCAGCGGAGCCAAGGCGAGCGGCCTGCCGGACCGTGCTAACCGTGGGTCGTGGGAGAGGGACATCGAGGGTCGCCCTAGCGAGTCACCACGAGGGACAAGGTAGCCAGCCCGGTCTCTGGAGCCTTTGCGGTCTACACGGCTCCGTGTTTATAAAGACCCCAAGAGGTCCAGTCTACCCCTCATCTGTCCTGGGGTTTTTCCTTGTTTCTTTCGTGAACGTTGTGGCGCCATGTCTTTAAGTAGAACTGTTAAGTGTGTACATAATAGATAGACGGTAGTAGCTCTTTTGCATTGCTCGTGGTTTGTCCCTTACATGTTACATAATTGCATGCGTGCTTTTGTTTTGCCTTTGTCGATTGCAAACTGCATGCGTGTCTTGCCTTGCTTGATTACATGACTGCATGACTGCATATGTGCCGCTTATTCAATGAATGTGCTTGTTTAAATGTTAACCGTTCGTTGCGTCCTTCTTCCCTTAATTGAGCTGCCGTTCTGCGTTCGGAATATAGTTGGTTTTTAAATAACCGATAATAGAATCGGGTCCAACGGGGCCTGCAATATACCCCGCTCGGTTATCCCAAAACGAAGCGAGCTGCTTAAGCGGCTCGTTTCAAGCGGGCCCCGTTGAGGTACAGTCTCTCGGTAGTCTGCCCACGCGATTAATTAGGTATATCGACAATTCGGCGATTGACCCTGTAGCGCGGTAGAGTGTGTGACTAGGCTGTGGTGTGCTCAAAACACACCCGTAGCGGGATTCCGGCGTTTGATCCGGAAGGCTGCGACTAGATTGTCCGTTCGGTGGGCGAGGCGGCCGCCATTGGCTAAACGCGGTCGTCCGCATGCTGGCATGTGAGAATCTGTAACAATATATATATATATATATATATATATATATATATATATATATATATATGCTATGTTTATGGGGTAGACGAAGGGATTTCAAAAGAAAGACAGCATTGTGTAGAGTTGCTTGGCCTGTGACATGTAAAATACATCTTGATCTAACTAAGAAGGGAACCTGTGAGCTTAAGTGTTACATGTCAGCACGGGGGGGGGAGGGGGGGATGCTATATTTTCATTTACAGACGCTTTCCAATGGTTCTGGAATTTTTCCCAGTGTATCAGCTTAGATCTTTGTTGGTACGCAAAATTTCAGCTTTCTACGTCACCCAGAAGGTACCGAACATTAATATCAGTCAGTCATCGAGCTCATGAGTGGTTCGAATTATATATATTTATATATATATAATATATATATATATATATATATATATATATATAATACAGTCTGTATATATATATATATATTATATAATATATATATATATATATATATATATATATATATATAACCTGGTGTTGGCGTAGTGGTTAGGGTAGTGGCTTGGGATCCAAAAGGTCCTGAGTTCAAGCCCGCGTTGGCCGCTTCAATTAATACACACCAGGAGGTTGACTCAGCCTGTCATCCTTCCGAGGTCGGCGAAGTGAGTACCAGTGTACTGGGCCCGTGTATGTCCCGGTTAAAATAGGTGTACCTTATCCCTGTGTCGTAAGAGGCGACCAGGGTTGCGTCAGGAAGGGCATCCGGCGTAAAACCTGTGCAAAATCATTATGCGGATCATATATATACATATATCTATAATTCCAGCAGTGTGGTGTGTGTGTGTGTGTGTGTGTGTGTGTGACCGCTGTTTCTCGACAACCACTGGTCCGATCTAATTGAAACTTGCCAGGTATATTGCTGGGGACCTGAGGATGTGCCTTTTCAAGGTTTGATATTAATCGGACAAGTGCTTCCCAAGTTTATGGCCATTTATTTACCAAACCAATGACAAGACACGTTGTTGCGTGGGCGTGGCCGATGGGGAAGGGAAGCTCAGTCGCGTTCCCCATTACGGGTTACAACGTACGGGCTTCCGGAGAGTGATGACTTCGTGTATTCTAATAATTTCTCGATTTCTTATGCGAATTTATAGATAAACACAATGCCCCAAGTTATGATCGTTTTCATATTAGACGGTGCATAAATTTCGGTAACATCAGAGTGCTGGTGTGCTCCGAAGCAGGAAGTAATTTTTTTTCTCTCTCTTCTCTTCTCTTTTTGTTTTTCCTTGCCACGACATTGCGAAAAGGCAAAATACGTTGGCGCTAATTGAATATTTGGGCATTAAAACTAAATTGCGAATAATCGTAACTGCGAATAATACGCGAGAGCGAATAAACGGCCTGTGTGGTTGTTGTTTGTTGCTCGCGGTTTGAATATTTATTTATTAATTAATTAATTAATTAATTTTTTTTTTTTTTACGGGCACGTACTAGTATATAAAATATAATATGTGTGTGTGTATATATATATATATATATATATTATAATATATGTATATATCTACATAATGCGTATATATACATACATATGTATATATATACACATACACACATATGATATATATATATATATATATACATATTTATATATACAGTATATTATGTACACTACTGGTCAAAAGTTTCGAACACCTCCATTTTTCCAGTTTTTACTGAAATTTAAGCAGTTAAAGTCCAGTGAATAACCTGAAATGGTACAAAGCTAAGCGGTAAACTGCCAGAGGTTTCCAAAAAAAAAAAACTTTCGCTTTCAAAAACTGAAAAAATAATTATAAATTTCAGAGTTGTTAAAAAAAGGCCCTTTTCAGGGAACAAGTAATGGGTTTGCAACTGCACCTGTTCTGCAGCAATGGAAGTAAATTAAGCTTTGAAAGTTGATGCAAACAATTCCTACATGTGTCCCAACTTTTGTTGATTAGTTACAAACCCTCAATCTGTATAAAAGCAATATTGCTACACCCTCTGAAGCATTATTTAGACAATATTGCACTGCAGGAAGTAGTATGTTGC